>CM053811.1:48573999-49773999 GCA_028671895.1 Oenanthe sinensis | reverse complement strand
CTACCTAGGTGAGGGGTGTAAACAAATTACAGGAGGAAAAGTATGGTTGTCAAACATAGATACATGACAAAACACTGTTATTATATTATGTACACGTATATCATCCATTTGAGTTCCCCCTCTTAGGCGAGGGGTGTAAACAACTTTTATACACACACAACTTTCTTTCTCTCTATCACACAAAGACAGACAAGATAGCTCGGATAACACTAAAAGAGGGGATTGGTCATATGTTATGATTATTAATATTTTTGGATAATGATTGTAGAGGATAGTCTAGCTCTCCTCGACTCCTAGATATGTTTTATTGTTGATGTCAAGATTTAGGGTGACTTCACATGACCTCTATACTAACCCATTGTTGGTCATGAAAAATTTGCTAGAAGAACAATGATGAACGAGAATTTTCTACAGGAGAATAAATTTTAATAACATATGTACTTCAATGTGATCTAGTATTGTTTTTTTTAATACAAATAACTTCCATTTATTATTCTTTCTTTAACAGATTGTTTGCTGTGACGGACGATATATTCTGCGTGTTTCAAGGCCACATTGAAAATGTTGCACATCTAAAGCAACAGTATGGATTGGGAAAGAATGCAAATGAAGTGATCATTGTTCTAGAGGCTTACCGGACTTTAAGGGATAGAGGTCCTTATCCCGCAGATCAGGTTTTGAGAGATTTTCATGGAAAATTTGCATTCGTTCTCTATGATGGTTCTTCAAAATCTGCATTTGTTGCTGCTGTGAGTTTATTTCTCTTCCTTATGTTAAAACACTCCTATATTTTTTCTTGTTGTTCCCGTTGATCTATTCCTTGCACTCTTGGCATTGTTGAAAGAAGGTTGTATGTGGTATTGTGGTTTGTTATTTTCATCATTTCATGTTTGTAGGATGCTGATGGAAGTGTGCCCTTCTTTTGGGGTACTGATTCTGAGGGAGATCTTGTTATCTCAGATGATGTTGATGTTGTAAGCAAGAGCTGCAAGAAGTCATTTGCACCATTTCCAAAAGGTATCATCTTATACTTACAGGCAACCTTCGATGTTAGATTTGTGCTTCAGGGAAACCTTATACTCTAAGCTAGATTGTTGTTTGTCAAAAAAGAGGTATCATCTTATACTTACAGGCAACTTTTTGGATTCTCTGTTTTCTTCCATGTTAGATTTGTGCTTCAGGGAGATCTTATACTCTAAGCTAGATTGTTGTTTGTCAAAAAAGACCTCTCTCTTGTTACCCGGTTGTTGCCCGTTTAGTTTTTACATATATAAATAAATTGAGAATGTATAATTGGAATATTCTTTGACTTGTTTACATTAATACTTCATGCCTTAAATTCTGAATATTGACAAAATTTCAGAAAGATTTGGGAACAAATTTCAGATTTTTAAATGTGCTTAAATTGTTCAAGTTTTGCTTGCTCGTTTCTTTCATAGAGAAACTTCCACATAATTGTAAAGTATAGTTCTCAGTGTATATGTATTTCCATCAGGATGTTTCTTCACATCCTCTGGAGGCTTGAGGAGTTTTGAGCACCCTATGAATGAATTAAAGCCAATGCCAAGAGTAGACAGCTCAGGTGAGGTGTGTGGTGCAACCTTTAAGGTGGATGCTGAGGCCCGGAAGGAAACTGGCATGCCTAGAGTTGGAAGTGCTGCTAACTGGTCTCAACATTACTGAACAAAAATACCTTTGACATTGTAGCAAGCCCTTGGATATCATTAGTGGTCTTGCAGAGTCTTCCACGCTTGTTCTTCATATTCACATCATGCTTGTTCATGATTTATTGGTAATGAACTTCTCGATTTGTATGGCTGAGTAAACTTAGATCTCTGATACAGCCATGAATGAGATGCTTTACCATTTCATATAATACGGCACATTAAAATCTCAGGAGCTGTGAAATAATAGTACAGTTAAGAATAGCTCGTCAGTAAAGAAATGCTTGTATGATGCCGCCATCTTATTCTGTTTTCTTAATGTTAATTTTACATGCGGTGATCGTTTTCTTCACAGGCTTGAATGTGATCTTGGGAGGTGAAAATTTATTGATAAATGGTAGTAGTGTTCGAATTGCTTTATGTTGTCTTTGACAGGAGAATGATAGTCTTGATGCATGAAGATTGTTCAGGATAGCAATCCTCTGATTGGAATTGGTTAGTACATCTTTTGTTTGTGATTCTGATAAAATTTGATAAATGATCAATCAGCCGAGTAGCATATCTTCGGTCTCCGATTGGTTGAAAACAGTAAAATGGAATATGATAAATGATCACTAAGCAGATTAACATATCTTTCGTCTCTGTAAAATGAAATATATTCGATTTCCATCTGTTATAATGATGTAAAGTAATGAACAAAATTAGAGGCAAGAACTTTATAAGATGGAAGAGTGAAATATAAGGGAAAATTGAGATGCTAAAATAAAGGTCTGTGAAGTTAGAGGAATTTTTTTTGAAACTGTGTAGTTTTTTGTATTTTAACTAGGCATATATCAATTCTCTAATTGAAAAAGTTTCTAAAGTAGTTTTTTGAAAATTAATTTTTTGAGTCCAAACCTCTATTTCAACTCGCTAACTACCAAACATCAATTATAGATGATTCACATGGTCAAATCTTTAATACGACTCAAACCTCAAATATTTTCCCAAACCTATAACTTCCAAATAGAGCCATTCATTCTCAAATCCAAAGCTTCTGTTCCAAGTAAATTAGAACTGAAAAATGTAAAATTTTAATTGTCTGGTGCCATACAAAATACAGCCATACAGGGAAAAAAAGAATAAAAAGGATGTCTTACTTGGGCTCAAAGACTCGGTATCAGGTATAAAGAAATCGTTCAATAAGTTCGATGGTCTACGATGTCACTTATTCACAATTCTTAATTATTTTTATTGCAGAAGACATCCTCTCAATACTCGATAGTAGTTATTGTAATAGCAAGTTTAAAAATATATATATAATTAGGAAAAACTCTAATTATTTTCAAATCATAAATAAAATTGTGGCGCGAATTGGTCAGTAAAACATGATCTGCATTATGAATTATTTACTAAAATTTAATGATTTATTGTATGAAATAATAGTTTTTCTTCCCTAGGAGTTCACTTAGTTGTTACCATCTCAAGTGCTCTCAACGTGCCGTGGGGCGTGGTGTAGTATACTGCTTGATCCCTTTATTATTAGAAGTATCCATAATCCATGTAAAAGAGACTGTGTGACTGTGTTTAATTATATATATAAGGTTGGCCGGGTCTTGACAAATGATTGAATCATTTATTTATTATTCCATCAGTTCTACCCATTTGTTTACATTTGAAAGAGGGTGTCCCGTACGCATTTTAAGGTGCATATAACATATATTTTCATAACTTATTTTTTAATTTTGTTTTCTCTAAATAAAAGTTTAAACGTTAAATTTTTATTCAGAGAAAAAAAATTTAAAAATAAATTATGGAACTATACTTTATATGCACCTTAAAATGCGTGCCGGACACCCTCTCCGAAATGTAAACAAATGGATGAGACGGAGGGAGTATAATTTGTGAATTCAGGATTTTACGTCATTCTTATCGTTGTTTTAGAACTTTTTATTATTGATAAAAATTTATACCAAATAAACGATCAGCGACAAGCGCTTGTTAGGGACTCACGGTCATGATTTGAATTTAGTAGAGGTTCATTTTTAGTATTATCTGTTTGGTGGAGAAAACTGAGATGGAATAAGTGAGATGTGAACATGAACATGCAGTGAGATATAAAAAGAGCCAAATAACCATGCATCAAAATGGAGATATGAAAATTCGATACATGCAAAATCATGTGTTGAAGGGTCTTTATCAAATTCTTGTTTTAAATATATATATATATATATATATATATATATATATATATATATATATATATATATATATAAAGTGGAATAATACCCAATGAAGAGGAGAGTGCAAATGCATAAACAAATGTATACATATACACACACACAAACTGTCAGTTATTAGGTGCAAGTAATGTTAATTTATTGCTTTGAGATGCAGACTTGCCGAGAGATTATATAAATTTTAAATTTGCTTTTACAAGTCTTTTTCTCCTTTTGTAAGTCACAGTTGTGTTGTTATTTACAAGTACTACTTAATATAACAAGAGGACCACTCTAGCGTAGCAAAATTAATATGCTACGTTTCAATTTACAGTGAGAAAATATAATTTATTTTATGCAAAAAAAGATAACATCTACGAAATTTTTAGATGGAAATCGTAAAATTTGTACTAAATATTACACAATCATAATAAAAAATGAAAAAAAAAATTATATATATAATCATGAATATAGGACGCATCACAAAACTGTACAAAACTTGAGATTACAAACTACCGAACTAGGTCTGTTCTACGTACCTCTGCTAAACACATGCATACAACGGCATAACCAGATTCTAATTTACGTTCCAGTTATGATTGTTCTTCAAAACTCTTCTGTATCATCGACCTTCAAACGGTTTCGAAAAAATAGTATAAATTTTTTTAGCCCAGGCTAACCATCAAAATTTGATGAGATATTTTTTAACCATAAAATTTTAAAAATTCGATTCTACGTTAACACAAAAATGGCACTGTATAGTGTGCATGGGGCAGTGGGAATTAAATATAGTCACCAATCACCATCATTTTCGAAATGCTCCAGTATCTGTTATTATGCATCCTGCAAGTAATTGGACCACTGATTAATCTCATGATCAACTACCCTTTATAGCCATGGGCAGGAATTCTTAGAGCTATACCTACTAGTACAGGCTATAGCTAGCACACCCTGACACAGTGACACTGTATAGATCGAATACATATCTATTGTGCATACGGTCTCGAATAGCAGTGCGGTAGCTAGTATTTCCCCCCTTCTTGAAACCTTAGTTAGGGTGTGTGCGATGTAATTTTTGTTAGATAAGACAGCCAGACAGGTTAGGCTGTGTTTTGAACTAGTGTTGCACCGTATTTTATAAATGCAGATATATGAGCGATTTAATTTGCAGCTACGACAACGAACTTTAATTACATGTACATATATTAAATATAAATTTCATTTAGATTGACGTTTTTCACTTATTTTCCCCAAGTATATGTTGATAAAAAACGATTTCTACCCTCAATAAATATAACCAACTGTACTACAATACATTAGGCTTTTTTGACAGATTTTTTGTACTAAATCCGTCAAAAATTGGGAAGATTTTAGGGTATAAATTGATTATTTGTAGATTAGGGTTTTAATTTTAGTGACTACCGTATCTTGTATGGTTGGGTTTGTATAGTTTAGGATTTTTCTTGGGTCATTTAAAAGTTTAGGTTGTATTAATTAAGTGCATCAAGAAGAGGGACACCTTCGCCTTGCTCCCTCACCAAAAAAATGTCAATTTTTGTTTTTAAAATTTGTAACCTTTTATATTTTTTTCCGGATACTTGGGTCAGTTCGCTAATTTCTATAATCCTAGTCGGTGTAATTATTTGTGAAACAATCCTAGTTAATCATTTTCATTATTAATTTTGGAGCCTGAGAGACTGTTATCATATAATCAAAGAACTAGGATGCATTGGATACTAAACCGAATATGCTTAATGCGAACCGGAGGAGATTTCTTTTCATGTTAAATTTTAGGGGTTATGGCAAAAAATAACAATTTTTAAAATAATTATTATAGAAATGACAATTTTTGTAAGTAATGGCCAAGAATAATGATTAAGATAGGTATTTGAAAAAGGGGTGTTCCATTTATATATGATACGCATTTAATGGTTTGGTGTTTGAATTTTTTTAAAAAAATATATGGGATACGCATTTGAGAAAGGAGTATTCCAAAAAAATAAAAGATACTCATTTTTCAAATACGTATCACATACGCGCATTTTAGAATTGGGTGTGCAAATGAGTATTTTTGGCCAACTTTTTGAAAATTATTATTTTTTACACATACACACAAAAAAAATTATATTTTTGTCATTATTTCAAATTTAAGCTCGGCTATTTTTCATATTAATTGATACTCCTCCGTCCCCTTTTAGTTGTCACTTTTGATAAAAGCACACATATTAATAAAATATTAATTACATAACTTGTTTTCATGACTACCCCTTATAATTGCATTAAATTAGTTGAATTATTTATATATTTAAATTAGTCAAACATTGGAAGTAGTAATATAAGAGTAATATTTGGAAAAATTCTTATAAAATTGTTATGAAAAAAGGACAGAGTGAGCATATATTTGCAGTTTGTATATATGTTTGATGTTTCTTTAAACTTTTGAATTTAATTGATCCAAGAAATAGATCCCAAACTTATTTCTAAACATCACTACTTGTTTAATTTTCAATATCTTGTTTACATACTTATAATTGTGTTCATTTGCAAATTAATTGGGAATTAATTTATTCTCGTACACTCTTCTTCCTCGTTTTTTTAATGTATGTCTCCAACTAACACGGTAGACTAAAGCATCAATATCGTGCTGCCATTGTGTTATTGCTTAAAATTAATATACTCCTGCTAACAGAGATGGGTGAAATAATCTTTTTTCCCATGTACTTTAAGAAGAGAAAAGGTCCCCACACATCCAACCCTAAAGTTAATAAATGCTCTAACAATATATAGAAACACTCACAATCTGTCTGCGCTGCATGGTGATGGTGCTGCTAGCGTGACAATATTCAATTTTCTTCTTCCACATCCACCTCTTTCTTTCGAGGACCACCTTTCTTTATCTTTATATTTTGTTTTATTGTTCGAGTTTTTCAAAGCTTTTTGGTCACCAATTCTCTATCCATAGCTACCTAGCTAGTAGTCTAGCATGCTATATTATCATTTAAATATGTGTTTTTCTAATGTGTGCCAACAACTACTTTTATATGAGTTGTCAAATTTTCATTGACTCTCATCTCATTAATAATAATGGTCTCATGTATGCATAAAAAAATTTCTCAATAAAAATTTGTTAACTCATAAAAGAATAATTGTTAGTGTGTATCCATAAACACACATTAAAAATACCATTTAAATATATCCGGTAAAAAAAACAATCTGTAATATTATATACCTTAATTTAAAATACCACCTCTCATCCATCACCTACTTGGCATATATATAAGAGAGCCTAGCTAGCTTGTAGAGTACAACACAACATGAAAGAAACCCCATTTAGGTTTCTCCCCCTATACAACTTTGTTTTAGATGTAACACTACTGGCTTTTTGATCTTATCATGCACCACTAAGAGTTGAAGCTGCCAGCATGATCTTAACCTTCCTACTTGTTCAATTCAATTGTCATGGAGGAAAGATCAGATCATGTGGTAGCTTCACCTGTTGTTGGTCGCATGAATAACCCTATTTTCTTTTGCTCTCATCTCGGAGATCTGACTATTTATTCTTTAATTAACTTTCTTTATCTTTTTAATTGAGAACATATATGAAAGTGATGCGCGCGAGCACACTCACTCCAAGAGCTTTAAGAAAGTTAGGGTATATATCATATCATCAATTCCTTTAGTCCTTCTTTTGAATCTAAATGTATTATGCCATCTTTGTGTATCTTTCTTAGGTTTCTGAAGTTTGTACAATATATGTTTGTTTCTGTTATAACCTAGCTGATCTAATCATCAAATATGTTATCAGATATTTTCTAGCATTTTCTGAATCAATTAATTACTTTCGTGTTTCCGAAATCTGATGATTTCAGATCCTAGTAGCTAGCTAACTCCGAGCCTTCATCTAATTGAATCTTTATGAATGTTTTTTCGGAGACAGAGAAGTTCTTATGAATGTTTTACTGGTATATATATAAACAAATCCTGAATAAAATTTATACAGTACTCTATACTATAAGATCATCAGTTAATTTGCATATTGTATCAAGACTCAAGAGGAATCAGCTTGTTATTGAATTAGTGAACAAATTAGGTTTGTACAATAATAGGGCTCTTTAGGGTTTTCTTTGAGGTTGAGAATTTTATCCTGCTTATAAGATTCCCAATTTAAAGTTACTGTATTAATTTCCTGGATACAGTCAACTTTAAAGAGTTGGTCTTTCTTTAATTAATTTCATCTGTATGTTGAGGCAAATTTTCTTTTCTATTGTTTTTTGCTATAATCAGGCAAATTTTCTCTAATGGGGTATATTACATTTACAGTACACACACACATCTGCCTGTGTGATAAAAAAGGACTTAAAGTATGGCAAATTAACTAGTCTAGCTAGGTTGTTCTGACATATATATGTTTCTAACGTTGTTAAGGTTTATGTACGTAGCAGGTCTAGCTAGATATATCCAGGGAGTAGTGATCTAGCTAAGTTAATAATTAGATGCACGCAGCAAGCGAATCTAGCTTGTTAGTTAATTATCCCTTTTTTCAAAAGCAGTCTTTTGCATTTTTGACTATTGCAAGTGTTCTTGAATGTGTAAATCTGTGATCTAATGTCCACACTCAAATCTCTGTCTTTTTAAATTAAAGAGACTATACACATATATCTGTACTTGTATTAGGATGAAAATAAGTAAACTTATTTGGTTTTTTAATTAGCAAGGATTTGTGAATTTCATTCACTGTTTCATAATGCAGTACAGAATATATATCGATTCTTCTTGATTATTTTTCGGAGTTAGGGATCTCTGTAAAAACAGTCTCTCTACTCTAGGTAAGGTCTATACGTACATCTCACCTTCTCCACCGTGATCTATGAGGGGGAGGACTGGCCGGGTACAATATGGTCTGGTTTTTGTTTATTAATTAGAATTATTCTCAAGATATATAGATGTCATTCCAAGTCATTGAAATTCACATTTGCTTCCTAGTTAGGTCCAATTTTGTTCTGCATTTATAGCATGCATGTATGTGACTTCACAGTGGATAGACTTGAGCACAGTGTTAGAAATTAAAGTAGAGGCAAACCCAAGCTTCAATTGAACGGTCTCAGTTGGTTGACAAGTAGATGTCATGAGTCACAAAATCGAACAGAAGTGTTTGTGTTTATTTTGTTACAAGTAGAGACAAAACTGACAACTACACTATATAAATGCATCATGTCAAGTTGCAAACCTATGTAAATCTTGCAGCTAATTAATTCCCCCTTCAGTTGTGATCTCCTTCAATAAAGTCTGGATTTTTTTCAGCACCACAGAGCTTGTATTGGAATGCTTTATTAATCAAGATTCGATGCATACAAGTATAAACCCCCCAACACACACATACGGATATGTTTGTATCTGTGTACTCATATATATATGTATGTAGTTGTCAGTACTAGTTGATTTACTCATGTTTTATGTATATGCACTCTCAAGAGTTAGATCTTTTGTCACTCTCGGTCATAAATTAAAAAGGAAATCTGCAAAACTTAAACCAGTTTTTTAGGGTTTCGTATCATGCTATTTTAGGGACGGATATATGGTCCCTTTTGGCTTTACCCTTGAAGAGAAGGTGGCATGTGCAGAAACTGACATTACTACAGTGATCATGTTGGCTTTTATACTTCTTGGCATGTTCAGAATTGTATTTTTGTGGGTCGTCTTGGTGTTATTGGCAAACCTTTTACAATGGCACCTCCAATTGTGAGCATATGAAGTTTTTTGAATAATGTACTGTGCTATTTGCTTCTAATAGCTAACGTGAAGACATAAACATGTGAGATTTCATTGTTCTTTCGATTCGGTTAGAAAATTAAAAAACCAAATGATTTAAACATATGAATAATTAATTTTGAAATTTATAAACAAACTAATTACCTAGTCATGAAGCTTTTGTTTGCCGATATTACACTACATTGTTGAAAATATCACGCTAGCTGGTCGGATACTAAATTATCCTTCTTGGACTACTACATTTTAATAAACATGATGCAAACACAAACGACTCGCCAGGAGTAATGAGCGTGCTAACAGAAGTCCCTGTAATGAACATTGATAAATTTTTGCAAGTGATTTGAATACCTGGCTAAGCACCCATGGATAAAGTTTCTAATTTTAAAGTGTTTTGTGAGAGGTTTATATGAGTGTAAAGAGAATTTATATACTGATTAAGGGATTTTGCGAGAAGGAGATGGTGAATCAAAGACTGAAGTGTTTAAGGGAAATGATGTGTGAAAGAGCTGGTGGCTGGTTCCAGAAGGGAGTAGTTATATGATTTGCAGTGTTGCAGCGGAACAGAGGTTTGACGTTGCTACTGACATTGGTATGACTATGATTGCTTCATTTGGTAGCTTTAATTAACTATGATAGCAAATTTTCTGATGGGAGGAAAATAATAAAGTAACAAAATATTTGGTAAATTTAATAGAACTTATAAGTAATCGTAAAATGAAGGGTACAACTTCTGCAAAGGAATTATAAGCCAGCTCACCTGATTGTTTAGAGTATAACTGTCTTCTAGCGCCTGATCAGGTAGAATCTTAGTTACGTCTAGCAAGTCTAGGGGAGTTTCATTCCTGTTGTTTAGTACATCCCAGTCTATTGCCCTTAAATCCATGAGTTCCTGGACATAACATCCCGATTTGGCAATAAGGTGAAGAGGTGTATTTCCATCCTTGTCTCCTTGAATTAAAAGGTTATTAATTGTTTGCTTCACAAGTTCCTTCATCACAGAAACATTTCCTTTGTATGCTGCCACATGAAGAGTTGTTCTCATATATTTTTTATCTGCTAGGTATGCCACAGATTCGTCCGCACCTGCTACATATTTAACTAATTTATAAATATTGTAGTACCGAGTACACCACGTAATGGAATGTTGTCCTGATCCCCCTACATGTCTGTTACCCTGATGAGGTCTTGGTTCCGGTCAAGGAGACGCTTTACGCTTTCTGAGGTAGAAAAAACTTTTGTAGGATTTCACGCTTTTCAGACATTTTATACTCCGGTATTGGCATGCAAGATTAAGCACCGTACTTTGTGTATGGCTTTAGTTTTTTTCTTTTGTTTTTTTTAGAAAAGAAAAAAAAAACAGTAAAAGAACGTCTAGCTCTATCCTTCCAAACTTTACAAAAGTGCAACTATTTGGAGATTTTTACGATCTGAAGCAAACACAAAGAAAAATTCCTTGCTCATCTAATCTTACAGCAAGTCCAAGAGCTTCCTTTAATCATGTCATAAACTAAAATTTAAGGAATATAGCAAAAAAAGTTACTCAAACAACTCTTTAGTTGTTCCTTAAAATGCTAGGACATACATTCCATTCCATATTTTTAAGATGTCCTAACAAGTCCTTAGTTCATTTTAATTAATAAAAAATTACATTCCCTCTTTTTTCACACTCCTTTTTCACTTCCCTCATTTTCATATATATTATTATTTTAATAATAAGGAAGGAGGATAGAGAATGTTGTTGTAGTGCATGTATACAAGTAATATCTTAAATCACTGTGACACAATATTTTATAAAGAAATTTTAGGGAGATGTTGGACTTGCTCTTAGAGAACAGGAGCCTTATATTGCTCTCTTACCTAAAATTTAAGAAAGTTGGGAAAAACCGTAACTCCAACAGTGTGCTAGCAGATCCTTGAAAAGTTAGCATCCACCTCTCATTACTTAACTTTAAGTGATGACTAATCATTCTTTATCTTATTTTATCAATTAAATGTTCATTTCTCTCTCTTTTTTTCCCTTTTTTTTCATTTCCCTCCTTTACAAAACATAAGTAAAATTTAAATTTATTATTATAATAATAATAGGGAGCAACAAATAAGGAATATTGTTAAAGTTGTTATACAATATCTTAAATTATGAGGATGTTAAGATGTTGTTGGAGTTGCTATTAAGCATCGTCGATAAATCAAATATTTACTTGGCTCATGTCCTTCAAATCTAGGCGGTAGTCCGATAAATTTGGGTTCTATATACTCGGATGATTGATGGGAATATGTCTAATCGCCCAATCTACATTAATTTTATTTCCTCTATATGAAGGCCCATGCTTTATATAAGTTTCCAAGCCCAATATATTTCTTCTGCCCGCTTTGATTTATTTGTTTAGAGCACATGCATTAATGTAAAAAAATAGTTGATTTGTAAAACGGATTAATGAATAGATGGAATTTAGCACTACAATTCTTTCTTAGTTGATCAATAAAATCAAAATTTGTCAATGTTAACTACTCCATCAAAAACGATGGAGTTATTGATAAATTGATGGCCATTCATTTGATTAACGGACTAATAAATAATTGTCGCATTGCATTGATAAAAATCCATCAAGTTATTGATTTATTGAATGAATGAATCAATTATTATTATAATTTGTAGCTGCTGTATAAAAATAACAAAATAATTATTTTTTGTATAATAACAAATCCCATCAAATTAATTGATAAATTAACAATTTGATAGAGTTTGATGAATAGATCTTAACCTAATATAGTTTCATTCACACACACTAGACAGTTTTATAGCTCAAACAATTACTTTTAAGCATTATAAATTTAACATAAACATCTAAATGCAATCAAACATAGTAATAAAAATGGGTTTTTTATAACGTTGAAGTCGTGTCATCTCACAACTCGCAAATCATTTTTGCATTACACACAAAAGAATGTACTTTGTCTGTTGTTTAATCTCATGTGATTTATTTTACATGGTATAAATTTATGATTGGATATATCATGAAGGTTGATGTCTTTTGATTTTTCCGAAGGCCAATTCTATTGTATAACAATTTTAATATTCCACTTGTCCTACAATCTTATGGTTTTTTTGTCGTAACTGATTTGTCCCTTCTTTAGTTCCGTGTCAAGTTTCACAATTCGCAAATTTGTTTCTTCATGTGTGAGGCCCGGGGTGAATGCCATTTTATCTATTTAGAAATGGGGTGTGATCCCCATTAATCGTTTGCTCGTTATCAATTTTACAGTAAATCATTTTTCATCATTGGATGAGTTTATGAACGGTCAAGATTAAAAGAAATTTTAATATGAGCATCGCTTATTAATCGAGATTCGTCTAGCGGGTCTCGCTTAATAACTGACGGAACTCTAAAATTGTGTAAATTTTATAAACACTCAGACTGAGTAGTTTTACAAACATCCAGATCAAGTAGAATTCACTTTTTAAAATAGCGTGAAGGAAGATTTGAAGGCAAATTTAAGGACAACTATATCACAAATGAAAATTGGTTCAAGGAACCCCATACGGAGGCAATTTGGTATTGCTGCAAATATTTGCGATTTGTCACACAACAAACCATGGGCTAATTGAGGAGGAGACTGCACTTTAGTTATGAAGCAGAGTAGCCATGAATGAGCTCGTAAGAGAACTTGGATTTGATTCTAAGAAAATGATTCTACTCGGGTGTTTGTGAACTTGTAATTTTAGGGTTTAGTTAAGTCTCAATTATTAAGCGAGATCCGATAAATGAGTCTTGGTTAATAAACAAGGCACATATTAATTGTTTTTTAATCTTGACTGTTCAGTAACTCATCCAACGATACATAAATGATTTGTTATAAAATTGATAACTAGCATAAGATTGCTGGGGTCCTCATCCTTTAGAAATCGTAAGTTTTGATACGCATCTTTCTCTTTTTTATGACTTTCGAATATTATGTATTTCCAGATTAAAAATTAAAAATTATATTTTCATTTGATATAAAATTTAAAATTTAATAATATATATATATATATATCAAAAATTAGAATAATTATTATTTAATACTAAAGGAAATATTTTTCAAACACTGTAACGGTTTGTGAAAATGTAATACGATATTTTTAATAGTCGGAACATTAACCGTATAAACTTATAACCCGTGTGAAGCACGAGGTAACTAATATTTAAGGTAAATTATTTTTTTATTTATATTCTTATTGATACTTAATATAAAATTTTATAATATTAAAATTTTATATTAATATTATATGTTCTCTTATTTTATATAAATTTATTCTATTTAATATAAATATATTCTAATTTGGATCCATGTTATAATAAACATATAATTAAGTCTAAAAAATAAAATTTTAGTTAATATAGTTATATGTATATAGTTAGGTCATGTATTATAGTAATAACTAAAATTATATCTAACACATGTATATTTTTTAGGCCGTGACCAATACCGACCAACCGATCAAAACTTTTAATCTTTCTGCTAAAATAATATAGTATAGATTTGTCCGCCTAGTGTACAAATATTAGGAAATCTGCAAATTGAGCAGCATCGATTACACGGATAAATCAAACTTGGCTAACCAAAACATGGGTTAGGATATGTATAGTTTTTTGTATAGTTTTAGTTGAATATGTTTACCAAAAAGTCACCTAATTTTATAATGTTGTTTGAGTTGTTTCCTTGCGTGTGGGTTTATTACTATAATAACACTATAGAACATGATTCCAATTTGAATGCATAATTGTACCCGTGTTAATGATAAATCGAGTTGGTCTCAACCATTGATAAAGACACAATTACACACTATTAGTAATATAATACCAATGTAATAAATTCCGTCCAGGTTCATCCCCCTGTACCCATTTTTTTTTCATGATTGAATTTTCACCCGACTAAAATTGCTAGAACAGCCCTAATTATTTAATATTTTTCCTAATTTTAAAAATTAATGTACAAATTTAATAATTTTATGAACTTAAATAAAGCTGATATTGACAAATGCGAGATTTGGGTAGTTAAACACAGCTTCGGGCACTGAAAATAATTTAAATTTATGAGGGTGGCTTTGCCGATGAACTAATAAATTAATTATTTACTGAGATTAATTGATGTGCGAGAAAATTAGTTGATCTGAATACCCGGCAGAAAAAACATGAAATAAAATGTAGCAGATCACAATGTGTACTTGGTCAATCTTTATCTTTAGAATATAGCAAGACGTATGTAATCCCATCATTACCCTTCACTTTCATTGTATAATATATTTAAATACCAAAACGACACCTAGAAAACAATCAATAGATACAAAACATGAACCTATAGATACAAACCTCCCTGTCTCAAACTCCAATGGCAACCATGTCTACAGCTCTCTTCCTCAAAACTCCAACCCCATCACATTCTTTTTCCAAACCCCATTTCATATCTCCCCTCAAAACCACCCTCGCCTTGCCCAAAACCCGACCCATCAACCCCAAGATTTCTTGCGGGTTGATCGACCCGGATGGCGGGAAACTGGTGGACCTAATAGTGAAGCCATCAGAGAGAGATTTGAAGAAGAATCTTGTGCATTCATTGCCTCAAATCAAGCTTTCTAAGGTTGATATTGAATGGGTTCATGTGTTAAGTGAAGGGTGGGCTAGCCCACTTAAAGGGTTCATGAGAGAATCTGAGTTCCTCCAAACACTTCATTTCAATTCACTCAGAATGAGTGATGGCTCTTTTGTTAATATGTCTTTGCCTATTGTTCTTGCCATTGACGATTCTCAAAAGAATTTGATTGGTGCTTCCACTTCGGTTGCTCTTGTTAATAAGGATGGCAATTTGGTTGCTATTTTGAGCAAGTATGCCCTTTTTTCCCCTCCTTTATTCAATTATTACTTTGTTTTCGATACATTTTGTGTTGTTTACTTGTTTATATATATATGTGTGTGTGTGTGTGTAGGTTCAGGTCCATGACTAATGTTGGTTGTGACTTATATGTATATATATAATTCATTTTCGCGTATGATAAGTGCGAGAAGGTAATAAAAAAAACATGTATTGTATATTTGGCGAGGGTTAATTACATAAATTTAAAATGTTAAACCTTAAGCTCTCATTGGCTAAAGAAGAGGGTATGGATTAAGCTGCAATGCTAGGGAATAGGGATTGCTGTTTATGATTTCAACTTTCAAGTAGCTGTTTTTGTGCTCCTTACTTGTACTTCACATGCCAATATGCCATGATGTGCCTACCCAAAGCTGATATGATAGGCAAAAATCAAAATACACTAGTACAGTAATTATTTTGTGGCCATTTTTTGGACTCCTGAGCAAATTAAACAGGTAGAGAAGTTTGGTAGAGTAATAAGGGGGTGAAAACAAGGTCATTAAATATCTTGTGAGCTAAATTAAACAGGTAATGGAGTTTGGTAGAATAAGGGGCTGGAAACAAGGTCATTAAATGTTCAACCATACAGTACTTTGCTCATTAACTAGATTAACTACTACTACTGATCATTGGTCATTGTTGTATACAGTATTGTTCATATTTTGAGAGTTAACATATTAAGTCACTGCATTAAGAATATACTCCCTCCGTTCCCTCCGTTTCTTTTTATTAGTCGTTTTAGAAGTTTTTGCACAGACCAACAAAGTGTAGTTAATACACTTTAATGTGATTAATAATGTTATCATTTTACTTTTATAACCTTGTAATTTAATGTGAATATAGAAGAGAATATGAATAAAGTTATTAATGCAGGGGTAACTAGTGATATATTGATCATTAAATGTGCTTTGAAATTACAAAGTGACAAATAAAAAGGAATTTCAACACAAACTTAAAGCGAGTAAGATTAAGGAACGTAGGGAGTATTATTTACCCTTGACTCTTGTAAAATTCGAGTAGTTAATATACTAGTATTGTGGTCTATTACTTGCTACAGAACTTGGGGCTTACACCTGAATAGAAATTGGCCGTGGTAAACTATTGCTTTCTGTTGAGAACTTAGGTTTTTAGTTAGTTATATAGATGAAAGATAAGGAGTTAGTTATATAGATGAAATATAAGGAGTTATAGTAGTTAATTTTTGAATGTGTAATGTATTGAATTAATACTTGGCTCTGCCTCTTAGCTTCTTCCGTATTTTTGTGGTTTTCATCAATTTCAGGATTTTAATTACTGACACATCTGTGACATTTTGTGGATATGCCTTTTTGTGGCTATGGCGTATCCACTAGACTATAATGCTAGGGATAGCTTCATACTTGCTACATAAGTGTGACATATCGATACATAAAGGAAATGACTATGTCATGACTAACTACTAGGTATAAAGTAAATGTATATATATACAATGGCATGTTTATATATCTTTTACTTTACATAAGAATTTATATTCATGTATAAATAAATAATGTGGTAAATATAAGAATGTCTTTTAAATACCTTAAATTACTGCTCATTTACGTACCAAAAAGTGAGAACTTATTTTCGGACATATGGATGGAGGAATTATACTAGAGAACTTGCTATGTTTATGTACAAGGATTACATTGGCATGAATTATACATCTAGAAGCATTATTTTGTTGCACATGATAGGGTGATTTTAAAATTATTCCCATACTAAAACTTCGCAAATTGAGAAGGAAGAAGGTTTTATACAAGTACAATCAGGGGTTTATTTAAATCCACTCTGTGATGGATATCTCAACATATGTGCATTGATTGCCTTACATTTGTATTTATGTTTAGGCTCTTAGCTATATTTACAAACATATGGAGAGTTGTATACTTTTTTTACACCAATTTTATAATGATTTGCATAGCTTCTATAAGTATAGGAGATGGGGGTATTGATAAGTTGAACATATGGCCTTTGTCAAGGAGAGGAGTTCCTTTACCATTAGTTAGAACCTCCAACCTCAGTATGCATGCTTTTGACTGGAAGATATCTTCTATTTTTAGCTAGTTGCGGTAACAAACATCTTAATGGAAATACTCAATTTATAGGATCTTGTTAAGACATTTATTATAATTTGATGACTCCAGTGACAAATTAAGTATCTGGTTTCATAGTACTTTAATTAGGGTTTAGGCAAAGACCGATAAGAAAATAATTGTGTAGTGACATGCCTCGTGGCTAGGGATTGATATCTAACTAAAGTTATCTGATCTAGATCTTCTTAATTGCTCAACAGATTCAAAATCTTCTTTCTCAGAGAATTACAACTCCTTTAATATTTTATGGGGATCTGGTAATACATATACTAACTTGGAGAACTCTAAAATTAATTTTATTCTTTCATGTTTCTTACCTTTTTTCTAGGCTACAAGTGCACGACCAGTGTGTAAATATTTCCAATTTTTTCGATGGTTTATGGTGCCAACTATTTTCCTACATTTTGTCTGATATATATATATATATATATATATATATATATATATATATATTGTATTAATTGTAGTATCGAGGTTTACAAGCATAACAAAGAAGAAAGAATAGCAAGGACATTTGGTACAACTGCCCCTGGACTACCCTATGTTGAGGAAGCCATAAAGAATTCTGGAAACTGGCTGCTTGGAGGTGATTTAGAGGTTATAGAACCAATTAAGTACCATGATGGTCTTGATCGGTTCCGACTATCCCCTTCCGAGCTCCGTGAGGAATTCACAAGGCGTAATGCTGATGCGGTGTTTGCTTTCCAGCTTAGGAACCCCGTGCACAATGGTCATGCTTTGCTCATGACTGACACGCGTCGCAGGCTTCTTGATATGGGGTACAAGAATCCAATCCTGTTGCTTCATCCATTGGGAGGCTTCACAAAAGCCGATGATGTCCCGCTTAGTTGGCGAATGAAGCAACATGAGAAGGTTTGCCAGTCATTAACTTGTTATAAAAGGAATCAAACTTAGATTTTATCTTTATCTTAATGGATACTTTTCTCCAAGGCACTCCTTTCTTGAATCTAGGTATTAATGTAGTCGTCAACCCCTTCTATGCTTTTTCTAAAAAGATTTTACATATACAAATTGTAGTAATTATTTGACAAAAATACACAAGTTGGCCCTTTAATATCCAAAAATCAATTCACCCCTTAATTTATCTTATTTTTCTTCATCCCCGATATATATATTCCCAGCGTTTGAAGTCCACTCCCTGTGGAAGGAGAGTGGTATGCTTGCATGTGTCCGAAATTAAATTCATCATCCTTCAATTAACTATACTTGATAATTTACTTTGAGACGTATCAATAAACATGACTTCTATAATTTTCAATCATAAATATTTATTTTTATTAATATAAAATATTGAAATAAAATATATACTGCACAACACACAAATTACTTATGCCAGAAAAATGTCTAATAATTATATTAAGATATTTGAATACTTAAAATTACTTTTAGTTAAATATTTTTACATTTTGCATAAAATAATGAAGAAAATTTAAATATTAAGGTTCTGTTATTTTACAGAAAATATAATCTAATAAATTTTTATTATTGAAAAACATTTTTCGAAACCGAGTTGTTTTATGACAAAATAGATGGGTAGTTTGTAGAATGAACTTTTTGAGTTTTAAGTTTTCTATATGTATTAATTGTAGACAGAAAATGAAAATATAACTATTTATTTAGTTTTTTTTTTTGAACGGGTAGTGTATATGATTATTTTATATTTGTGTTCATTATTATAAATAACAAAAATAGAAAATGGAGAGATTGTCACTGGAAAATGAGGGCCAGATATAACTTAGATTGGGGATGGGAAACAGCTAGTGGTTTACAAATTGCCCTGATTAGGGCCGAAGGAAACTATTGAATGTAAATTGAGGAGCTTTGTAATTTTATTGTAAGTTGAAAAGGGCTTGATTGTAATTTTGAGCAAGTTAGGGGTTAAATAATGTGTTTGGCCTAAATAATTTCAGCAGTGTGGAGCAAGAATTTGATTTTAGGTTAGAACTAGGCACCTGGCAATTTGCAGGAATCTGCTATTACTTCAAAGCGCCCTATGCACTAACCAAGTTTGGTAATGTTTTTTAGGTACTTGAAGATGGTGTACTTGATCCAGAGACTACTGTGGTCTCAATATTCCCTTCTCCTATGCATTATGCTGGTCCAACTGAGGTGCAGTGGCATGCAAAGGCACGAATCAATGCAGGTGCGAACTTCTACATTGTCGGTCGTGATCCTGCTGGAATGGGCCATCCTTTGGAAAACAGAGATTTATATGATGCTGACCATGGAAAGAAGGTATTGAGCATGGCTCCTGGGCTGGAACGTCTAAATATTCTCCCTTTTAAGGTATGCACATCATTTCTGCTGAATAGCTATATAGTTTCCATAAAGTGTAGAGTGTGCCATTTACATATCAGTTATGACAATTGCAGGTGGCAGCATATGATAAAACCCAGAGTAAGATGACATTCTTTGATCCTTCCAGGGCAAAAGACTTCCTCTTCATCTCGGGTACCAAGGTATTATTCTCTTTGAAGAGTAGCGGGCAACTTTTTGTGTTGATACATATAAGATTGATTATTGTGTTGTATTAAGCACCAAATATGTGTGTGGTGTGCCATGTCTGTATTATTTTCCCAGTCTAATGTTTATATTTTTATATGCTTGATTGTGGTTTACAGATGCGAACGCTTGCAAAGAACAGAGAGAATCCTCCAGATGGATTTATGTGTCCCGGTGGTTGGCAAGTCTTGGTGGATTACTATGACAGTTCGGCATTTGCAGGAACTGGTAAAGTATCTGAACCTGTTCCAGCTTAATGGTGTAAAATATGTGAAAATGTTGCCATTTGTGTGAGATATTCTAAATATTGGCTCCAATATATCACTTTTTCTCGTGCAATAATAATAGTGAATAACGAGAGGCACATGGAAGGAGATAAATAGACTTTGCCTCTTTCTGTAATTATGAATGAACGTGGTTTGCCGGAATGTTGTACTCTAGTGTGCTGTTTGCAGACTTGCAGTAATGTAACATATTCTTGATTATTAAAAGATTATAATGCATGTTGTGTTTTAGATTTCGTATTCATAATATTATCTCACAGTATACATGAAAGTGATTTTTTGGGTTTTGACATAATTTATTGTTTCCCTTGGAGGTTGGAAATAAGGCATCATTATTTGTTTTTTAGTGATGTTTGAAAGGACCTAACTTTATTTCTGAATGTGATCATATCCTATGATCTTTTCGTTCGATAACTTTAATTAAGAGAAATTTTATTAATTGCTAATTTAGTAGATATTCTTGTATATATATTTATACAAGTAAAGAAACTATTTGTTTACAATGAAAATGTGTTTGCAATTTTTTATTTTATGATATTACTATAACAAGCCCCATTGGCTAGTTTAATAAATTATAAATCATCTGTGTCTTGTTTGACTTTTTTGTAGTCAAATTGATTGAAGTTTGACTGAAAATTATATATGGTATATAATTGAAAAAATATATCATCAAAAACTATATTTAATCTATTTTAAAATGTATATTTTAGTTTTTTGAAATTAGATTGTAATAATTGAATATTTGTATTTTAAAAAATTATTTTATTAAATTTATTATAAAATTATATATATATATATATATATGATATTAGTATTTGTCATATATTTTATTTGTAGATATTTTTTATTAAAAGGATTTAAATATATATTTTCGCACGGGACCGGCCCGGTAGTATACAAGACTTTCGCATTAAGTTGACCATGAGACGGCTGTATTGGACACACAAACTTGAATCTTTAAAAGAATCTAAGTTGCAGTCTGCAGATACGTTTTTTCACTTTGGTTCTTGTGAATTTTATGCATTTGTTTTCTGTCTGATAAACTGGAAAGGGGAGGCTGTTCTAGAACAGGAAGTATGAAGCTTTTTGTTGCCGATAATGATTGTAAATGTGTAAAGTTTAGTGATTTGATTCTTGGTATGAATTAATGTCATGTTTATGTTTGAGTGGGATGAATGAAATTGGAAGAAATGGAATGAAACATGTTTGAATGGTATGAATGAAATTGAAATCGGAAGAAATAGAATGGAATTTAAACTACAATTTAAAGTAAATGTAGAATATCTCATCCTTTTCATATCTATTTTTTAGCCTTTTTTATCTTAACAAATTTGCACTCCTCATTTTTTAAATATTTTTTAAATTTTTTATTAATTTTCTTTTAATTTCATCCATTCCATTCATTTTTCCCTCATTTACTTTTTGTTTGGGAGCCGTCTTATACTTGATCTGAGAACGAATTTGTTTTGAATTTTTATATCTTCCCACTACAAAGAACCACCGTAATAATAAAACATTGCAATTCATTTTCTACAGATTTTATTAAATTCACTTTAAATGATGCTTAACATTTTGATTCCTGTTTCTGCCAAACAATTACATTTTTATAACAAATTCAATTACGATAATTTTTTTCTAACATCCAAGTAATTTGAAATAAGGAAAAGATAAAAAGTATTATGATATTAAATATATAAAGTAAAATATGGAGTTGAAATTGGAATAAAATAATTTTGTTTCTACTACTAAAATGGAGGTTATGATATTAGTAATTTAGCATTAGTATAAAGGCAACTAATGAAATAGAAAACAATTTAAAATAGAAAAAAAGAACTAAATTACATATTCAATCTAATGATCAGGGGGGTCATAAACAAATCAAATGTGCTGTATGATTTACATGACAACATTGACGTGATTTACATGATTTGAACTCGTGCAAAAGCCAAAGAAGGATGGTTCTGATAGTATCCTATAATATGAAAATCGTATTGTCACAATAAGGGAATTCAAAATCTTGTTAAAAATAGTACTCCACTATGTAACAATAATAACAATAATAACAATAACAACTAAAACAATATAGGCAATTCATTTTAAAGAGATGCTAGATTTATTATCATTACAATATATGATCATGCATTACAAGTAATTCGGAAAATAAAAAATCATACGAAGTTAATACAGGAACGTTAAGATTAAAGCCCAGAACATTGGAGGTAAGTTTTGGAGTGCCAGGAAACACGGACGGAGGATACTGCATTGCAGGATTTGAAACAGATCGACATGGGAGGAGAGATAGGTGTGTTTGAGTACTTGCGATTATGATGCTTATGTTTTGGAGTGCTGTCACTATCACAAGTACCTTTTAGTTCCGGTGGCGGATGCACGTTAAGGCACCTGGGGTCACGTGCCCCCTTAATAAAAAAAATACTATTAATTTTTTCAAAAATATATGTTTATCTTGATGCCTCCATCAACAAAATATTATATACTCTACAAATCTTAACTTACGTTCATTTAAAAAATAATTAATTTTCCATTCATTCACTACTATGTCTATGAGAAAAATTAAATGCCCAGATTAAAAGGAAAACACGATCTTTTCAGCATAATTTAAGATTAACATGTTCAAAAAATTATAATCATACTTCAAATTAGTATTTTTTGGGAAAAAGATAATAATATGTATTAAAAATATTAAAAATAATTTATAAATATATGGAATTCCACATTACACACTAATGAAGATTAATTTAAAATTAATACTAAAAATAATATTTCTTTTATGACATTTTGAAATTTATTTTATAAATATTTTAAGAGTTTTTAAATTTATATTAAAAAATTTAATATTATTATATATAGTGCCCTCATTCTAAACAGCTGCATAGTACTAGTCCTAAAAAGAGAAGGTTGATAAACAGGAAAAGAACAAATGGAAGGCTAGACTTTGAACTCATTTTACAAAGGCCAGCTTTGCAAAATAACAAGGGATGGTAGGTTTTAAGGATGAATTGGCTATCGATACTGCATGGATATTTATAGGCTGCATGGGAGGCGCTAAAACTGAATACTGTGATTATTGTGTAGAAATGTAAAAGATGTTTAGACAATGTATATATAGCACTATATTGCTTTTAGATATTCGCTTTAAATTGATCATCTAACAATTAACTCTCGCATGCTAGTGTTTGAGCTAGGGAATGGAAGCTGCTTTATGTTGATTTGCAGCATGTGTATATGATTCCCGGTTAATTCTAATGTTAAATTTTAATAAAAATTAGACGTTTTTGTGCCGGATAGGTACCAATTACTAAGCTCATTTTTAGAAGATTAATGCTAGGGGTACAAAATGTTATACAAAAATATTTGTCAAATGTCACATGGTTAGATTTTGATTGATTGTAATTTCATTTAATGTACTGGACCCCAATATATTCACACAAATCTCACCACTTAAAATTTTCCAAACTGATACATCATTTATGCCACATTATTTGGAACAATTTTTTTGTACTTTAATTTTGTACCCCTAACATTACTCTTTTTGGTATAGTGACATGTTAAGATTTAAGACACAATGCATCAGAGTATGATTGGATAGAATTTGACTCGTTCGAGATTTTTTTAAATAGATACTCATTAAAAAAAAAGACACCGTTAGCATAAGTCAGAAGGTATAAACCTTATTTTAAGATACATTTTGTACTCCGATAAATATCTGTTTAAATTAATAATATCAATTAAAACTTTGTCAAGCCACCAAAAGTATACTAGTTTTCGTATAAGTAATTAATGTACGCAAATGATCTGTATAAGCGTTATTAAGATCGAAAATGTGTTAAACGATTAAATTGAGCAATTATGCAGGGACCAGTTTTGAATGCATATGACAACCATCATTCTAATATACGGAGTATATGTTTATTAGAGTTGGCATTAAGACAAATTAGTGGAAAGCTTAGTACTGTACAAGGTTGTTTATATATACGTCGTTATTCAGAAGCTCCTACTTAGATTTGCTGTGTTAAACTTTTGTTTATGTGTTTTTAATCATTGTTTAACTTTACAGGTTATGTTTAACAGAAGTGTGGCATTTTTAAATAAGACTCTTGAGCTCTTACGATTTAAACTAGAAACTTAAAATGATAATGTATTCCTGTTGTGATATGGCAACGAACCTATCGAACTGAAGAAGAGTTTATTCAGGTTTTGCTGGACTCGAACGAGCCTTATCAGGCTTGAAACAAATTTTTTTAGGGTTGAAATGAGTCTATTCGGGTTTCAAACCAACCTTAAAAAGCTTGAAATGAGCATTAATTGGGCTTAAAACAAAATTATTAAAGCCTGCAATAACTGGAAAATCACTCTTTCTGGCCCTGTTAAGTATATTGGGTTATGATTGTAGAAAGATTCTGACTTGTAATTGCATGTAGTAAATAATAATTGAAAATATTTTCGATTTTACTGAGATTTTGTTTACCACTGTTGATGAAAGATATTAGTTGAGAAATCATTATTTATAATCCGACAGTACCATATGGTATCTTAGGATTTTAACTGAAATTGAAGAGGTTGGACCGGAACATCTATCTCTCGAGGTCAGTTCATATATATACACACATTATATATGTGCAACAATATTGCTGTTGTCTGTATGATTTGCTTATCTTTTTTTATTTGTGAATAATAATTGCTAATTATTTGCTTCTTAAGTACAGTATTATGTTATGGATAATTGCTTCCCTAGTTCAGTTTTAATTGGAACATTTGTCAAGTTGAAAAGTGAATTAAGTGATTTGATCTGGTGCATTGTATAATTTGAAGTGATGATTATATGCAAGTGGATTGGGTAAAGTCAACAGAAATTGAAATTATGAAACCGGATATGTACAAGGAAATTAGAAATATAACTAGGAAAAATAAGATTTTAATGGAATATGCTTGCTTGTTACATGTATCAAGTTCTTGCAAGTGCTATTTTACGTTTTTCTCTACTGTTGAGAACTTTAGATACATCCATGAGGCTGTTCTCGCCTAAAGTTTTGATGCACAACTTGTAAATTTATAATGCCTCGAAAAGAAAAAGAACATGTGAAGAATTGCAAATTCCTCTCTACTTTAAGTTCAATCTTGGTTATTTTAGGTGGAACCATATTTATTCATTTTTCATGACGATGCAGTGACATTTTTGTGATCACAAATATAAAAAGTATCAAGTCATTGAAAAACTTAAAGATCTTCCTAGCATCAGATGGAAGCATGGTAGCAAAGGGAGATTTGGGTGCCGATTGTTCAAGTATTTAGGCAGTCAAATAATCTCGTTGTTGGTTCTCAGCTAAATTGAGTTCATAATCAATACCCTACACCGACAAGAGCTGAAGTGGCTGATGTTTCTAAAGCAGTTATAAATTGGGCAGATGCTCTAATGCTCTCACATGAATCGGTTCCCTGACAAGGAACTAACTGTATTGAGAAGCACAAGTCTGAGAATCTAAAGGCGGTTGAGAGGAGAAAAGACATGAAGCTATGGAGCTTCTAAACATAACATCTTCATGTTGACATAATTTCTGAGAGACCTTACCTCTGCTGCCAAGTTGGGTAAGAAAATTGTTTGTGCTTCAGCGGAGTGACTGGTTAATTTTATGTGGCACGCCATTTCTTTCTAGTCTTTAAAAAATGGGATTTTTTGGGATGAAACACTATCCGAATACCCCGATGGCTATTTGTTCTGTTTTTTTGCCTTTGTGATGTGAGCTTGGAGAACCCCGATGGCTATTTGTTCTGTTTTTTTCCTTTGTGGTGGAGTCTAAGTCTTGCTGTTTCCTATATATAGATATATTTGTAGTCAAATGTATTTATTTACTGGTACTTTTCTTTTCATTTCTTTCTAATTTGGTACTTTTCTTTTCATTTTTTTCTAATTTGATTAGATCATTTATGTTCTCTGCACAGTAGATTTTTTTGCCCTCAAGACTGCTAGTTTTTTTTTTGCTTTCATTGTTATGCCCGTCTTCCATTCCGTCTCTTTGATTTTTTGCCACTTCTATTTTCTTTACTGCTGTAGAGGTGATGTGATTTATCATGTTCTTAATTTCTGCTTTGGTTATAATGTTGCATCTTACAACTTAGAGGCCGAATTTTTTTTCCCTATGTTGATTCCCTGTTGTCTCAATATTTGCATTTACAACAACTCTGTACGAAGACGTCTGAACTGTCAGTGGGGTTTAATTCTGCTACTCTTAAGTTTCTCTAATGATATGGAGAGCAACCTCACTAAACTTTTCAATCTCTCAAGGCCAGAGAATTAGTGAAACAGGTGACCTTGTTATTTCTCCTTCTGATATGTTGACGTAGTTCTCGTTCTTTACAAAGAGCGCTACCTTGTCCTTCCAGGAAATCATATATATAATAAGTACACTAAATTCGACACATAATGTTCTTTCCTACCTCAACAAATCAGGAAACTATATGGTCGACAATTTCAACTTTGTGCCACAGCCTGTGAGTACCATATTGCGAAAAAGTTCATTTTTGCTCTTTAGTTTTGATATCCTTATTTTCTCTCCAGACAATTCAGCTCATGTATTTTGACAATTTTATCCAGTTAGAAGTATCTGCTGTAGCATAAGGTAAAACTGAACATCATAAACAATAATGCACACACTCTTTTTGACTAATATCGTAGTTAAGCAGTCCATTTCTGTTCATTTCAGGTATTCCTTCAATACAATGGGGTTGTTTCTATTGTTTACCCCAGCTTGCTACTGTACTTATTTACATATAGATCTGGAGTCCCAAGGACCACCACCACTTATCAATAAACTCCAGGGAGGAAAACTTGCATTATTAGTACAGGTCTTTAATGAAGAAGACATAATTGGATTGTTTTGCTTGTACAGTTCTGTACTCTTCTATATCCTTTCTATTATTCTAATTATGAAGGTTCTGATTATACAACATTATTGGACCCTTTTTCAATATTATTATTCTTCATGTAACAGGTTATATTCAGTGTTGCTGTGCTGTTATCTGATATATCAATGAGCAGTACTGGACAACTATTACAGGGAACTATTCGATGATTTGATCACATTAGCCACAATTATGCTGAGGGTTACATATTTGGACTGTGCATTATGTTTTATCATCTTACCCTACACAGGAACTAGATAAAACAATTACTACGAATATATAACACACACACACACACAATACTCATCCTTCTCTTATTTATTGGTGTCTTGGTGGTAATACAATATTTCCAGGTAGTAGTTAGCTATGAATATCACACCACACACACTCTCGTATTAGAACTAACTGTTGCTTTCCATGAATCTCAGTATCTCACTGGTAAACAAGGCAAAATTAAAGCCACAAGAGGGGACCTCAAGGGCTCCAATGGCTTTGATAATTATGGGAAAAGCTTTAAGATGTGATTGAACTGAAAGGCTAGCTCTGCAATACCTGCTACATTCGACTATCTTTTAGACTTTTTTTGTACCTTTAAATTTTTAACCATTCCACTACATGCATATAATTACATTTACATGACATCATGTCACAAAGTCATTTCCCTTTATATCTTACATACATATAACTACATTCAGAGCATCTCCAATGATACTAGCTAAAATGGTTAGTTAAAATAATATAAAATAATGGTTTTGTAAAATTTACTGAACCTGTAAGGAGTTGTACTCCAATGGGGTTAGCTATAATGGTTAGCTATATTTTAACAGCTATATTTTCAACAACTATATTTTTTAAATTTTTAAATTTATTTTGAACAACTTTATTTTTAAAATTTATTTTTGAACAACTTTAATTTTTTAAATTTATTTCTTAATATCTTTAAATTTATTTCTTTTTAAAAAATAATTTTTTATTTTAAAACTAAAGTCTAGTCCATAAAATGAAGCGACCATTATTGCTAACAGGTGTCTTGTGTCTTCTATATTTGGCGTCCATGAACAGGGATTTGTAAATATATACCTAACAGGTTGACAACGTTGGAGGAGGAGAATTGAACCTGTTAATTAAATGTAATATGTCAGCCCGTCCATTATTGCTAACTGATGCATGGTTGGAGTTGCTCTTACATAGCATCATAAAACAAAGTTTTCATCAACATTGGGGAGTGGGTTAGCACTTCATGGGCCCCATACGATGCTGTAAAGCCCAGGACCAAAAGATAATGATGGAGAGATAGGTGCTTATCGAAATTTTCTTTCTTTCAAAACAAATTAGAGATTTTAATTGAACATAACATGCAGACAAGTGTCAGCATTTCATAAGACAGTTATATACGTTAAGATATATACGGGATCACTTTAACACAGCTCTGATGAAACTATATTTTAATGCAACAGATATACTGTGTGTACAATGGTCGATTATTTATGTTGGTCAGAAGTCGTTTATCAACTATTTCATCCGTCCTCTTTTATTTGTCTCTTTTCAAAAAAATATACATATTGAAAAAATATTAATTACATACATTGTTTCCATGACTATCCCTTATAATTTATATTAAATTAACTGAATTATTTATACTAGTCTTTTTGCGCGTAACGCTTGGCGTATATATAATATTAGAATTTATATTTATTTATTGAATTTTAATTATTGTTTAAAGATTATAATTAAATATATTTTGAAAATATAATTATTATGTTAAATTGAAATTGAATTTTCAAATTTGAAGAAATTTTATTCATTTTAATTGTTACTCTAATTATAACTAATATAATATTTATAAAGACCTTTGCGAAAATAGTTAACTCCTTGATAAATTTTATATTTAAACATGTGTTATTCTTATATATAATTGTTTTTAAGTTAAATTTATGCAATATAATTTAGAATAATTTAAAATGATATAAATTAAAAAATTAAAATATTTTAATTTATGATCCGGTATCAGGTGCTAAAATTTTAAAATTTAGATGTTCAATACATATTTATTTTTTGTAAAAATAAAGTTAATATTATTTTATATAGCGAATTTTTGCTAAAAAATTTAAATGCAATGTTTTTATTAAAATTAAACTTTAGAGATTTTTTACATAAAATCTGGTTGTAATGAAAATTATAATACTTAATTAGAGCAGTAACTAAAAAAATAAAATAATTATTTTTAATATAATTTTTTAAAATTTATGATTAAATTTTATTCTAATTGATTCAAATTTGATAGATAGTGGTATTTACTCTAAGTCACATTGAAAATGTAAAATGCATTAATTTGGGAGAGAGGGAATAATCACTATCATATTAATCTTTTTCTGGGTACTTTTTTCCTTTTGTTCTATTTTAATACATGTTTTTATATGAATAATACCATGTTCATCGTAAATATGTTGCACTTTTCATTGAAACATGATAATACATCTATGACTTCCCAAAACAGTGAAATCAAATTCATATGTAGAAATTATGCTTTTGCGTTGTTGAATAAAATTTTATTTTGATTTTATAATTTTTTTATTAAAAACAATTATTTTATATATTTCTTTGACTATTTTGTTTATAATTTTTCTTTAAATAAATTTTTTGATATAACTTAAAATAAAATACACCGTGATACTTCTAATATTATAATACAATTTTAATTAAATTATACTAAATGATGTTTTTAATGTAAAAATGTCAACTCCAATTCAATTAAATTATTTGCTATTATCAAGATATTTTGTCAATTCTTTGTGTTAAAAGATTTCTCGCCCGGCGATACCTCAAATTTGAATATAAATTTAAATAATATAAATGATAAATTCTAAGTTTAATAGATATGACAACAATTGAGGGTAACAAATTTAAAAGAAAGATAAGACTAAAAGACAAAAAAAAAGTAAGTAGAAATTATGTGAATTTTGAATATTCAAATTCAAAATCAAGTTCATATTATCAAATGAATTTTGAACTTGGAAAGGCTTTAATCATACATAACAATTGTCTATTCTATATTTAATAGATAGTTGAATTTACTATCAGTAACGTTGAAAATGTAAAACAGATTCATGACTATTATCATAAAAAAGGAAAAATTATATTTAATTAATATTTAATTTAAACTTGACATTTACTTAGTAATTGATAAATTGGGAAACCCCATAAAAAAGTAAATATTATAGCTAGCCAAATTGCAGTGTGTCAATCCCATTTCAAGTCTTCCCTCATTTTGTTCATCCCAATTTCTCTCACTAGTTTAGCTTGTCCCTATCAAAATATCACTATCATCTTAATCTTTTTCTAGGTATGTCTTTTTCTTTTGTTCTATTTCAATACATGTTTTCACTTGAATAACATCATGTTTATTGTAAATATTTGTACTTTTCATTAAAACGGGATAATCCATCTATGGCTTCTCAAAACAGTGAAATAAAATTCATGTGTAGAAATTATGTTTTTGCATTATTAAATAAAATTTTATTTTGATTTTATAATTTTTTATTAAAAATCAATTATTTTTTATATTTCTTTGACTATTTTTTTTATAATTTTTCTTTAAATAAACTCTTTGATATAACTTAATATAAAATACATGTGATACTCCTAATATTATAATACAATTTTAGTTAAATAATAATAAACAATTTTTTAATATAAAAATGTCCACTTCAATTCAATTAAATTATTTGCTATTATCAAGATATTTTGTCAATTTTTTGGGTTCAAAGATTGCTCGGTATCGCCGGGCGGCGATACCTCGATTTTGAATATAAATATGAATAATATCAATTTTTTGGATAATATAATTTTTATACATTTATTACATGTTAATTTATTTTAATATCTAAACATATAACTTATGTACTCATTCAACTTTTTTATCAATTGTCTAACTTGCAAAATGAGATACAAAAAATATTTAAAATATTTTGATAATTTAAATTGATCTACAATACAATTTTTATTTATAAAAAATGATATTATATCACTTCTAGTTAATGGATTGACCGTTAATCATTATCTTATACTCAATTCATCAAACAATTGTGATGTAGACTTCAACCTCGAATAAAAGTAAAAATTGTGATTAGTGAAATTGATAGATTCTTGTAGATATGAGAACAATTGATAGTAACAAATTTAAAGGAAAGATAAGGCTAAAAGACAAAAAAGTAAGTGAAAATTATGTGAGTTTTTAATATTCAAATTCAAAATCAAGTTCATAATATCAAATGAATTTTGATGCTGGAAATGATTTAATCAACATAACAATTGTCACTTCTATATTTAATCTAAATAGAAAAATGTCTTATAGATGAATATAAGCAATCATTTTCTCACGTTTTTTTGTAATAGAAATGAATTGGTTATACTCAATTCTTACGTTTACAATTCTTTAGCTATTTGGAAAAAATAAACATGATAACATTCAGTTCAACTAATAGTGATATACAATAACACATTTCTCAGCTTTTAACCATCACTTTTCTCTACAACTTGCATACTACGTGCAACTGTAAGAAAATAATTAACATATTGATGCACCAATACTTCAAGAACGATATTAAACATGTTGATGTTTCAATACTTCAAGAATGAATGTGGCTGCAAAATCTTTAAAATGAGATGTCCTTCTGAAATGATCAAATAATAATTGTTAATAACTAATTATCAAAAGATCAAAAATAATTGTAATACATTTATATAACATGAAAAAAGTTTAAGATATACAAATTAAAAAGAAGATAGACACAATACAAATTACAGATATAAGAATAAACTAATTGAGAGAGATAAAGTTTGAATAAGAATGATTTGAATCAAAAGTTTGAATAAGAATGATTTCAATTTCAAATTCTAAATTAGTTAGTATTCGAGTACGAAAATTTAATAATAATTTCTCCAAAAAACTATATGAATTCTTGAAAGTTGTGTAGTTGTTAGAGGCGATTAGATGGGTTATAAGAGTATTAACAAAGCTTTTTTCGTAAGTTTGTAATGGTGCACTATCAAATTGTCACGCATACAAAAGCAATGTGATGTAGTAAAAACACGGTGACATGAATTGTAAATATAAGCAACTTAAAGGTTAAAAAGTTAAAATGAAGCATGAACTGTTCAATATACGATGTAGGAACTATAATATATACATAGATTATATACTATAAATTTCTATTTCAATTCTATTTTGAACCTCCTCAATACTAAGTTGTATTATATATTACATACCATGAACATGCTGAAAGTAATATTGTTACATTGCCCACATTATCAATACACGGTAGTAGAAACCAATGTCATCAAGATTTAGTATTGACATTTAGAGTGGAACCAACTAAAAAAAATATACTTCTGCTCAATATGTTTATATTAATAACATTATAAAAATTCCATTTTAGAAGAAACTTGAATACCTTTTATTTTGCTCTCCAGGACAATCTAATCAATTTTAGGCTCATTTCACATTCTAATACTAACCAATAACTTCAAAATGAATAACTAACACAAAGAGGAGGAGGTGGGAGTGAGAGATCATCATACCATCACTTCTTCAAACCATGATACTTTGTATTTCTCGCAAGTTATTCTAGTGAGTTTTGCAATTTGTTCGCATTTTCGCTCTTCTCTGTAACATACCTATCACTAATTGCGTTTAGTAATAAATCATTGGATGAACAAATACATATAAAATATAATTTGTAACTAACAAACTTGCAAACAGATGCATATATACCAATTGTTATCATTCCTTGACATTTCAATTTTTTGTTACTACTAATTTTACCATAATTCATATCAAATTATTGCAACGTATCCTTAAACTAATGATAGGCGGTTCATAAATTAAAAACTCATGCTTGAAGACCGATTGTTTCAAAAAAGACCAAAATCCTATCTAGGTAGTTCCATTATAGCACTGACTATGTCACCGTTATGGGTCTTGAGAGCCTTGACATCCTTGTTTCTTGATACCCCTGCTGTGTCATTACCAATTCAATATCACGATCATTCACATCAGTTTCATCAATCTCTTCCTCATCATCTTGGCTTACGGCAGGAAGGTCCGCCTTTGCCATTACAGATCCCATTTTCACTTATGCTCTGCTTTGAACTTTCACTGCCACCTGGACCTCAATTTGTCAATAAAAGAAAATATATGCATAAAGGATTTACTTGGAGCATATTGTACACTCTACAATAATTTAAATAGAAGCTAATATCATCTTCTTACCTTAAAGTAAGAATGTGCAAAATAATCTTTCTTGGACCACTTGTTTAGTTTTCAATATCCTAATTACCCCTACCTCCCCCAACAAAAACCAATCGCATGTCAATAATTTCAACATATAACTCCACTCAAACATGTAAACCAAATTTATAAAAATAATATAAAGAAAAATCTCTTAACATATAAAACCCATTTTTTTGATAAATCGATTATAACCAACCAAAGTGAAAATAAATGGCTCCACCACACAGTTAAGACAAAGATATGCAACTTATTCATGTCACTTGAAAAGGATCTCCATTAGCTTTATCATATAGTCCATATTTGAAATGAAAGGTTGGTCACCTTACAAGTATCAAAATATGAAGATGAATTTACAAACAAAAATAAATAAATATTAATCTTCCTGCCTTTCAAAGTCAGATACACAAATACCCGAAACAATCACAGACAATATAATTTTACCTCCACAAACATCACACATTTTAAGTTTTGTTGAGAAGGAGAAATCCAAATGCTCTAATTCGTTCTATTCTTCGAAAATTGAAATTGTAAAAATGCAACTAATAGAATTTTTCAAACCAAATATATGTATCATTCTATCATTTGAATATTAATAGCACTTAAAAAAGATTTATCCATGATATTAAAGTCAATTAATAACATAAAAAGTACACAAACTTACAACCACTCCTCTACTATCTTTTTTAGAATAATTCAGAATTTTTACTTTATCCTCTGAGGATCAACATATACCTAATGAATGAACAATATTAAAAGCATGTTAGACAAATTAAAAGTGAAAAAAAACTATAGTACTTTAATATTTTCATATAATTTACCTCATTTGAAGAAAATTACTCAAAAACATTATGTGAACATATTCAAACAATTTTAGATACCCATGTATATAATGTAATAATTTTTTTCAATAATATAAAGAAATATTAAAAAATGGATAAAAGAAGAGAAAACGTTAAATTAAAAAAATCGATCCTGCAATAAAAAGAATATCAAATAAGAAAACTATAAATGATATTTACAATATTAGCACCAGCAGACCATCATAGTCAAGTCAGTCATCCACGCACAGTTACTTGCTTCTAAATCCACACACACACGACACGGCAACAAAGAATCTAATTCTGTATTTCCAACCACAAATCAACAATAATAAAAAAGAACCCTAAACTCCTTACAATTTGTTTTATCTTACATTCTCTGAATTATCAATATCTACAGATGTGTAATCTATCTATCAATATATATACACAACAACAAAACAAACATATTCTTAATTTATTTATTTTATATTCTCAAAACATCTTTATATCTAAAATAACAAAAAATTACCAAATGACAATGTTTCAAGAACTTCATTAGGATGATAAGAATAGGCGAACTTAACATCAATATAAAAAAATTTACATGAAAACAAAGTCACCACAATCACTCTTAGCTTTCAATTCAGCACTTTGCACACAATCCCAACCTACATGCACACAATCTCAATTAAAAGAAAATTTCAAACCTCAAAATTATGTACTCATAATGTTTGGGATATTTGAACATTCATCAATTATTTAAAACTAACATACACCTAAATTATTAAACAATAATCAGTTAACAACAATAAAGTTGCGTATATAAACAAAAACCGTCAAACAAATAACTATATATAAATCTCAAAATTACAATCTTAAAATTATTAGTCATCAAATCAATTCACAATACATTAGTCATCAAATAAACTCTAAAATAAAAAATAAGCAATATATAAATTTACTACCATAATAGCATGAGCTTAATCCCACCACATCATTTTCACAACCTAAAACACAACACAAACACTAAGACTAACTTACAATAATAAAATGATGTTAATACAAAAATTCACATGGAATTTTTAACAAACAGTTCAAGTGCTAATAAATCAAACAAATAGATGTAAATTTTTTGGGACATTATATCAAACATGTGGTACACAAACAACGAAAAGCAACATACCATCTTTCCCAATCTCTCTCCATCCAACAAATATGAAATATCTACGATTCATAATAACATACACCTGTAAAAATTAAAAAACAATTATTAATGCTCAAATTTAAATGAAATTGGTGAATCAATATATATAGTTCATGAATATGCATATGTATGTATAACATATTTGTTTAGAATCGACCTCCGTGTGACCTCTTCTCCCTCTCTTACAATACACACAATACTCTTCTTCATCAATCTCCACCTCATCTGCTCTATCCGCCGTCTCGATCTTCTCGTTGGCCGGAACAATTACCGCTGCCACCGAAATCTCAATGTTTTTCCATTTTAATCCTCCTAACTTTTCCCCAATATTCTCAATCCATATGGATTTATTGAAAATTTGAATTAAAAAATGATAGAGAAAGAATAGAAGAGCAAAATACTTTTGAGAAACATAATTATAAATACAGACATATGAAGTTTATTATCGAGATGAGAGTAGAGGCTGTGAACAATTGAAATGAGATGAGAAGTGAGAGAGAAGATTAATTTGTATTAGGTCAATAATTTTGAATTTCAAATTTTAAATGATTCAATCGATATAAGAGTAGGTAAACATGGAGTATACATATAAAGCTACAATAAATTACATATGCACATAGGAGAGAAGAGTAGGTGAACTCGGAGTATACGTATAAAGTTACAATAAAGTACATATGCACATAGGAGAGAAAGGAAATAAAATTGGTTGTTACATATACAGAAGAGATACATAGATACATAAATATAGACTTGTCCTCATATTGGAGTAATGACATCAATGTAATTTATTATTTTTTTAAAATTAAAGTACTTGCTTTCATTATATAGAATCAAACTTCAGAGCATCCAACATAAATTCAAGAGCAGTATTCATCCACTCCTGTGTATCTGACATGAAATGGGTCGCTCGTGCTAACACGTGAGCTACGCCATTCGCAGATCTATGAACAAACTGAACTAGCACATCGACAAAGTGCTTAAATAAATCTATACAATCACTAACAATAGCATGATAGTAATTTCTCCCATTATTTCCTTGGCATGCATCCACCAGCATCTTTGCGTCCGACTCAAATACACATTTTGAATATCTTGCTTCTAGTGCCCAAGAGAGAGCCTCCTTTAGGCTCAAAGCTTCAGCTTCTATTCGAAGAAACTCTCCTGCAAACTGCCTTCCCCTAGCCCTTAGGAATCGACCCTGGTCATCGCGAGCAACACTACCCACACCAATATGTTTAATTTCCGCAAAGATAGCCGCATCAATATTAATTTTTACATACCCCAATGGTGGTGTCCTCCATTGACGTGGACTCGAATGAACTACTGGACCATGCTTCTGTTTACCCTTTACTGCCTCCCTCCAATCGTCTAACATATTCCTAGTCTGAGCTTGAACACCAAAGGGCGACATGTTTGTCTTCTCTCATATCCATTTATTTCTACAATTCCATAGGCCCCAACAAAGCATTATTATCTGCACCACCTTCTCTTTACTGCAGCTTGTAAACACTCTTTTTAGAATTTCGAAAACCGTATCACCTTGCATCATCAGTAGATCACCTTGTAGCTTTGCTTCTGTCCATACAAATTTCGCAAACATACAATCAAATAATACATGACATGCAGTCTCTGTAGCTTGCAGACACCATTGGCAACGAATATCAACTTGCACACGCTTTTCAACTAATGCTGCTGCTGTAGGAAGAAAAGCACGACATACTCGCCATAAAAAGTTAATTACCTTCCCTGGTAGATTGAGTGACCACACCTTTTTCCAAAAGTCTTTATGTGGCATACTATGCTCCCCCTGTAACATGCGATAACAGCTTTTCACAGTAAACTTTCCTTCTGTCTCCAGGTGCCAAAGCCAGGTATCTTGTCTATCCCTTATAGGTAATGGAATTTTCAGAATCAACTCCCTATCTCTGACATTAAAAATATCTTGCAAAAGCTCCCGATCCCAGTTTCTCGCATTTTCCTCCATCAGACTCCTAACTGAAATATTCTCCAGTTCTTGAGGCATATTGGTCGTTAAATAGCCATTATCCTTACATGGTAACCATGGTACTTTCCAAGCAAAAGTATCCTGCCCATTTCCAATTCTTTTCCTGCATCCTTATTTTATACTCTCCTGCGCAGCTAAAATACTCCTCCACATGAAACTTGGGTTCGCACCAAGATTAGCATCCAGGAAATCACACTTGGGAAAATATCGAGCCTTTATGATGCTAGTTACAAGTTGATTTTCATTATTTAACAAGCGTCATCCCTGTTTTGCCAACATTGAGATATTAAAAATTTTCAGATCTCTAAACCCCAAGCCTCCTGCTTCTTTTGTCACACACATTCTTTCCCATGAGCACCATTTAACCCCCTTCCCACTGCCACCATGCCCCCACCAAAACCTATTCATTTGTCTATGAATCTCATCACACACCTCTATTGGCAACAAAAATAAGTTCATCCAAAAGTTTGGAATGGATTGTGTTGCCGTTTTAAGCAAAGTAAGTTTACCTGCCTTCGAGATGCTTTTGTTACTCCAGCTTTGCAGCTTGTTTTTCACTCGTTCAGTTACTCCCTTGAACACCTCCGTTTTTCTTCTCCCTATATTCATCGGCATACCTAGATAATTACCTGGTGTATTCGCCTTCTGTACCTCTAAAATTCTGCAAACCACTTCTCTATTCGCAGTAGTAGTATTTTTACTAAACACCACGTTCGACTTATGGAAATTTATGGCCTGCCCAGAGATCCTCTCATATCTCATCAAAATATTCTTCATAGTAGTAGCTTCTGGCTCTGTTGCTCGAAAGAAGAAGTATGAATCATCAGCAAAAAGTAGGTGTGATACTGCTGGTGCATCCCGTGCAATAACACACCCATGTATGAGTCCAGCGCCTTCGTTTCTACGCAGAATCGAACTCAGCCCTTCTGCACATAATATATATAAGTACGGCGATATAGGATCGCCTTGGCGAATTCCTCTTTTTGGTTGGACCGCACCAAACACCGCGCCATCATGTAAGAAACTATATTTAACTGTCTTTACACACTTCAGCACTCTATCAACCCAGGCCTGACTGAATCCAAATTTGTTTAACATATGCTCAATAAAATTCCATTCCAGCCTATCGTAGGCTTTCGAGATATCTATTTTCAGTCCAGCAACCCCATGTCTCCCCTACGTACGCCTTTTTAAATAATGATTGAGCTCAAATGCAATTAACGCATTATCTGTCAGCAATCTGCCCTCAACAAACGCGCTCTGTTTATCCGATATAATCCCAGGTAAGCAGCTTTTTAAACGATTTGCCATCACCTTTGACAGGATTCTAATCAACACATTACAAAGAGAGATTGGTCGCATGTCTTGCATCTGTTGTGGCCTTTTAACTTTGGGTATAAGACATACCAACGTTTGATTCACATCCTCTGGTAGTTCCCCTGTGCTAAAAAAATCGATGCAAAGCTTTGTCACATCTGTTCCCACCACTCGCCAATATGCCTGATAAAATCCTGGATTCAACCCATCAATTCCAGGGGATTTTTCAGGATGCATTGAGAAGACTGCATCTTTGACTTCTCCCATTGTGGCTGGTTTCATTAGTTGAGCATTTTGTTCTTCGGTAATTCGATTCACATTTTCACGTTCAGTCAGCTCTCGCACCTCTGGAGTAGTACTAAATAAGTTGCTAAAATACTCCACAACAATGTTTTGGATATCTTCCTTACTTTCTTTCCATTCACCATCCTTATTCTTTAAACCCTGCAGCTGATTGTTTCTTTTCCGACTCGAGGCATATTTATGAAAAAACCTTGTGTTAAGATCTCCCTCTCTTAACCAGAACTGTTTAGCCCTTTGCTTCCAATAAATTTTTTGTTTTTCCAATAATTTAAGGTATTCCCACCGTGCTTCATTATACTTACCAATGCCATACACGTCCTGTCTAGTTCTATACTTCCTCAAATCCCCTCTGTACTTTTTAATCATATCTTTCATTTCTTTTACTTGACCTCCCCCTCATTTCTCTAGTTTTAAGCAGCAAAAATTAATCTTCTGTACAATATCTTCCCCCCCATACTATTCCAGCTGCTACTAACTAGATTATAGCACTCCTCCTCATGTACCCACATGTTTTCAAATCGGAACCGCTTACTTTTCGGTGCATATACCATCTTGTTAAGCTGTAAGAGCAATGGCAGGTGATCCGATGTCGAAACATCCAGAACTTTAATTTCCATTTGCGGGAAGATATCTCGCCAATTCTGAGTTGCCAATCCTCTATCAAGTCTCTCCTGAATCCATAGCTCAGTTCCCTGTGATTTCTCCCACGTAAACTCGTTACCCACAAAGCCTAAGTCGATTAATTCACAGTCATTAATTGTATCAGCAAAACCATCTAACAAGTATCTACTCTTCCTTCGTTTTTCTAAATAAGCGTTAATCCTCCTTCAAGACCCTGAGCTTCGACTACAAAACACCCTGCATAATGCATCTCCTTACAAATCTGTTCCACTCTTTTCCTTTTGACTTTTATTTCGGACAAAAATATTAAGCAAGGCCTATAATGATTAACGATTTCTTTTAAAAATCTAACTGCTCGTGGATTGGCCAGCCCACGACAGTTCCACCCCAATAGACTCATAATTCTAGGCGGGCCTGATCCACAGGTCCCGCCCCATTCAAGTTTTTTGGCATGTTAATTTCATACTGTTGCAGATTATTATTTTCCTCAATTTCATCCAGCCCATCTGTTTGCATTCTTATCAGCCCATTCTCCACATCATATTGTTCTATACGTTTCCTTTTTGTCTCCACTACTATATTTGGCCTTATTTTATCTTTTCCAACTATCGCGCCTTTATTTGGAATATTATCTCTCACATCTTTAGTCTCCTAATTTTTTGCTGTGATTGTAACTGCTCCCCCATCACTCCACGTTTCACGCACAACACCTCCAATCTCCTGAAATCTCGCCACCACCCTTCCTTCTGTATTCACCGCTGTCTGTGAGCTTTGACCGCCACCATTTTCCGACCAGTTTTTCATTCCTTTACCAGTTCTCAACCATCGTGACCCTGAATTATTTTTTACACCTCTAGTCGGCGCTCGTAGCCATACACCATAAGCACGTTCGACTTCTTTCCCTGCATTTGCATAGACCACACTACATTCACGTTCTGTGTGACCTATCATACCACATACAAAACAAAACGTACTCAATCTTTCGTATTTGAAATTTATCCATATCCAACTCCCTCTTTCTCGTTTGATTTTCATCCGTCTCTTCAATGGTTTGAGTACATTCATCAGAATCCGAATACGTACATATGCTTTCCAAGTCCCATTATAATTCGCCGGATCTGCGTTCATAAACTTTCCTATATAATCCCCTACACTCTTCAGTATATTCTCTGAAATGAAACCCTTTGGCAGATCATAAACTTGAACCCATATAGCAGCTTCATTTAGTTGTATGTCTCGTGGATTCTCAGCCTCCATTAATTGTTTATAAACTAACATATTTTGTTCAAACGACCACAGCCCTCCTTCTATAACCTTTTGCAGATCCATAATGTGATAAAATACAAAAGAGTATTTATCTTCCCCCAAATCATGAACCTCCATTCCTTCATTTGGCCTCTATAATGAAGCTAATACGTTCTGCATTGCCTGGAAGTTAATGTTCTTTTCCGTGAGAAATCTTCCGACAAGCACAAAATTCTCCCTATTCTCTCGCACCTCCCCAGCACCAATAATGACTCCCCCTTCCTCCTCGTCTTCGATTGCTAATTTAGCATACAGTTCCTCATGTTGTGTTTTGATTCATTGTATTACACTTGCACCTTATGTTACAGACTCACTAAAAGCTAGAAGACTTGAAAAAACTAGAAGATTTGATTAAAATAACTTGTCACAAGAACAAGACATTAAAAAACTCTCATATTGAGAGACTAATTGCAGATTGATGGTGACATCAATGTAATTAAATATGAAGGATTGGGGTAGGAGGTGTAAAATGGCATGTGGATTCAAAATTTATATTATAGATAGATATTTGAACGAGTCAAACATCGAAAATAGTACTATTAGGGTAATATTTGAAAAAATCTTTATAAAATTGTTTTGATAACTGCGAAGCACAACTAATTATGGACAAAAAAAATTGTGGCAAAACAAAAAATTAGGGACAATTTTTTTCATAAAAACAGCTAAAAAGAGACGGAGAGAGTAATAAATAATATTTATTATTTAATAAAATTTGATATAAATGAAAATTGAACTCAAAATTAGGATGGGATGATGGAGGATATAGTTATCACAAAATTATTCAGTCACGCTTTTTAATTTTATATTAATGTTAGTAACTGACTATTAATTAATTTGTTTTCAACTATATATTTCTGCACACATCAAACTCGACAATTATAATGCAGATTAGATTTCTTCACCAAGTGCATTTATAATTTATAATATTTTTAGTCAGTGTTAGAATATTATATGATCTTGACAAGTTGATATCCTAATATCTTGAGATTTTAGGATAACTGGTAACTTAATATGGTATCAGAGCTTCAGTGGGCAGGAGTCTCATGTTCGACTCTTCGTTACCCCCAATATTCTCATAATTAATCATGGACACAAAATGTTTGTTATTGACCCAAAGATGGGCACTCGTAATCCACTCTCGACCCATAAATGAATTTTCGAGTGAGGGGAATGTTATAATATAACATGGTAACTTAACATATTATCAAAGTTCCAGGAGTCTCAAGTTCGACTTTTCGTCACCCCCAATATTCTTATAATTAATTATGAACACGAAATGCTTGTTATTGCCTGATGGGCGCTCGTGATCCACTCTCGACCCATAAATGAATTTTTGAGTGAGGGGAATGTTATAATATAATATATGAGACCCATAAATGAATTTTTGAGTGAGGGAAATGTTATAATATAATATATGATCCTGGTAAGTTGATATCCTAACAACTTCAAATTTCAAGAAAACTGAAAACTTAATTTTCACAGATCACACACTTGCATTTCTATGATAATATGAACAGCTGACGACATATAATTAAAAAAGTAGGGTCAAAATAATGGCTTGTTTGGCTAGCCAATGAAATGACGCAATATTACGATCAAATAATCAGAATACAGAATAATAATTTATAGAGAGAATGGTCCCTCGTCTGTTCGATACAGGAGTGCATAGGTCTCCTTATCAGACAACTTTATGTCCTCATCAATCTTTTTTTTTTTTTTGAAACTATGTCCTCATCAATCTATTCTACATTAATAAAAAAAATTAATTTGATTATAGTTGTGACACCAACTTTGTTGCATTCAATAAAAACAAATGCTCCTCTTTTTCTCAACTGTGACAATCTACCGTGGACCAATCGGCCTTTAGCATGAAGATGCAATTTCAGCCCTGTTTAGAATTTGAAATTGTAAACTTGGTCTAACTTTGCATCTTTTCAGAATTGAATTTAGAATCCTACTCTGCTCGACTAATATTTTTTAATTTATAAATTATTTATAATTTATAAATAATCTCGTTCTCTTTTAAAAAAAATTAGAATGCATATTATATGATTTTAACATATAATATTACTATTTTCTTAATAATTTATAAGTTTATATATATATATATATATATATATATATATTGCGGGTGGGTATTATATAAGCATGGTCAATAGTATGTTCGACTTGGAAATTATCATCAGAAAATGTAATCTATTTGACATCTTCCTCAAATTATTGCTATTTGAGAGAATTTTGTATAATTAATTATGTTGAATATTTTGAACACATACAAACAAAGCAAACATTATTTATTACAGTATGGATAGTGCAAGAATGACTGAGAAGATAATGTTTGAGCAGTTATCAATGTGACCAAAGAACAGAAACAATAACAAGGCATATGTAATAATAAAATAATACAGTAATAGCACAAATAATGAATAATAAATAATTGTGGACTAGATCTTCAAAAAACGGAGTGTGGGTAACATAATATACCATATAGTTGTATACGTAGGTTGAGAGATAGGATGTAGATTGAAATATTGAATAGCTATACAAGACAATGGAGTTTGGTAGGCCAACGAGCGGGGTCTTCATCTTTAAGATAATATAGTAGCTATTAGCACTAGGAATGACATTTGCCTCTATTAATTATGTTTGCAAATGGTTAATATTTTTTCATAACTCTTCATTTTCAATTCATAATTTCTTATATTTATATTAAATATTATAAAAAAAACTCATAATTCATAAGGTACTCTACTAACTGTACTCATGAATGGGAAATTTTTTATTAGATTAGAAAAAATATACTCAAAATTTATTTATGTAGGAATATTTGCGCATTATAAATATCTTTCGGCCTTTTGAAAATTTCCCTATATTTTGAAAAACTAAATTTTATGATTTTATTCCATTTTTATTTGTTGGGTGATGTAAACTCAAGTCTCACATCGAGTAAGTAGGAAAAAATTCACTTGTATATAAGCAGTCAGTTAACTCCATTAATATGAGGCCTTTTGGGGTATGCTCAATAATAAATCCAAGCCCAACAAATGGTATCAGAGCCAAATGTGGGTAATGGGCTGCAGTTGTCAGATGTGGGATGCCCTTAGTATGAACCGCAACCAATTATAGGGTGGTGTCAAACCGCAACCAATTGTTGGGCAACAAGAAAGCCTTAACTGCATATTGTCCGTTTTGAGCCAACGAGCGGATCTTCATCTTTAAGATAATAGAGCAGTTATTAGCATTAGGGGAGAGCATGAGTCGGTTCGACTCGGTTTTTGGGTAAAATCGGAACCATAATCGAACCATCGGTTTAAGTTTCGGTTATAAAATTGTCGGTTCGGTTTCAGTTATAAAATCAGATAAAATAAAAATGAGAAACAAATACAACAAAAATAAATACAATGTAACTAATTTTAAAAATATTTTTGCGTTTAATTTTTATACATATCAAAATCCCTAACATAAATAACGAAACTACAAAATTCAAATATAACTTGTAAAACACGAACTAAAACATGAACTAATATTATAAATTAGAGATGGCAAGTACTAATACCTCATTAACATAAAGTAAAGATTAAAATACATCCTTAATTACTCTGCATGTACAATCACATGATAGTGCAGGCATGTATACCACCAGAACTAACATTTCTTGATGTGTCACAGTAATGTCAATGTAAATTGGATACTTGTAGAATAAAGATATGACTTTTATTAATTTTTCTGAAGTAAAGGTACGGGGACAACATAATTTGTCAAATAAATTTACTAAGAGAGAAACTCGTAGCATGGGCCCAAATTAAAGAATATCATATATTTAATTATTAAATATTTCTAAAAATTCATATAAATAATTTATATATTTAAATTAATAATCGGTTTGGTTCACTTTTTTTCGGTTCAGTTAAATCCTATAACCGGAACTGAACCATTCAAATCGGTTCCCAAAATCCTGATCCAAATCTTTGGCTCTGATACCACTTGTTGAGCCGCAAGTAAACCTTAACTCCACAATAGTATGACATTGTCCGCTTTAGGCCAAGCTCGCACGAATTTGTGTATGGACACATTCCAAAAGACCTCATATTAATGGAGTTAATTGGCTGTTTATATACAAGAAAATTATCTCTTACTTACTCGATTTAGGACTTGGGTTGAAACCACCGAACATTATTCATAATTATTATATTATTTATACAAGTATTACACACCAAAACATATGAAATTTGGTTATCTTACAATTAGCAAGAAGATGAAGATGATGGTGGTGGTGGATGAGTACTCTCCTCCACTTGTGGATTTGATACTTGATCTACCATGAAAAAGTGAAAATGTAATTGAGTAGAGAGGAGTAGCTGAGGACCCAGTTGAGCATCTTATTTATAAACCAAACCCCTCCTGCATCTCAACTGCCATAATTAACTTGATAGAATACGACACTTGTGTTTGGTCCCCCTCTACCTCTCCCATTCTGGCTAGGCAGTCTCCCTAACTCATTAACACACAAAATATTTATATATTGATTGATTATACATATTTTTTGTGGAATGTATATTTAATTTTTTGTTTCTTATTATATTTTTCACTTTATATTTATCCAATAATTCATTTCTTAATGTTGATGATAAGATTGTTTTTATTAAATTTTCTATTAAATAATACTTTATCATAATTTAGTTTCTTTTATTCAAATAAGAACAATTATTAGGGGAAAAAATATTTGGAGGATCCACCTTATGCTATGGACATGTCATGTCAGCTGGACTATTTTTCGCAAATTAAAATTTGTGTACACATATTTTTTACCAAAACTCTAAAGCTCAATAAGAGAGAATTTAGATTATCTACTGTCTTACAAAATAAGGGTAAATTTATGATGATATTGTATTATTTCATATTTTTTTTAGAATATACTATTATATATCGAACTAAAGACAAGACCATAAATTAATAAGGACAAAAAAGATATCTAACATTCTAGGCTTGAAACTATGTGACTTGTGAATGTGCAGGTGTGTAAACTATGATGAACACATTAATGATCACACCAAAACAAACCAAGTTAAAGTTGTAAATAAATAGGCTTTGCAGTTTGCACAACTTGTTCATTTAAAAAAACAAATATGGATTAAATAGACAATTAAGAACATAATTGAAATTGCTCCCTTGTCGAAACAAATTAGTGCTCATCCCTAAATTTATGACGACACTAAGATCAGATGATGAGTGGGTCCCACAACACAGAAGAAGAGTCTGAATCATGAACCTACAACAAGTCTATAACTGTTTCTTTAAACTGAAATGTACCTACAGTGAACGGTGGTTGAACAATGATATTCTTACATTTTAGATTCGATTTTTTTTAATTAATATTACTATTAAAAATAAATCTAACTTAGATCTCTAATTAGCCCATCTTATCTGTGATTGATTATAAATTTAAAAATTATTAGTCTAGTAAACGCAACTATGATTTCAAAACTTAACCAACGAATTATCAAACTTATTCAAAATGATAAATCTAACAATATTCTCATCCAAACTTCTCAACGGTCGTGCTACACTTGTCAGGTGAATAAAACCGCAACTCCATGCCATGTCAGAGTCAGACTCCCAGAAAGACCGGTAAATCCTAGTCAGCACTCACACACTCTATATAAATCCTAACCCACTCGTACCATTTTTACTTAACAAACCAAAACTACCGAACCTAAATAAACAAACGCTTCTCCTTGCATCCATCTAACAAACGTAAGCAACCTCTATTTCCAACTTCACCGAACAAATTTCTCTGTCAAATGAATATTCCGGTTAACGATTTTTCTTTATCCGCACGTAATGTTCGTGTTCCCGTCCATCGTCGTCATGTCTTCCACGAAAAATTGTAACCGTATAATTTACTTGAAAAAATCTCGTTTGACTTAGTTTTCGGTATTATTCTAGAGGTACTTAAATTTATATATTTTGCGTAATTTGTAATTTGTAAATTGTAAATTGATCGTAGAAGTAATCGACTGTGGTCATGAAATGGTGTACGAGTTAATGAACTTAGCCTTCTTTGTGCAAGTGAGTGAATAGGTTTCAGAGATCAGGCATTTAAAGGAGTCTGTTGAGTATCGTACACATTTTTTTATTTTGTTATCAAGTGCACTGAGAACTCATACAGAGTTTAATAACTGAAGTAATTACTCGGTGTTTATATTGTAAGAGTGATTAGGGGAGAAAAGTTATAGTGATGAAGATTCAACCAATTGATTTCGAAACATCTGGAGAATTGTCAATCCGTATTGAAGCTGCGACTAAGCCTGTTATAAAATCGCGGTTCAAGAGGCTTTTTGATCTGCAGTTTCCTAATGTTCGTCGAATTTCATCAACAGAGAAGCCAACAACTGGGGGCAGTGAAGTGTATGGCAAAGACGGAGAGTTCTTCGAGCCAAGCTCTATTTGTTTGGCAAATATGGTTCAGAATTTCATCGAAGACAGTAATGAGAAACAAGTGTCTCAGAAATGTGGCCTCAATCGCTGTAACTGTTTCAACGGAAACAGCAATGATAGTTCGGATGAGGAGTTTGATACCGGCTTTGGTGATTCTATACCTACAGCTTGGTATGGTGATTTTTCCGATACTATCAAGGTAAAACTTAAATCTCTTTGTTGTTTTTTCTGTTCCTGCTTAAAGATTTGGTACTAAACTAATTTGTATTGATTTAATTCGCAGAGTTTGATTCAATGTTCAAGCGTTGTTGAGAGAAATCTGTTGGCAGATACTTCAAAAATCATCGAAACAAATAAATCTTGCAAGAGAAAAGATGATTTGATTACGTTTGTTACAGATGGATTACTGTTTCTAGGCTACAATGCTTCGATTTGTAAATCACGTTGGGAGAAATCTCCTTCTTATCCGGCTGGTACTGTTCTGAAAGCCTTATTGTGAACATATATTGTGTGCAGCACATGTCATGAGATTCAAAATGTTTGTATTTTTTATACAGGGGCATATGAGTACATAGATGTGATTGGGGAAGGAGAAAGAGTGATAATCGATATAGACTTCAAATCGGAGTTTGAAATAGCTAGGCCAACCGGGAATTACAAGACGATACTTCAGAATTTACCATACATATTCGTAGGAAGAAGTGATCGTTTACAACAAGTAGTTTCAATTGTATCAGAGGCAGCTAAACAAAGCTTGAAAAAGAAAGGAATGCACATTCCGCCTTGGCGAAAATTCGAGTACATGAGAGCGAAATGGCTATCTTCTCACACCAGGACTACAAGTCCACCAAAGGATGAGGAATTGGAGAATGTCGAAAATAATGATCAGTGTTGTGTAAATTGTGATTGTGATCAAAAAATGGTTTCATTGCCTGAGAATATTTCCGTTTACGACGAGAAAATTCCGGCAATAATATTACCGTGGCAGCCTCCGGCAGTTAAACCGAAGAGCTGTGATAGAGGAAAGGTTGTTACTGGATTAGCTTCACTCTTCAAAGAAAAAGCTTAAAAATTTTGGATTTTTTCATTTTAACCTAATTGTTTGTTACTAATATTTGCCCTTTGTAACAAATAAATAGAAGTGAACAAATTATACATAGTTGTACAATCTTAAACTTTCTCGTCTAGTCCTCTAATTCTTAGCATTCGAAATTGAGTAGATTGAATTATGGGTTTGTTTGGCTTATCTTCTAATTTTTATAGACATTGTTTGGAATTTCTGATAAATAGTTTATAAATTAAAAAATACATACATTTTTCAATTTATAAATTATTTATAAGTCAAACAAACTAATTTCTAACATGATTTGCCAAACAGGGTCTATATCAAGAGTCAACTGAGATTGGATAGTACTACTACAAGTTTAGGCTTCGTTTCTTTAAACTTGACTTGCACTTGAAAATAATAAATAGTTTGTAAAATTATACTTAAATTAGTATCGGCAAAAAAATATATATGTTCAAGGATTTTTTTTTTTTTATAAGGAAAATCGGAGGAAGCAACAGGAAACAAAAATTAAAAAAATGTTTATATGTTTACTGCCGGGCAACAAATTGGATAAGCTATTCTAGATCTTCTCAAAATGTAAATATAAAATACTCCGTAAGTACATGTATCCGTGGTGCAATCTTAAAAGAATAAAAATATTCATCGAAAGGTGTGATCTGTATACGACGGGAGAAGGTGACGGCAGGTGTTCGTACCATCTCTACCACCGTGAAGGGTGTTGGTATTGATGTTCTAGAGACAATACTTTTAATGTTTTATTGAAAATAATTAAGGATTATATTTTATGTGATTGTTTAATTAATATTTATTATGTCTTTATTTACTGCGTTATAAATTGAAAGAATAATAAATGTCCTTGGAATATTAATACATAATATATATCTTTAAGTATGTGATTTAAAAATGAGATTATATGAATAGTATTTTATTCCTAAAATTTCCTAGTCAAGTATTATTATTTAAGGACAGTAATAATACAATAAGACTAGTATGTTTGTTGACAGATGACCACATCTCATTGGTCACATGTATGGTGATACTAAAGTCAAGAATATAAGTGTATGTATCAATACATGACACTGGAAAGACCCGTCGTGAGATTCTACATGTTAATAAGTGTCATAAGAAATCTCACTGTGATAATGATGTAATGATCCTCTGACTTGAAATTATTATATTTCTATACGAGAATTAATATACTTTGATTACACTCAAAGTTACTTTTAACCGGGTAATGATAAAGGTGAACATTGGGTATGCTATGAATCGTATGAGGAATATGAATGATAGATATATGATTTAACCCTCCAATTCTATGAATAATATTATTGGCCTCTTGATTGAGTGAGACTATGAAATGCATAGTCATGCTCAAATATTTATTTATTTAAATAGTTTACTCATTCATCAAGGAAACCGAGATTAAACGTTGAAGAGGATGACACTATACATGGCTCGAGTTTGATCTATAATATAAGGTTAAATGAATTATATTACATGAAACATTATTCACGAAATATTTAATTGAATCACCAATTATTATTGTTACTTAAGTAACAATGATGTATTACTAGATGTCACTCATTATTTATAATTTTATTATTAGATAATAAAATTATTGCAACGTAATAATAACCTAAAGGGTCACACACAAAGAACGTCAAAACGGAAGTTTATTTAAATTATGAATTTAGATATTTTATTATTATTATTTAGAATTTAATTATTGAATTAATTAAGTGAGACTTGATTAATTATATTATAATTCAGATTTAATTATAATAATAACCCAAAATCATAACGAGTTTTGGAAACCACATGGATTATGGTTAGGCCCAAAATCTATCTATCCCCTATATATACATAATGATGTATAGTATTAGGGTTGATTAATCATCAGATTTTGTTTTTAGAGAAAAACGCTAGTTGCTCAACATCAAGAGAGGTTAAAGAGAGAGAGAGAGGGGCAATCAATTCGGCTAGTACCGACTCCGGTGATTGTAGGACGATCGGGCGTTCGTGTGGACTTCTTTGGAGAGCAGATTAAGGTACAAACTTATTCACCATAATCACCCAACGTTATACATGGATCATGCGATTGAGTTTCGATTTTTATTATTTTACGTTAATTCCGCTGCGTTTTCATGCCCGAAACCCTTCAAATGAGTTTCAAATGGGTATTAAATACATAGATAACTGCTCGTGATCGAGGATCAACTAAGAAATATTTTGGTTGGTAAAATTTTGAAAACAATTTAAAAATGTGTTTTAAATTTAAAAATTATTTATTAAAAAAACTATGCCTCATATTTTTGTAAAAAAAATTATTTTCTAATTTTTACGAACAATAATTCCAAATTTTATTATTAAACTTCTAAAATATTACTCCATCCGTTCCAAAAAAGTAGCGTTTTATAAATTTCAAAAGTTAAATTTGTTTAATTTTGACCGTAAATTAAATATTATTAATTTATCCTTTTACAAAAATAAAAATAAAATTTAATAATTGATGAAATATATTTTTTAATGATATATTTTTCATAACTTTTATTTGTAACAATAATTATTAATTAGTAATCAAAGTTGAATCAGTTTAACTTTTAGTTTTTATAAAACGCCACTTATTATGGAATGGAGGGAGTACTTTTTTAATATTAAATCTTAAAGCATGTTAACAATAAAAATATTATCAAACAGGTATTTCATTTTTCAACGACACCATTTCCGAACACATTTAATAAAAAATTTAATTTTAAATTCAGGCTAACCTATAAAATTTATAAATACTCTTCTACTAAAACCAACTATTATCGCCACTAAATATATGCTTAGATTCTCGAAAGACTAAAATAATTTCATTTCTCGTAACATGAAAATTACAGATTATAAATCTAAAGTAATTACTGCATTGGCTAAAAACAAAATTACTAGAGATTGACAGATGGTATATTTTGGATCGAGGTTTTATTAATTTGAATAGATTTGGATTAGGGGTTTGGTACACGTGGTGAGAGTGCATTGGACGCATTGATTGATTTGCGTGAGGTCCCAACTCAACTCAACTTTCAAGCAAGGAATATTGTTGACTTTCTTGATCCTGAAAACGTTGACTGTTGGATTGAAGCAAAAAAATCTCATGCTTTACGAGTTACGGGGTATAAACTTGAACATGAATTTTGGTGATTTATGTATGTGATGTTTGTACAGTTTTTATGTGATTTATGCGGAGGAAATTGGAATTGGAACGGACAGATACTCAGATGGGCAGATCATGCAAATTTGGACCGCTGCTGTTTGGAGTTATTTATAGAAAATTTCTAAATTTTTTATTTTATAAATTAATTATAAAATAAATTAAACAGGTTCACTATCTCCTCTTACACCAATAGTCATGATTTTTCACATATATTCAAAAATTTATGATTTTTTTTTCGAAAATTAAACTAAATTTTTTCAAGTGATAAACTTTAAACATAAATTATATAATTATCTATTTTATGTATTTTAAATTTTTTATAACAAATCAAAATGAAGAGAATAGATTAAATTTAATTAGCCTTTATGCTTTGAAGTTCAATCATGCATTCATATTTATTATTAAAAATTAATATTTTTTTTGATTCATCGAATTGAATAACTCATTTAAGAATTGTTTTTATCCAATCCGCATGAATCAATAGAAAATACAGTATATTAGGAAGTAAAATAACAATAATACTTAATAAATAATTTTAATTTTTATATAAAATAAAAGTTTAAAATTTAAACTTTATGTGTCAAAAAATCAATACTATCACTTAAGGCGTGGTTCAATACCTAACAAAAATAATAATTTTTATTTTAAAAATTATCAATATTATAACGGTAGAAGGTATGTTGTAGTAACTACAAGAGTAAACCACGTTTTCACCTCTTTTTTAAGCAGTGTCGAAGCGATTGTAATTAATTGAGCTCTTTTTTATTTTAAAATTAATCTTTTAGTAAGTGTTTTACAGTATTGTATTATTTTAGTCCTGCAAATGAGGGTACTTTTTTATTTTTTTTTGTATTCAATAAAATTGCGTTCTCCCATCGTCTAAATTCTAAATGTAATCAATTGAATTCAATAAAATACGTCACGTACAAAAAAAGTTTAAATAACGTTGAGAATAATCAATAGGTCTATGAAAGCAACACCTTAACTACTAGGCTACTCTATGACTCTACTCCTGTCTCTCAATCAATGAAAGAGCACATATATTATTATAATATATGACATCACCTGCATGTGTGAATATTTAATTAATTTCATTTAGAGTTCACTAATAATTTTTTTTTTTATTCTAGCGTTTGTATTAAATTAAATTATTTAATTTACTTTCTTACTAAACTAATATATATTGACCGCAGATAAAAGTAAAATATAGGATGACAAAAAACATGCCACCACATATAAGTGCTCTTTCTATCTACATCTTTTATGGCTATATGTATTACTTTCACAATTTATGCAACTACTAAATAGATGAGAATAAAATTGACGATATGATATTTAATAAATATAAATTATAATAATTGAGATGACGGAATTATTTTTATAATATCACATTATAAATATTTAACGACCTTCACCAACAACAATCTAATTTAATTTTTGTAAATATTATTAAATTATAATATTTATACTAACAATATATAATATTGGGTTGAGTTATATAATAAATTTATGAATTAGTAAGTTTATTAGGGAATATTAAAATTTATAATATGTACTTTTTAATATTTATTTAAAATTATAATAAAATTATAAATTATTTTTTATAATAAAATCTTATTAGAACTATTATTAATATTATAATCTCAAAATATACAATTATAATTAATATAAATTATTTAAAATAATTTTATAATAAAAATTAGTTGAGTAAAAATTAAAATTTTAAAAAGTAAGTCAAACGGTTCAGAGTAGAAAATTATAAGCTCGTGATAAATGACAATTCGAATCAAGTTTATAATTACATATTCTCACTTTCCATATTCTCAAATTTCATTTTTATATACCTACTGATGATGCGACATATATATAATAAATTTCAACTATTTTTTAGTAGCTAGCTTACAAGTGACTTGTGCAAACGAATGTAAACTATGGTTAAGAAAATTTATATCCCTATGCAAGTGTGCTACTTGTAAAATATGAAACACGGAGAAATAAAACTAATCAACCAATCCACATAAAACTAAATGAAAATTAATCTCTTGGACGTGTGTATGTAATAAAAATGTATCTATATAGTTGCGTACTTGCGTATGCTGCCTGCTACATATATACAGTAATCTACTAGTACTATATCATTATCATTTATCAGTCGTTGGGGCCATAGTCATACAATGTGGAGCATAGCAAATTAATTAATTAATTATTATTATTATTTTATTGAGTTTTTCCTCTTCCCTCTATTATTAGTTTGTATCATGAATTCATGATTGCTTCTTTCTATATGATTGATCCTTTAAATAGGGTTATGAGTCTTGTATCCTCGTTGGTCTTTATATAATCAACTTATGTTTTCTTAATTATACTTTAACTCAATAAGATAAACAGGGGATCAAGTTGGTTCCGTAATAATTTTATGATTGTGATGTACTATCAACTACTACTAATCACTTATTAATTGCAAAATTTGTGTAGGCTGGAATTGTAATTTGTGTATCAAATTTAGTTGATTGACTTAATTAAAATATATTCTTTAAACATGAATTTCGTTTGAAATTCTGAATTTGATTAAATGGTATATTTGAATAATAATAAAAATTTAAATTTCAAAAAATTCAAATTTTAGTACAAATATGAGAATTTAATATGATAACTCAAATTCAATAAAAATGAAATTCTCCCAACCAAACACGATCTTCTCTATTATTTTGTACATATTTTTCATTTATTTATTATTTTTTTGTGAATCACGTATCCGGCCCGTCTAAATGTTGACAATAGCCTGGAACGAAGCAAGCAATTTATCACCGTACACCAATAAATTACGCATACTACATTACTACTACGTTTTAAGATTTGAATAATATCAAATTCATTTTTTAAATGAATATAAAAAGTTGGATAATTCTAGTTGTATGGTGAAACTCTAACTTACAATGTTACATAAATTAATATGAAAAAAACAAAAATATGTGATAAAGTGGCGAGGATAAAATATGTTGATGGAGATGAAACACTATAAAAAAGATCTAGTTTGTAAATACAAGAAAGAGGGATGAATAATTCACATGTAAGATATTATTCGAAAGTCTAAGACATTAAATTTAAACTTCAATCCGCAAATTAGCCAAGAGTCCAGTAATGCAGTGCTGAACCAGATAGTTTGAAGTTTGAATCTAAGCTTGGTAGGGTTGATAAGATCATAAGAAAGCTTATAGCTATAATTAAAACCAGCAGCAATTGCAGTTGCAGACTTGCAGGGACCAGTCCTGGCTAGGCAACCAACTAAAGCACAAATTTATGTTTATAAATTTCTACTAATTAATCACATCTCATCTCTAACACAAGACTGACCGATATTCGGTTATTATATTTACCAAAGTAATAGGTATGTAATATGTTGATAGCTCATTGTCATTTGCCAATGAAGCATGCACTACTAGTATAGAGTACTTTGTAGCAAGTACTCATTTTTTCTTCTCCAATGGAAATCAAACCGACCCTGTTTGCCTTTTCTTAAAGTCAGAAAATATTTACAATTTAGAATTTATAAATTACTTATTAGATAAGCCAGATGGAAACGAAACCAAACAACGATTCAAGGCATCTAAAACAGAGAAGCTAATACGTAATGGAGATATATAATTCGTACAAGGACCTTATAGTTTCTGTAAGCAGTACGTAGAACAGTCTGAGTACAGTTTTTAACATTCCATGACTACCTAGGGCAATGAACATGCAAGCCCAATTTACTATGTGTATAATATCTGTACATCACTCAACGTTCCTACACGTACATACTTCACCATGGTTGTTTTGGTGCAAAGTAGTTTAATAAATCGTTGAACAACTGAAGCAAATAATAAAACACCAGAAAACAATGTTCTAGCTAGTAGCTTCTCAGGGTTCCTGTGTAGATGGAAACTCTGGCTTCTGACACGGTCATTTTTAAAACAGCTCTATTTAGCATTCGAATGACAGCCAAATGCAAAACGTGACGAGCCACTACTTACTAGAGTCTAGAGGCTCATATTTCTCTCAACTACGCTGTTTCCTCAATAAAATCTAAACCAATTTTGTGCTTTCCAACTGAAACATGTGTATTCTCAACTACACTAAAACCTCTATAAATTAATATTGTTTGGTCCGGAAAAAATTATTATTTTAACAAGTTTATTAGGTTATCGATTAATGAATATTTTATTATTTTATCAATAAATTAATATTTTATTAATTTACACAATATTTCATACCGTATTAAATAAATATTTTTACTCAAAACTCAATACTGTAATGCATATGAACAACCATAATAAATTATATATATTGATACGAGTGTTAATTGATTGATTCATCTATCAAAAAAAAATAATGATAGTAAATTCTAACACGATTCATTAAGAGAATTAACAATTTTGTTATACAACTAAACACATGTACCTAGATAATGTAAATTAAACTATTATAATTCTTACAAAAATTAGGGATATACTCTATGTCCTCCATATAATTAGGGTATAAATTGAATTTGATTCTCACAAAAAGCACAAACAGTCAACTATTAACACATATTTTAGTAAAGTTGTCTAGAAAATATTTAAGTGTTATGTGTTATATATGAACAAATTAATATTTTTAATGAATTATTATTTTATATTTATATAGGGCATTCAAAGACTTCTCCAAAAATTATTATCTTATGTATTTAACGATAATATTAATTTATCCCATTGACCCAAGTCGGGACCGGAAATAATTATTATTTAATCGAGATTATTAATTTATCGAATATTCATTTATCGATGTTTTACTGTAATGAAATGTGATCACAAATATAATATGCACAATAAAAAGGGTATATACTTGGAAGCAAAAATGTTAATAACAGATGAAACTTTAGCAGTGACATATCATCATCCCCGTTCAATTATAATCCAATTGTTAATATAGAAAACAAAAGTGCACAAATTTGAGGCATCAATCGAATAATATATAAAGATAGATATAGCAGGAAATTCAGGCTTAAGGTTGCAGTTAGAAAAAATAATCAGAATCAGACTCTACAAACCTGTTCCTCAAGTGCATTTACTGGACCATATGTTTCATTCTTAAACCGGTAAATTACAAGTCATGTTAATATAACGTTCGAGTTGAAGGAATTTTGAGAACATAATACAAAGCATATGGTCAATAACAAAATAACATTGAGAGAACTATTTCGTATACAAAAGCAAGCAACTGATTTATGTACCTCAGATAACAAATTAACATTAAAATCTATATTTTATGTACCTAAAATATCAATTATTCTTGAAAATATTTATAATTTTAATTTTTTACACGTATTTTGAGATGCTTCCCAAATTATATTTTAAAATTTCTTTTTCAAATAAAAATTCAATATTTAAATATTTAATTTTAAAAAATTTATATAATTTTTCTTTTAATATATCTTAAAATATGTATAAAAAATTTAAATAACAAATACTTTGAGATGAAGTAAGTATACATTTTGTACTTAAATTCTGCAAAAAGATTTATGTAACGTCAATGAATTGTCCTAATTTCATCAGCTAAATTACATATTTTGTATAATCAAATTAAGATAATTATGTACATTACTTATCTAATTCGAAACACATATTTTGTGAAGAAAAAGACTAAAATGCCTCCTCATATTCGGAGAACAAAGGCCCAGTATACCCTTTTTGAAATAGCTGGCCCTTAATGCCCACCAGCTCCGCATAAACCTCATGCGTAGTCCGTTTTTTAACCGGTTTCCTCACAAACATACAATTCCTCGTGTCTAACCATTTATTAATAATAATACTGTTAAGTTGTATCTCTCCTGTCTATCTTAAAATTTCCATCTCCTCGCGTATCATTCTCTCAACAATCTTTCGAGGTAAGTTCAAAAATTTTAATTTAGGGTTTTTTGTTTTGATTAGTTTTGACATTGTATATGTATTATTGAGATTCAATTTAATGTGATTTTGCTCTCCATCTAATTGTTATTAAACTTTTTAGTACTCTGTAGTGATGAATTAAGTAGTGCGTCTAGTTGAAGACGTTGAGTTCAACTATTCATATGATGATTTAGTGATAATTTGCATCTAGTCATGGTTTTTGTAGTATTGAAGTGTTGGATTTTGAATTGCGGCAACCACGTTACCATTACCAGGACAAAATCTATAGGATTAGTTTGAGTTAGCTTGTATAAGTTGCTTATAAAGACCTTAACCACCAACCTTTGAGGACTGCACAATTTCAGTTGTACTACCAATCAGAATTTTTTCAATATAAAGCTCTACACGAACTTTGCTACACGAATCATCTTATGACTGAAACATGTACTCTAGATCATCATCATCAACAAAGTAAAACAACTCCATTTTTGTTTGTTGTGGGGTTCATAAACCTTCGTGATACCCTTAATTTAAATAAATTTGGATCTATAGAGAGTTTTCTATACAAAACCTTCAAAAATTCTTCGTATTTCAAATTGAAATTCAACTTCACAAAGCAAACCATATCTCGATCATATGTACTGCCATGTACACTATCATATATAATACTACCAACACAATATAACCAATCCCATACATACTTGGAATTTGATGAAGACATTTCGAATTTAGAAGTGAAATTGAATTGTAAAAGTTAAATGATATTACAAATTAATATCATAAACAAATTAATGACACAGAAAGAAGAAGAAGGAAGAATTTGTTCATAATAACCTGGTTGTATGTTTTGGTTTTGAACAGCAGTAAGGTTACAATAGTACAAACAGAAGAGAGAATAAAAATTGAGCCTAGGGTTTTAATTTTACGTAAACTACACATTATAAAAATGCATAGCCAGAATTCTCGCAAATATGATATGCGTATATCCCTGTACCACACACACGTTTTATGCATAATCAGCCCCCTACGCAAATGAATAATGCGTGTACTAAGGTATTAAAAAAATATAAATATTGATTAACAGACCACGCAAATTACATATGCGTAGAGAGTTTTGGTACCACACAAGTTTTGTATGCGTACTCAGCCCTAAGCAAATGCGTGTACTTTAATAAAAAAAGTAATTAAAAAATAGATAATAACCTACGCATTTCCCTACTGTGTGGTATTCTTTAATAAATAAGAACTATTAATAATTCTTTTGTTTACGCAATCATGAAATGCGTATGTTAGTCCCTCATTTGTGACATGCGTAGTCGGTGGGCATTTTGGGCCGTCTTTCCGCGTTGAGTCATTTTGGTCACCTCATAATTTAAAAAAGGTATTAAAGTCCTTCGTCCAATAAGTAGTATATTTATAAAAGAAACTATGCCGAACTCCTTTGAAAAATATTTTCAATCCAAAAATATTATTAAAAAATTATCTCGGAATTTAGCTAATTTCCAAGCTCTCTCCACAACTATTTTGAGTCGGTCAACTCCAGAGTCAAGTAAAAATACCCGACCCGACCCGACCCATTAGAAATAACCTAATTCCCTCTTGGTTCTTTTAAACCCATACGCAACAGCCCTCTTTGTTTCTCTCTCCACCCGTCTAATCCAACGAAAGGTATTAACTAGAACGTGTTAGTAATTAGGCTTTTTGTTGTTCCACAGATTGTTTTGATTGCCGTATTCATCATGGGAATAGGATACTGCAATAGTGATTCTAACTTGTAGGTGATTTTTTTCACCAGCCATGAAATATTAAAAAAGAACTAATATAGTACTGGTGTGATATGCTTATACCCCTGTACCACACACACGTTTTATGCGTAGCCCCCCTACACAAATGAATAATGTGTGTACTAAGGTATTAAAAATATATAAAAATTAATTAACAGACCACGCAAATTACATATGTGTAGAGAGTCTTGGTATCACACAAGTTTTGTATGCGTACTCAGCTCTACGCAAACTAATAATGCGTGTACTTTAATAAAAAAAATAATTAAAAAATAGATAATAGCCTACGCATTTCCTTGATGCGTGGTATTCTTTAATAAATAAGAATTATTAATAATTCTTCTGTTTACGCAATCATGAAATGCGTATGTTAGTCCCCGCATTTGTGACATGCGTAGTCGGTGAGCATTTTGGGCCGCCTTTCCACGTTGAGTCATTTTGATCACCTCATAATTTAAAAAAGGTATTAAAGTCCTTCGTCCAATAAGTAGTATATTTATAAAAGAAACTATGCCAAACTCCTTTGAAAAATATTTCCAATCAAAAAATATTATTCAAAAATTATCTTGGAATTTAGCTAATTTCCAAGCTCTCCCCACAACTATTTTGAGTCGGTCAACTCCAGAGTCAAGTAAAAATACCCAACCCGACCCATTAGAAATAACCTAATTCCCCCTTGGTTTTTTTTAAACCCATACGCAGCAGTCCTCTTTGTTTCTCTCTTCACCCGTCTAATCCAACGAAAGGTATTAACTAGAACGTGTTAGTAATTAGGCTTTTTGTTGCTCCACAGATTGTTTTGATTGCCTTATTCATAGTGGGAATAGGATACTGCAATAGTGATTCTAACTTGCAGGTGATTTTTTTCACCAGCCATGAAATATTAAAAAAGAACTAATATAGTACTGGTGTGATAGGTTACCATTACTTGTCATTCCTCTGTTTTGAATTTTATTATTGTTTATTCCTCTATGTGTATGTATCTGCAATGTTAAATAATTATGCTAATTTGTACTGTACTTGTGTTGGTTATAATTTAATTGAGATCTCGATTAGGATGATAATTAATGACCTTTAATTGACACTGAAGGTCTGAGACTCTGAGTTACTAGCTATTACTGTAGTATTTCTGGCACCGACTCCGAAAAGTATACCATTTTTAGGTTCTTATTGTGTACTAACATCTAGACCTGATATGCTTTTTCCCTTTTTCTCTTTTCTTTAAATTTTAGTTGCGGTGTTTGAATTCTTAGTCTTTGTAGCTAGTAAAATGTGGATGTTACTCATTGCATACTGTTCTGGCAAACAATTGCAAACACATACCACATAAAAAATGGTCCAAGTACACAACAATTATACTTGGAAACATGCCTAAATCTGGAAGATACTCTCTATGTTTCAGGATGTCAAATATAAAGGAAAATACTTATCCAAAATATAAATACTATTACATATAAATAATAGGGACAAATTTGAAAATATTCACTCTCTGCACTCTGCCAAACCTCAATAGAGAAGATATGCAAGTTATAAATCTTAACTTCAAATATTCAAAAATAGATGAATCTATAATGGATTTATTTTTCTTTTGATGTTTATGTATTGCAAGTTAAGTTTTTATTTGTTAATATGCATGTCGCATAAGTAAAAATTTAAAAATTCGCTACAATTGCATATTTATGCTGTCCTCTTTTTCAAATATTTATGATGTCCTATACTTCAATTGCATATATTTTTTTCCTTATAGCAGGCTCTCAAAGCGATGGGCAAAGGGGGGGGGGGAAGTAAAATTAATAAGGACCAGCAAGACATAAATCGATTGATAGCTAGTGTTCATGACGACGATCAAGAGTTCCAGGAATTTTCAATTGCTATTCCTTCAAGAGAGGAAATGATTAAGGAAAATTTCACCCCGACTGAATTTCGAGCTAGGTCTATTACCTGGTGTTGCAACAATCTGTACATGATGTTCCCCAACAAAATGGATGCGGGAGTTGATGGCATGGAATGGGTTTATGCTTGGAACAACCTGTACCAAGACAAAATTTTGGAACATGGGCTTTACTTTCGCCTATATCCCAAGGAAGATCAAGAGAGGTTTGTCGAACTAATGTTAAAGGATATAAACTTGTCTAAAACGAGGATGCAGTACAAAAAGTGGAAGTTTGCTCTACACATCCGGGAAAGGCGTAGGTTACTTGGATCTACTTCAACAAGTAAGGAAGCTGAAGAATTGAAAAGTTCTCGTGAAAAGGGAACAAGTGGGGAAGGTGAAGAATCAAAAAGTTCTCGTGAAGAGAGGACAAGCGAGGAAGTTGAAGAATCGATCTTTAGGACCAAGATCATACAATTTTTTAGTGAGTGGACGCCGATTATTCTTCAAAGAAATGATGGACCTGGTCCTCTTCTTGCTATTTGTAATCTTCTTTAAACCCCTTTTAGAGTTTCTCATTTTTTTCTGTTTTTGTTTGCTTAATTGTATTGTATAATGATCTTCTGTTTTAGTCTTGCTTTTAGTTTTTTGTCATTTTGTTGACTATTTGATTGCTTATAATGTTTTCTTGTGTTGGTTATGATTCACATTGTTATGTGTTATTTAATGTTGTTAGGGTTTCTCATTTATTTGTAGTATTTTATCTGTTTATATATTGTTGCGTTCTTGATCAGTTTTGAATCTTGCTGTCAGGAATCAATAATTCCTGAGATAGTTTTTAGTGTATTTTTGTAGAGAACTAAGTCCCATTTTCATATATTTCAATCATAATGCATTATCTGAATTACAAGACTCAACAATTATTTATAGAGCTATCTTTCTGTAACTAACTCCTGAAATACTGAAATGATATGATGTAACTACCCTTTCTATTTACTAATAGTCTTCAGTTCCTAACATTTGCCCATGTGTAAATGGAAATGGAATAAAATGTCTTAATGTTTTTTGTTTTTTTCAAGGTAATGTTCTTTTGCTGAGGAATGATTTGAAATTGAGTGAAAATATTTCTGAAATTCCTCAAAATATATTGCTTTCGCGTGTTCATGACAAGTTGATTAAATCAAAAAATAATGTTAGTGTTTGTTTCTTTATTTATTATTAGAAGGTATTTTTTTGGTCCATGTATGCTGAGGTTGAATAAAGATTTTGTTTAAAAATATTTTGTGCAGGAGATCATAGCTGATGCAATTGATGTTCTCCCTCGTCTTGCAACTGGTATTTTTGTCAATATAAAATTTAATGGGTACAATATACTGTTTTGTTTTGTATAAAGTTATCTTGTAGGTCATTGGTACAATACAATTATTGTGCATTGCTTGTTTTCAAATATTTACAATTCTTTTTAACATTCTGAAAAAAAAATATTTGGGTTCTTGCAGCATTACTGAATTTGAAACAAGGGAGTGTGAAATATTTGTTGGATATCTCACTTTATCATGGTTGTTAGTTGATCCTCAGGTATGAACCATATGAATGCTATTTGATAGTTGGTCCTCGTTAAAAAAAAATCCTTTGTTTAAGATATAAGATAATTGATAAACTTTTTCTAATAAGATAAAGTAAATTACTATGCCAAACTTGAAATATGCCAAACTTATTATTATTATTATTATTTTTAATTAAACATAATATTCAAAATTATTAATAACTGCATATACAAGGAACTCATTTTTGTCTGGATTAGTGGTACCCATCATTTCCTTGTAGGAACTTGATCTGTTGGCCCGCCAAGACAAATGAGGTCAGATAGGCGGTCTAGTGATCTTGGCATATAATACTTTTGCCCAAATCTAAGTAACCTAGAAGACTTACATGAGTACATAATACAAATTAATGGCATAATTGTAATTATATAGTCAAAATCTGTAATTACAAAAACACCCCATGTATTCACATAAAAAATTCTTTGTATCTCACCTGAGTTAGGTGAGTATGTACTTAGGAGCATTAACCCTATTTTTTATTGTTAATTGTCACAAAGAGCCGTCTCTGGAAATAAGTACGTATAAATGATGACATCTTTGTAGATCTCCTTGTAAAAAATATTTGGTAATTTCACACTTTCAGGAGGATTTGCAGTTTACAACATTTCTATCAATTGTGCCTTTCTGTGCTGTGCCTTGTCTAACAGTCTATTCAACACAATTTTCCTTTAACTAAAAAAACTTCCTTAACAATCTTTTTTTATTTAAAATCTTGCAAGCTTATCTGTAACTTGAGGTGTAAATCCCTATTTAGGTCCATTGAGTTCCATATTATATGTAAAACTTCATTCATTCAGCACAATAGTACTTTTGAAAGTAAAATAGTAGATTTTGTGTTTATCGATTATCCATTCTTCGATAGTTGCAACTTGCAACTACATCTTTCATGGTTGTTCATTTATTGTATATCAAAAATCCACAATGATAACATAACATATCAATATATCATTACATTTCACTTGTCAGCAAGTGAAAACAAACATGAAGATTGACTCAGTGACTTGCTATAATATATACTATATTATTGCTTGGTAAATTGCAATTTGATATATATGTACATAACTTTGATATCGAAACTTTACATATGGGCTACATATCATTTTATGTTTTGTTGATTAGACGATCTATTGCTGCTATGTTTATAGAATAATGACTTTTTCTCCAATCCTTCAAATGGCCAACAAATTTTGTTGGGGGTTAGCAAATGTGCATGTTAGTTTTCTTTTAATACTAACCGTATAACCATGTGATTGTATGGTGTATCATGTGCAGGATACTGACACTTGCAATGCAATTGGATCCAAGTCTTATGACACTATAATGGGGGAACTTGCTGGCCTTGAAAGAGGAACTAAGGTAATTGGAGACAATAAAATGTCTGAAGAAAAAGAAGAAAAAATAAAAAAGAGAAAAGGCCTGAAAAAGATTCTGTTGATGATTCTATTGGTTCTGTTTCCGAGCATAAGAAAGCTGGAAAAGGAGACCTTGCAGAAGAAGCCGAGGTGCTGAGAGCCATCATAGTATCAGAGGCTGAATCTCGGGAGTTGCCCGAAAGTAGAATTGATTACACTACACAACAAGGTAAACATTTTTTATGAACATTAAATTTGGAATCAGGAAACCATTGTGTGCTCTCTGCTGTTACTTGTATATTCAAATATCTGTATTTGCAAGTTTATCTCTGGGATCTAAGTTGATTATCATATCAATTCTTAACAGTACTGATAAAAGGTTTCCTGGATGATAATGCTAGTCAATTGACCATACATGGGTATGTTGATTTCTACTTTGTCTGTACACCTGCACTATGTATTGTCTAAACAAAATTCCCTAATATGATGGATCAGAAGAGGTATTTAACTTATTGAAAACTAAACTTTATGCAGCCTGGCCTGTTTGCAAGAGCAAGTAGAAGAAAGTAAACTTTGCGTACTTTTTCGTAATAATCACTTCAGCACTATGTAAAAGTCAGTTCTGCATCTCTGCATGTCAGCCCCGACAGCTTTAGCTGTTGGTGAATCTCTAAGCAATTAGTGAAAAGGAGGCTATAGCTTGGGTTCCTTTGAAATGAATTTTTTGAGGATTTGTTAACTGCAAATATTATTTGCAGTTTCATGGTCAGCTATTATCTTTTGGTAACAGACGAAGGTTACACAGACAATCCTGATGTGGTTTGGGAGATGCTGAAAGAGGTATGTCCTCCCTCATCAATGATTGATGATTGTCATGTATTCAAAAGTCAAAACTTTGTATGTATGCTTATTAGTTACGCAAACTGTAGTATTGGTGACATGTAGTGTTTTAGAAAGAGAGACATAGCATACGATCTTTACGAATATGATTTTTATGCCACAAACGGGTTGTGTGTGCGGGTAGGGGGATGCAGGGGGATGCTGTTGGTACAGAGCTCTGGAGAAATACTGACAAAACGCAGTTGTTTGGTTTCAGTGAAATGCCATATAGTGAGACTCGGCACTCGCTGTGTAAATTTGCTCAAAAGATGAACTTTCTTATAAACAAATCTCGCATAATTTAAAGAAACCTTTTTTGCTCTTTACTAAAACTTATCTTTGGAGGCTGTGTTCTTTTTTTTTTCCTCAAAATTTCCAAAGGTGAAATTGTCAAATTATGGGGATTGGTTCTTCTGCATGGAGAAGCATATTTCTCTGAATCTGTAAACTAAGATCGATCTCAATGGTTTTCAGGTGAAAGGTGCTGCAGAGTTTGTGAATGGGACTTTTAAGAAACGTGGGGCAGAAGATGATCATGTGAGTAACAACGGGGATGAACACACATTCCTGGGCCAGTACTGCAGTACTTATTCTTCCCTCTACATCTTGATAGTCATTTGTATTATTTGATATTTGAAATTTAATTTTTTCATATGTAACATTGTGCAGAAAGACTTACTTTAGCTAAAATTTTGCAAGGAGTATCATGCGAGGATTGATGATCAAGCACCTGGTAAATCCGGTTTCAAGTAAGCATCCTACCTTTTCCTCGAATAACTTTACTTTATCATAAATTGATTGATCTATGTTGCTTAGTGTAGCATCTTAATTTTCATATTAAGCATGTGCTCTAGAATGTTGATATATTGAGTGAAATTGATTGTTTATTGGCTGTGGCTGTTCTGATATGCAAATGGCAGTGGCTCTGCAACAACAGGAATTTGAGCAGCACTCTCGACGTAATACACAGTAGCAAAATGTTTCTGTTGGTTACAGGTCCTCAGATGTGTTTTTAACTTTATATGAACTAGGTTAAATATACTATTGATATGCTGTATCTTTCCTTTATTTACTATTGATATGCTGTATTTTTCCTTTATTTTTCCTTAGACGGTTGAGGACCGGCAGTCCAAAGAAACCGAGAGCGTTTTTGTCCAACTTTCCGTATTTCCGGGACAAAGATCATGTGCCAGATCGAGATGAGCATGAGCATGTTGATTCGAGATGGCTTCCGAGTGTTCTAGATCGGTCCAATTCGGATGTGTCGTGGCTTGGGGATCGGTTGAGAAGGGACTGTCTGGCCATCATGCATTCAATTGTGGTTGCTGTCATGGATTATCACCACTACAATGGCCGCCCTCGTTTTAAAAGGTTTTGCTCTTGACAGGCATGATACCATAGTTCGTTATCGAGTCGAATTACCCGAGCTTTCTATAGTTGATGATTATGAGGTCTTGAAAGGTTTTGCTCTTGACATGTACGAGGTGAAATTGATCATTTTGAAAATTCTTGACGGAAAAAAATGGATCCTAAAATGGAATATCTATGTGATGTTCTTATACCAAGTTATCCTTTCTCTAAAACATGGAAAAACGAGCTTTCTATAGTTGATGATTATGAGGTCTTGAAAGGTTTTGCTCTTGACATGTACGAGGTGAAATTGATCATTTTGAAAATTCTTGACGGAAAAAAATGGATCCTAAAATGGAATATCTATGTGATGTTCTTATACCAAGTTATCCTTTCTCTAAAACATGGAAAAATAAGCTTCTTGTGAATTTTATGGGGTTCTGGGACAGCAAGTTAATGGCTAATTTTATAGTTCTTCTATACTACAAAATAACATGTGACATGGAACCCCGATTGATCGTAAAAATATAACATTTTCTTGAATCACCATCTCTTAAGTAGTTCTCAATGTAAAGTTGCAGTCGAAGATTATTTGTGGATAGAGAAAATTCTTGAGGGTACGTTTTTTTATAATATTCTCACTTTTAACCCTAAAATTGCAGCCATAGAACATGCTCAAACCACAGAATCTGCTCAAAGCACCGAATCTGCTAAGCTCAGCCACAACCTCAATATAAAGGCAGAAGTGCCAAAGATATTCTCAAGTATTTCAGGGCAGGCCTGCATCACAACAGAGATGGTGGTAGTTCAATGGATACAAACACAATTGAAGTCTGCATGAGCAATCTTTTCGAAGGTTTCATTTTAGGTGCATGTGCTATTGTAATGTTCTTTTGGGCTAGTTGTCACTTGGATAGAAGTGTATTTTGAGGTATGGTTTATTTGTCGTGACGGAATCCTCTAACAAAACACTGTAACCGTGTGGGAAATTTTGAAATTGGTATGAAACTGAGTTGTGGTTCTGTTCTGACTGTCCTTTATATGTTTATCTGCTCAGCTATAAAGACATAAAGTTACTATTGTTATTTTGTGTATGGAAGTTTCAAATTTGCATAGTCTTGTTAAGGATGAGGGGGTCGTAGCGATGTTTTGAACCCATTACTTTGTTGCCGGATGGGGGGGTGAGGATGAGCTTTTGCTGATAGGCTATCTCTAAACCTTTGTACACTTACTATTTGTTTTCTTACTACCAATCCTTCTGCAAGTCCGAAAGAGTTTATTATTAATGCCTACAGAACACTTGCTTAACTGAGAATTACAAGATGCCTCTTTTGTTAGGACATTATTGAGTTTCAGGCTGTCTGTTCGTAAAAGTGTCATTTTTTTGTCATTATAAAGCAGGCTAAAATTTGATAAAATAATTAAACGGATTGGTAGAAATGATAATTTTAAAAAAGTTAGTCAATTAATTCATATTTGGTTCATTCTAGTTGACTGGTCCTGTTGTGCAATTCTCAGGTTGTGTTCGTGTCGAGTTACGGCTTGGATCTTGGGGGCATGTCTAGCTTTCGTAGATAAATCTTTTATGCATTTGCTCTGTTGTGTTTAGATATGTATTCCGGGACAATTACTAAAGCAGGCGTGTTATATTCTAATCGTGGAAAAAATGGTTTCTACTAGTAAATATGAAGGTTTAATTACAGCTTCCAATTCGAATCCATAAATAAACAACACAGGAAGAGGAAAGGGGACCTGTATGGTTATCTTTGTTTGGTTAAAGTGCAATCATGCTAGTAACGTTTGTATAACTATTCAACTTGCATGCATGGCTGAGCAAGCTTATACCGTGGCATTTGACTGCGAAACAGCTGGAGAGGAGAAATCAAAATAACAATAGTAACATTTATGGATGCCCACCAAAAAGCAGATTAGTTTTTGAGCTTAAATGTTCTAGTCTGTCTTTTGATTTGTTTATTTAGGGTAGGCATCAACTAGTATCTTCACAAAAACATCACACAAACAGTATCCGAAACAACTGGATTATTGGGTCAATAGTAGCATAGATTTTGCTACTCATTATTTAGTCATGTATATGTTGGTTTGGGCAATTTTGTTAATGTAAACTGATTAGTGGGAGTTAAGTCAACAAGTCACTAATATTGGATTTGCAATCCCAGATGAAAATCTACAAGTTTCTCAATGGATTCTTTATTAGCAGTTGAGAAATTTGGATAGAAGTCGGAAATCATCTACTGGGGACTCGTGAAGCAACTAACAATGGACTAGATGGGAATTATTTCAGTGGCACAATATTCAAAACAAATACCCACTAGAATCACAAGTGAAGATGAACCAGACAGAATAAGTACATTGTTTGATGAACTAAATAAAATCCTCAAGTTTGTAGATAATAGATACCAAATTGCTAGTTCAATCTAGCGTTCTTTCGAAATCTGGACTGCACTTCCTTTCCTCAAGTTGAAATGGGATCAAAAGGGTTCACCCACTAGCATCACTAAGTTAACCCTTCATTTTTTTTTAATCATCGAAACCATCCCTGTGTAACTTTAATTTATTTATTACATAGAGATCCCATGTCGTTTGTGGTATTAATGCTGAATCGTTATTTTAATTCCTAGTGTACCGATATGGACCAATACAGTGTAGCATGGGTAAAGCATCAACCTTGGATACTGTGCAACATTCTGTTAAATTAGTGACCCAATAGCAGTGATACACGTGTCCTTGTAGTACTGGGGTGCAGTGACGGAACGAATTCATAATAGGCGGACTCAAAAATTTAACAAAATAGACAATTTTCCTAATTTAAAAAAGTGGAAGACTCGTCATGATCTAGAAATAGAGACATTAACGCAAAATCAATTAAATTATATCTAAATTTTAATTCAAAAACTTAGGATACTCATACTCTATGTCATACTCTTGTAAAAAAAAATGATATAATTTACCTTTAATTTAACTTAGTTGTGAAAATTGTTGACAGAACCAAAATGTTCTTTAAACATTTTGGCTTAAAAAGATAACACCATAAACAACATTGTGTAAATTAATTTTTTTGAAACTTCTCTTGGGGTGTGTATTCAATCCTGATTCTACAGTATTTGTTTAGATTTTAAAAATCTGAATGTATTCGATCAGGATTTTGAATAATACAATCAATAAAAATTTGTGAATTATTAATAATATTTTTAAATCTGGATTGAATACATCCCCTTAATATTGTTGAATTATTTTTTTAGAAAATTATTATCAAACAATTGATAAGACCTTAACTGCATATACTCTTCGAACTTGGTCTATAATATTAGCATTATACTGTCATAGGAATTTGATACCTCAGATTAGAAATGATATCATACAAATTGAATTTAACATTTGTCTTCTAATATTAAGCATTACTTGTCGAAACTAGAAATATTAGAATGTATATTAGTCACTGAATGAAATTAGGAACCTGATTTTTAATTAAATGAGACTTTGACCTTATAACCATAAATTTATCTATTAAAACCTAATATTTCCTTGGTTCCGCCCTGCTGGGGTGGATAAATAGAAGAAGAAACCCTTGACAAGGCTGTGGAGAATGAAAAGAAATGTTTTCTTTTTCTTAACTCCTTGTCTGTTGAATATTTATTGTAGTTTAGAGTAATATTTCTGTATTGGTGGGTTACACCCTGGTTTTGAATTTGATGTTGAATTTTCTCCCTTATCTGCAAAGTTTATTGAGTATGCTAGTTCTTGCAATGTACAATACTTAAATGTCCAATTTCGACCTCGTCATCAATCTTTAAAGTTTAGATCCAGGTCTATCCGGAGACTCGTTGCATGTGAAAGTTAATAGTAGATATTTATTGAGATTGTTTGGATTTACCTTTTTTAACAACTCTATATCAGAGTATCTACAATGATTAGCTAAAATAATTTAAAATATATATTATGTAAAATTTGCTAAACCGGAATTGTAGTTCAGTGGCATTAGCTATAATGAATAACCATATTCAAAAAATAGTTATATAGTAATTAATTATATTACAACAATTATATTCTATCAGTTATATAGTAATTAATTATATATCTATATATATATATATATACATAAAAGGAAATATTGTAAATTAAATTAAAGTTAATTAAATTTTTTATTCAATACAAGTTAAAATATAAAGTATAATTAATGTAAAAATATTTACTGATAATACTATAACAGTTTTATAGATATTTATGATTTTTAAAATAAAAATAAATAATTAGTACAATTGAAAATAAAATAAAATATTAAAATATGAGAAAAAACAATTAATAAAAATTACTTTTATACATTATAGAAATATTTTAGTATATTAGTATATCAATTTTTTATAAATATTTCATATCTATTAAAATAATGATATTAATAGTTAATAAATTTGTTTAACAATAAAACATTATTTTTATATTTAATTTTATATATAATTAAAAATATAAAAAATAAAATAAAAATTATAGTACATCAAATATATTGGTATATATATTAAATATTTAAAAAGTTCCATATATATTTTAAATAATTATATAAGTAATTAATAAATTTGGTTAATGATAAAAAAATATTTTTACATTTAATATTATATAAAATGAAAAATATTTAATATAAATAAATATTATAAACATATATATTAAAATATAATATACATGTGTACGTGTAGGGCTAGATTTAAATAATTTAGGGCTAGATACACGTGGATATTTTTAGATAACAAGTTGTTGGGTCCCGGAAGTATCGTAGAAGGGGGTTGAATACGATACTCACAACAATTTACAATTCTTTTCAGAATTTACGGATAATTAAATTATTGTTTTTGATGAGGGTTCGAGTCCGTGTAGTGTTTAGGAGGTTAACTTACTAGTTTTCTATTTTTACGGATAAACATTTAAGATCTATAAAATTAGCAAGTAAGTAAACAAAATTCAAGTTAAATACGTATATTAAACTTGAAAGGGGTGTTACAATATTTCGTAAAATATTTCTTAATTCCTAGAACAAATTTGACATGAATTGTTGTACTTAAGTAATTAAATTCAAACCAGCACCGAAAGTCTGTGAATATAACAATCAGACAAATTACTGAATTTGAATGGTTTTTCAACATTTGAAAATGAAGCCAATTGCCTCATATTTATAGAGGATGAGAAGCTTGTATGACTTTTCAATTCAGGATAATTTTCAGACAATTTTAAGCCTTGTATGACTTTCTGAAAGTGCTCGGTATGAGTTTTTCATTCGGTATGACCTTTCAGAAACTCGGTATGACTTTTTGTTGTTCTACTCGGTATGACCTTTTTAAATATCTCGGTATGACATTTAATAACAAGCTTCAGCATGACCTTTTGTCTTGGAGAATTCAGTATGACTTTTGATGTTCTGCTCAGTATGACTTTTTATCAAAAATTCGGTATGACTTTTGGAATGAGCTCAGTATGATTTTCTTCACTTGAAATTCGGTATGACTTTTTGAATAAGATTTGTATGACTTTTTTATGCTAAATTCGGTATGACTTTTAAATAAGTCTTTTAGACTTTATTAAAAGTCATACAAAGTCATATCTTTTATAATAAATTAATTCTACTTGATTTAATTAAATAATTTATAAATTAAATTAAATTCATCTTGAATTAATTTAATTAGATAAATTAAATAATTAATTAACTTTTAATAGTAGAATTAAAATACTATCTTGACTTGTATAACCTTTTTGTTAACTCCGAAATCTTTTCGTCTTTACTCTGTCTTCTTTCTAAGCACTTGAACTTTTTGATTACGAATCTTCACTGACATTGTTGACACCCTGTGCATTGGTCTGGTTCACGGATGACTAACTACAATGTTGATTCTCATTTCTGCTGTAGTGGTCTTTATATCCTGTCTTGTCCTGTCTTGTCTTCTTTTTGTTTTTCCTCTATAATTTTCTTTTTCTGGAATCTTTCTGTAGTAGGCACTTAAAACCTTCTGTATCTTCTGAACTCCTTGAGATAATACACTTTTATTTTACACGACGCTTGATCATATAAATGAACTTCTTCCAGTGTTGGGTAGCAGTCTTGTCAGAATTCTTTTGATATTCTGATTTTTCGTGTCTAGTTGACATTCTTCGTCTTGATTCCTATTATCATATTTATTATTTACTTCTCTTTCTTATCTGAGTTGAGTTGTCATCTACTTATTATAAATAGACCTAGTCATATGCCTTTCACAAGTATAGAATAGATATTGAAGATGAAACCATGAAATTTAAAATTATAGACTTAACAAGAGCCGGCTCTTGCATAATTGTATTGACACGTAGACTTTATTGATAACATGTGATTAGAGCCTTGCAGTTCCACGGCTCATCATCCTACGTCCCGGTTCAAGTTTTTACGTTTTTGCCAGCATTAACAACTTTCAACTTTGTATCTTGCATAGCGGAATTTAAACCCCTTTTCTATTAGTTTGCCCGGTTTAACAACACTCGTTCTGTCTTTGTACCCAAGTCTAGTGATTAATGATCATGTGGTGTTCTTCTTTCTTCAAAAAAAAAAAAGATCATGTGGTGTTTAGTTTATAAATATATAATATATTATTAAAACCTTAAGGGCAAATGTTTGGTCCATCGTCGATCTGGTTCTTTTGTGTCTCATTCAACTTCAAATATACGTTATGTGTCACCTACTCAACTTCAAACACATTCAATCTACTAACATATTTCAATTTACTCATTATTCAACCTCTTTAATTTATTTAAAACCATGGCTTATTGATTAAATTTTATGAATATTAAAATAATAATATTATTTATACTATATATAATATTATTTTATACTATATATATATATATATTATACATCAACTCTATCACCGGTGTAGTGCTCTTTTTATACAACTGCTCGCGCGTAATATTATATTATATTTAAATTATAGCATATATTTTCTTTATTAAGAATAATGTTACAATCCTCCTTTTTAATAATAATATAATAAATAAATTATCACATTAACTTAAATATTTAAATTAAATAAAATAATTTATGTATACTATATATATTATACATACAATTCTATCAACGGTGTAATCCTCTTTTATAAAATTGTTCACGGGTAACATTATTTTATATTTAAATTATAGAATATAATGTTATTTTACGAATAATATTATAATATAGTTTTTATCTAATATAGTTGTATTAACATTTAACTGAATTTCATCATCGCTTTTTAATTTATTTAAAATTATAACCTATTAATCATATCTCATGAATATTAAAATTAAAAAATTGATATATCATAATAATATATAAATAACATATAAAAAATTAATAATGAAATAAATTATTATATTAAATTTAATAATCATATATAGTAATTAATATGTAATTTATTAATATAGCCCGTACTTTGCACGGGTTATAAGCTAGTATATATAAATAAAGTACGTACAATACATTGCATACATTGAATAAAAATTTAACATTAAATTTTAAGTATAAATATTTAATCAACCAAAATAAAGTACAAAAAGATATAATAGAGTGTGTATTTAATATACTAAGTTAAGGTTGAACTTTTAGTGGGGAACTCAAATAATTATTTTTAATAAAAACCTAATTTCTTCAATTCGATCCAAACTAATGAATTAATATGGTTTCTGAGTTCTCAATATAATAATTTCTCATGCAAGCATAACTGGATCTCCATATAAAGTTAGCCTAATATATTAAATATTTTTATAGAAAAGATTTGGATAAGAAAAACTTTAATTCTCCATTGCACAGGTAAAATTCACGGCCTCTCTTCATCTCTCTGTATGTAAAACCCTAATACTATCTTTACTCTAATTTAATAATAATGTCTGATATATGATATGTCTCTATATAAATCTAATATAAAAAATATTTTAATATTTTAATCAATTATAAAAAGTTTTCCTAAACGGATTACAATTCTCCGATAAAAATTCGTAATTCTCTTTTCTGTCTAGATTACGGGCTGCTCTAGTTGGATTTTGAATGTTAGACCACCTCATAACTATAGATAATTTTGTAAGGTTCGCGTGTGCTATAAAATCGTCCAATTCTGACTTCTGAAACTCAAAATATGGTCCAAATAATGTCAGTCGTGTAAGTAGAGCACAATGATTACGAATTTTTTTCTTAATCTAACTCCAAAATAACTCTTTAAGTTCAAATTTATATATTATCAAGATATCTAATATTGTTTGAGTTATAATTTGAAACGAGGTACGAAAAATTATAGTTGTTAGAAATCTTAATAATAATTATAACTTATAAATAATTTGTATATAATATTATGTAATTATTAAGAATCGATCATTTGACTTTTGGTAGTATTTGGATAAGATCCGTCTTACTCTTATTATATATAGGATATAATATATAATATCATATATATAATAAAAGTAAAAAATATCTTATCCAAATATATATTAATATATTTCTACCCTTATTTTAATATATCTTGGTATTTAATTCATATATAAAATTCATGTTAAAAAATTGTTTGGATAGTAAATATGAATTTCCAATACCTAGGTATTGCAAGTCATCACCGGGAGTGAGTAAACAACTTCCTCCATTATATAATAATTTAAACTTACTAAGAATTTAAATTCCCATATAAATATCAATCAAACAACTTCATAAAATTATTAATTACTAGGAAATACAACTTCTGTAGCTAAAAAACATAAAAAACACAAGATCCAGGAACAGGGTCCCGGGTGATAAAGAGAAAGGTAACGTGTACCCTCTTTTATTGTAGAAAAAACATAGCATTATTATTGTACGGACACAGATAACCAGCTATAATAGCTTGGAATATTGTTCAGGACAAAGGGTCATTTGTTTTTAACTTATTGAGCTGAACTTAACTGAATAGATGGAAAAAGAAGCGTTAAGATGTTTGGTTCCTATTTTTCGCTTCTGAATAAGGCTCCAATCTTCTTACCGATTAAGCCAAAAAAACCTTCCCGAACCATTCTGATATATTTGTACATCGGTGTTATATGTACGTAAGTTTATATTAATACAATTTATTATATTAATGATTATATCAAATTACATGTTTAAAATTAATAAATTATTTATATTATCTTAAATTTGATTATTAATATTCTTTCTGATTTTGTCCTATTACACGTATCAATTTTATAATTTCTAACTTGTTTTTTCATTTTTTGTTTGTTGTATTTTTTTCCATTTGTAGTATAAATATCTAACTTTTTTTAATAATATTTCTTAGAAGAAATTCAGATAATTACCCACATATTTTAATGTTATAACTATTATAAAAATTTGAACACAATTATTTTGTTTCATAATTTCTCCTTCAAAATAATAGCTTTTGGAAAAAAAATTCAAGAAACATAGTTTTAAATATAAATTTTTAGTTAAAATGACATACACACATGAATTCCCGAAAAATTGTTTAAAAACTATTATTTTAAATCACTAAAATAAATATAATATTTTTGTTGAAGTGTTTTGCTAATATTAATTTTAAAATCGTATATATAATTTTAAATTTTTATATCTATCTATAATATAAATCCTGAATCCACATGCCTATTTACACCCCCTACCCCAATTCTTCATACTTAATTACATTGATGCCATTAGTCCAACATGAAACAAATCTATATTTACTTTAATACCCTTAAAATTTTTATCATATATGTCTCTACTACAAATAGACTACTCACTCACTCAACCACGTGTGTGCTCAGTCGATTTGGCCTATACACTTTTCCTAAAGCCTCTGTTACTATTGACTACTCCTGTCCATTCAAAATTCAAAATTCAAAATTGTAACTTTCAATTCAAATATTTTAAACTCAAATTCAAAAACTGAGATATACTAGGGCTTTCTTTTTTCTCTATTCCTCTAATCTTCTGATCTTCCTTCCTTTAACCGGTTCTTTTAGTCATGGAACATGAGGTATGATTTTACAATTCCTTTCATCCATCTTTGTTCATCGCAGAAGTTTTCTTATTGATTTTATTTGTTGTAAACAAGGTGTTTGATTAAATTCCTAAAAGCGATGACCATTCTCTCTCAATCTTCCTCTTCTAATTGTAAACGATCAAAGGTACCATCTTTACTGATTTCATACTTCTTTCGATTTTTTGAGGTTTCAATTGTGTGTGGTTTGATTGTGTGTCAAGAATTGTAGGCGGTTATTGAATTGTACGAGTTTTTTGTTGTGTTTCACAGGACATAAAGAACTGAGCAAAGATGGTTATTCGCAGGACATAATGGTTTTGTTATACTTTCTTTGTTTGCCTTCTATGTGTTTGATAAATGTTCTAAGATAAGTTTTTTGTTTTTGAAACAGGTTTAATGATTTACAAATTACAAGGATATTTGACATCATAGATGTGTTAAATGATGAAAAATGGTATGTTTGTACTCTTACTTTCTCTCTTTGTATGTAGGTTTATTCCTCTCATTTTATATTGTTAATATCTTAAAACTAAAATCACAAATTAGCTACTTTGCATTGTTATAATTTCTTTGTTTTCCTTCTATGTGTTTGATAACAGTACTAAGATAAATTTTGTTTCTTAAACAGATTTTATATTTTACAAGGATATTTGGAAATTATATGTGTGCAGGATGATGAGAAAAGGTTGTTTGTACTCAAAATTTTGTGATTTTAATTTATATGTTACTAATAATTTAAATTGTATTACTTATTTTCAAATCTTCTTCCTTCCCACATGCTCATTGATTTGAAAGGTGCTTTTTTTCTTTTTCTTTCTATTATTTGATTTAAAATTTGAATCTTCCTATTTCAAAACTCAAGCTCCTTTTATCTCTCTCAAATATGGAGGATGAGGTATTATTTTTATTTTTTTCATTTTCATTAGGATTTATGTTTGATTTATCATTCCTTCTTGGTGGCATATAACGTTTTTTAGTTTTTGTGTAATTATTTTTTTGCAGATTTTTTCATGTGGAATTGCATATTATAGAAGTGGAAATAACATGGTATTACAAAATTTTTGGCTTTATCTCTCTTATAGCACTGTCTTTGTTTTATGATGTATTTGAATTTGGTCTACGTATGTCATACTCTGCCTTTTGTTTACATAATGTATTTGAATGTATCTCAACTTAGCCTATTTATGTTATGTTTTGTGTGAACTTGACTTGGTATAATGAAAACTTAATGCACTGAAAATGGAAGGGAAGGATGTGAGGATGGAGAAGGCAGATGAGTATAAAGATTACACTGCTAGCAAAGAAGAAAACACCCCACTGTTGGAAAGGTGACAGAGTTGAAAGATTCAGTTGCGAATATTGTGAAGAGAGCCATGAATATGTTTCTTGGCAAGAAAGAGGAAGTAAGAGATTAGACAGGAGAGACGGCCGAAGTTGTCAAGGTGAGTGATTAATATTAATTATCAACTTCCATTTATTTTTGAGTAAGGGATAAGCTAATTAGATGCAGTTGATAAATTGATAAGTGATTATCAATTATTTAATGGCATTAATTATTGTTATTGGATTTTTGATATATATTACATCAAATGTTCGATATAATGCATTAATGAGTTTGTTGATTATGACTTAATTCAACTTTTTGTAATTGTTGCAGATTATAAATCAAATAATTACAAGACTTATAGGTTTATGATTCTTGGAAGGTAATTTGTTAATTTTCTCTCATGATTTTAGAGGTTATTATATCCTATATGGAAGATGTTGGGTTATATGCAAGAGGTTGGGTTTATGATTCTTGAAAAGTAATTTGTTGTTTCTCTATCAATGAGTTTATTGATTATGAATTTAATATATGTTGTAAAATTATATAATGGCATGCCACTAAAAGTTATTACTAAGTATTAATTTATGTGAATTATTCTTGATAAGTGACCCAAACAAAGAATGTGAGTGAAGCATAAAAGACCAAATAGTTCAACTTTTGATCCTATTTTTCTTTAATTTGTCAAATATGGCTTGGAATTGGGAAATGTGAGAAAACTCTTTCCTTGTGTTTTAGCTATCTTGCACGAAGATTTTTTTTTTCCTTTTGACCAAGTTCCTGATCCTACTGATTGAAACATTTTGATGTTTATATCGATTATATACATGTGTGTTTGTTTTTACATTTATATTACCTCTTTGTCGTCCATACATCATAGTGCTCTAGCTGCTGCAGATAATAGGGCCAAGCATAGATCACTATTGTTGGCCAAGGAGTATTGGTTGTGATAAAAACATTAGGTTGACAAATATAAATTATTGCAACGATATGAATCCAACAATGGATTCTTCATATGCAGAGTTTTTTCCTTACGATGCAGCTTTAACTTTGAGTTAAAACTAAAATCCGGTTGAATAAATATATTTATGCTTATTGTTTCTTTTATTTTGCAGGTGACTTGCCCATTAAAGAATCTGATGCCAAGTATACAAAACCCCACTTGAATTGGCTGTATTACCCGGTTTGAATTTATGAATTTATGATAGTCCTCAACTAGCATATGTTCCACACCTGACTTGGAACTCTGTAAAATCTAAACAAGCTACTTACACCGGAAATTCTGTAATGGCACAGAAGTAGAGAGGAAACTCTCCCAAGGAACTGGTAATGCTCCTTACTCTTTGTATTGTGAAATAGCAAGTTTGAGGATCTGCAATATTTGCAGACAAGGTGGGAATACAAATGTTATTAGTTTTCTTCTTATTTGAGTTGGAAAAGGGTAGAAATGGTGTTAGAATTTGAGATAAATAATTTGAGTTTTATGGCTTCTAATGCTCTATGTAAAATAGATTGTACACTGAGTAAACATCATATAATTTCTTATTTGTGTCATTATGGCAACCATATTTCACTAGATGGTGTGGTTCTGTAATATATATGCCATTTTGATTTGATTGCTCACTTTACCTCCGAGCCAGTACAGTATAACTAATACTTCAAGGCACTGATACTTGCAGGATAATGAGAATGCACTACTACATGAACTTGCTATGTCAATGTATGACGTTGTAGCCATCCAACACATTCATGGAGTTAACCCAAAGTTCCTTCAGATTGGCTTGAAAAAGAAAGACAGCAAGAACAACTTGAAGATAAGGTTTTCAATAAAGGTGCTTACTACATTGGAAAAATGGTATGGAGCATGGACTATAAAGAGATATGTTTTAAAACAATATGTCAGTTCTGATTCATTATAAAAGTTGTTAGCTTGATACTGAAATACTGGAGAACTTAATAACCATTATTATTATAATTTCAAAATTGTCTCGAAGATTCTCGAAGTTTTACAATTCTATAAAATGAATGAGTATGTCTTAAGCCAAGGGTGCCACCAATACACGCTAGCATGCATCAGAGGTTGTTTTCAAAGGTATATGGAGACCCCCCTGAGTAAGAACTAGATTCTTAATTTACATTTACCTTCCTTTTTCCTGCTATCTTGCATAAAAAAGTAGTATATCCACAAAGAAATGCTACTTTTTTCATATATTAAACCATTCGTAAAAGCAGAACATATTCTGCAGAGATTGATTGTCGAAAAACGAAGCACACTCATTCTCAAATTGTGATGATAGTGAAAGCTGTTATAAGAATAACCATCTCTTTAGTTACCTTGATTTCGAAGCAGTAGTATTCTGAAACAGTGATGATGGTGGAAGCTGATTCAAGGATAAAACTAAAACTATACCCTTTAATTTAATTGATTCCGGAGGAGTGGATTGAAGTTATGATTTGTAGTTCCAACTATGCAGTATTGCAGTGTACCATTTTGTGCATTTGCATGTTAAATGAATTCCATACATTTATTTATATGATTAAATTTTGTGGGTTTAAATGTCAGCTTTCAAACATTCATTTTCACCTTCTGAATTCCTTTTTTAATTGTTTTGCACTATTAAGAACCTGTTAAAATAAATTTTGGGGTTGGATTTGTGGTTGAATGCTCTGATTCATTTGATTATAAAATAAATTTATAAAATAATAATTTGGTAAAATTGTTGTATGTGTCAATCATCACTCAAATGAAATTTATAATCCGTTTCCGAATTGCCGAATGTACAAGGACATGATTGGGTTTGTAGAAGTTACATGTAGAAAATACTTATAAATTTAGGGATAATGACTTAATTCATAAAAAATGAATAATAAATAGGATTATGAAAATTGCATTGTGAAAGTGCTAGGCTGTATGCACTTAGTAAAATTTTCCTATGGATGATCAATACTTTAATTTTATATCTCATTTTTTTAATTTGATTATATTTGACTTTTTAGGATGATCATGTATCAGTAATAAAATTATAAATGTAATAATTTTTTAAATTTAAAGGATAATAATAGTCATTTATGTTGAGGATAAAATAATAATGTTAACATTATATATTATAGATTAGATGATATTTTCAAGGAATATAGCCATATAAAAGGGTGTTTGAGGTTCCATTAGAGTCTTCTTTTACCTAATTTAATTTATTTGATTTAAAAAAATTTAAGTTATTATGCTAAACATTAACTTTATATAATTTAATTCAATTTAGATCATATTAATTTAAATTCAATTAATTTATAAATCATATTAAAATTTTAATTTTTAATATTTCTATTTAAAAATTATAATATTCAATCAATAGTCAAATCAATTAATTTAGATTGAGTTTTTCTAACTCAATTTAATATTAAAATTCTCACTTTTGATTAAGTCGAGGGAAATAAAATTGAATTAATTTAATTTTACAATTTTCATAACTCATGGCCTTCTCTTACACATGGGTAGAGTTAGCATAAATATTCCAAAATTCGATTATTCTAAAATCTAATCCGGTATCCGATTTTAAAAATTTGAAAATTTTAATATTCAATACATATTTATTTTTTCTAAAAATAAAGTTACTATTATTTTATATTGTGATTTTTTAAAAAAAATTATTTAAATACAATTTGGTCATTAAATTAGATTTCTAAAAATATTTAAATACAATTTGGTCTTAATGAATATTATAATACTTAATTAGAGCAACAACCAAATAAATAAATTTATATAACAAATATAAATTTTTGAAATTTTCTATTAAATTTTAATTTAATTGGTTCAAATTTAATATGATAAATTTATTTTCAAATATTATTTAATTATATAACTATTTAATATATGTATATATATTTATAGTTAAATTATTTATTAAATAAATATAATTTATATATATACACGCCAAGCGAAGCAGGCAATAATGCTAGTAAATATATATAAAGTATAGTCTAAACAGAATTTTGCATTGTATGTTTATAATTTATGCACATGATTTATTATATTTGTCACCTGTGTACATGATATTATATCCTATCCATCTATACTATATTATTACAAGTGGAATAATGTATGTGATAGCTTCATTAATGTAAACAATCTAAAAACAGAAGCATAATGAATGTGAACCAGCCCTACAAAACTATATACTTTTGACACTCCACCCTGTCAACATCTAAGTTGTAGTGTGTATAAGCTAGGGTTGTAAACTAACCGAGTTGTTTAGTAAAGAACTCGAGTTTGATTCAGTTACGAACTCCGTAATTCAATGAGCTTACCAAGTTCGAATTCGAACAAATTTTTGTTCACATTTTTGTTCTTTTTTCTGTTCTCAGTACCATCCAGCTCCTCATTCAAATTATGATCCGAGTCAGAGGAAGCCCCGTCTAACATTGAGTTTTCTTTCCTATGTTTCTCTTGTTCAAACGAAAATTTGTTGTCAACCTGAGGGACCTCTGTTTGACTATTATCCTTAAATGAGTCATCAGGGATCTCTGTGTTATCTACACAAACATCAAGCTGGTTGGATATTTTCATCAAATGTTAGAACCCTCCTGAATGGCAGAGTCTTCAACCACCTTGGCACCTTCATCAACTTGCATTTGTTGATGTACTTGATCTTTTCCCAGATTGTCCATGAGTTTATCTTCAGACATGCTGCTAGTTTCCACAGCCTCAGCACCATCTTCAGGTTTACTGACCCTGCTTAATTGATAGCTCCACCATGTTTATTTGATCATCATAACTGCTGTGAACATCTGCATCTTCACTTTCTTCAAACTTGTGGCTGCTTGAAGGCTCTGCATTACCAAGTTCTCCCAAGTCAGGATGATCTGAATTTGGCTGGACTTCCGTTCTTGTCTTAGTATCATCATATCCCAGGTCAGCTTCATCTACAGCAGAAACAATATCACCAACTTCATTTGTTTCTGGAGAGATAATAAGGTTCTGGGCTTTACAACATCTACAGATACAACAGTGCCGAACCTGCAGAATTGTATGATGATAAAATAAAAATTATTAAAAAAAAATCCTGATGACCTGAGGAACAGGAAAGAAGCAACACGGAGATTATTTTAAATCTGTGATGTCAATATTCTGAAGGACCTAACACACTCTAGTCGTATTATCATCTAACATTTCTTCAAGTTCTAACTCACAGATTACTGAGAGGTACTGCAGATCAATCTGCAAGAAGATAGAACTTATAAGCAAACAAGGACCTATGAACTAACCAAACTAGCAGGAAGTAAGGAGTTACAATGCTTTTAAGAATATACAAGTATATTATTGAATAATACCACATTTTTTCCACAAGTTGGCTATGCATGCAAGGGAATTTCATAGGAAGGTGAATTTTCATCATTTGCCGAGTTGTTTGGTAAAGAACTCGAGTTTGATTCAGTTACGAACTCTGTAATTCAATAAGCTTACCAAGTTTGAATTCAAACAAATTTTTCTGTCCATTAGTCTTAACGAAGAGTCAAGTTCTGGAGATAATCAACCCAAGTTCGAGTAGAACTCATACAACTCATTCAGACCGAGTTTGATCGATAACTAGTGTTTATAAATTTAATTAAACATTCCACATGATCACATTTACATCAGGACAATACAGTTCAGTAATTCACAAATTAATCAAGTGAACATATGTCCAAATCTGAATCACATCCACAACTACAATCAATTCAGATTACAAAACAGAAAAGTAAAAACATGATGTCACAAACCATTCGAGTCATTTGACAGAGTACAGACTTAAAATTTTTAATTAAAAGCAAAGTACAACTTCAGAAGTTAAACCAGAGGCCAAAGCCTTTCTAGTTTCTTCCACGATTGTCTTGGTAATTGAAAAGTCTCGTAATCTTGTTCAAAAATGCTGTTTCTGGAGTTCTTTCTGCTCCATCATCCCCAATGCAATCCAACAATACTGAGCAGTGTCGATCAAGTTGCGGCAGATAACGACTCAAAGGTTCTCAAAAGAAAATTCTTATTTGCCAACTCAACCTCCTTCTTTGCCAACTCAGCCTCCTTCTTTGCCAACTCAGCGTCCTTCTTTGCCAACTCAGCCCTTAACCTGATAATTTCATCATCTCCAGCTGCAAACAATTTTAGTCAGTTCACATAGGAATAGAAGTTTTAGCCTTCTTGATGTGATCATGTGACAAGGCAGCTTTACCTGCTACAATTTTCTCCAGGTTGCAATCCCATTGTCCCTTACTCCCACCACCATGATCATGCTGGATCTGCTCTGCTTTGAAGGTCTCTCTCTCTTTTGCCACCTGCTTTTTCTTCAAAGGTTCCTTAACCCATGCTGCATTACAAAGGTAAAGAACAATTAATACATCAAACAAGAAACTTCTGATTAGTATCATGAATGTAATCTCACTTTACACAAGAAACTTCTGATTTCATTATCTCATATTTGTAATCCGATGAAGTTGCATTATATCCTATTACATCTATAGGCACTTAAACAGGTGCTCAAATGAGACCCGTTATTATAATGAGAATTGAGTTTTAATCTCCATCATACATTTTATCATCACTCTCTCACTTGTCTCTCTCTTCATCAACCACTGTCTCTCTCTCACTCATCTACATTTTTATTCTGATCACCATTTCACCGTCAAATCTCCAATTTGATTCCTAACCATTCTACAACCTCAATCCCCACCCCTCCTAATGCATACATATATACATACAAGTATATCTCGATTTTTTCTATATGATTTGTAAAGCATGTCATCTTTTCCAACTCCGGTACATCTCAAAATTATATTGACTCAACTTCTTCAACAACTGATTACGACTCTCTGCAAAGATTGATTGACGCGGAAAACTCAAAAGGTTGATCGAAAATATAATTGACGATGAAGATGATTACGGCGGTGATGTTGAATACATCGTCGGTAGATGTGTGGTGACGACAGATCGGGAGAATGATGGATATTCACATATTTGGTTTATTTAGCATTTATAATTAGGCTTTTGGTAATTTTCATTCGAGTTTTGGTAATTTTGTCAAATATTTGGTCATTTATGTTGAATTTTTGATGATTTGATGATGTATTTAGTGATTCCGGGGTTTGTGTTGACGATGATGTTAATGGTGGTAGTGGTGTGTTGGTAGTGCCGGTGATTAATGGTGGTTAAAGGTAGTGGGAGTGTGGTTATTAGTGGTGATTTTAAATCTGGTTCGAATCTCATGAACATAAAGGTTCATTGCTCAAATCTCATCGAACAACATATTAACATATAAAAAAAACATATCAAAGTCCAATATTTATTTTATGAATTCTAAAGGTTTACGTTTAGTTTTCAAAACTTATAGCTAAACATTAACAAATTATTGATTTTTCATTAAAAGGTCAAAGTTTAACAGGACAATCACATTTTCACATTTCTTAGCATCAGGTGACACAATTGAAGCACGAGTGCGGCACTTAGCCACTTAGGTGACACACGGGTGGACAGGGTGCGCCACACAACATATCCTCACATTTCTTAGCATGTATAAAATGATTAAATTGATATCAATATCATGTCTTTATATTATTGATGAACATGCGTATTTGATTTTTTAGGTTGGTTTTATTAATGATTTAAATATATAATATATATTAATAACTTTGTATGTAATCGTTGTTACCCCGAATCCCCATATTTTTTATTTTGCTTCAGCAAACCCCTACAGTCGTGCCACATAAATACCTATATTGATATATTTCTAAAGATATAATTAACATACATAAATATATAAAAAAATATTATGTTAAAATAATTTAATTTAGAATTCATGTGCGTCATCATTGGTGGTACACAACTTTTAAGATTTTGGCTTTATTTATGTATACAAAATATTTATGACTCAATCAAAATTACTAAAAGGTATGAAACTAAATCTATTAAAGAAAATGTCACCACTCACCATATTTATGTAGCAAAATAAGTGGCAACTTTTGACTTTTTTAACTCGAATCAACCAAATTTTGTCTAATAATTGAAACTAGCTCTAAAGCCCGTGGGAAATATCATGTGATCATGATGATCATGTGATTTTGGTGAATAAGCTGCAACATTTTTGATAAGTTAGTAAAACACGTATTTTTGTTTTACAAATTTATAATTGTTCACAAATACTCATTATAATTAGGTGTAATTTTGTTGTACAAGGTCTATATGACTCCAATGTAAATTATGATGGAATTGATATCATTTTACAATAGTATTGTAGATTTCAGGACGGAACAAATATAATTGATTGTAACATGATTATAATAAAGTTGTGTAATCATTCTATTTTTACTCAATGAGCTTTAAAAAAAATACTTTATAATACCAACAAATTGCTTCATGAAATATGCCAAAAAAATATTGTAAAAAATCTCATAATAGAGTTCCCAGTTCTCAAAGATACTGCTAGACTATATTCGCATTTGCTAACAGTTACATATTTCGGTGAAATCCACCAATAAGGTAAGGATATAGTGTCCATATTCTTCTATGTTTTTGTTTATATGGAATATTGAAGTACTACACACTTTGAATTAGACTCTCCTTTTTTGAGAACTACTCTTGTTATTTATAAATAATGCATTATCCAATATCAGCACTACATTATTAATATATATATATATATATATATATATATATTTCAACAAGTTGTGAGTTCCTCAAAATTTAGGCTCACTCGGAGTACAGGTAATTTTGGCGAAGAGCTGTGAAGAACATAATTTATAGATATTAATAAAGGTAACATTAATTTTTTAACAAAATACTTGTTGACTAAAATAACACTTTTAAAATTTTAATTATATAAAAGACATCTCAAATAAAATGGCTCAATGAATCCCTATTAGTATAAAAATTGGTCAACAATTTAAAATCAAATAATATGTTTTGTAGCAAATATATATAATTTATGAATAAAATATATTATTTTTTTCACAAAAAATAACATATATATAATTTGCTGAGAGAGTAGAGATTAACATATTGTTTGAAATTATTATTAGATTTTCCTTGAGGGAATTTGAAAATTATTTTAAGATAAAAATAATAATAATGAGTTCAATATAATTATAAATATTATGTAATTATTAGTAGATAAAACAGGGGCGAAATTAATATTTTATTAATATTAATTAGAGTTTTATCATGCAATAATGAATTAAAATGTTAGATATAATTATAAATGTTAATTATGTAATTATTAATGCATGAAATAAAGAGTAAAGATAAGTGAAATAAATGTTTTGTTGATATTAATAAGTATATTAATGATATAATAATGAGAAAAGATAAGTTGAATAAATATTATACAAATATTAATTAGTGTATTAATGATTAAAATGACTCAAAGGAACTCTATGTTGCAGCATTATATATATCAAGATAGATAGATAATAGATGTGCTATTAACTAAATAAATGACCAAGAAAAGTAATGAAAAATTCATTTAAACAATTATAAGATTTTTAATTCTGAACTTTTTAAATATGATATAATAATTACCTATTATTAGTCGAAAATTGGCCACTAAAAATAGTCCACTAATCTAGTCAAAGCATTATATATAATATGTTTTAAATGCCAATTAAAATTTACTAAAATATAACAAATCAAATCTGGTAATGAGATTATCATTAACTAATGTAAAAAATTCAAAATGAAACTCCTTCTGAAAATATTAAATAATTGTTAAGATATATTACAGGCTTAATTTTGTAATTTCCTATATTTTATAGAGTTTCCTTGTTAGCCATTGTATAAGCCAATAAGGCTATACATAAGGAACTCTAATTATGGTACTGATTTAAGATTTTAATAACATTATTTCCCATGTTTCATCAGTATCAGAGCTCATAGGAAGGGGTCCCTGGTTATATGTTTAAGACGCGGATTTTAAAAAAGCGCAAGACCCCGTTCGGGGAACCGCCATTAATCATGTGCCCTTCTTGATCGAAAAAATAAACAACAAATTTAGTAAGAAAATAATATTTGACACAATCTTAATATTCAAACATAACCGGGAATACAAATGACGTAACAAAAATGTCAATTGAAGCATTAATCAATAATCAATAATGTTCAATTATTTAAAAGCTTCCGAGTCATATGGCTCAATTTCCATCCCCTCAAATTCTCGCTCGCTTCATCATCTTCATCTATTAGATTTGAAGAAGATGCTCATGTGTTGCATTTGTGTAAAACACCGAATATGTTATTTTCTTTTACATTTCTTTTAAAGGGTATTTTTGTCTCTCACTAATTTGCATAAGAATATGCTCAACATCAAGAAAAATGGACTATATGGTCACTGTCAAGACCGCAACAGATTAAGAGTCTACTGTAATGATAATCTAAAAGTATAAGGGTAACTCAGCAGAACTAGTATAGAAATAGGGGTAGTTTGGTCTTTATAGAGCTAATTAGTTAGTGGATATATGTATTCAGTGAAATGTTAATGTTTAAATTAGGGATTATTACCAAAAAATGAAATATAATTCCTCCAACCTCTCTCTACTCTTTTTTCATCTCTACAATCAAAAAAGTGTAACATCTACTAGTGAAAACAATAGAGATTATACTTTGTGGCTGAATAAGCCAATAGTGTAAGGTTAGGCATAGTTGCTCACACACAAAGTTACTTAAGTCCAAGTTGTGTTAATTTTGGAGCTTCCCTGGCTACCCCTTTGACAGAGTAGGAAAAAAGAGCCTAAGCCCCAATAGGAGGGGTAAAGTGCCACACAGTGGTTGTCTTTACCAAGTGAGTAGTGATGCAACAATTATCACTTAAATAGATTAAGCATGAATAGGCAAATAAGAACAGGGAACAGCCAAAAAAAATTAGGGAAAGAAAACAGACAAATACAGAGAAAAGAGGGAAATAGAGGACATACAGTCTGGAACAGAGCCAAAAGCACAGCAGCGGATATAAATGCCACTGTTTGCGAAGGGAGTACGAATCCTGTAGGAGAAAGATGCTATAGTCCGGAATTTAGAAAAAGGTAACTGAACCTCCTCGAGAACATCAATCCAAACACCACGGCAATAAGGTTGACTGCGGGTGCGGTCCCGAACACAGAAAAGATGGGAAGTGACCACATAGCAAAAAAAGCGTCCCCCCAAGTGGAAGATATCTCTCCATCCCGAGATGCTGGTATCAAGCAAGAAAGCAACCTGGTCCAATCTAGTCATGAGCTGTTTATATCCGGGGCGCAAACAACGTTGATGGAACAAGTTAGAGGGATCATCATCTACAAGGAGAGGACCTCGTTTAACAATCTGTAAATTGAAGTCACCGTCATAGGGTTCAACTTCTGCTTCTTTTTCATCAATCCAGTCACATTTTGTATCCCATTGAGTTCCATACTTCTGTGAGCCATATCCAATGATATAGTAGAGTGAGTTATCCACGCAGAGGGAGCCATATGGGAACTGGGTTGTAAGAGGGGATAGCTGGGGAAAGGAGGACCACTTTTGGGTATCGAGGTCGAAGGCAAGAAACACCTTGGGCAGAGTATTTCCCATGACAAGGTACCTATCCCCTATCAGGGTCGCAGAATCACACCAAGTAAGTCCGCGTATGGTGGTCTCCCCAAATGGCAGGGGTGGATCAGGCATAACTTGCCACTTGTCATCTCTAGGGTCATACCTCTCAAAAATACCACTGCAAACACTAGCATCATCAAGATTAAAACTAGAATTACAAAGTTCAAGGGAGGATCCTATGGCGTAAATCATGCCACGAGCGGCCAAGACACAAGGAACTCCTTTGGAGCATTGAGGGAGGCTGCATGACAGAGGCCTAACTCCGGATGGTCTAGTTGGAAAAATCGAACCGAAAGGTTTAATTCACCATTATTTATACCCCCAAAAAAGTAAATCCGGGACCCCAACCTAACCATAGCACAATGTTTCAGTAATACGACGTCGTCATTGTTGATGGTTATAACAGGAGAAATGGTGTCCATCATGAATCCATCCGAATCAATCTGTTTCTCCTCGTACTCTGCTGGATCAGTAGGGGGTTCTATCATGTATACTGTTTTAGCCGGCATCTCCTTAGATCTGTCTCTGCGCTCCACCAAGTCCTCCCTGTGCTCCACCATCAAGCATATCTTTATCCCCATTTTCTCCGATTCCATCTTTTACACGCCGCCTGCTCCACAAACCCTAACTTCTTATGCTGCTATTTATTACAGTATTTGATTTACCCCAATACAACACAAGTGTATTCATAATATCTTTATTTTTAATTTTTCAGAGGGGACTTCATTTTTACTACACACTACTGTAGTATATTACCTTTAAGCCCTTGTATGTATATAATTTTGTTAATTTTGTATGTATATAATTTTGTTAATTTGACACATCACACAGTGAACACGACACGAAAAAAATGAATATGTATTTTGATTTTCGATACACGAATACAAAATTACACAATAAATTTAGTATCGGATATGGGTTTTATTTTGGGTACACGAAAGTACACGAAATATTAATATATAATTTTTATTTTTTATATATCATAATACATATTATATACGTAATATATATTTTTTAAACATATTATTATATATATACGTAATGTATAACAATTTACTTATTTTATGTATTCATTAGTATTTCGTGTATTCGGATATAATCGTTTTGTGTTATTTCGGGTCGTTTCGTGTAAACAAAAAGTATACCAAAATTTCATGTATTTTTTGTTTCATTTCGTTTCATATAGACACGAAATATTTCGTTTCGTGTTCGGATCAGTTAAACAAGTACATGAAATCATTTTGGATCGTTTTCAGTTTTAATTATGAGTACACGAAAATACAAAAATATACGAAACGAAATTATACGAAACTACACGATTGGGAACTATATTCGTATGTCTAAACTTTTATGTAATATTGTTTGACTCATGCTTCTCCTTATAATATTACTAATATTTAATTTATTTTTTCGAAAACAGCTTATAATTTGATTCACGAAAGTAAATTTAATGGTTTTACATCTATTTGATTTAAAATCTAATATTTTCTTATACTTCTCAAAATATAATGACACAACACATATATTTAAATAAGTAAATATTTTCAAAAACAATATACATGACAATTATTTATATTTTTATATATTTAAATTGTATAAAAATTAAAATAACAGATATTAAATTAAAGATATATAAAAGTAGTATCATATTAGTAAAATAAATTTTTAATAAAATTATAGTATTTATTTTTATATTACACTAATGACATGAAATGACAAAATTTAATATGGTAAAAGAAATAAAATATCATAAATATATTTAATATAATATTTGAATTTAAACTCTTTATGCACGAAATATGATATAAAAATATGTGATATTTGAATTAAAGTATTCTCTCTATTTTAAATAATTAACATTTATATTTTTTTCATATATCTTCAAGGAATCGCATAATTTATTTTTAATTTTTTAAATAAAATATTTAATTCATTTTTTAATTTAAAAATATAAAAAATAAAAAATTTTATCATACATTTTTTAAAATACGTACAAAATATTAAAATAATAATTATTCATAAATAGTGAGTGTAAATTTATAATATTATATATTTAAAGTTTGTAAACAAACGGGTGGAAACTCTTTTTATTTTATTTATTTTTTGTTAAAAACTCTAAGAAACGAAAACTAAAAAGTGAATAGCAAGGGCCAAGAATTGAGTACAGCTAGTTTGTATTTAATGCATAATTCATGCACAGAAAATTAAATGTGATTTGATACACAGAGGGCTAACAACGTTGAGTTCGATACAGGTAAGAATGGAACACAAAACTTTGGAGACCACAAAGATAATAGTTACTCTCAATTAAAATAAATAATATTTCTTACCAATGTATACAACACTTCTCATTTATCTGTTTTAAAATCTAATGGTTGTTATTTACCGACCGATAACCAAATACGGAGTACAGTATATCCTTTTATTTATAGTGGGTGTTTGGCTGCTCTATTTAAGAGCTTAAATGGGCCAAAACCCCATTTCATTTCTTACTAGCCTGTTTGATAAAAAAAATTTATGGACTTAATTCTCTGTTTCAGCAGATAAGTGATAAGTTGGGTAACTCTAACTTTTTTCTGATCCAGCTTATCGACACACAAATATCTCGTGAAAAACCTTAGCAGCCAACAAACGAAATACAAAACACCATAATCGTAGTTTCTGCTGTGATAATTAACATTGAGATTCGTTGCACTAAACTGATCAAAAAAAAGAGCTCTTCACCTGTGTGTGTTCTCTCTATCCATCGCATCAAAGCTGAGGTTAGTACTCGTCTGATTGCTCCACTTTTTTATTTGATTTATTTGCTCTATTTTCTCTTTGTGTTGCATATTAGTAGTCTGATTTTTATTTTTCAACTTTGTTCAATTATGGTTGTGTGTGTGAGATTAGTTTGTCACTTCTGCCTTCATTCTCATCTGGGTATTACTTATCTGGTTAGTTCTTGCTCTTTTCTTATCTGAGTTGTTTTATTTTTCTCATATTTTGTTTAGATTGATACTTAAAGTAGTGTTCTTTTTTATAGTTTGATGTTAGATTTTAATGGGTTTTTGATTGTTTTTGTACTTCTTGGATTTCTTGATTTTTGTGAACAAGCTAAAAACTAATGTTCTTGGCAAGTCTATTGACTATATATATAATTTTGTATATATATGTACATTGGCTGAGCACAGAACAGTAACTAGCATGAAAAAGTCTACTTGAGGACCAAAACTTGTAAGACATCTTTACCATTACAAATTGTAACTCGACCACAACCATCAGAAAAATGGTCTCATTTTATCTCTATGTTCTTATTGCTCTCCCTTTCATTGGAAACTTGCACCAGCTGGATATTTTTGTTCAATCTTCCAGCACAAGTCCATCTTGTATAATTGTAGATGATGCTGTATTCAATATTGGTGTAAAATTATAATCCTATCAGCTACTATGATTCATTTTTTAGTTACATCATTTCATAGATCTGTTCTTAATTATTCTGGTTTAGCTAATTAAATGCCTATGTTTTTTTACTAAATTAGTGAAATCACTAATTATGTTGCGAGTGCTTATGCTGATTTAGAAGATATAATGCCTGTATATTATTATTCATTGATCCACTTTTGTGGAGTTTCCGATCTTGTAACAAAAGTGAATGGGCTGTGACAGTCACTTAAGGTTATTCTTTTTGTTATATATTCTAATAAAAAGGTTATATAATGTTACACAGTAATGATCGTCATTGCTGTTCTAGGTCCTGAAATGATAAGCCGGTTAGTACAAAGATATACACTACTTCTCTCATTACTGCATACTTGATCCTGAAGAACCCTTTTCTTAAGCTGTGAATGGTTAAATGTCTGTGCAATTACAACGAGTTTGAATGATGTTTGCTTCAAGTTATTAACCTAGTTGTTTACTATTTTACTATGCTAGATTCTTGATTTAACATTAACCAACTGCAGATGTCAGTGCCGGAGGATGACAGAAAGGGAGCTAAACGGATCGACTCGCAAGTAACTATTTTTGTTAATCTCTGTGTTACTGAGGTTATCAAAGGAAACAGACTAACCACCACTCTAAATAAGGAAGGGTGGCGTAATGTTCACTCAGAATTCAAAAGACAAGGCAAAGTGACCTACACAGTTGCACAACTTAAAAACTAATGGGATGCAATGAAAAGTGAGTACCAACTCTTTAAGAAATTAATGCATCGGGAAAGCGGCCTGGAATGGAATGAGGCCACAAAAACAATTTTGGCTTCTGATGCATGGTGGAACGAGCGAATTGAGGTATACTCTGTTCTCTCTTTATTTCTATTATATGTATATGATGCATTAGGGTTGAGGCACATAGCTACAAGTTATTGATGTATGCCCAATAAAAAAGGTAACCATATTAGTATATCTCCCAGTAAACTAACAGCAGTATATACGATGCTAAACTACAACTCTACAACCACATATGTTATGTATTCATTCTCAAATAAACTACATTAGTTCTAATTTACTTATATGATGTTTTCGTTGTGCTTAATGTATCAGGAGAATACAAAATATAGGAAGTTCCGTAATAAAGATTTGTCACTCTACTGGAGTCATTATGAGACTTTATTTGGCTCCGTAGTTGCAACTGGTAGTAGAGCAAGAGCAGCAAACACCTACTCCGCTGTTGATCTAGAAGTGGGTGAGGAGTTTACTGAGTTTGTTGATGATGATGGAAAAGAAGGCAGCGGTGACAGTGATGACAATGACAATCAGTCACCACCCTCAAACACTCTGTTTCCGACTACTTCTATGAAATCAGGAAGAAGCAGTGGTTCAAAGAGAAAGAGATCTGGAGCTGAAATGATGAAGGAGAGCCTTGACGGGTTGGTAGCTGCAATGTCATGCAGGAGCACCTCTACGACAGCAGCTAACGAAGATAAGTCACTAATGGAGGCTGTTGATATTCTAAAGTCGATGATTGAGGTTCCCTATGGTGGGGACTTGTATTTTTATTCACAACGTTATTTGCTCAATAAGCAAAATAGGACTCTTTTTCTAATGAGCAGAACAATGAACTACGTTATGGCCAGCTGTTATATAATTTCAAGTATAATAACCACTCTGCTGGAAAGCAAAGTGGCTAATAAAAATTATTCCAGACTGCACATTATTTGAGTATACTGTTTTGTATTGATTTCTAGTAGTTGTTGTGTATTCATTATAATGCAGAGTACTAAAAACTTTACTGTGATTTGTTTATTATGGCACACAGTAGTGTCCAGACTGTTTTAACTATTTGATGTTGAGTGTATTCATTTCTAGTGCAGAGTACTGAACAATTGTGATTTGTGTATTATGGCACACAGTAGTGTACAGGCTGTTTTAACTATTTGATGGCAAACGATTTCATAAAGCCCGCTTCAAATTATAATACTGGATGTGGTTACCACACACCTCAACATGCTCGTTATCATCCATATTTTACAGTGAGCTCATATACAAAAATGTGTAATTTTTTCATATAATTTTTTTATTAACATTTTTAATTTATTTTACCATTAATTGCAGGACACTATTGGAGCTATTGACGACACTCATATCAAATGTCGAGTACCAGAAAACAGAGCGTATACCTTACTTTGGACGAAAAGGATATGCCACTCAAAATATCTTGGCAGTGTGTGACTTTAACATGTGTTTTATTTTTGCATGGGCAAGATGGGAAGGAGGAGCACATGATAGTCGCATTTTAAATGATGCAATAACCAGAGGTGACCTTAATTTTCCAAATCCAACTGGAAATAAATTTTATCTTGTGGATGCAGGGTATCCACACAAACCAGGATATATGGCTCCGTACAAAGGTGCACGAGTGAGATATCACCTTCAAGAGTTTCGCCGTCCTGATGGTACCAAGCGGGCACCTCGTAATGCAAAGGAAAAGTTTAATCATCTTCATTCTTCATGCCGAATGATTATTGAACGGATATTTGGGGTGTGGAAAGCTAGATTTGCTATTTTAGCAAATATGCCAATGTATAAAGTAGATACACAGACTGATATCATTCTCGATACAATGGCTATTCACAATTTCATTCGAAAGTCAAATGTAAGAGATAACGCGTTTCAAACTGCTGAAAGAGAAAATTACTTTCCAGGAAGTTCTGCTTCTAGAACTAATAATAATAGTAGAACTGGACATGCCGAAAGAGATTCTAACGATGGTCATTGGGTTGCAGTTCGTGATGCTATTGCTGCCGATATTAATAATAGAACATGAATATTGTGATTTTATTATGTCTTATGTACTTTTATTAATTTTATGTTCTAAAATTTAATTTTGAAATTTAATATCTATTTAAAATTGGTTTTTTTTTTAATTTTTAACAAAAAAATAAGTTACCAACTTATAAGTGATTATTTACCAAACACCTCACTGAAAGTATAAGTAATTTATCCAAACACTTAACAACTTATAAATAAAAGTTACTTATTACTTATATTATATATATTTTTTAAAAGTAAAAAGTAACTTATTTTAAGATAACCCAAACAACCCCATAATAATATAGTATAGAAAAGTACTCCCTTCGTTCCCTTTAGTAATTGTCTTTTTGACTTTTAACGCGTATAAAAAATATAGTTCTACAAATTATTTTTTAAATAAAAATAAAATTTGAAAAATAATTTATAAAACTATATTTTTTATGCACATTAAAATACACGTAAAAAATCAAAGGGACAACTATGAGTAGTAGTTTATGCACCGACGTTGCTATTATTTTTTGTAAAATTAAATTTTACTCTTATTTAGTACCTATCATTAAATAGGATAATTATAGTTATATATTTTCAATAATTTCAATCATCAATCAATCAACAAGGAGAATCTGCATGCGCTCTCAAATCGCTCGAAACTATTTTTTTAATTTTTTTAAAATTTATGTATTAAAATTTTTATATAAATATCTATTTGCTTTATGTATTTATATTTTAAATTTAAAATATAAATAAATTAATTCAATTTTATTATATAATTATTTCAAAATTCAAATATGTGTTAACATTATTTTTTATTAATTAATGTGGAATAAAATTAATCAGAGAAATCAATATAGAATTGTAACATTATTGTATACACAGGTATTTCTTTTTTTACTTATTATTTTTTTAAACAATATCTTGATATTTTAAAATTATTTTATTATAAATATTTAGTGTTATTAATAATTTAAAATTATATCTTGATCATGTTTAACACGATCTAACAATATTTTCTATTTTTAACTATCATCTTAAAAATTAAAAATTTATGTGAGCATATAAAACTATAAAAACTTTGTGAGATACAGCCTTTTCATAGGTTTTGATTAATTTTGTCTTAACGCTAAGTGTAAATTAAATTAGGGTTAGGAAGTTACTAATTAATATAGTAATCCTCCCTTAGGTTATTCGAAGTGATAGTCAACGAGTGAAAAGTCAAATTTGGTCAAACTGTTTTATAAACGAAACAAAATGATTTTCTCTCGACATATAATTAGACAAGATTTATCAAAATAATGATAAAATCAAATCTAATTTATATATGTGATATTTTGAGGCAAAGACTGAAGACGAACAAATATTATATTTTTGACACTGCTTTTACGAGACAGAAAATGTGTTATTAAATTAAAAGAGTGTCTGTTTTTTAAAGGTTTTCAAGGGAATATATTATGAATATATTTTCTAAATTTATTTGTTCAAATTATCTTCAACAAAGTCCTGCCCAAATGTAAAATGCAGATTTTATCCCGAAAGTCCCTAACTGTCTTATTTATTCGGATAAAATGCATTTTAATTCAAGCATAAATATTCTTTGGACTTCATAGTCATTATTAATTTAGGAATATTATGTTTGAATATATTTCAAGTCAAAACTTTAGTCCAAACGTCGACAAGTTCCGACAAATGGCTATCAAATATTGTTTCGGGCTGTAGGGACAACGAAACGATCCTTTTCTCGAAATAATAGCTACACATGTCCAATTGACTTGAAACTTGGGGAATGTCACTAGAATATTTAAAAATAATTTTAGGATTTTTTTTCATGATTTTTGGGTGACTTTTATTTTTGGCCTGTACTTTCGATACGTAATTGATTGTTCGGTCAATTAAAAGTCAATGAAGGTCAACTCCAAATTGAGTAGGATTTTGACCATGACCTACTTGGAATATTTCCAGATGGTTCCCAAATTTTCATAATTTTTGGAGCATGTTTTGAAAAACGTCATATTCGTTATTGTATCGTTCAGTTTCGCATTTATTAGCTTTATTTATTAACTGAATAGTGTTTGCACGTTTTTCTATGCTTGCAAGTGGGCTAGTGCTGATGAGGGAACACAAAATTCAAATTGTGTACCTTTCCCTTATTTTAATGAAGCTTTGTCCCCTCATCCCCCACTCAAAACCCTAATCCTTCTCTTTAAATACCCCCCAACCCCCACTCTTCTCCTCAAGCCATTTGAGCCAAGTAAATGCTGCATTTTTCTCTCCAAGAACACTCTCTAGTCCAGAAATATTTCATCTCTTAGAGTTCTTGAGTTATAAGCTTAGTTCATCCATAGATCTAACCCCTACCAAGCTTATAAACACATTTACATGCTCATATAACACACACATCACACAAGTATCTTTTGGCTACCCACTTACCATATCTTAGCAGCCCCTAGACTTGTTTTGTTGCCCCCAAAGTTGTACAAAAAGTTGATATTCCGGCCATTTTCCGGCGACTTTTTCCGGCGACCATTTTTGTGTGTTTTAGGCTTCAAACTAGCTTTTTCTCTTGATTTCTTCCTAGATCTCAAGGGTTATAAGTTAGTTAGTTATATTATATATATAATATCAGTTGGTACATGTTTAGTAGTATATACACCTTGCTTGCTTGATTTTTAAGTGTATATACGAACTCTTGTACAAGATCCTAACTCGTATCCCTTGATTTCGTAAGAAATATTGTTGTCTCTCACTATAGAGCACAAGGGTCATAAGTTAGTTATTTCTTGTCTATATTATATATATAATATTCGGCTATACTATATATATATAGATCTTGATTATTTCAATTTTTAGTATATATATATATAGTTGGTCTTGTTTGCAATTTATATATACATGAGCTTTAATCTTCTCTTCTTTTCTCGTATATATAAAGAGTGAACTAAACTAAGTGAGTTAGTAGTTTTTCTTTCTCCTTAGTTGGTTGTTAATATCCTTAATTTATTTAGGGATTAAATACAACACCTATTTACTTTAATTCCGAGTTGAAGCTACTTTGTATAAGTCGATATATACGACATAAGCAAAAGGCTTCCTTGTTGAGTTTTAGTATCTAAACCAAGCTCCTATTACGAGTTTGAGTCGATTAGTATAAATCTCATATAGAGATATACGCTAAAGACTCCTCGAATATTTGCAAGGTAACTCACTTTTATTTTGAGTTGAGTTTTTGTGTATAAGTCGAGGTACGACATAAACATAAATACTCCTTGATTTATAAAGTGTAAGAAACTAACTCACACGTCGAGTCTTATTTTCGTGAGTTTGGTTTGTGTTGTTTTAAAGGCCATAGGTTAGTTATATTATTATTTTTCAAGGCCTTTAATAACAAAGTAGTTAGAAAACGTACTTGATCTCATTCAAGTCAAAAATATTTGGTCTATATCTTGACCTTATATTTCCTATATATATACTATATATATATATTTACATTCCGTACTTGCATTGCATCATACGCTTTACATAACGCAATTTACTTTAGCACGTTTACTTTAAAGTACTCGCATTCATACGCTTTACATAACGCAATTTACTTTAGCACGTTTACTTTAAAGTACTTGCATTCATACGCTTTACATACGCAATTTACTTTAGCATACGCATTTACTTTATTGCATACATGTTAGCACACAACGTGTGGTTCGTCCTTTTGACTAAGTGACTTACCCTTTCGAGTGGTTCGTCCTTGTCTCTAGGTGACTTACCCCGACTCACATTTATATATACTGTTGCTTCGGCTATTTTATATATATTTGTTTGTCACTTTGGTCTAGTACTGTAACATACTAGTCCACCACCTTTTCTTTTCTAAACAGGGATATTAAAGTCGTAGTACTTGTTGTCTAAACTTTGTTGTGAGGTGAAAGTGAAGTGAGGTGATCCTTGTTCTAAGACCCAAGTCTTAGACACGCCAACGGGGAGTTGGGTGTCTTTGCACCGTGAGGAAAAGGAAAGACCCAAGACCTAAGACCCAGATCCAAGACCTACATTGTTGTAGAGGAACATAGTCTACGCAGGGATTTTTACGTATCTTTGAGGTGGTAAAGGGGAAGTTACGCTCCAAGATAAGATCGTAAGGGATACTACGTGGCTGTGAAGAGGTAACGGGAAGTTACGCTCTAAGACCAGTTCGTAGGGGTACTACTTGCCTGTGAAGAGGTAACGGGGAGTTACGCTCTAAGACCAGCTTGTAGGGGTTCTACTTTGATTGTGAGGAGGTAACGGGGAGTTACGCTCCAAGATAAATCAAGTAGGTTTTGCTTTGTATTTTGAGGGGTTAACGGGTAGTTAAGGTCCAAGATAAATACTAAGTGTTGTAAAAGGCTTCTCCGTCACTATAAGGAGTACATCTTTTTATAGTACAAAATCTCGAGTTCAGGGAGGGACTCGGGGACTGGACTAGGGGTGAGCGGATCCGTTAGGGGATTGCGCCATCGCAAACCAGGATAAAAATTCCGTTGTGTACTCTATTTCTTTTCTCTATTTTTATTTTCCGCACTTGTATTACTAGTTGACTGGTAATATTTTAAAAGGAGAAAAGAAAATTTTAAAACGCCAAGCTCAATTTTTAAAAAGGGTATTAAGCTATTCAACCCCCCCCCTTCTAGCTTATAACCCCCCATTTCGGGCCTAACAGTTGGTATCAGAGCGGTGCTCTTAATCGTGTTCCGTGGCCTTTTTCAGTGCCTACGAACGCAACAAAGAGTAGATCTTTATGGCGTATTTGAGTACCATTGGTTGTGGTGAAGGTCTCTCGAGCTCGAGACCCCCTCTATTCGATGGCACCAACTTTGCTACTTGGAAAACAAGATTTAGAATTTATGCTAAATCCCAAGGTGTCAAAGTGTGGATGGCTATCGAAGACGGTGTTGTAGTTCCGACAAAAGTAGTTGACGAAATAGTCATCGAAAAGAAAGTCAGTGAATACACCCGTGAAGAGGAAGAGTTAATGAACATAGCCGCTAAGGCGGAAATGGTCTTAACTAGTGCACTTGCAGAAAAAGAATACAAACGTGTTAATAACTGCAAGTCTGCACAAGATATGTGGAACAAATTGGTTATCACCTACGAGGGAACAATGGATATTAAAGACTCTCGGATGGATACATTGATCCAAGAATACGAGAACTTTAAACTACTCGAGGGTGAAACCATCATCGATATGGAAACGAGATTTACTCGTATTATCGATGAACTTGCTCAACTCGGAAAGGTATACTCTATTAATGAGAAAAATCGAAGGGTCTTAAAAGCCTTACCTCCGAGTTGGAAAGTTAAAGTTACCACTATAAAAGAAATGCATAATCTAAATGCATATACCATCGATAGTTTATTCGGCAACCTTCGTGCTTACGAAGAAGATAATGCTCCGGATAAACCTCTTCCTAAAGTTGAAGAGAAGAGAAAGAGTATGGCCTTAAAGGCAATACTTATCGATGAAGATGAAAACGATGACGATTTGAATGAAGAGTTAGAAAATCTTGATGAGCATGAAATTGCCTTATTATCAAGACAACTCCGTCGCGTTTTACAAAGCAAAGCTCAAAGATACGGAAAGGGGTTCCTTAAATCGGGTAACCAACAACGAGTCTTTAACTCTAAGGGTAGGCCGAATTATAAAACTAATTTTCCTACTACGAGCTATGCCAAAGGCAAAGGTGTGCAACAACCACAAGCAAACAATGCTTACAATAACTCGAAATTTACGAGTAATTATGCACCTAAGCCTAAAGAGGCAGTTCCCGAAGAGACCGAGATTGTTTGCTTTGAATGTAAACAACCAGGTCATTTTAAAAGGGAATGTCCAAATTTGTCTAAAGGACAAATCCTTGTAGCCGAGAGTGGATGGGATCTAAGCGAGGATGAGGAAGCTCCTGAACAAAATGAGGAAACTGTAAACCTTGCTTTAATGGCAATCGGAGATGAAGCTACTCCAATGGAAGGCTCCACTACTCTACAAGAGGTAACATCTAAACCAATCTTGATTTCGTCATGTGATCATTATACTATGAATATTTCTGAGCTTAGAAACTTGGTTAAAAATTTGAAAATTGGTTATGATGAGTTGAATCGAAGTTATGTTAAGACAAAATCCGAAAAGGATAAATATGAGGATTTGTGTCTTGAACTTCAAAAAGAGGTCACTAGATTGACCGACGTACATGTCAAAGACATGGAATATGTTACTAACATTCTCTCTCAAAATGAAAGTTTGAAAATCGAGACGAACGGAAAGGATGACCAAATTCGTACTCTTGAAGTCGAAAATGTGTCTCTGATTTTTCAAGCCGAAGAAATTGAGAATGATAAGCTCCATTTAAACGAACGCAATCGTGAGCTCCACGTTGAGCTTTTAAATTTGAAAATTCAAAATGAATCATTGATTCAAGAGAATTCTTCACGATGCGAACGTATAAATGACCTCGAACAATCTCTTACGGGAGATAGAGAGGAAGAGCTTCATGAAGCCTTAAAAGAGCTAGATTTTGATTACCAACTTCAATTAAGAAATAAAGACAGAGATTATGCCAAACTTCAAGGCAAAATTAATGTCAAAATTGAAAGTCATCAAAGACTTGTCTCAGAATTAGAAATAATGAAGTTGGAAGATCAAAAGCTTAAAGATGAAAATCAAAAGCTCTTGGCTCAAGTTATGGATAAAGAGACATTCTTAACTAATAAGATTAACCTCTTGATTAAGGAAAAAGAAAATCTTGAATCCACTTTGAAACAATTCACTAAGAGCAATGCCATTTTAGAAAGGATGGTATTTAGCTCTCGGGAATCATTTAATCGTGAAGGCTTGGGTTATGAATATAAGAGTCCTTCTAAAAAGGAGAATCGTAAACCTAATCCTCCGATTAGTATTCCACCCAAATCACCTACACCAAAGTGTACCTATTGTAATGTAAGTGGACATATCCATCTATATTGCAAGGCTAAAGAAGGTGAACTTAAGGGGAAGTACAAATGGGTTCCTAAAGGATCAACTTCTAGAAAAGGAGATGTAAAGAACATATCTCAAAAGAAGAATGATTCTAAAGTGAATGGTCAAAGACAACCGAAGTCTCAGTATCATCAAGAACCAATAATTTTCAAACCAAGGAACATAAATAATGCTAACACTAGCTCTAGTTCAACTAGAATTGATAGAGTTCCTAAAAATGGTTCTATGACTAATGACCCTAAAAATCATGATCAAACTCGTAACATAAATGCTACTATGCCTAGGAATATGAGTTATCATGCTAGATCGAGTCATCATGCTAATATGAGTCATCATGCTTACCCTAGTACTTCAAATGCTCATGTTAGAAGTAATAATTCAAAATACAATGCCAATGCTAAGTCTAGAGATTCGATTATTACCATCTTTCCCCCTAGAAAGAATCATGAATATGCTAGATATAACAAATATACTCCTAGGAGAAACCCTTATCATATATCTACTAGGAATGAAGCATCTAGAAATATACATGATTATATGCAAGCTTATCCCATGCCTAAATTTGTTCATGCTAGTTCATATATGCCTTATGATGTACTAACCCAAGGACCCTTAAGACAAAGGGGTACCAAAAGGTTTAACTAATCCCTTGTGTAGGTATGCCTTACTGCTACAAAAGATGTGTGGTATCTTGATAGTGGATGTTCACGTCATATGACCGGTAATAAGTCATTGTTGAACAACATTAGAAAGGTAGCCGCCGGAAGTGTAACCTTTGGAGATAGCAGTAAAGGCAACATCATTGGCATTGGGGATATTGGAAGTGAAAGCTTTAAAATAACAAATGTACAGTTAGTCACGGGACTAAAGTACAACTTGCTTTCAATAAGTCAACTATGTGATAATGGTTGCAAAGTAGTCTTCCGGTCAACACATTGTTCTATTTACAATGTAGACGGAAAACTAGCCTTAAATTGTCCACGTAACAAAAATGTATATACGTGTGACACTACGAAATATGAGGACGTGTGTTTGGTATCCATTAATGATGATCCATGGTTATGGCACCGAAGGTTGGGTCATATAAACATGAAACTCATTAAGACTATATGTTCAAAAGAACATGTACGAGGATTACCGAAACTCAATTTCGTTAAAGATCACATATGTGAAGCTTGTGAAATTGGCAAACAAATAAGAGCCACTCATAAAGCCAAATTCATGGTGTCTACGTTTAGACCACTTGAGCTATTACATATGGATCTCATTGGACCTGTTCCCGTGCAAAGCCTAGGAGGAAGTCAATACACCCTAGTGATAGTTGATGACTACTCTCGCTATACGTGGACTGAGTTCCTAAGATCAAAGAGTGACGCATTTGAATCTTTTGCGGCTCTTTGCAAACGCATTCAAAATCAACACAATAACTCGATTATCTATATCCGAACAGATCATGGAAAAGAGTTTGAAAATGCAAAGTTTGTTGATTTTTGTGAAGCGTATGGTATTACTCATAACTTTTCTGCTCCTTATACACCTCAATCAAATGGGGTAGTTGAAAGGAAAAACAGAACGTTACAAGAAATGGCAACGACTATGCTTAATGAATATCGTCGGCCAAAATATTTTTGGGCTGAAGCTATGTCTACTGCATGCCATGTTCTTAATAGAGTATTACTACGACCTATCAAAATGAAGACTCCTTATGAGCTTTATTTTGGTAAAACTCCTAAGCTTAGCTACTTCAAAGTTTTTGAAAGTAAGTGCTATATTATGAATACTAAGAATTACCTAACGAAATTCGACCCCAAATCTGGTGAGGGTGTTTTTCTGGGATATTCTAGTAATAGCAAAGCTTATCGAGTTTTCAATCTTAATACTTTGGTTGTGGAAGAATCAATGAATGTAGTATTCGATGAATCTAAACCAAATCCAAAGTATAAAGATTTAATAGAGGAGGAACCAGATTCAAATGGACAAATTCCAAGTGATGTTGAAAATGTTATTCGACAAATTGGAGACATGAATCTTGGACTTGCAATTCCAAAGACTCCTCTTGAAAAAGTTGAGAACGAACTTGAATTGCCTGTGGAAGTCCCATTGATTAAGGATCATCCTATAGACTATGTCTTAGGAGACTTAACAAAAGGTGTTCAAACTCGTGCTCAAGTTCAAAACATTGTGAGTCATATGGCCTTTCTATCACAAATAGAACCCAAAACCGCAAAGGAAGCCTTATTAGATGAGGATTGGATCTCTGCTATGCAAGAAGAGTTAAACCAATTCACTCATAATAAAGTTTGGGAACTAGTTCCACATCCCCCTGAAACTTCCATTATTGGAACAAAGTGGGTCTTTCGTAACAAGTTAGACGAAAGTGGAACAGTGGTAAGGAATAAAGCACGATTAGTTGCTCAAGGCTATACTCAAATGGAAGGGATAGATTTTGATGAAACCTATGCTCCCGTGGCTCGAATTGAATCAATTCGAATGTTTTTAGCCTTCGCTTGTCATAAAGGTTTCAAAGTCTATCAAATGGATGTTAAATCTGCTTTCTTAAATGGTGTCTTAGAAGAAGAAGTATACGTAAGACAACCACCGGGATTTGAAGATCACTTACATCCTGAGTATGTATACAAATTATACAAGGCTTTATACGGACTAAAGCAAGCTCCCAGAGCTTGGTATGAGAGGTTAAGCAAATTCCTAATTGAAAATGGTTTCAAAATAGGAGTTGTTGATACCACTCTCTTTACGAAGTATGAAGGTGATAATATCCTGCTCGTTCAAATTTACGTAGACGATATTATCTTTGGTTCTACAAAGGAATCTCTATGTAAGGAATTCTCAGATATTATGAGTAAAGAATTTGAAATGAGCATGATGGGGGAATTAAATTTCTTTTTAGGATTGCAAATTAAGCAATCTGATGAAGGCATTCATATTTCGCAATCGAAATATTGTAAAGAAATGCTTAAGAAATTTGATATGGAAAATTGTAAAACAATTAGTACCCCTATGTCACCTGCCTTAAAGATGACGGAAGATCCTAGTGGTATATCTGTAGATACGAAGAAATATCGAGGAATGATCGGAAGTCTTCTCTATATCACTGCTAGTAGGCCTGATATACAATTTAGTGTATGTAAATGTGCCCGCTTTCAAGTGAACCCTAAGGAATCTCATGTAGCCGCTGTAAAGCGAATATTTAGATACCTCAAGGGAACCACTGAAATGGGTCTATGGTATCCGAAAGGACAACCATTTGACTTAGTGTGCTTTTCTGATTCGGATTATGCCGGTCACTTAATTGATAGAAAAAGCACAAGTGGTACGTGTCAGTTTCTTGGTGGATGCCTAGTTTCTTGGTTTTCTAAGAAACAAAATTCTGTGTCTATATCCACTACAGAAGCTGAGTATATAGCAGCTGCAAAATGTTGTGCTCAAATCCTTTGGATGAAGCAAACACTAGCTGACTATATTGTGAAATTTGATGTAGTATCAATTCAATGTGATAATATAAGTGCAATCAATTTGAGTAAAAATTCTGTGTTGCACTCATTATCAAAACATATTGATATACGACATCATTTTCTACGAGACCATGTCTCGAAGGGCAATATTAAGATGGTATACATAGATACCGAACATAATATCGCCGATATTTTTACAAAACCTTTGAGTTCAGAAAGATTCAACAAACTTCGTTTGGAGTTAGGAATACTTGAGTACTCAAAGTGAGGCACTAAGTGTCTTTAATTTTGTTGAATTAATTTTCAATAAACTTTGCTCCGCTTGCGATTAAGGTTATTACTCGATCGGATTTCTATATGGAATTCAGATTTGTCGATAATAAAATTGATTATAAGTTGTTCAAGCTTTATTGTGAAATTAAGCTCAATAAAATAATTTTAATTAACACAACTATTTATTGGCCTTGAAATATTCTGTATTTCAAAACTCGGGAAAATAGTGAGTGTTAATTAAATTGTCCCAAGAATTATTTTTAAAATAAATTTATGGAAATTTAGAAATAAATTTCAAATTTTAGAAAATATTTTTTGGTTGAACATTATTTTATAAAATTAATTGTATTCTCTCTTGCAATTAAAATTATAAAATAATATATAAAAATGAGAGAATATTTTATAAATTGATTACAATTTAATTGTAATTAAAATATAAAATATAAAATTAAGATTGTAATATATATATTATTGTCAATATATATAAATATAATTTTAATTCTATTTTTCGAGCTGATTATTAACAGCCATTAGATTGGATAGGGATTCAATCTCAGCCGTTCCTCTCTAAAATACAAATGGGAGATAATATTTTATTTTTCATTTCCCCAATTCTAGCCGCACTGTTCCTTGAGCTCTATCAAACCCTAATCATTGTGCTTCGAATCCTCTTCGATTCATGATCATTTCGTTAAATTTGATGATGAAATCATATTCTTCACTCTTTAATCATTCGATTGATATCAGATTAGTCATCATCTTAGCTCGTATTGAGTCAAATCGATCGAACCCTCTTGTATCTAAACCCTAATTATTGAACGCTCAATTCCATGTAACCAGTTCATATCAGGACGACTTCATTGATGATTCGGTCCCCTATATCATCTAGGCTTGCAGTTAATGGGATTTGCATAATGAAAATCAGTTCGAGATGTCTCGATTTGATGATAACAACAATGACTGCAATGCAAAGAAAAATTGGCACCCCTTACTGAAATCAAATTGGAGTTTGGTGATAAAAAGGATGCAAGGTTATACATCTTCCGCGAAGATGTATACTGGTAAGTCCATGGTCCAAAAGGAGGGCATGGCTCAGGTATGACACTAGAACCCTTGCATTTAAGTTGTGTGTGTTTTAGTAATATGCATGATCTAAGTGATTGATTTGCTTAACTATTATTTTGTATAAAATGATTGAGCTGGTAACTGTAGAGTGATAGTATAAGTGTCAGGTTGCTATTTGAGGATGATTGATCTGAATGAATTATCTTGATGAGAAAGTGTCACATTTGGTTGTGATAATTCTGAAAATATTGAGTTGAAATAAGGATTGGTTGAGGATATGAGGTGTCTGAGCAAATTAGTGTACATTTTATTAATGGAAGTTGTGTGTTTGATTTATAAGGAATGCTGAGAAGTTGACTGGTTTATACTGTGTTTTTGGCTGTCTGGTTTCTAGAAATCACTTGGGTGCATTCTTTACATGCCACAATTCATATTAACCTTATTTGCACATTAAGTGTCTTGATTTGATTCTACTTGAGTATCTGCATTCTTGAGCCTAATCAGCCTTATTTGATTACCTGCTATATTTGTAATATTTTTTCTCTCATAAGTTATGGGTGTTAAATCTATAGCTGGGTAATTAAAACTCTGTGCCTATACTTGCTAAGGTTAGTTGCAAATCTCTATGTGTCTAAATAGAAGAATTGAATAATGTTGATTATTTAGCAAGAAGTTAAAATTGCATCATATGTAGGACACATGTCTTCACAACAATATCTCCTAGGTATGGACTGCCTGGAGTAACAAGATTAATCCTTGATCTGTTCCCAGCCTAGCAGATCACTTTTAGAGTGCATTTGCATAATAATTAATTGAATTAATTTTGGTTCAAGTCATGCACTTAATTTAAATATTAAATGTAGACCAATATATGTCTCATATGTGCTTGTTAAATTGTTGTGTGAGAAAATGTGTCACAGGATGAGTGTGTTGATTCAATGTGCATATTTAGCTGGATGACAGTTTTAGATACTTACATTGCTGGCAAAATGTTTGCTGTGATAAAAATGTTAAACTTGTGTAGTTTCTTGGCTAAATAAAAAGATATTGTCTAATATATATCTGTTTATCTTGTCCTAAACATGTGTATCTGGTAACATTGATCAATGTATTGTACTTGCAGTTTTATATTGCTCTGTGGGACATAAGTACCTATGTAGTCTTATGTGTGCAAAACTTGAACTCTTTGGCCTGAAAATGCTTGTTAATTGCAGTAGTGTAAAACTGTTGTAATGTGCATCACTTGGTTCTATAGTTGAATTCTTAATTGTGTTTGTTACTTAGACAATTTTACAAACTTGCTTTATTTGCTTTACATGCTTGACTGTATCCATGTTTATTTGCAGACTATGAGATATATTTTGCCTTACAAAAGTAATTATCTATCTTGATTAGTTGGGTAAAATAAAGCATGCCTGCAAATTGTTAAGATGCCTATGCTTAATGATATTATCTGCCAATATGCATGATTATCTGAATATTGTACTACTTGTTAAGATAAGCATGATATAATTCTTCTGTCTAAATTGATGCATATTTATTAAGAATAATTCTTGATACTTATGTGTTTCAATAAAATTAAAAAATTGCTTAATTTTGATAACATGAGAAGTTCTTAACATGCTATTTGTCAAAATTATGAGATTATTGTTCATGAAGATAATATATCATGTTTGTATCAACCAAGATATGAAGTGCAGACATAATTAGCATGCATAGCTGAGTACTGCAAAATCTGTGAAACCTGCTAATATGATTGCTTGGTTATCTGCAAATTCTGATCTACTTACTATATATATGTTAGATAAATAGTATCATAATTGCCATGCCTGATAATGTTTATTTGTGCAATTGAGAACTATGTTTAATATATGTATGTTTGTACAAGGTAAGTGGCAGACCCTGTAATTAAACTTGCCTGATCTGATTTGTTTTTTTGATTATATTTATATAGTCTAGTCTGAAATAGACATAGATTAATTTATAGATATAGTGTGCTGGCAAGATTAATTGGTATTTGCATTTCTTAAATTATAAGGGGTTGTGCAGTTCATTAAATGGGAATGGTGTATGCTTGTACCTGCTATATGGTAGACCTGTTAACAAAGGACTGCTATGTGCACTGTTCATTTGTACTTAACTGAGATTTTCCTGCACTGTTTGTCCTGTTTCTGTGCCAACTGCAACTGTGTATATTAGTTTACATTATTAAGGTGCAGAACTGCAGTTTATAGATCTTGGTGCTGTATATTTGCTCTTTCTTGGCTATATATGTAATATATGTGTGCATTAAGTCCCTGTGTGCCTGAAATACATTCTCTGAGTTCTTGTAATTCATTTCTTGTGTCTGCATTCTTGGTTTGAGTTTCATACTCATAAAGTTGTGTGTCTTCTTGTTCTTAACTGCACTTAATTGCTCTTCATTCTCAAACATGCAAAGTCAGTTAGTTAACACTACTTTAAGTCTAGGTCAACCAAACACCACTCCTTCCAGTTCCACCATAAGAAACAGAAATAGGAAGAAACACAAGAAAATGGTTGGTGATACTTCTATGTCTTCAACTCCACCCCAATTATTGAGTGTCAAACACAAACTACAACCTGGTTGTCTCATTCATCTTGACAAAAAGTCTGAGTTGTACTCCATGTTCAGCAGAGCTAACTGGGAACCTATTCTTTTTCATCCAAACAGAAAAGTTTTACCAAACCTTGTCACTGAATTCTATTCTAATATGCATGTCAGATATGGTGCTCATGGTACTGTCTTTGTCACCACTGTGATCAATGGCAAGCCCTTGCTACTTGATCACATTGAGTTGGGTAAAGCACTAAAACTTTCTCACAAATTGCTTAACTTGCCTAACATTGATATTTCTCAAGAATTTGTCTTTAATCAAAGTGAGCTCAAATTGTATCTTTCTGTGCTTTGTGGTTATGAAGTGCCTCAAAACTTGTTCTGTGTTGATAGTGGCATATCATATGAGCATTTTACTCCAGTTTTTTAAACTCTAGCATTGATCATAAGGGGCAACATACTTCCTAACACCTCTGGTGACAAGCTTATGAAATTTTGTGAGGTTAAACTCATGTATAAGCTTGTAAGCCACAAGGTGAACTTTAATCTGCCCTATATGATACTTGTGCACATGATTTCATCTTACAAAAAGGGGTACATGTCATATGGTTTGCTACTAACCAAGATCTTTGAGCATTTTAAAATCAATGTCAATCAAATTCCCAATTTTCAAGTTTCATCCACTATCTCTGACAAGACAAAGAGAGAGAGGATTCCTCTAGTTGGTTACATTGGTGCACCCTTCATTGATCTTGACCCTACTTCACCAAATGTTCTTGACTCATCTATTCCTCCTGCACCCTTTACATCTATTCCAGCACCACATCCTCCTACACCTACATTTGACTTTGATAAAGAACTTCAACTCCTTCTCACTAAACACAATGAACTAGAAGCTTTATTCCTAGAACTTCAAACATCCTTCAAAGCTCTAGTTGAAAAGCATGAGCTTACAGAAGCCAAACTTGCTGTTCTTGTTAATGTCATAAGTCACACCTTTCAAAGGGCTGGTAGACTTGAAACTGGCCTGTCCCACTATATCCATATGCAAATGGCCATGTCTGATGGAGCAGTGATGCCAAGGATAGATGTTATGGGACAAATTCCAAGGATGGTACAAGTGTTGGATGCTCCAAATGGTGGAGGAGAAGAAGACATGGACACAAATATGGCTAATCTTGCAGTAATTAACAATCCTGCCTATGATGTCATGGATTAAACTGGCCTTGTGTCTGAGTTCTGATAAATATGGAGTAGTTCTGTGTTGGTGGTGGTGTTAGAGTCTCATAAGTGTGTCTGCATCCTTTTATGTCTTATGTGTTTGCTTTTATAACTGCTTGTGTGTCTGCTACAATCATATATGATTGCTTTTGTTAGTTTAGTACTTAGATGACCTAGTTGTTATCCTGTACTTTACTTTTGGTAGCTACTAGTATGCCTACAGCCTGTTTAGTATGTAAGTTGACCTTTGTATGTGATTGGTCAATTTAGGAATACTACTTTTGTCTATCCCTGCTAGTTAAATGAAGATGTAATGGGATGAAGCTGATCTTTAATGAAATATCTGATTTTTAACAGTTCTAGTAGCTTCATTATTTAGTAGTTTGAGTTATACTTGTTATTCTACTAACCATTTGATTTTCAGGTAACACCAAGCTGGATTAGGCACTAATGGAGTTTTGTTCAAGTCACAAATTAATCTTTAGTTTGTAACATAAATTGCAGTCTATCAGATTTAATTTAATGTGATTTCTGGAATCCTACTGGATATACTAACTAAATCTTGTTTCAGGAAAAAGGCAAGCTATGCTTGCAAAAGGTGGAGTATCTGAACCAAAGTCTCAAAAGAGTTACTCTGCAAATCTCCAAGTCTTGAATAGTTGTGAAGCTTATTTTTGTCTCTGGACAAACTATTCATTTTAAGTTTGAAAAACAGTTACATAATTTAGTTTAATATCATGTCTTGAGACTATTAAACTGGTGTTAAAAATTATGTGGGCCTAACAGTTGGTGCTAATTATTCCCCATCCCCTGCACTTGAATTTCATATGCATGCTAGTCTACACAATTACTTATGTCACTAGATTTCTCTTCGAAAATTGTTTGTATTAACAAGTGTTAATATCTGGAAAAAGTGCAGAATTTCAATAGTGACATGAGTTCACAGGTTAACATTTTTAATGCTCAACACTTGAATTATTAAAGCTTAAAACAGGTACCAAATTCGATTTATCTCAAGTGGAACTCTCGAATTTTTCCAGCAACTGGAAAACAAGGAAGCATATTATTAAAAAGGGAAGTTGCAATTTCAAATTTAATATTTGAAATTAAAAAGGGAAGATCTCTCACTCTACTCATTTAAATTTTAATTGATGCTTAATTAGCAAGTTACTTTTCAAAAATCAATTACTATTTAAAAATATCTTTTTGATAGTTTGTCAAAAAGGGAAAGATGAGAGAGTAAAATTATTTTCCTAATAAGAGAGAAAATGGAAGATGAGAGACTAAAAAGAGAGAAAATGGAAGATGAGAGAGTAAAATCATTTTCTAAAAAGAGAGAGTTTTAAAGAAGAAATTCTAAGGGAGTTAAAATTTTAAATTTTAACTAGAATTAATTTTCAAAAATAGAATTCTCACATATATAATATTCTTGCAGCATAAATGGAAAATTGATAAATGAATTGTTAATTCTTATCAAAACATGGAATGCACTTGGAATATATGGAAATGGAGTATACCAAGCTGGAAATGGAAAAATGATAAGTGTTCACTTATCAAGGGGTATATATACTCAATTTTTTTCTCTCTTCTGTGCATCCTACCTGCTGCATGATATTTATATGCTTATCTGTTATGCATTTAAAACTGGAAAAGATTTTCAACACTGTAGGGGAAGTGTTAATTAGATTTTAATAATCTAAAAATGCATAAATTAGATAGTTGCATACACGTAGGGGAAGTCCTAGTCTATCACACACATATTTAATTTTACACTCGAATGTTTCGACAAAATATCAAAAAGGGGAAGATTGTGAGATACAGCCTTTTCATAGGTTTTGATTAATTTTGTCTTAACGCTAAGTGTAAATTAAATTAGGGTTAGGAAGTTACTAATTAATATAGTAATCCTCCCTTAGGTTATTCGAAGTGATAGTCAACGAGTGAAAAGTCAAATTTGGTCAAACTGTTTTATAAACGAAACAAAATGATTTTCTCTCGACATATAATTAGACAAGATTTATCAAAATAATGATAAAATCAAATCTAATTTATATATGTGATATTTTGAGGCAAAGACTGAAGACGAACAAATATTATATTTTTGACACTGTTTTTACGAGACAGAAAATGTGTTATTAAATTAAAAGAGTGTCTGTTTTTTAAAGGTTTTCAAGGGAATATATTATGAATATATTTTCTAAATTTATTTGTTCAAATTATCTTCAACAAAGTCCTGCCCAAATGTAAAATGCAGATTTTATCCCGAAAGTCCCTAACTGTCTTATTTATTCGGATAAAATGCATTTTAATTCAAGCATAAATATTCTTTGGACTTCATAGTCATTATTAATTTAGGAATATTATGTTTGAATATATTTCAAGTCAAAACTTTAGTCCAAACGTCGACAAGTTCCGACAAATGGCTATCGAATATTGTTTCGGGCTGTAGGGACAACGAAACGATCCTTTTCTCGAAATAATAGCTACACATGTCCAATTGACTTGAAACTTGGGGAATGTCACTAGAATATTTAAAAATAATTTTAGGATTTTTTTTCATGATTTTTGGGTGACTTTTATTTTTGGCCTGTACTTTCGATACGTAATTGATTGTTCGGTCAATTAAAAGTCAATGAAGGTCAACTCCAAATTGAGTAGGATTTTGACCATGACCTACTTGGAATATTTCCAGATGGTTCCCAAATTTTCATAATTTTTGGAGCATGTTTTGAAAAACGTCATATTCGTCATTGTATCGTTCAGTTTCGCATTTATTAGCTTTATTTATTAACTGAATAGTGTTTGCACGTTTTTTGTTAATCACTAGAACAATGTCAATATTTGTAGAAGGGGGGTTGAATACAAATATTAAAACTTTTCCGGATCTTTTAATATTTGTTGATCTAGCAGTTCGAAGAAGAGAGAATGAATTTGAACAATTTTAAACTGAAAATAAAATATGAACAAGAGTTTTAAAATTACTGATGGATTGGTGTTTCCATCAGTATATATTTTTGCTCAATGTTCCTAGGTTCAAAGAAACCTAGCTGCGATTTTCAAAGTTAGAAAGTAAATCAACTGCTCTTACAGAGTGCTTTAACAGCTGAGCAGTTGATTAAAAGATATTGTCTAACTTGTCTCTCATTTCTAACAATGCTACCACACTTGTTTATATATCACAAGTGTGCTTTTTACAATTCCTATTTTAGAATTGTTTCTACCTACCTTCCTGTTACCTTTTTCCTTTTTAGAAAAAGGTTTGAAAGACAGCTTCTGATTGAGTCTTCACAGCCATACCCGGCTGTCTTCCATACGTGTGCTTTTGTCCTTTGGATCTTCAACTGATTGACCTTGTGTGTTGTCACAATCAATTGATAAGTTGCTGTTAAGCATGTCAATTGATCCTCCTCTTTATCCATCAACTGGTATTTTACTTCGATTGATCTTTTTATCCATCGATTGATAATTGATAACGTATCGATTGATAAATGTAATCAATCGATGCATCAATCGATGGGTCTTCACATCAGTTGATGGTCTTCAATCCTTGACTTGGTTTTTTCGATTGATCTTCTATCCATTGATGCTTCAATATCAACTGATCATCCTTCACCTGTATAATTTCCTGCCTTCAAATAATTACAATTTGACAGTCTAAGTTATACATCAGTTGATGACCTATATCAATCGATTCTAACATCAATTGATAAGTATAATATCAATTGATTTACACCTTATCGATTGAAACAGACTAAGTACACCTATGCTACAATCCAAATTATCAGTTGATTAATATAAACACTTCAACTGATAAATGGTTTCCTGATCAATTGATATTTATAACTTTCATATCAATTGATCAGTTACATCAATTAAAATTTCTATGATTCTAAGATTAATGTTATCATCAAATTACATGTAGATTCCTAACAATCTCCCCCTATTTGTGTCTGTGCCATGAACATGCATAAATCTACTTGATGATAACAAAACCCCTAACAATTTTCATTCAGATAGAATCAAGAAATTTAAATAGCACTTTGAATTTTGAAAGTACCAGTTCGATGAGTAACTCCTGCAAGCTGCTTCATTGTCTTCACCATCTTCATAATTAAATTAATTTCTCTTCCTTCTCTTCTCAGCATTCTCCTTTAATTGCCTTATGAAAGAGTTCCTCAAAATTTCTTCATCTCTGTCAGTTTCTCTTAGTTGCCCCAAAAGGTAATGAATTTCTTCATCTGTGATTTTGTGCAGATATTTGCAGACATCGAAGTACTTTGTGTTGCCTTCCATATCTGTAAAAATCATTGCATACTTGGGTTCCAACACTACCTTTTTGACTTGAGACTTCCATAGCTTCAGAGGTGAGTCAGGTTCAGCTTCTGCCTTTGATCTCCTTAGCTTTGAAATTTGTTGTTGGATTTCTTGAGCAATGGTTATATTGAGTTTGTATTTCCTGTTGAGTAGAGGGAGAATGGTCTTCAAGACATTGTAGCTCTGCTTCATTATCACCTTCAATGAGTAGATGATAGTCATTCCATTTTCATACTCCAACCTCATTGATTCTTCTTGGCTAGAGGTTGCAGGATGTGTTTTTACTCCAATCAATCCTTTTTCATTGATCACTGGTATGCCTTTCAAATTAAATCCTTCAATGGTAACCTCCTCCTTGATCTCTTCTTGAATAACTTGGAGGTTTTCCTGAACCATTGTTTCTTTAGAAGAGATTGACTTTTTCTTAGCCATGGCTATTCTTCTCTTCTTTCTCAGTGGTTGCTCCACTAATTGATCTTCCTTATTCCATTCCATTTCCATCTGCCTTGCAACTTCTTCATCCTCCTTTTCCCTTTTTGCAGCATCAGACATTCCAGATGAAATGGCTCCTTGAAGAAGCTTCTGGCCAACTGGCTCTTTCCTTTTCTTTCCTTCTTCAATCATAATGGCTTTACCCTTCCTCTTTTCTTGAAGGGCTTCAAGATCAATTGATAGAAAGGCTTCTGCATTTGAATTGCTTTCTTTGACAGCCTTTTGTGCTTCTTCATTAACTCTTCTTGTTTGAGCAATGAACTCATCCAAGTTACCTTTTTCTGCTGCCTCTGTCACCAACTCAGTGCTTTTCTTTAGATCTTCAATTCTTTTCCTTTCTTTCTCAATCATTGATTGAGTTTCTCTTTCTCTAGAAATTCTTCTAGCTTCCAAATCACTTACAACCTTCTTTTTCTGATCTTTGTCATCTTTGGGAGACTTGGATGACTTTGAAGATTGATTGTCCTTGCTACTCCCCTTAGCTGCTGTAGAACCACCAATACCACTTGATTTGTCCTTTCCAGACCCAGTAGCACCACCACTATTACCTTTGCCATCACCACCATCACCATCATCCTTCTTTGAACTCTCCCCCTTTTTGTTATCATCAATTGGAGGAGGTGGTGGCATTCTGTCAAGAAACTTTTGAAGAATGGATGCATGAAGACTTTGGCCTCGAATAATATCATCCATCTTCTTTTCTAGAGATCCCACTCTAGTTTCCAAGGTTGTAAACTGCTTCGATTCCTTGAAAAGCTTGTCCTTGATTTGTCCCATTGTGTTAATAGGCAGCTTCTCATCCAACCTTCTCTCCAATGCATCCTTATTGGTAGTGATAGAATCCTTGATGATTTCCAGTTCTCTCTTTACTCCTGTTACTGTCATTTTCTGTAACTTCAATGACTCCCTCATATAGCTAGCAATTCTCCTTTGATTAGCATCTTCAATTTCTCCTTCCATCATTGCCCTTCTATACTGTGAGAGAATCTCAGTTTCAGCAGCTGCTAGAGAACCATCAACTGTGCTCATCCATGGTTCCTCATCAGAATCTTCTTCTAATTCTTCAGGTGCCATGTAACATGTGTCTGTTGTATTGGCAATGCTCTCCTTCAGATTCCTGGTCCTTTGCTCTGTGTGCTCAATCCCCAAAAGTTGTTCTGCATCCCTGTTGCTGGAAGCAGCTAACCCTTGATATTGTGGATCAGGATGAATGAAGTTCCTTGGATCCAAATCACCAGCATCAATCTCCTCTTCTATTTCTTTATCAACTCCACTGCCACTAGCTTCAGCATTGGATGCTCCCCCTAACTCCTGTACTCCTCCTTCTTCAGCCATTAATTCATTTTCCAGTTCCTGTGCATATAAAAGAATGTTTTTATCTGTTTCACTCATCTCTCTATTTTGCATCAGGATCTCATCCTGGAATCTCACCTCTCCCTCACTCATATCCTGTGCACCTTCTAAGGTGGGGCCCTCAAGTGTTTCACTCACATTCCTGAAAGAAGTAGGAATGTTTTTGCTCACTTCCTCTCCTTTTGCCAGGCTGCAATCCTGCCTCTCACTCAACTCACTCAATCCTAAGAGTGTTTGTGCAACATCAATTGACTGAGTATCAATTGATGTGAAAATGTTATCAGTTGAAGTGTTTGGGACATCCATTGATTGATGTATACCCATCGATTGATCTTGGGAATCGATCGATGGCTTATCAGTCGATGGCGGAATATCAATCGATGAAGGATCATCAATTGATGGAGTAGAAACAATTGAGGTGTTAATCTGAGAAGTGATATCTAAAATCACATTTGATATGGAATCCTGAATTTTCTGAGAAGAAAATTCAAGAGGGAGTGTTGGCTTCTCCTTGAAAAATAATGAAGGAGAATCTGAAAATGTAGGATTATTTATCAATACATTTTCTGAAGAAATTTGTTGAGAGGGGGAAAGAAGAAATGAAGGGATAGGAATTGAGAGTGAATGGAACTGCATCTCATCATTTATATGAGATGCATCAATCTGACTTTGAGAAGGCTCCACCACAGTTTCCTGTGATTTTGCAGTGTGTGCTTCCCCATGTGCAAAGGTGACTTTCTTCTTTCTCCTTTCATATGGTGTTACTGGTTTGGGTTGAGTGTCCCCAACTTGGTTCTGTGCCCCTGGTTGTGAGCTATTTTCAATACTGTCATCCTTTTGAGAGGATGACAATAGAAATGTGGTATGTTCCATATTAACATCCACAGTCTTTTGAGAGACTGTGGAGTGGCTTGGCTTAGGTGGCACACCCTTACTCTCCTTATTCTTCTGGGTTCTTTGATGTTCCCCAGTTCCCTCACCACCTACATCCTCCTCTAATCTATCTACCACAGAAGGTGTTTTTCTTTTCTTTGATTTTGCAACAACAGGTTTTTGGGAACCTGTTGAGGTTGGTATATTAGACTTGGATTTGGAAATTGGATGTGTGACTTGGGTAGGAGGGTTGGGGTCACTACTAACACCCTCCATAGTCACAGAAGGCAAAGAAGATAGGGAATTAGAAGCAGTTAGGGTTGAGATAAATACCTGAACAAAAGGTGGATAAATCAATTCCACATTACTGTGAAGATTGATTCTTACCAAGTCTTTAAAGACCCTTTTGTTTTGAGTCCAGCAATCCAGGGTTTCTGTACTCCTGTTAATCTCAATGTCCTTGACAAAATGGTTAATAATAATCATAATAAATCTAGCATAATAAATATGATTAGACCTATTATCCTTATTACCCAATTTTGCAGACATTTCATTAAGTAACAGGCTTCCTAAATTATGATATCTATCATGCAAAATGCTATAACCTACTTGTTGCATACTAGTTGTTATTGCATCAAAATTACTAACTTTACCAGAAAAACATTTTATTATAGCATCAAAAAAATATGACCATTCTTTTCTTAGATTCTTTCTAACAATACTTCCTAAACTAGCATTAGGAGCAATGTAATTAATTTCCCTAAGCATGCTTCTAATATCTGTGTCAGTGGGTGCATTTTCTGTATTATTTGCAGGAATATTTAAGCACTCACCCAAGATCACAGTGGTTAGAATATACCTCTGTCCTTTGCAATCAAAGGAAATTGAAGAGAAATCATCTGCTACCTCTGCTGTTTTCCAGAATTCTTCAACTAGATTGCACACTATCTTTGGTGCTTCTGTGAGGGCCTTGGAGATCCTTGAATTCCTCAGAAACTTCATCAGCGGATGAAACTCTGTTGGGGCTTCCTCCACCATAGTGCAGGCAACGAAGTTGTTGAGTTCATAGTAGAATCCTGATTGTGAGATTTTCTTCGATGATGCCATAATCGAGTGTACAAATGAAGAGATGAATTAACTGGTAAATTTGTTAGTTGATAATGCAAAATATTGAGATAATGACAAGTAGATTAGGGTTCTTAGCAAGAGATAGACACGAAAGAGTTCAAAGATTGAGAAAGAAAAAGAGACAGAGAAAACGTGAGCAAAAATTGCAAGTAAGAATTAAAAGTTATTTTAATCTTACTGTTTATATTTACTGGGTTCTCAAACAGTTTCTTACTCAAAATAGAACTTAATCGACCGTTGAAAGAAAGATGAAAAACAGAAATTACCGTTTTTAGCAATCGACTGGTATACATACAAGAATGTATGTATTAATCAATTGATAAAATAAGTAATCAACGGCTAGACTTTGTACAGGTCGATTGATGACATGGACCCTTTAAATTCCAGGTCATCGATTGATAATTCTTATCCATCGACAGGTACATTTATCCATCGATAGGCAAATATATCATCAATTGATATATTTATCTGTCGATAGCTTCAGAAATATCCATTGAACTGTAAAATGTTTATCAGTTGATTATTGATAAATCAATAAATTAACATAGTCAATGGCTACAATTAACAAATACATAACTTGTCAGACATTTGATGAATTATACATAATTAAGCATACCTAAATCACAGACTAATCTATTAAAGGTAGATTCATCTAATGGTTTGGTAAAAATGTCTGCAAGTTGTCTTTCACTAGGGACAAAATGTAATTCAACTGTACCATTCATTACATGTTCCCTAATGAAGTGATACCTTATGTCAATGTGCTTGGTTCTGGAATGTTGCACAGGATTTTCTGTTATGGCAATTGCACTTGTATTATCACAGAATATAGGAATCTTGTTCATGTTGAACCCATAGTCAAATAGTTGATTCCTCATCCATAAAATTTGTGCACAGCAACTTCCAGCTGCAATGTATTCAGCCTCTGCAGTAGATGTAGACACTGAATTCTGCTTCTTGCTAAACCATGATACAAGCTTGTTTCCTAGAAATTGACAAGTGCCTGTAGTACTTTTTCTGTCAATTTTGCAACCTGCATAATCTGCATCTGAATAACCAATTAGATCAAATCCAGAGTCTCTAGGATACCAAATTCCAAGATTTGGGGTTCCTTTGAGATATCTGAATATTCTTTTTATTGCTATCAAATGAGATTCTCTAGGATCAGCTTGAAACCTAGCACACAGACATGTAGCAAACATTATGTCTGGCCTACTTGCAGTTAAATAAAGTAATGAGCCAACCATGCCTCTATAACTTGAAATGTCCACGTTAGCTTCCTTAGTATTCAATTCAAGTTTAGTTGCTGTGGCCATGGGAGTTTTTGCAGAAGAACATTCATTTAAATCAAATTTCTTTAATAGGTCAGAAATGTATTTAGTTTGATTTATGAAAATACCATTTTTAACTTGTTTGACTTGCAAACCAAGAAAATAGGTAAGTTCTCCCATCATGCTCATTTCATATTTACTCTGCATCAACTTAGCAAACTTTTGACAAAGTTTCTCATTAGTTGAGCCAAATATAATATCATCTACATAGATTTGAACAAGTATACTAGAACCATTGACATTTCTATGAAAGAGAGTTTTATCAACAGTACCTCTTGTAAAATGATTCTCAATCAAGAATTTAGAAAGTGTGTCATACCAGGCTCTAGGTGCTTGTTTTAAACCATATAGTGCTTTGAGAAGATAGTATACAAATCCAGGATGAACAGGATCAATAAAACCAGGAGGTTGTTCTACATATACTTCTTCTTCTAGTTCTCCATTGAGAAAAGCACTTTTCACATCCATCTGATACACCTTGAAATTAGCATGAGCAGCATATGCTAGAAAGATTCTGATTGCTTCCAACCTTGCAACTGGTGCAAAAGTTTCATCAAAATCTATACCTTCTTCTTGTGAATAGCCCTTTGCCACTAATCTTGCTTTATTTCTATCACAGTACCAGATTCATCCATTTTGTTTCTGAACACCCATTTTGTACCAATGACAGACTTGTTCTTTGGTTTGGGTACCAGCTTCCATACCTTGTTTCTTTCAAACTGATTCAGCTCCTCTTGCATAGCAATTATCCAATCAGGATCATTCAAGGCTTCTTCAATCCTTTTTGGTTCTTCTTGAGACAGGAAGCTACTATACAACCATTCATTTTGAGTTGCTCTTCTAGTTTTGACACCATCATTTGCATCTCCAATAATTAATTTAAAGGGATGGCTTTTAGTCCATTTCCTCTGTGATGGTAAATTTGACCTTGAAGATGATGCTTCATGATCATTGGGATTGTTATGATCATTGTGATGTGATTGGTCATTTGAGAACCCTCCCCCTGAGATGGACACTCTTCTTGAAGATTGTTGAGCAGAGTTGTTATCCATCGAATGATTATCAATTGATGTATTATCAGTCGATTGATGATTGTCAACTGATAAGTTATCTGTTGATGTATTGACATCAATTGATGGGAAGGTTCTGGGAACTTGAATATTTGAAATTTCCACATCCTCATCACTATCTTCATTGTTGCTGGTAGACTCATTTTCAAAATGCAACAGGTCATGAAATCCTTTATCAAACAACCCTTGAATCTTCTTATCATCAAAGACTACATGCATAGATTCCATAACAATGTGCAATCTAATGTTGTAGACTCTGTAAGCTTTGGTTGTTATTCCATATCCAACAAATATAGCTTCATCAGCATTTGCTTCAAATTTTCCTAGATTTTCACCTTGATTTCTCAGTACAAAGCATTTGCAACCAAAGACATGAAGAAAGTTAACAGTTGGCTTCTTATCTTTCTTCATCAACTGATATGGTGTCTTGCCTTGAGCTTGATTGATAATGGAAATATTTTGAATGTAGCAAGCAGTATTAATTGCTTCTGCCCAGAAATATGTAGGAAGTTTTGCTTCTTCTAACATAGTTCTAGCAGCTTCAATCAAGGTCCTATTTTTCCTTTCAACTACTCCATTTTGCTGTGGAGTCCTTGGAGCAGAGAAATGATGAGTGATGCCTTTTTCTTCACAAAATTCTTTCATTGTGACATTTTTGAATTCAGTACCATTATCACTTCTTATTTTCTTGACCTTCCATTCAGTGCTATTGTCAACATTCTTCACATGATTGATAATCAGTTTGCTTGCCTCATCCTTGGAATGTAAGAAATATACCCATGAAAATCTTGTGAAGTCATCCACAATGACTAATGCATATTTCTTTTTGGCAATTGACATGATGTTGACTGGACCAAATAAATCCATGTGCAGTAGCTCCAAAGGCTTATCTATTGATGATTCAGACTTTGACTTAAATGATGTTTTCCTTTGTTTTCCTTTTTGACAGGCATCACAAAGTCCATCCTTGGTGAATTCCATCTGTGGAATGCCTCTAACCATATTCTTTCTAACCAATAGATTCATGGCTTTGAAATTTAAATGGGCTAGCTTCTTGTGCCAAATCCAACTTTCATCTGTATTGGCTTTGCTAAGTAGACATGTCATTGCATCTGCTTTTATAGAGAGAAAATCAGCCACATAGACATTTCCTTTTCTTTCACCGGTTAAGAGAATTTCACCATTTTCTTTGTTGGCTATAATGCATGATCCAGTTGTAAACCACACACCATTTCCATTATCACACAGTTGACTAATGCTGAGCAAATTATGCTTCAATCCATCAACTAGTGCTACAGGTTCAATGATAACATTATCTTTTGCAATTGAGCCATATCCCAGAGTAAAACCTTTGCTGTTATCTCCAAAAGTAACTCCTGGGCCAGCCTTTTCCACAAACTTTGTGAGCAGGGACAAATCTCCAGTCATGTGCCTAGAACATCCACTATCCAGATACCAGAGATTTCTTTTCCTGTTTCCCTGCACACAATCAAAACAATCAAGTTGCTTTTGGTACCCAAGATGCCTTGGGTCCTTTCTTATTAGTTACAGTCTGAACCTTGGTTGCCAACTTTAGTTCCTTTTGTTTTGGTGAATTCAAATCCACTTTAACTCTTGGAGTTGGCTTTTGGGGTTCAGACACCTTAGAACACATGGCAGAATCTTCATGCATTTCATTGTATACATTAGGCATTTTCCAAGGTATACCAGGCATGTTCATATTAGCATATGCAAAGAATGGATTATACATGAATGGAAATTGTGCATAAGGCATATGAACATTTGGTGCAACTAAATTAGAAGACATGGCATTCATGAGCATAGGATTGGTAAGCATGGCATTAGCGGATATGGCATGTGTGTTAGAATCATTTGTGTCCTTTTCTTTCTTGCATTGTATAGACAAATGATTTACACTACCACATTTAGCACAAACCTTTCTTGGAGCATACCTATCAGGAGTATAGTTATTGTGCTTATTAATGCCTACTTTTCCATTCCTATTCTTTTTCTTTTTCTCAGACTTAGGTTGGGCAACTTCCACAGGTGCTATCTTTTCTAATTTTGCTTTCAATTGCTTCTTAGATAAGCTACCTATGTTGATCTTCTCAACCTCAGCCTCAACTTGATTTTTGGTTTCCTTAACAAACTTGATAGGAATGCTAAATTTGTTCTTCTTATTATCCATTGATGATTTACTTGTCGATGGATGCTTATCAGTTGATTCAGCATCAATCGATTGATAATCCTTATCAGTTGATGAGGGATTAGCAGTCGATTGATATTTATCCATTGAAGTATCAGCCAATGGCTTGCCTGTTGATTTAGGGGATTCTCCTAGAACATCTACTCCCTGAACATCAATAATCTGTTTGGCAGTTTTAGCAGACCTATTCCATTTGTTAATGGTTTCAATTTCTTCAGCCAATTGTTCTTTTAACAATTCTTCTCTTTTCAAACTGTTCACTAGTTCATTTCTGGCATCCCTACTTTCCTGCTTAAATCTTTCTAAACAAACAAGTTCATTTTCAAGAAAACTATTCCTCTCTGTTACTACACCAATGGTGTTTTTCAACTTGAGGTTTTCTTTGTTTAGAGATTTTAAGGTGACATGCAAATTGTACAACTCATTTGACATTTCATTAATAGTACTATTACATTCATCAGCAGTTAGCTCAGAAAAGTTGGTAGCTAGTACCTGACTTGATGATGAACTAGCTTCTTCATCTTCATGGTTGGCCATTAGAGCTAGATTGATGAATTCTTCAGAATCACTATCCTCAGCAGCCCAGTCTTTCTCTTCAGACACAAAAGCCTTTTCTTTCTATTTTAGAAGGTCAAAGTATTTCTTCTTATAATCAATACCATCATATGACTTTGCCTTTTCTTGCTTTGGCTTTCTGCACTCATTTGAGAAATGACCAGCCGATCCACAATTATAGCATTTGAATTTAGATCTATCAACCAAATTTTTGTTTTGATTGTTACTTCTAAACTGGGATCCAGGCCTTTGAGCATTTGGATTCCTTTTGAATTTTAGCTTTGAGAACTTTCTTGACAAAAATGCAAGGTGCTCATCAATCTCATCCAAATCATCCTGAGAGCATGTTTCATTGTCTTCACACTTGCCCTTTCCTTTTCCCTTGAATGATTCTTCAACAGCATCACTGGCCACCATGATAGAGTCTTCTACACAGCCACTTTCCTTCTTCTCTTCACTTCCCTTGACTATTAAAGCCACAGTTTTCTCCTTTCTTTGACTCTTCTCAATCTCCTCATCTTGTTGGATTTCCAACTCATATGTCTTGAGAATACCATAAAGTTTCTCAAGAGTATAATCCTTGAAGTCCTGAGATTGTCTAATGGAAACAGTCATTGATTTCCATTCTTTTGGAAGAGATCTAAGAAATTTTAGATTTGTATCCTCAGTTGCATAGACCCTACCATATAGCTTTAGTCCATTCAACAACTTATGAAATCTGCTATAAGTATCATTGATAGATTCTCCACTCTTGAAATGAAATGATTCATATTTTTGAATCAAGAGCTGCATCTTGTTTTTCCTTACTTGCTCAGTTCCTTCACACAGTGTTTGAAGAGTATCCCATACTTCTTTTGATGAAGTGCAGTTTATCACATTATCAAACATTTCTTTGTCTAGACCATTAAACAAAATGTTCATAGCCTTCTTGTCTTTAAGGACTTCCTTTTCATCTTCTTCTGTGAAATCAGAGATGAGTTTAGGAACAAGCTTGTCAGTTGCAGGAGTTCCATCAGGGTTTACACCTGTGACAATCTTCATGGGAACATGAGGACCTTTTTCTATGCAGTTAACATAGGAAGGGTCCAGAGAAAGTAGATGCAGGTGCATTTTAACCTTCCATGGAAAATATTCATCTTTCTCTAAAACTGGAATCTTCACACCTGAATCTTTTTGACCCATATTGACTGTTCTTGATCTTTAAACTTTCTGTATGTTGAAAGCCTGCTCTGATACCAATTGTTAATCACTAGAACAATGTCAATATTTGTAGAAGGGGGGTTGAATACAAATATTAAAACTTTTCCGGATCTTTTAATATTTGTTGATCTAGCAGTTCGAAGAAGAGAGAATGAGTTTGAACAATTTTAAACTGAAAATAAAATATGAACAAGAGTTTTAAAATTACTGATGGATTGGTGTTTCCATCAGTATATATTTTTGCTCAATGTTCCTAGGTTCAAAGAAACCTAGCTGCGATTTTCAAAGTTAGAAAGTAAATCAACTGCTCTTACAGAGTGCTTTAACAGCTGAGCAGTTGATTAAAAGATATTGTCTAACTTGTCTCTCATTTCTAACAATGCTACCACACTTGTTTATATATCACAAGTGTGCTTTTTACAATTCCTATTTTAGAATTGTTTCTACCTACCTTCCTGTTACCTTTTTCCTTTTTAGAAAAAGGTTTGAAAGACAGCTTCTGATTGAGTCTTCACAGCCATACCCGGCTGTCTTCCATACGTGTGCTTTTGTCCTTTGGATCTTCAACTGATTGACCTTGTGTGTTGTCACAATCAATTGATAAGTTGCTGTTAAGCATGTCAATTGATCCTCCTCTTTATCCATCAACTGGTATTTTACTTCGATTGATCTTTTTATCCATCGATTGATAATTGATAACGTATCGATTGATAAATGTAATCAATCGATGCATCAATCGATGGGTCTTCACATCAGTTGATGGTCTTCAATCCTTGACTTGGTTTCTTCGATTGATCTTCTATCCATTGATGCTTCAATATCAACTGATCATCCTTCACCTGTATAATTTCTTGCCTTCAAATAATTACAATTTGACAGTCTAAGTTATACATCAGTTGATGACCTATATCAATCGATTCTAACATCAATTGATAAGTATAATATCAATTGATTTACACCTTATCGATTGAAACAGACTAAGTACACCTATGCTACAATCCAAATTATCAGTTGATTAATATAAACACTTCAACTGATAAATGGTTTCCTGATCAATTGATATTTATAACTTTCATATCAATTGATCAGTTACATCAATTAAAATTTCTATGATTCTAAGATTAATGTTATCATCAAATTACATGTAGATTCCTAACATTTTTCTATGCTTGCAAGTGGGCTAGTGCTGATGAGGGAACACAAAATTCAAATTGTGTACCTTTCCCTTATTTTAATGAAGCTTTGTCCCCTCATCCCCCACCCAAAACCCTAATCCTTCTCTTTAAATACCCCCCCAACCCCCACTCTTCTCCTCAAGCCATTTGAGCCAAGTAAATGCTGCATTTTTCTCTCCAAGAACACTCTCTAGTCCAGAAATATTTCATCTCTTAGAGTTCTTGAGTTATAAGCTTAGTTCATCCATAGATCTAACCCCTACCAAGCTTATAAACACATTTACATGCTCATATAACACACACATCACACAAGTATCTTTTGGCTACCCACTTACCATATCTTAGCAGCCCCTAGACTTGTTTTGTTGCCCCCAAAGTTGTACAAAAAGTTGATATTCCGGCCATTTTCCGGCGACTTTTTCCGGCGACCATTTTTGTGTGTTTTAGGCTTCAAACTAGCTTTTTCTCTTGATTTCTTCCTAGATCTCAAGGGTTATAAGTTAGTTAGTTATATTATATATATAATATCAGTTGGTACATGTTTAGTAGTATATACACCTTGCTTGCTTGATTTTTAAGTGTATATACGAATTCTTGTACAAGATCCTAACTCGTATCCCTTGATTTCGTAAGAAATATTGTTGTCTCTCACTATAGAGCACAAGGGTCATAAGTTAGTTATTTCTTGTCTATATTATATATATAATATTCGGCTATACTATATATATATAGATCTTGATTATTTCGATTTTTAGTATATATATATATATAGTTGGTCTTGTTTGCAATTTATATATACATGAGCTTTAATCTTCTCTTCTTTTCTCGTATATATAAAGAGTGAACTAAACTAAGTGAGTTAGTAGTTTTTCTTTCTCCTTAGTTGGTTGTTAATATCCTTAATTTATTTAGGGATTAAATACAACACCTATTTACTTTAATTCCGAGTTGAAGCTACTTTGTATAAGTCGATATATACGACATAAGCAAAAGGCTTCCTTGTTGAGTTTTAGTATCTAAACCAAGCTCCTATTACGAGTTTGAGTCGATTAGTATAAATCTCATATAGAGATATACGCTAAAGACTCCTCGAATATTTGCAAGGTAACTCACTTTTATTTTGAGTTGAGTTTTTGTGTATAAGTCGAGGTACGACATAAACATAAATACTCCTTGATTTATAAAGTGTAAGAAACTAACTCACACGTCGAGTCTTATTTTCGTGAGTTTGGTTTGTGTTGTTTTAAAGGCCATAGGTTAGTTATATTATTATTTTTCAAGGCCTTTAATAACAAAGTAGTTAGAAAACGTACTTGATCTCATTCAAGTCAAAAATATTTGGTCTATATCTTGACCTTATATTTCCTATATATATACTATATATATATTTACATTCCGTACTTGCATTGCATCATACGCTTTACATAACGCAATTTACTTTAGCACGTTTACTTTAAAGTACTCGCATTCATACGCTTTACATAACGCAATTTACTTTAGCACGTTTACTTTAAAGTACTTGCATTCATACGCTTTACATACGCAATTTACTTTAGCATACGCATTTACTTTATTGCATACACGTTAGCACACAACGTGTGGTTCGTCCTTTTGACTAAGTGACTTACCCTTTCGAGTGGTTCGTCCTTGTCTCTAGGTGACTTACCCCGACTCACATTTATATATACTGTTGCTTCGGCTATTTTATATATATTTGTTTGTCACTTTGGTCTAGTACTGTAACATACTAGTCCACCACCTTTTCTTTTCTAAACAGGGATATTAAAGTCGTAGTACTTGTTGTCTAAACTTTGTTGTGAGGTGAAAGTGAAGTGAGGTGATCCTTGTTCTAAGACCCAAGTCTTAGACACGCCAACGGGGAGTTGGGTGTCTTTGCACCGTGAGGAAAAGGAAAGACCCAAGACCTAAGACCCAGATCCAAGACCTACATTGTTGTAGAGGAACATAGTCTACGCAGGGATTTTTACGTATCTTTGAGGAGGTAAAGGGGAAGTTACGCTCCAAGATAAGATCGTAAGGGATACTACGTGGCTGTGAAGAGGTAACGGGAAGTTACGCTCTAAGACCAGTTCGTAGGGGTACTACTTGCCTGTGAAGAGGTAACGGGGAGTTACGCTCTAAGACCAGCTTGTAGGGGTTCTACTTTGATTGTGAGGAGGTAACGGGGAGTTACGCTCTAAGATAAATCAAGTAGGTTTTGCTTTGTATTTTGAGGGGTTAGCGGGTAGTTAAGGTCCAAGATAAATACTAAGTGTTGTAAAAGGCTTCTCCGCCACTATAAGGAGTACATCTTTTTATAGTGCAAAATCTCGAGTTCAGGGAGGGACTCGGGGACTGGACTAGGGGTGAGCGGATCCGTTAGGGGATTGCGCCATCGCAAACCAGGATAAAAATTCCGTTGTGTACTCTATTTCTTTTCTCTATTTTTATTTTCCGCACTTGTATTACTAGTTGACTGGTAATATTTTAAAAGGAGAAAAGAAAATTTTAAAACGCCAAGCTCAATTTTTAAAAAGGGTATTAAGCTATTCAACCCCCCCCCCCCCCTTCTAGCTTATAACCCCCCATTTCGGGCCTAACAAACTTATTTGTTGCTTCACTCACATTATAGAGGTATTTTTACCCTCAATACTGATGATATAATATAATTTTTTTTGATTTTGTAATATTTTAAAATAAATTTCATAATAAAGTATCATATTTTTTCAAATTTCAAAAATATATTTAACCATAATTAATCAAATTTAACCATAAGCGCTAATTTGGACCGATATTTTATAGATAAAAAGTTTATTTGAACCATACTAAAATACAAAAATTTATTTGTTACTGTATAAAAAATAGAGGTGTGTTTTCGCCCTTTCAACACTATATGTATAAATCAAATTTATCGTAGAACCGAAAAATAAAAGTATGGATAAGATTTACGAAAATTACGAATAGAATTCACTCTCTCAACTTCTTCATCATGTGATTGTTACTAATTAATATTTTTGTTTTCTCTAATCCAGCCATACTTAAGGTTTACACAATTGTCTGTTACTCCGTGTTAATCAAAGTACTGCAACAGTGACAATTTCAGTATTAAAATATGTTTGTAGCGTGGGTTGGATGGACATAAACTCCCTATTTGTCCCACTCATTTTCTCATATTTTAACAAATAGTAATCGTAAATAAAACTTTATTTTTTAGTCGGTTTTTAAATTTAAAAATTATTATAATATAATAAGCAACATAGTTTCTGTAAATGATTTTTAAAAAGTTTATATTTGTTATATAATATAAATAAAAATTAGTTAATATAATTAAAATTTACTTAAAATGACAGATGAAGGGGATGGAACAAGTATAATTTTATATTAACCTTTCTGACAGCGACATGTTCAAGGATATGCACTCCATCTCAGTATTGTTATATTTATCTTAACAGGGTTATGTGGTTTGAGTCTGGTTTTGACACGGCTCCCCCGTGCAACCGGCACCAAATAATGTACATTAGGACTGCAAGGCGAAATATGTTAAATTACTCCTTGTTCTATATTATTCCCGGCGGCAGAACCAAGATAATTTGATTACTTTTTTCTAGCTGGGGCTATTTTTTCATCTAATTTGTAAAATTCTGGCGAAGTTAAAAAATTACTACCTCCTCCCCTCTTTTGCCAAATTTTTACACGTATTTTAAAATCTATAAAAAGAAATACTTCTTTGTTATATTTTCTTGAATGGGAGTGTATTATGCTTCTGCCGGTTCTCTGATGGTTTTAAAGGGTTTTTTCTAGTGACCCTGTAGTGTTCCAGGATGTCAATTTGAGTCCATGACGATGTTTTTTCTGTGGAGTATAAAATTTGGAAAGGGAGGAGGGCTGGAGGGGGGGGGGGGGGGGGTGAACTGTGTAGTGTTCACAATAATTACATTATCAGACTTCTGATCGAAACTATATGAGAAATCCCGAAACTATATGAGAAATCCAGTATTCATAATTTTTTGTATCTTCCTTATCCTCATGAGTCGTGACAGATCGCAATGTAAGTGGTATTCATGATTATCAATTATCGGAAAAGCATTTAAATTTGCTATGAAACTTGTCTATGATATATTACTATTATGGCATGTATTCTGAATACATTGTGGATTTGTTTTTATAGGGAATATGCAATTTTTTCTGCAGTTACTAACTTCAAATGACAGGTGCACCTAGACTGCCTTGAAGCTGGAGCAAATGTGATAATATCTGCTTCATATCAGGTAAGAGTATGTTCTGTAAATAGCAAAAAGAAGAAGGATATGTTCTGTTATATGTCCACGTAACCTTGGAGTATAATCTGTAATTTGTTTCCTGTGAAATTTATATCTGAAAAGTGATTTGTGGGTGAGGCAGGCCGCACCTCAGGGTTTTGAGGCTAAGGGCATGTCTAAAGAAGAAGGTGAAGCTTTACTTAAAAAGAAGTGTTGAAATAGCTTGTGAGGCACGGAATATCTACTACGATAGAGCCACCAAATGTTCTTGGGATGTTACGAAAGAAAGAAATGTGCCAGAACAACATCCAGTCCTTGTTGCAGCTTCTGTGGGAAGTTATGGAGTTATGCAGCTTTTGTAGAACAGTTTCAAATCTTGTGTGGTAATTTAGTTTCTTAATCCTTATCGAGTACTAGGTCACTTGAAGTAGCTATGTTGATGCTTTTATGATTTCAAAAGAGAAGAAATATTAATTTTACCCAGTTTTTCTCACAGTGGGATATATGGTGACACGGTCACTTTAAAAACTTCAAAAAATTTCCACAGAAGACGAGTTCAACTTCTAGCTGAATCAGGTACTGACCTAATTGTATTTGAAACGACGCCTAACAAATTGGAAGCAAAGGTATCACCTAAAGTTTTGGAATTTCTGTAACATCATAAAGAAAAAAAATCAATAATTAATTACCATATCACTATATGCACAACTTACTTTTTTCCTTCATGATCCCTAATTTTTATGCTTGATGATTTAAGATGAGAATGGAATATAGTGGTATTGTAAGGCTCCCTCCTTTAAGCAGCCTAATTAGTTGTATGGTTTCAGTTTAAGAAAGAATTACATAAGAAAGTGCTGTGCAAGCATGATTCTGAATGCCATGAAGTTGAACAAGTATGAAACACCAGTATAGTGCTTTTAAAAAATTACATGGAGGACAGAATATTAATTGGTGAATTCAGCTCTGTTTTAACAGCGTAAAGCAGAATAAGAACACTACAGAGAACAAAAACAATAGATAGAACTGTGAATCAGAAAGATTTAATTATATACATCGGTTATTAGGTTAACCAACGCAAATTTCAATTTGATATATCTTTAAAAATAAGTGTCAATTTTTCAATCAAAAAATATAAAAAATAATCTTTATATGTCGGATTTTAATTAAACGACGTATAAAATAATTTTATGCCTCAGTCGTACAAACACAATGCAAGAAATTGTGAATATGCGTCAATGTTGAGATAATATATATTTTTGAGACGATGATGCGATTGGATAATTTAAATGGTAAGAACTTATCTAAAATATATAAATAATTTGTATATTTTTAAAATAGTTTTTATAAATAAAATAAGTAATAAATTCAAAATATAATTATTTTACTATATTTATTTGTTTCGATTAAATTTTATTAATTCATGAATAGTTGAATACAAGAAAATTTTAAAAAAGTTAGAATGAAAAATAAGTAAATAACCCAATTTTTTAAGGATGAAAGAGTTAAATAACGTTTTTTCATACAAATTTGATGAAAATAACATCCGGTAAAAATTTTTCAATTTAGAATGGCTTAGCTGTCGAGAGTGGAACCAAATGATTATTCATTTTACAATTGCATCCTATTGTAAAAATTGTCACTGCATCAAAAAATTGTTATTTTTATTAATTTTACTTAAAAATTTATTATTTTTTTCATTTTTCAATACATGACTGTGTTTATGAATAAAAAATAAAAGAGAAAATAAATAAAAAAATATTATTGAAACTGATATTTTAATACTTTTTTTTTTTGAATAATCCGTATTTTCATTCAAACAATAACATCAAGCTCTAGTACATAAGCTTTAGTACATGAGAAAGAAAGCTGAATAGGAGTGACAAACCACTCTCTGTTATTTGACATAGAATAAACAATTCGTAGATATAAAACAAAACTGAATTAGCACTGGATTTATGTGTTTTAACAAATGAATACAATCACCCACTGTGGTTCCAAAAAACGACTCACGACTCCTCTGGATCTCTCTTACGAGCCTGCACCAATGTTCTTGAATCAGTTTCAAAAATGCATTCCTTATATTATATTGCACTTGTCTGACGTCTCACAAACTCCCACTTGTCTCCCTCGAGAATACTAATCGATTGCAAACTGTAGTTCGAAACAAATTTTCGATTTCTTCGTTGAGAATTGTTCCACTGTCCCTTCACTAATCGATCTAGATATACAAGCCCTAATTTGTGTAATATCAATTTTACGGGTAAAGTTCTCTTGCTCATTTTAATTTGGAGGTAATACCATTTTCAGTCCTTCCTCCAGTGATACCAGAAGATCCACGCCTTTGGACCCATTCCTCGTACATACTTTCACAATTCGTTTTAGACCAAGAAGACAGGTATCTTTTATGAAGTTTTAGACATCTATGTGCTCTCAATTGGTCTTTTCCTCATCTTTATTATTTTCCCTCCTTGTTACTCCGTTTTTTTGCACTTGACACCTTAGACATGGTACTTGGGGAAATATGAATATATCCAAGCTTTTAATAATATTAGATAAGATATGTTTTAATAATAGACTAATTTTCACTTTGCAACCCACTGGTTTTGGCTTATTGCACTTCGCACCTCATAGTATTGGTATATACATTTTGCATCCCACAATTTTAGACTAATTTTCACTTTGCAACCCACTGGTTTTGGCTTATTGCACTTCGCACTTCATAGTATTGGTATATACATTTTGCATCCCACAATTTTAGACTAATTTTCACTTTGCAACCTACTGGTTTTGGCTTATTCCACTTCGCACTTCATAGTATTAGTATATACATTTTATAACATTTAGGAACAATTTTATAATTTTAGCATTTTATGAACAATATATTGTATATTAAAATATATTTTTGAGATTTTTTTTTTGACAAGAGATACAAGATCACATGAATTGTATCAGAATACAATAGCAGGAGCAAGGAGTTCCTTTCATTTAAGAAAGTTATAAATTACAAGAGAAATTTTTTCGTAATCTCTAACATTTTCCTTTTATTAAATGTAATAGAGTCATGTATAGATGTATTCATGTGTATTCACATTAATCTGATCAATTAAAAGATTTTATGCAAATTAATTATCACACCCTAACCACATTATTTGAGAACAATTTTAGGAAAATGTTAGAGATTACGAAAAAATTTCTCTTGTAATTTATAATTTTCTTGAATGAAAGGAACTTTTTGCTCCTGCTATTGTATTCCGATACAATTCATGTGATCTTGTATCTCTTGTCAAAAAAAAAAATCTCAAAAATATATTTTAATATACAATATATTGTTCATAAAATGCTAAAATTATAAAATTGTTCCTAAATGTTATAAAATGTATATACTAATACTATGAAGTGCGAAGTGCAATAAGTCAAAACCAGTGGGTTGCAAAGTGAAAATTAGTCTAAAATTGTGGGATGCAAAATGTATATACCAATACTATGAAGTGCGAAGTGCAATAAGCTAAAACCAGTGGGTTGCAAAGTGAAAATTAGTCTAAAATTGTGGGATGCAAAATGTATATACCAATACTATGAGGTGCGAAGTGCAATAAGCCAAAACCAGTGGGTTGCAAAGTGAAAATTAGTCTTAATAATATCACATCTGGCATATCATTTAAGTAATTATTCCTATTCTTTATTGTCTACTACTTTCTTGATTATATGTTCCTGTGTTGGGAATTGAGAATAATTGTTTTTTCCAATTCCATGTCATTGATAAAACAGAGTTCCTCTAAGAAGCTTTGATTTATTATTATTTTTTATCACACGGAGGGAGACTGATGGAACCACCAGACGAAATCAGGACCTGAGAAGCTTTTAACTAATTTCGGAATATATAAAAGCATTGCCAGGAAGGCCATATCCAATCATTACTCTATTTTAAAGTAACTTCATCTTCATTTTTTCACCTTTTTCACTTCATACTACTATTTCATCTCCAATCATTACTCTATAAATTTCTTTATATTTTATCAATTACACATAACTTTAATTTTATAATAATATTATTGGATTGACAGATAGGTTTCTATTAACAGAATGATATGCTTTATATGTACAGTACAACTTTATTTTTGAAGATAAAGCTGCTAGCCCTTGGAGAACATTTCCTTCAAAACTTACTCTAAAAATGAAAGATTTAGAGTTATAAAGACATGATTGGAGATGCCCTAAGTGGTTTATATTTACTTGCATTGCCTTGCAAATTCATAGATAATCTGTTCTTCTAGTACAATTTTGAAAAATTCTTAATTTGTATAAATTGAATTTTGCATCTTTTTTAAGTTCTTTAATAGGAAGCTGCATCTGTTCAGAATTAATCTGCCGCCTTCAATATAAAACTAAAATGTGAGAAATTATCTGATTTTTGTTTAAATTCCATCTACAACGTATTATTTCCTGAAATAGTAACAAATAACAAGAATGTTCGTCTTTAGATCGATCTGAGTTGCACAATTTCCTCTTACATAGTTCTTGTAATTAATACAAGTCCTTTTCTCCAGTCTTCAGGCATACGCTGATGTGGGAAAAGTAAAAGTAGTTATTTCAGCATCATATGTGAGGAACAGGCTGATGACAACAGAATCGGAGTAGGCAATATAATTTATAATTCATCCCATCTGCTCTCCCTTCTAAGATGAGTTGATAATGCAAATAGTCTCTTCTCTGGGCTTCTGATGAGGAGTCCTCCTGTTCAAGGTAACATTAGGAAGGTTCTTTGCTGCATGTGTTGCAATAAATTATATATAAAGATAAAAATTAAATAATAATCTTGAAATTATATAAAATTAGTTACAACATCACATGTGCCCCGCAAAATTTTTTAAATTATGTCCTGCAGTGATATTCAGATAACAAACTTTTGCTGACTTTATTTCTTATCATATAATAAAAAATGTGCGCCACAGTTGTCCAAATTAGGTAAGAGATTTAAGTTTTGTCCTGCAGTGATAGTCAGATCTTCTAACAACAATTGCAGACATTTTTTAACCCGAAGTATATAATTTAAAAAATGTTTATTAGGCCTGATCATATACAATTACAATCAATCGTGGGCAGCGGATATACTATATAGTCCAAAAAAAAATGGGCAAAGAATTTGAAATGACTGTTCCAATAAGTGGTACTCATGTTACGGTCTATGTTAATTCAAAGAGTATGTATAATATTATTGCATAAAATGTAATGTAAATAAAGTTGTTAAAAAATAATAAATATTTGAAAAAAATATGAAATTATTAGGGATGAAAGTTTACAATTGTAATAAATTAATAAAAAAATATTTAATTATCACACTCTTTATTTAGAATTGTACTTTTTGTGAAAGTAATTTTCCTAACTAATCGGGAAAGTACTAGCAATATTTTTTGAATATTATATTTTTTTGGTCAAATAAACTGCTAAAAATATATGAGGAATTGAAAAATGAAGTTTTAATTAATTTTGTATTACATCGATAGTAGAGACAGTCAAATATCGTAATAATATCTGGAGCACATGCTGGAAAAAAAGAAGAAGTTGAGATCTTAAATTTGGCTTTTTCTTTGCTCCCCACAAGTCCCCATTTTACTACAACAGTACCTATATAATTGATCACTCTTCCTCACTAGTTGATTATCATTAAGATTGCGAAACACATTTAGGTTTGTTACTTGGTCTGCTTTCAGAATGTCTAGTTCATCATCGATATCCGATGAAGAGTTCTCTCCCAACTATTATGTAGATGCTAAAGGTCGGCCAAAGATAATTTTTCCTACGCAGGGGGAATCATGTATACCATGTGTCTTTAATCCTCGAGCTAAAAGTGTTGTTATCTGGAACACATACTTCATTTGCTCATGTTTATTTTCATTTTGTTTAGACTCATTATTTCTGTTTATGTTGTCCGCAAAGCAGGATAAAAATTGCATTGCGGTGAATCAGACCATGACCAAAGTACTTATTGTCATGCGTGGCCTGACTGCTTTTATTCACTTGTTGCATATTCTTTTTAACTTGACATTGGCTTATTATCATAAACGAACTGGACGACTAATGTTAGAGCTGAGATATATCACCTTCAATTATCTTTCTGGATACTTTCTTATTGACTTTATTGTAGTGTTACCACTTCCCCATATAGTTATGTGGTCAATCCTCCAAAACTCCATCGGGTCTTCTGTGTCAAATGATGCGATACATTTGTTGCAACTAGCAATTATTTTTCAGTACATGGTCATGTTTTATAGAGTTATAGTTATGGTTGCTGATAAGTCTAAGAGTGAATTCATGTTTGAGTCCTGGTTGGCAAAGTTTATTATCAATCTCCTCGTTTTTTTTATTTTTAGTCATGTGGTTGGGTGTTGCTGGTATTTCTTTGCATTACATAGAGCAAAACAATGTCTGAGAAATGCCTGTGGTGAGTCTTGGTGTTTAAAGTATATATATTGTGGGCAAGGAAACGAAAATGGGAGATTTAAAGATGAAATATCATGGAAAAAGTGGAAGGACAACAACAATGCTACTGCGTGTTCGGTTTCCAGTATGGAATCTTTGCGCAAGCTGTCGATCTCCAGAATCTAATATAGCAATGAGATACATATATTCACTCTTCTGGGGTTTCCAGCAAATTATTACTTTGGCTGGAAACCAAACTCCAGCTTTCTTTGTGTGGGAAGTTCTCTTCACTATGTTCATCACTGCTACGGGTCTTCTGCTGTTCTCTCTTCTAATTGGAAATATACAGAACTTTCTCTATGCTCTGGCACACAGATTTAGACATGTCTGTAAGGCGTCTGGATATTGACCGGAGGATGGAACATGCACATTTGCCGTCTCATCTTAGAAAGAAAGTCTGTAAATCAGAACGATTGAATTGGGTTGCGAGTAGAGATGGGAAAGAGTTGAAGGTATTTCAGAATCAACCTGAAGACCTTCAGAATGCCCAATGTTCACTCAGATGCATGAGACTGTCTTATGTGCCATTAAGGAAGCAAAATTTTTGAACGTGGAAGTCTAATTGACAAGATGGTTTTCATTTTCAGCGGGGTGATTAGGAGCATCGATGAAGATGATGATGTAGTATTGGCCAAAGGGGATGTCTGTGGCGAAGAACTTGTTAAATTGTGCCTAGAGCATTGTGCTCTGAGTACAGCTGATGGAGAGAGATTTAGGATTCCAGCACACAAATTGATAAGCAATAGGATAGCAAGATGCTTAAAAGATGTAGGAGTATTCGCGATCCAAGCTGCAGAACTTGAGGAAGTCTTTAGTTTGTAACCAGAAATCCTCCTGTTCTAGTTGTGATTACGGAAAAAATTCTTTATAGGACCGGGCGGCCAAGGTGGCAGCTTCAAAGCCACGACGACTTGGTATAAAATATCTAATTACATTAATAACTAATAGTGTATATAATCAAAAATTCTATGGAGAACTTTAAATGAAGTACTAATCGGAGAACATATATATCCTGCATTATATTCTGCTTATAATATATTGAAATACATATATGTTTTTCAATTAGTATATCATTTAAGGTATATATGTATATATTAATATAATAAGATATATATTAAGAAGCAATATATAATTAATTAATTATGTTCTTGCAAGCACTAACAGTTGGAATTGTTTCTCCTCCTATTTGTATGATTGTATGTACGAGCATGTATCTTGGAGAATGGAGAACATAAGCATGTAGTTCTTTTTTCCAAAGTGGATGTTTGCGGCAAAAACTTAATTATCAGAGTGTGCCTTGCATTCTGCTTTGGATGGGGAGTAGCTAGAAAAGAATCATGATTCTACAACACAGGTTAATGAGCAATAGATGGTAAGATGCTTTGCAAATAAAGATAAGGTATTTTTGAAATAAGTGGTTTAAATTAGTTTCACTTTAATTTTATATTTAGTTTTGTCGTTTGAAGTTTAAGTCAATTTTTATTATTCTTGCTAATCTTGAAGTTAAATATTATGATGCATTTTTAAACCGAGCTAAGGATTGGGACTAATCTAAGTATCTAATCATTCTGTTCTGGCATTAACTGTGTTTACGACAGTGAAAATGGTTAATATAAAAATAAAAGTGAATGACAAATTGACAACCAAGTTTGACTGTCCTTTTTTATTAGCTAGAAGACTAGAAAAGATGGAGATCCTAGTGCCAAAAGATAGCTAATGAATAGAAAACAAACTAGAATCCTAAAAAACAACATTAAGATAATCCTATAATAAATTCACCTCTAATTGGATGGATAAACTTAAATTCAGGTAGATTGTATCTATTTATTATTACACTATAAATTGTACTGGCGCAATTCAATGAATAAGTTGATCAATTTATTGTTAATTCATGGGAATGCTTAGCCAATTTATTAACATCAGTTAATGTAATTGATAGATATTGTTTACAATATTTTTTGTTTCCCAAGAACTTAGGGCTCTCTACCCTATGAAGACTTTGTACCTCAATCTTTACTCCTTCGTGGAGTCGGGTTACTATTTCGGGACTACCTTTTATTCCGTTATTTATAAAAGATAATCTAATTTAGCTATAAAAAAAATTCATTGTTAATTTGAAGAGTTTTTGTGTATTGCCACCAAACTTTTCACATGTATTATCTACCTCGCACCACCCCATCCCCCTATTTTTTCTCAAAATGTATGATATTCACACATTTACACTTGCATATCTCATCGATATACTTGACATGCACAACTAGTTTTAGGCTGCATGTGATGGTTGTTATCGTATGTAGTTGCTGATATCCATAGAGTAACTCAGATATATGAAGGACAAAAAATTCAAATGGCAGATCATGAGTATAGAATCTCATCGAGTCTAGTGCATCCGAGACTGGTTGTCCACTCATTGCTAAATATGTGGATGCAAGCTCTCCTAATTGAATGCCGACTATGTTGCCTTGTTCGTTCTTGATGAACCAACAACTATGATCAAAATAATCATTTGATCGTCGTACTTTTCAATAATAGTGTAGTGTTGACATATTTTGGACAATTAATAATTCCGAGTGCTGCCCTCCATTTCAGAAACAACTAACATCTGCAAGTATCCCAAATCTTATTCATCTTCGGACTCGAAGATCAACCTACTAGTATCAATCCCATCCCTTTTCTTGAGTATCAAAAGCAAGATTTCTGATTCTGGTAGATGCTCTAGAACGGTAGCAACAAAAACTTCATCAGTATGACCAAAAAATATAATCTCTAACATCTCATAGGAACCAGGGGCAATATAATGTCCGATGGTCATTATTATACACAAACCCCTACACTCGCTTACTACAAATCCCGTAGTAAAAGAATTTCTTTCTTCGGATCATTTTTTCTTCTTATAATAATTGTGGCCTTTGCTACTCATGTGACAATATCCTCAAACGACATCTAATAAAAATCAATAGATAAAAATAATTTTTTACAATAAAAAGCATAGAATAATCAATGAATTGAGTGAAAAACGATAAATGTGAATTCTAAAAGATCGGGAGATGAATGTATGTAATCTAGCTCTTTGGAACTCGATTGATTTAGCGAATGATATTAGATACCATGTGTGGATGAATGGTGTTAATAGGTATGCGAGGGTAGTTAGAGTTGTAAGTTATCAAATGGTCTTTACACCCGAAAAATTATGTAAAATGGTATGGTACCGATGTAAATAACAATAATGTTAATAATTATATATTGCATTAGTAAGTTGGACCAATATTTGTCTAAGAAAAATGATACATACCCAAAAATTGTCCCAAGAGTTCAATCTCAATCTTTGACTTGTATTGGATTTGAGGGGAATGCTATGTGTGTGGTTATGAAATATCGGAGAAACAATTACTGCAGATCATTAGTTGGATTTGATGTGAGTTAACTGATATTCAACAATTAAATTTATAAAAGTAAAAAAAAACCAAACTGATTTATGTTTTTAATTAACTTTCTTGATTGCTGGAAGGGCATATGTACTAATTGTTCGAGTTAATAGAAGTGATTAAGAGCTGCTTTCATCTTATGTATGACAACTATTTCTCTACAGAGTTTACTATGTATAAGGCCACAACTTGGGGACAATATCATCAAGTTGTATCTGTTTGTAAAAATTCACTTTTTACGTGTATTTTTTGAATTTTTAGTTTGAAGTTATACTAGAAAAATTATACCTAAAAGAAGAGAACTTGAACATGATAATTATCATTTTTTAACATAATCTTGACAGGAATTGGCTCAGTAGTTAACAAAAAAGAAAAGCCAGTAGGAATAGGCGCACTAGTTTGAGTTTTAATGATGGGCCACGGTAATAAAGATCCAAATTACATATTCCATTATTAATTTTTTTTAGACAATGTCTCTCGGTCTAGAAGTCAACATCAATAGTATATTAAAATAGGCGGTGTAATTAGAATTTTTAAAAACAATTCTTTTCCACTTTTAAAAAGGGATTTTTTTATGCATTAAGGTACCGTTTGTGGTTCATGATAAGTTACTTATAAATTAGAAAATACATACATTTTTCAATTTATGATAAGTCAAACAAGCTCTAAATTTTTTAGATCGTCTAAAGTTAAAATAAATTTTTACATTAATGCATTGAGTGTAGTTTGAATTTAGCACAGTAGGGTAGTAGTGTACATAATAAATTACCTATATACAATATTATAACATAATAAATATTTCATTATATTATTTTAGTATTACTTTATCAACTTAGATAATACTAATTTTTAAGTTTGAGTTATCCCATCTAATATATTTAGTTAGTTCTGTTTTCGTTTTATAAGTGTTTATTATATTTATTTGTTTAATAAATACAATTACACATTACATTCTAGGATTCATAGCATACATATTGTCATATAGGTACTATTATTTAGCAAATTTCTTTTGAACCTTACTCATTATTTTCATTGAATTTAACATATATAAAAAATTAAGAAATTATTTTAATTTGTTTGTAAGAATAATTTTAATCACTATTAAATTGTTTTATTGCACTGGATTCAAATTTTAGTTTATTTTCTTGACCAAATAAATAATTTATTTAGTCCACCCTCACTTTAAAGTCTAGCAAATTTTAGTTTATTTTCTTGGCAAAAAAATAATTTATTTAGTCCACCCTCACTTTAAAATCTAGCTCCGCCACTGAAATACATTCATATCTTTTAGAATTTTAACCCCAACTTCTTCTGTCAAATTTATATCTCCCCGGCTTTCCAATAGCAGAAGCCAATAATCACTGGAATATTGTCTTCGATAATTTCATAACCACACACATATCATTCTTCTCAAATCCAATATAAACTCCGTGTTGGGAATTTGTGTGATGGCTTTTTAACATTAATTCATATATATTATGAAATGAAAATTTTGTGATCGCATATAGAAGTTAAAAGTACGATAACACTAAAAATGAAAAATTAATTTTACAATAGTATTAAAAAGAATTTTTCTTATTTTTATTTTGAAAAACATTAAGTTTTGAGAATTCGAGACTTAGATCTCATACCTCCCCAGAAATGGTCTTTGATGTCCAAGAAAAACAAGGCTCAAAAGAATCTCTCTTCTTGTTTTTTGATAGCAAAGCCCGACCAGAACTTGGTACAGCTATTATACAACTAGCAACTACTACCATCTTTTAATCCTACATTTCATTGTTTTTTATCTTCCACTCCCTCCAACCAACTCAGGGATGACAAAAAAATTCGATCCGATGAATACCCGATCCAAAACTCGAAATTTTGGATTTACCGAATCCGATTTTTTGAATTTGGATTTAATTTTTAGATTCGAAATTTTTTGGATTTGGATTTGTGGTATACCGATCCGAAATCCGAAATCTGATTCGAACCCGAAACCCGAAAAAAACCCTGAATAATATATATATATATACATATATATATATATATATGCAGATACTCTAATGAGAACTAAGATCTAATCTCAGTCATTCAAATTTTAAAATCTTATTAAATCTTAACCATTCAATTAAATTTATTTCTCTCTCTTCACTCAACTACTCACTTCCAGATCTATATACATACACATATATATACATACACGATAATCATGTTTCTATTTAGTTCATCATATCCGGTGAAATATTACTTATTTTCAACAATATACTATATCTCCGACGAAGACGATGACTACAACTCAGATCCGGCCAATACTCACTCAAATCCACCACAATGGCGACGTATCTTCACCACCATCACTCTATGAACGGTAACACTTTAACCACTACATCAATGTTTGTGTACAACGTTTTAGATATGCTACATTACAATTAGACCGCGTGGACATACATACTCAGATTGAGGGGAAATAGAGATTTGGATTCAGAAAATTTGGTGATTCACGTTAAAAATTTAGTGATACGCGTTTAAATATTGATAATTTGTTTCAGATTTTAGTGATTTGTTCATTTCTAATTGTGGAATATCTAAAAGTATAGTTAGTGGTGGTAGTAATATACTTACTAGAAGTATTGGTAGAGCAATATGTAATGGTGGACTATTGGTAGAACGATGGTGGTAGATTTAACGATAGTGATGAAGTTTTTGGTAGTGAATTAGTGATAATGATAAACTGATGACGGTGATATTGACAATGGGGTAGCGTAACGACGATGATGGTAGTGGAGAGATGTGTGTATTTATATGCAGATATTATATACGTGTTTAAGTTTTGGGGATTTGAATATAAATTTGGTGATTTTGTTCTAAGATCTTAGTTCTCGTTATAAGAGAGTTCTCATTGGAGTAACCATATATATATATATATATATATTATACATTATTTATAAGAGATATTATAATATAATATTATCGTACATTTTATATAAAAATATATTTTTTACTTAATTTTCGGGTTTGAATTTCAGATTCGGGTTCGAGTTTTCGAATTTTGAATTTTATCTTTGAATTTCGGGTTTCGGGTATATCTGAATCTGATCCAAAATTCGTTGGATCGGGTTCGGATTTTAAATTTCGGGTTTTTTCGGGGTCGGGTCCGGTTAGGGTTTAGCTAAATTTTTTGGGTTTGGTAACTTGTCAACAAAGAGCAACAAATGACAATAAAATGCAAGTATTTTAGAACAAGCTACCAAATTTTCAACCACCAATAAATAAATATATATATCAACCAGAGAGCAAAATCTCAAGTCCACATATATGAGTCATGAAGTTAAAACCAAACATCAAGAAGAAGATCGATCCCTAGACTATGCATTTGGATAATACTTGTAACTGACTCTAAGGGCACTGCTTACTTAAAACTTAAAAAAAAACAATAGGTGTCCCAAAATAGTAAAGAAACCCCACATGTATATAGGTATGTATCATCCTTAACAATCTATTAGTAAAAACGTCAAAGTAGCTTAAGGCACAAACAACACCTATAGCACACACATTATAATATTTGTGACTAGGATTATAAGGAAAATTTGAGGAGGGGTGGTGACTGGTAAAGTGGCTTCTTCTGCTAGAAGGGGAAAAGGTGTGACACAGACCGTGCACCTATAGCAAGAGAATGTGATATAGGAATGATTCGCCTGCAAGGGAATGTAAAAGGCTTTCAAGAACAGAGACTTTGAGACTGAAACTTCACCCTTGTCTAAGCAAACCAACTATTTCTCTCTCCCTCTCCAACTCCCTTACCTTTTGGTTCCCTTATTTTTTCACCCATACTTCACCTATCATGAGCCAAACCATCTTCTCCAAATGGGATGGCTGCACTCTCTCTTCTCTCCATTGAAGAAGCTCTGGTTTCATTTCAACTCAGCTAACAAGAAGAGTAAGTCCCTTATATCTATTGCAAAACTCCAATCACTCATCAATATATTGTAGGCATAAACATCATATAGTGTCCGTACCTGGGAGGCCTGTAAACAAAGTGCATGGTTTCATCTAAGTTGTGCATTCTTCCACATTTCTTCTCCAACACGGTACAATGTCATATGTATGCTCTTTCCATGGTTCATCAAGAATCTGTGACGAGCATAACATTCAACAGCTGAATTCTGTTGCTACTACTTTAATGTGATTAAATTACATTCTCTCCTCTATGCATATTTCTACCACATTAATGTGCTTAAGTTACATTATCTCCTCTAGGCATATTTCTATATAACAAAAATAAATAAATAAAGAGTGTGCGTGCACACGATGCATTCATGCAAACACATAAGTAGCAACAACTACAGTGTATCAATTGTCTTCTTCCACCTCACCTATTTTAACAAAATATATAGTGTCAACCAATTTCACAAATATAATCTTCATTTCACAGGCAGAGGAATTTATATCCTTTATGAAGATGTCAAGTCTTGTCCCTATGAGGATGTACATGTGCTCTGGTCAATACTGGTGGAATTGCATGCACCTGCTTTGCCACCGATCAAATGAAGCTTCTTACAGCTGCACAAACACACAAACTTAACAGATACTACAACAGCTTTTCAGCGTGTACATAAGTTATATCTATATCATGTTTTGTAATTATACAAAGTTTGTAAGGGGGTCATTTTCCGCTTTTTCTTATCTTTTCCACCCTATTTTTGCATAAGCTTTCCAGCAAACAGAGTGCCTCAACTAAAATTGTGCTATAAATTACAGAGTTTCAGCATGTACATAAATTACATCTATATAACGTTTCTTGATTATGCATGAATGATGCTGTTTACAGACTGTCCATTAGCTGCAAACAATTGAAAGAAAAAGGAAACAGATACAGAGCTGATACATAATGTGATTGACATGTATACATTTGTCAAATGCTAATAACAGGTTACAAATATTTATGATATGAAAATTAGACCTAACTACCAAAAGTTCAATCAATTACTTAATTGTACAAACATTGAAGTAAAACTTTATGAAGAAACTAAATGAATTTTAATGATAATCCTGAAGTGATTCAAAAATGGCTAGTTGGCAAATGACAGACATGGAACCACTAATCGACATGTACATAAATTCAGATTTTTTCTAAACGGAGGATGAAAAACATAAAGTTCTAGATTCCTTGACCCACTCCAGGCCACCATTGCCAAACCACAACTCTGCGATGTCCCTTCCTATGACCAAGTTGATTATTATTTCAAAGGAAAAAAATAAAGTGGTGTCTGACAAAACTAAAAGAAGTAGATCTGCAAGCAAGATGAATGAATGACAATATGACATAAATTTTTTATTCTTTCATTCATTTAAATCCTACAGGCCAACACTTTTACCTGATTTCTTTCCTTTAGCTATAATAGTTCCGAGACAAACAAGCTGAATCATTCTCCCTTAGACCCCTACCGACTGGAGCTTTGATACCATGTTAAGTTACCGGTTCTCCTAAAACCTTAAGATGTTAGGAGAAGGCCCGAAATGGATCTTATATTATATTTTTTAACATTCCCCGAATCACGGGCACCCATCTTTGGGGCATAATTTTGTCCATTTTTAAATTGTGAGAATATTGAGGGTAACAGAGACTCGAACCCGAGACCTCTGCATGAGCTTTGATACCATGCTACCATGCTGAGTAACGAGCGCATCTAAAACCTTAAGGTGAATATTGAGGGTGACAGAGACTTGAACCCAAGACCTCTGCATGAGATTTGATACCATGTTGAGTAACCAGCTCATCTAAAACCTCAAGGTGTTAGGAGACTGACTTACCAGGATCTTATATTATTCTAACATTCAGCCCAGGGCATTCAGTTCCCTCAAGGTGTTATCATATGCCTCATAGTAAAAGTTTGAGTTCATCATCAGTGCAAGTAAGAAGGAATAACAGGAGAAGAGGACATTAATCAGCCACAAATTAAAATTTTCAATAAGTACCAAGTCCAAGTCGTCCTAGTCATGAAGCTGATAATATTATGTACAAATATAAAATCTATTTGATAAAAATAAACAGTTCTAATCATTCACTTGAAATAGAATGAGAACCCTTCTTAATGGATGATTGTGATACTTCCGAAAAATAAAAAATATGAAACATATTACATCCGAAAAGTTCACAAAATATAAATAATGTATTGGTTTCCCTGACGTTGTAGCCTAGATGATAAATTGCATATAGTGAGGAAGGGGATGAATGAAGATAATACCACACACTTGAGAATCCAATGCAACACATTGGTAATAATGCTGATCAAAGATTGGATTAGTCACACTAAAGCGTTGATCCTGCATGCAGAAAAGGGAGTATTGAGAACGTGAAACAAATATGAAATCATCCTATTACAGTGTTTGAACATATTTTATTTGTTTGAAAAAGAAACAAAGCTAAGGGAGGCACGTGAGTGCCCAGTGACGGACCCAGGAATAAATTTTAGTGGGGGCACAACGTATAAATAAAAACATAGAACTAATAAAAGATGTGTAATATTATAGATATTAGGATATTAGGTTTGTCTTTTTCAAACATACGGTTTGTCTTTTTCAATTAAGATATTAGATTTTTTTAATTTTTTTGTTCGCTCGGTTCGCCACTCTGTTCTTTTTACACTGATTTAGACTTTGAACTTAAAGCTAACTTGATTTTTATTGGATTGGGCTTGCTAAATATTAGAACAAAAAATATAAATGAAATGGGTTGGGCTAGATAAATATTTGACTATTGGAGCACTACTATTTAACTAGTGGGGACACCCTATTTTGAACTTTATATATTAAGGTATTGGGTTAAAATTCACTGGGGGCCCATCCCCCCGTTATCCAGTATGTAAGTCCGCCCCTGTGAGTGCCACCAATGTTATACACTTGACGAAATAAGAAAAAACTAAGCATAAATGCCAAATTTCTGCAAATGTATGACACAATACAAGTTTACCTTCAGTGAGGTTCAAATTTATTTGTATCATACACGTTGTAACAGTAAATTAACAGTAAATATATCTAACTTCACTCACTTTTGGAACCTATTCTATTAAATGTTAAAGCAAGAAAAAACTTATGTTTTACTTGAGTTTTATGTGTAGAAACGGTTTAGTAAGATGTCACTAGAAGAAGATCTATGACGTACATATAACATATGAATATACAATACTACTGTTAAGGAAATTTCAAGATTCTTACATTGATGGAAGCAGCATCATAGCGTCGATGAGGAAGTGGATTCAACAACAGGAAGCCACTCATTGAAGTATTCTTGGCATTCTATCTCTGCATTAGTTAAAGAACCAAGAGGTGTAACAGTTATCTGAAACAGAAAATATATATCATATTAGATGTCATCCTTCAATCTTGTTATTTCATCCAGTAAAGCAAGCTGCGTACATATCCTTCTTTAAGGAAGCCATAGTCTTCTGAATCTTTTTCTCTCGCTCGTGCTCCTAGTTGTTCTGCTTCTCCCTAAAGAAAAAGTAAAAGCTAGACGATTTATCAGATCTAATGTTAATGAATATAAAATGATTCTAATCCAGATAACAATTAAGATATCATCATGTAGTTCAAAACCGTGATATATTAATTAATGCACACTCCACTGCAAAAATTTTCTTACTATTTTTATATCTAAGAATATATTTATGTATTCTAAAATATTTCTCCTAAATCATGTAGATAATAATGCAATGCAATCTTCCTGATTGTGAAAGGGATGATACCTTAAACAATTTTTTCCAGCCTAATGTTTCCCCTGACCAAAGATAATTTGAACACACACACAAAAGTAGCTATGAAAAAACCCAACATTTATCTCTACCCACGATAACAAGGAACCAGAACACGGATAACTCACACTTTACAGAATTTGTATGTTGACTTTTCACTCCATAGTCATGACTATACTCTATATGTCTGACAACTGCAATATATTTATAGCCAAGTTTACGACAGTCACATTTACATTTACAGTACAAGAAACTCAAGTTACTTCAAATAATTTAAATAATGTGTGTGTTAGAAATCAATGTAGGCTTGATGATAACTTTAACCTTAGAATCATAGAATTTTTATTTGTTGTAACTGATCAACTGATATGATATTTATAAATATCAAATGATCTGGAAACCATTTATCAGTTGAAATGATTATATGAATCAACTGATGTATAACTTAGACTGTCAAATCAGTCCATTTCAACTGATAAGGCTTAAGTCAATTGATAATATTCTCATCAATTGATACTAGATTCGATTGATATAGGTCATCAACTGATGTATAACTTAGACTATCAAATTGTAATTATTTGAAGACATGAAAATTATACAAGTGAAGAGTGATCAATTGATATGGAAGCATCAATGGATGGATGATCAATTGATAACAAGTCAAGTCAGAGATTGAAGACCCTCAACTGATATGAAGAACCATCGATTGATATATCGATTGATAACATCTATCAATCGATAAGTTATCAATCGATGAATATGAAGATCAATCGAAGAAAAATATCAGTTGATGGATACAAGGAAGAATCAATTGATATGTTTAACAGCAAATTATCAATTGATGGAACTGCACAAAGAGACAAAATGTCAGGAATCTTCAGACTAAAGCACACTTATGGAAGACAGTCTACATTGACTGTGAAGACTCAAATTGAAGCTGTCTTTCCAAGACTCAAGACATTTCCCAAAATGGAAAAAGACAGAATGGAAAGATAGATTAGTAACATTCCTAGAATAGGTATTTTTGTTTGTACTCTATTCTTGAGTTTGTAAACACTCTTATATTATATAAACAAAAGTGGTAGCATTGTTAGAAAGTATCCAAGTTAGAATATCATTCTGAATCAACTGTTCAATCTTAGAGCACTTTGTAAAAACAGTTGGTTTTATTTTTCTAACCTTGTAAAAAACAACTAGGTTTTATAAACCTAGATTATTTGAGAAAATATATACACTGATAGAAAAACCAATCCATCAGTAATTTTTAAATATCTTGTTCAATATTTATCTCAGTTATTATTGTTCTTACATACATCTCTCAAGTCATTCAAGAAAATACTAAAAACACAAAAAGTTGTAGTATTTGTATTCAACCCCCCCTTCTACAAATACATATTGACATTGTTCTGGAGAATAACAATTGGTATCAGAACGTAGGCTTTCAACATACAGAAAGTTTAAGATCAAGAGCAAGTCAATATGGGCCAAAAGGATTCAAGTGTGAAGATTCTAGTGTTAGAAAAGGATGAATATTTTGCATGGAAAGTAAAAATGCACCTGCATCTGCTTTCTCTTGACCCTTCCTATGTTAACTGCATAGAGAAAGGTCCTCATGTTCCCATGAAGCTGGTCACATGTGTAAATCCTGATGAAACTTCTGCATTTAACAAACATGTTCCAAAACTCATTACTGAGTTCACAGAAGAGGATGAAAAGGAAGTGCTCAAGGACAAAAAGGCCATGAACATTCTGTTCAATGGTCTAGATAAAGACACGTTTGACAATGTAATAAACCGCACTTCATCAAAAGAGGTATGAGATACTCTTCAAACTCTATGTAAAGGAACTGAGCAGGTCAGGAAAGATAAAATGTAACTCCTGATTCAGAAGTATGAATCTTTTCATTTCAAGAGTGGTGAGTCCATTAATGATACCTATAGCAGATTCCAAAAGCTGTTAAATGGATTAAAACTATATGGTAGGGTTTATGCAACTGATGATACAAACTTGAAATTTCTTAGATCTCTTCTAAAAGAATGGAAACCAATGACTATCTCCATTAGACAATCTCAGGACTTCAAGGATTATACTCTTGAGAAGCTTTATGGCATTCTCAAGACATATGAGTAAGAAATTAAACAAGATGAAGAGATTGAGAAGAATCAAAGAAAGGAAAAGACTGTGGCTTTGATGGTCAAGGGAAAGGGAAAGGAAAAGGAAAAGACAAATGTGAAGAAAATGAAACATGCTCTCATGATGATTTAGATGAGATTGATGAGCACCTTGCTTTTCTGTCAAGGAAATTTTCAAAGCTAAAATTCAAGAGGAATCCAAATCCTCAAAGGCCTGGATCCCAGTTCAGAAATGATAATCAAAACAAGAATTTGGTTGATAGGTCAAAGTTCAAATGTTTTAACCGTGGATTGACTGGTCATTTCTCTAATGAGTGCAGAAAGCCAAAACAAGAGAAAAAGGCAAAGTCATATAATGGCATTGACTGTAAAAAGAAGTACTTCGACCTTCTCAAACAAAGAGAAAAGGCTTTTGTGACTGAAGAGAAAGACTAGGCTGCTGAGGATGGTGATTCTGAAGAATTCATCAATCTAGTTCTAATGGTCGATCATGAAGATGAAGAGGCTAGTTAATCATCAAATCAGGTACTAGCTACTAACTTTTCTGAATTGTCAAAAGATGGATGAAATAGTACCATAAATGAAATGTCTAATGAACCGTACAACTTGCATGTCACTCTGAAATCTTTAAACAAAGAAAATCTCAAGTTAAATAACACCATTGATGCCTTAACTGAGAGAAATGCATTTCTTGAAAATGAACTTGTTTGTTTAGATAGATTCAAACAGAAAAATAAGGATGCTAGGGATGGACTAATAAACAGTCCGAGAAGAGAAAATTTGTTAAAAGAACAATTGGCTGGAGAAATTGAAACCATTAATAAATGGAATAGGATTATCAATCGACTACTAATCCTTTATCAATTGATGAGGATTATCAATCGATTGATGCTGAATTAACTGATAAGCATCCATTGACATGTAAATCATCAATGACTAACAAGAAGAACAAACTTAGCATCCCTATCAAATTTGTGAAGGAAAAAGATCCCAAAGATCAAGTTGAGACTAAGGTTGAAAAGATCAATATTGGTAGCTTATCTAAGAAACAGTTAAAGGTTAAATTAGAAGAGATAACACATGTTGAAATCATTCACTCTAAGTCTGAGAAAAAGAAAAAGAATAGGAATGGGATGGTAGGCATAAACAAACACAATAACTAAACTCTTGATATGTATGCACCAAGAAAGGTTTGTGCTAAATGTGGTAGTGTAAATCATTTGTCTATGCATTGCAAGAAAGAAAAGAAGTTCATACCTGCAAATGACTTAGATGCACATATCATGTCTACAAATGTCATGATTGTCAATCCTGTGCTCATGAATGCCATGTCTTCTAATTTGGTTGCACCAAATGTTCACATGTCATATGCACAATTTCCATACATGTACAATCCATTCTTTGCATATGCAAATATGAACATGCCTGGAATGCCAAGGAACATGCCTATAGTTGATAACAATCTTGCTAGTCAAACTGTCAAGTCTGAAAACATGCATGAGACTTCTGTTATGAGTTCCAAGGTATTTGAGCCTCAAAAGTCAACTCCCAAAGTTAAAGTGGTTTTAAACCCACCAAAATAAAAGGAACCAAAGTTAGCAACCAAAGCTCAGGCTGCAACTAATAAAAGATGACCCAAGGCAACTTGGGTACCAAAAGCAGCTTGATTGTTTTTAATTGTGTGCAGGGAAATAGGAGGAAAAATCTCTGGTATCTAGACAGTGGATGTTCTAGGCACATGACAGGAGATATGTCCCTGCTCACAAAGTTTGTGGAAAAGGCTGGCCCAGGAGTTACTTTTAGAGATAACAACAAAGGTTTTACTCTGGGATATGGCTCTATTGCAAGTGTGAATGTTATCATTGAACCTGTAACACTAGTTGATGGATTGAAGCATAATTTATTGAGCATTAGTCAACTATGTGATAATGGAAATGGTGTATGGTTTTCAACTGGATCATGCATCATAGCCAACAAAGAATCTGGTAAAATTCTTTTAACTGGAGGAAGAAAATGAAATGTCTATGTGGCTGATTTCAATTCTGTGAAGGCAAATTCAATGACATGTCTACTAAGCAAGGCCAACACAGATGAAAGTTGGATTTCGCACAAGAAACTAGCCCATCTAAATTTCAAAGCCATAAATCAATTGGTTAGAAAGAATTTGGTTAGAGGCATTCCACAGATGAAATTCACCAAGGATGTATTGTGTGATGCTTGTCAAAAGGGAAAACAAAAGAAAGCATCATTCAAGTCAAAGTCAGAATCATCAATTGACAAGCCTTTGGAATTATTGCACATGGATTTATTTGATCCTGTCAATATTATGTCTATTGCCAAAAAGAAATATGTCTTATTAATTGTGGATGACTTCACAAGATACACATGGGTACATTTCCTACATTCCAAGGATGAGCCAAGTAAATTTATTATCAACCATGTGAAGAATGTTGACAATGGCACTGAATGGAAGGTCAAGAAGATAAGAAGTGATAATGGTACTGAATTTAAGAATGCAACAATGACAGAATTCTGTGAAGAAAAAGGTATCACTCATCATTTCTCTGCTCCTAGAACTCCCCAACAGAATGGAGTTATTGAAAGAAAAAATAGGACCTTAATTGAAGATGCTAGAAATATATTGGAAGAAGCCCAATTACCCACATATTTCTTGGCAGAAGCAATTAACAATGCATGCACATTCAGAATATCTCCATGGTCAATCAACTACAAGGCAAAACTCCATATCAATTGATGAAGAAAGACAATAATCCAACAGTAAATTTTCTTCATGTTTTTTGCTGCAAATGTTTTGTTCTAAGGAAATTTGATTTAAATGAATGTTCTACTACAAAAACTCCTATGACCACTACAACTAAACTTGAACTGAATACTAAGGAAGCTAAAGTGGACATTTCAAGTTATAGAGACATGGTTGGCTCATTACTATATTTAACTGCTAGTAGGCCAGACATAATGTTTGCTACATGTCTTTGTGCTAGGTTTCAGGCTGATCCTAGAGAGTCTTATTTGATTGCAATAAAAAGAATATTCAGATATATCAAAGAAACACCAAATCTTGGCATTTGGTATCCTAAAGACTCTGGATTTGATCTAATTGGTTATTCAGATGCAGACTATGCAGGTTGCAGAATTGACAGAAAACGTAATACAGACACTTGTCAATTTCTAGGAAATAAGCATGTTTCATGGTTTAGCAAAAAGCAAAATTCAGTATCTACATCCACTGCAGAGGCTGAATATATTGCTGCTGAAAGTTGTTGTGCACAAGTGTTATGTATGAGGAATCAATTGTTTGATTATGGATTTAACTTGAACAAACTTCAAATATTCTGTGACAACACAAATGCAATTGCCATTACTGAAAATCCAGTTCAACACTCAAGGACCAAGCACATAGACAAAAGATATCACTTCATTAGGGAACATGTAATGAATGGTACTGTTGAATTACATTTTGTCTCTAGTGAAAGACAACTTGCAGACATTTTTACCAAACCATTATATGAATCTACTTTCAATAGATTGGTCTGTGATTTAGGTATGCTTAATTATGTTTAATCTTTTAAATGTCTGACAAGTTATTTTCTTTTATTATATTTAGTTTGTAGCCATTGATTATGTTAATCTGTTAATTTTTCCATAATCAATTGATGAACATTTTACCTATCAATTGATATTTTCAGCTATCGACAGATAAATATATCAATTGATGATATATTTGTTTATCGATGGATAGTCCTACCCGTCGATGGATAAGTTACTTATCAATCGATGACATGGAAGTCTTAGGGTCCATGTCATCAATCGACCTGTACAATATCTAGCCGTTGATTACTTATTTTATCAATTGATGAATACATACAACCCTGTATGTATAACAGTCGATTGCCAAAATTAGTAATTCTTTCATTTTACTTTTAGCAAGGCAAATGCAGATGGAATGGAACCTAATGGATTCCACTGTAGACCAACCTACAAAACCAAATAGAAAGGTTAAAATGGCCAAGAAAAAGGTTGTGAAGCCCTAAGAAAATATTCATAAAGAACAATCTACATCCAAGGAGGTACAAGGAAATATTGTTGCTAGAAAATCCAAGAGAGATTGTTCTTGAAGGTTATGAAATGAAGGAAGTGCCAAGAATCAGTGAGAAGGGTCTGATAGCCTACAAGACTCATCCTGCAACTTCAAATCATGAGGAGTGCATGAGTTTGGAATATGAGAATGGTCATAAAGCAACTTTTCCAATGAGGCTGATAATGAAGCAGGGATACAACACTTTGAAGACCATTCTTCCTCTACTCAACGAGAGATACAAGCTCAATATCACTATTACTTAGGAGTTATAACATCAAATTACCAAGCTAAGGAGATTGTCTGCAGAAGCTGATCCTGATCCTCCTTTGAAGCTTTGGGAGTCTCAAGTCAAAACTGTGATGCTGGAACCTGTTTATGCTATGATATTTACAAATGTTGAAGGGAAGAAAAAGTATTTTGACATCTGTAAGTATCTAGATAAAATCACAGATCAGGAGATTTTCTATTTAATGAGGCAACTTGGGAACTCATATAGAGATGAACAAATTTTAAGAGGATCATTCCTGAGACAACTAAAAGAAAATGTTGAAAAGAGAAAGAAGAAGAAGAAGTGAATCAAGCGCTGAGAAGATTGGAACAGACTGCAAAATTCAACCAACTAGTATTTCTAAATTCTAAGTGCTTTTAAAGTTCATGATTCTATGTGAATGTAATCAAGTTATGGGTTTTGTTATCATCAAGAATATTTATGCTTGTTAATGTCACATACACAAATAGGGGGAGATCGTTAGGAATCAATGTAGGCTTGATGATAACTTTAACCTTAGAATCATAGAAATTTTATTTGTTGTAAATGATCAACTAATATGATATTTATAAACATCAATTGATCAGGAAACCATTTATCAGTTGAAATAATTATATGAATCAACTGATAATATGGATGGTAGCATAGGTGTACTCAGTCCATTTCAATTGATAAGACTTGAGTCAATTGATAATATTCTCATCAATTGATACTAGAGTCGATTGATATAGGTCATCAACTGATGTATAACTTAGACTATCAAATTATAATTATTTGAAGACAGAAAAATTATACAAGTGAAGGGTGATCAATTGATATGGAAGCATCAATGGATGGAGGATCAATTGATAACAAGTCAAGTCAGGGATTGAAGATCGTCAACTGATATGAAGAACCATCGATTGATATATCGATTGATAACATCTATCAATCGATAAGTCAACAACTATTATCAATCGATGGATATCAAGATCAGTCGAAGAAAAATATCAGTTGATGAATATAAGGAAGAATCAATTGATATGTTTAACAGTAAATTATCAATTGATAGAGACTACACAAAGAGACAAAATGTCAATCTTCAGACTAAAGCACACCTATGGAAGACAGTCTACATTGACTGTGAAGACTCAAATTGAAGTTGTCTTTCCAAGACTCAAGACATTTCCCAAAATGGAAAAAGACAGAATGGAAAGATAGATTAGTAACATTCCTAGAGTAGGTATTTTTGTTTGTACTCTATTCTTGAGATTGTAAACACTCTTGTATTATATAAACAAGAGTGGTAACATTGTTAGAAAGTATTCAAGTTAGAATATCATTATGAATCAACTGTTCAGCCTTAGAACACTTTGTAAGAACAGTTGATTTTATTTTTCTAACCTTGTAAAAAGCAGCTAGGTTTTATAAACCTAAATTATTTGAACAAATATATACACTGATGGAAAAACCAATCCATCAGTAATTTTTAAATATCTTGTTCAATATTTATCTCAGTTGTTATTGTTCTTACATACATCTCTCAAGCCATTCAAGAAAACACTAAAAACACAAAAAGTTGTAGTATTTGTATTCACCCCCTTCTACAAATACATATTGACATTGTTCTGGAGAATAACAGTGTGGATTTATTTTAGGGTTATGTGATATATCTCAAATCGTGATAACAAAGAAAATATTTACTGTTACTCTAGGGCTAAGATAATGTAACAATAATTTTGGTAAAAAGATAAGGACGAAGTATCTTACTGTCACTCTTTTGAAAACGAGCAGTTCTGGTGATACTGTGGTAGCATCCGCTCTAGCAAGCGATTCTGTCTCCATATTCATCACTGGCAACAATTTTCCTCCTTGTCCATCAGAAGTAACTTGCTTCCACTCCATACTGACAATAGTCTTGCTCTGCCTGGCTAGCTTATATCCCTATCAAAGGAAATATAACACCCACAGGTCATGATTAAGCCAGTCCTCGCTAAATTTAAATATAAATAAATTAGGGACAAGTCCAGTAAAATTAGTAAAGCGAGTTAATTACACATTCCATATATGGTTGATATGAACTAACAAAATGCATGCCACTCATTTGGAATTCTAGTGTGCGTCACGGGCGCGTCTTGTGTGTGTGTGTGTGAGAGAGAGAGAGAGAGAGAGAGTTAAGTACATTTTCGAGAATACAACAGAACAGCTCAACAAGAAAGAGAGCTTAAAAAAACAACACCAATAGTTTAGCAAACATGCATATTAGATTTCGCAAAATTCTGGTATAGATCAGTCACCTTAGAGTTTAGACACGACGCCTAGTCATTAGATTAAGCAAAGATGATGTATTAATATTGTTGATGCCTAATTATTAGGCTGTACAGCAGATGCACATGATTTATATATAGCGAGTCTTGCAATCTCATCTAAATCACCTACCAATCTAAAACAATAAAGTACTTAGCCAGTTAACCAATCTCACCTTATGATTTAAAACATTAGTAGGCACATTTATATTCAAAAAGCATTTCTGAAGATAATTCTTCTTTCTGATTTCAACCAGAATTGCACTTAGTATGGGTAAGCAAGCCTCAGCAGCTAGTGTATAGTCATTAACACTGCTTGTACCCCTAAACCTGAAGTCAATGACAAGTACTGTCAAACACTTCACAGAGAGCAACATAAAGATAAGTGATGAGAAGATACATATAACACTTCATAGTTTACATACCAGTGATACGATATGGATACAGAAGGTACACCTTGTATAAAGGCTTGGCGAGCACCTGCTACTGTCCCAGAGTACCAGCTGTCAGTCGAAGAAACTATATAATTTGAGTGCGAGAGCATAGACAACCCCATTTTTTTCAACTATACAAGTACTACATTTAAAATATGAGAATTTCTCCCCTAATGGCTTATAATTTATAATCAACACAACCACATACTTATCTTCAAGACACCTGTACTATGAGAAATCCTGATCTTGCCACCTAGGTCAGAGGGGTAACTGCATCTGCTTAATTTAAAAAGGCCTAGGCCTCATTTAGAAAAGGTAAAGCATAAACGTCCCCCATATATCGCTACCTAAATACAGCTTCATTTTGTAATCTCCATTTATTCTGACACCAAACTGGACCCCACGCCGCGATTTGTCAAGGTCTTTTGGTGGTTTCTTAATGACCTCAAGGGCGACGAAAACCAGCAGCAATGACACATCAACACATACATAGATACATATGACTGGAAACTGGATGACTAGTATTAATTGTACATACATATGGCTAGATGACTGACTAGTAATAGAAGTGATTATTGTTCAGAGCAGTACTTGGATATTAATTTACAACTTGTAATCTAGTTAAAGATCTCGAAGGAAATAAGGATTAACAGAAAAAAGAACAATACTAACACGCGATGGCCGCAGTTGTTGCCCTTATTTATGCCACTGATAACCTGCGCCAAAGAATAGATGTGAGTTAGCAACTCACAAAGGAAAAACTTTTGCTACCATCCAAGCAGATACTATTCATTGAAAGCAAAGACTCCGGGATAGAAGTTGCATGTATTGACTGGTTGACCGGTGAACACAAATAACTGACACGTGGGGAGACTTCCGTTATTTTGGTATACAAAAGGCTAAATTAGGCTCTCCGGGGTGTAAAAGCACCCAAAAGTTCGGGGGGGGGGGGGGGGGGGGGGGGGGGGGATGAATCTGAGTTACTACTACTTGGTCAAGAAGAATTATTATAGGGGAATACTACACTAACATTAATATACTATAGATTGAAGTGTAAATAACTACCAGATCAGGCACTGAAGGAAACAGAGCTTTGGACAGTCCTAAAGCTGTACAATCAGCTGGGGTTCCTGCAAATTATGTATCAATTATGTTCAAGTGAAAAGCAAAAGCAATCCATATGGCATGCGTATGTAAACAATACCTTATCATGCCTCTGTAACGAGATGATAACAATTTCCATGGTTTTCGGCACATTTACTAAATGTGCCACTTATACTTTATCATTTTCACTAGCAGAGTGATTTTCCAAAGTTTTATTAGTTCCAAATCTGTGCTTTTGTACTATATGCATTAATATACACTTCATATATTAATTCCATTTTTAATATAGTTGTATGTATACACACATTGTAAAACAAAAATGTTAGAAGTATTTAACATGTAAAGGCAGAAATGTGTCTCTAAACATAAGAATGAGTGTCGAAGGGGAAAAAACATGTGGAGGACATTGTACTAACAGTTGCTCTGACTATGGCGGAAGACTTGTAAAATGATTGTTATGTGAAAAGAACAAACCAGATATTCCAAATGCCTTTGCTCCACTAATTGCCACCTCCTTAGCATGGAGACTGTATTTCCATGTAACACTGTGGCTAACAGCTGATTTTTCGCTGAAAAATTAATGAGATCAAGGCATTAAAATTTATTTGAGAAGGCAACTGCTGTAGAGTGTAGACCATCTATGCATATACTACTAGATGACAAAACTAGTCAAATAGTAATACACCAACTCAGATTTTTTTCCATCATCTGTACTAGAAATTCAACATAAAAATCCTCTTGCCAGTGCGATTTATTACTAACAGATCATCATCATCATCATCATCAAGTCAGTGAAAATTAAAGCACGATATTAGTTAAACTTCCAGAAATTCAATTGTGAAAATAAATTGACTTTTGCTCTTTAGTAGGCAACGTCTTACTACTTACAAGTGGTACAGTAAGGCCATACAAGTGCAAGTCTACAAGTCAAATACAAGTCTACAACGATATTAGTTAAACTTCTTAGAAATGTTCATTTCATTACAATTAAATCCCAATTCAACGGAGCACGATTGGATAGTCCAAGTGGTTGAGGGTTTATCCTCTGTCATCCCAGGTTCTGGGTTCGACTCTGGCTCATCCCGAGAATTTCTTAGAACAGATACTCATTTGTAAGGCTATAAGCCAAATTAGTCAAAAAAAAATCCCAATTCAACGACTCAACTACAAGTCTACAACATTGAGAAAAGTAGCCGGGTCAACAGGGTCAACAGAGAAGTAAATTTCAATCACAATATAATCGCCCTATCTTTAAAGTGACGTCAAATACTCACTTTAATCTGTAATATGCATCCAGATAAAAAAAAATTAATACATTAAAAATTAAAATTAACATACTCCATCGCAAAATTGAAAATTAACAGATATCTAGGTGATCCTTTAGAATGACAAGATCAATTTATACATGAAGAACAGCATATAATGCATAAACATACATAATTATATGCACAAGAGAGCATACCAATCAGGAGCGCAAACGAAAACTCTGTATAGATTGGTGGAGACAAGGACATGAACTAGAGCTTGTAATCCAGGAGCATCGATTCCATCGTCATTCGTTACCATGATCGTTGTCCGAATGTCGCTGCTGCTGCTACTCTCCATTTCAGGCGATAATTTCAAGGCTGGCTAAGTGGCTATAGTAGTATAGTTTCAAGGCCGGTTATGTATATTATTATGTCCGGGCTAGAACAGTTTTTACGTAAAACAGTTGTTTCGAAAACTGTGATATTTTTCGAGCGCGACCATTATGTACATAAATATAGTAATTTATTTCCGAGACAAGTTGAATGAAATGTTTGAGTATGTTCTAACGGACAACCTGGAAATTGAACAAGAAAGTGCACAAGTAGTTATAACTAGAGCTGGTCAAACGGGGCGAGCCAGTTTGGCCAGCAACTAATTCGTGAACAGCACATGCAGTAGGGCGAGCCGTGTCGAGTCCGGCCGATTCTAAAAAGAACTGGCTCGTGTGTGGCTCGACAGGTTAGCGAGTTTATTTTTTTAAATTTTTTTAATTCCATTTAATATTTTAAAAGGATTAAAAAATTATATGAATATTTTTAAAATAAAAGAGGACGGTACCTCTATAAATTTTATTAAATAAAAAATATTTTATAAATAATTTGAGAGGACTACTCTCTAAAAAATGGAACAAACCGCTTGTACATAATAAACATATTTAAAAAATATGAAGCAAATCAAATTTAAATTTATAAAAACGAACATAAAAATTGAATATTTTTAAAATATAAAAAGAATTTTTTTAAAAACATAAAAAATTGAATGTTTTTAAAAATTCAAATATTTTAAAAACACGAATATAAAAATTGAATATATATATATATTTTGAAATTTTAGAATTATTGTTTACACATCTTATACCGATAAAATATTCTAAATATTTATAAAATTTAGTATAAGCTAAGTTTTTTAATAAAACGAAATGCAATGTATGTTACCAAATAAAATACTAAAAATTGAGTAATGCTACAAAACATATACCATGAATCCATCACGCGTGCCGTGCGGGCGGTCCGGGCCGTCACGGTTCACACGAGTCAACCGTGCCGGTCTATGTCGGTCCCGATTCTCCTTCCTCCTACTCGTGCATGATATGTCTTTTAGTCGGTCTGTGCCGGGTTCTAAACCGGCCCGATTCTCAAGCACCTCACGCGAGTTTGATAATGAGTCGGGGCGAGTTGACCCGCCCGTTTGTACTGCTCTAGTTATAACCAGGAGCTACCTAACTTAACTAACATGTTTCCGTGTTGTGCGCCTTGCTGTAAGATGGATCGGGTCAAAATCATTAAGAAACATAAAATTTTAATATGTTATTGGGTCAGTTCTTTAACAGTACGATGGGCTGGAGTGCTGGACTGCTGGACAGCAAATGTTGAGCTCAAAATGTTTTTGAATTCGATTTAAAAAATATATATATGTTCCCGTATCGAAAAGTTTTTTGATTCTATATCAAATTTGTTACACAGAGTCTATTGCATGTATTTTAAACCAAATTTGGTCATCATATCGCACCAATTGTGAAGGGCTGGACATTATTTTAATATACCAATATAAGAATATTATATTTTAAAAGTTTTTGATATATTATAAATACAGTTACTTTTAATATTTCTATACATAGATTATAATATTTTAGTTGGTAAATATAATTATTAAATTACTAAATTGTATAATAATCAAAGTTGATAAAAAGACACTTAGTTATAAAATAAGCGGGTCTTCTTCCATATCCTTGATTTTGGCCACCTATAAAAATATATTATTTTTTATAGTTACACTTAGCTTGAATGACTATAGTTCTACAACTTTAACATATTTAAGATACAATTTCATTTGCAAAAATAAAATAAAAAGACACAGTTTCCTTTAATTTATAAATATAGCCAAATGCTTTGGAACAATCGAAATTAAAATGTGAAAAAAAGTTAATAAAGTGACGAAGTACATGTTGGTAAGTTTTTTGTTCTTAACAATTTTTGGTTACAAAAAACTTGAGTTTCTACCATTCTTTTTTAACTAGATACACACTATTGATATTTGGTAATACATACATTTTATAATAGGTATACTTAAAAGAAAAAAAAAACTATATATATAGTTTAACAAGTCAAGGAATATACAATGCAAACCATTTTTTAAAAAATAGTTAAATAAAACTTCGAAACATATAAGAGATTGCTGGTCTGAGAATAACCTCAGGTACATAAGGTTAAAATAAAACATAATACAAAAATAAGGATATTTTTGTAAATACATGGAGTGATGTATTACATTTACAAATTTATTCTTTCAATATTACATTCCAAAACACATAATCTCAAAATGCCTCTGGACAACCTCAGCTCCCAACATATAAACTAGACTCTTCACAATGTGACCTATTCTCTTAGCATTTGCATCTGAATTATACATGTATTTCCTTAACATAATATTTTTTCAAAGAGATTTTTTTTTAATTAATCAACCAAATTAATTGAATCATCATACACCTAATACAACATCTATACATATATTTTTTGTTAAAAACTTGTTGATCTATTTGCTTTCACTATGCATAATATATAATAAATAAATTAAAAGCAGCACGGTGATGAGCGTGCACTTTAAGCCTTGTGTATCCATTCATCTACCCACTCAAGCAGAACCAACAATAATTTTCTCTTTTTTAATTTTTTTTAAGAAAAATTATTTTCATCTCAATCTTGACTACGTGATGTTTGCAACAAATTAAATACATGCAACAACTTACAAATCATTTATGGACTATGGTCATGCCTCGTCACAAGATCTGAACCTAGCCTTTTTTCATCCTTTGTGATGTTAGTATCCAGTTCCGTTTCAAAGGTTGCATTGTTACCAATATTTCGGTTGCGGTCATTGTTTATCTCTTTTCTTGAATATTTTTAGACTTTATGTATCAGTTGTATCAAAAAATTGTATCTTTATCTTTAGTTCACTGCATTACAATTACAATTGTATCAAAAAATGTTACATATATAGCCATAATACAAGTAGGTGATTTTTTATGTTTTGAAAGAAACATATAAAATGATGGGGTGGATAAAGTACAAAATTTTCAAAATATTGAAATTATTTGAAGTTCTGCAATTAAATTAATATTTAAATAAATATTATTATGATTCGATAAATAAATTATGATTATTCATCACTTACTTTCATTTATTATTATGCTTCTGTAGAGTTTAAAAAAAGTTTTTATCATTTTCATTATAAAAGAAATTTCATTTAGAGGTTAGAAGATAATTTAAATAGGATATGAGTTAATGTGAACAAGATCTCTCTAACGACTAAGGTGAGGCATGGTGTGAACCATGATAGGTTTGTATGATGGCATGCTCCTGGTGGGAGATCAGTACTAGCAGGAGATGTAACTATTAATTTCATAAACTATGTGGTTTGGTTTGAAAATATCATAAACAATGGTCTTTCACTCTTCAAGACGATGTGCTATACCATCTTGTGTTTTGTTTTTACGCACAAGTTGAGAATTCTAGGTTATTACTTGAGGTCTACCTACAGCCTACTGCTCAAGACAAAGCTCCACTCACAGGCTGTTTTTCTTGTGTGTGCAGGACGTAACAGTCTCTATCATAATTTAGGTCCTAAGTTAATTCTTTCAAAATAGATTCCTCCTCGTAAATTTAATTTTTTTTTCCTCATATATTTGTTGGTTTGTATAAATATAAAACTAGAACATATTTGAATGTTTTATTAAATTTGAATTTTCGATTGACAGTATTCGACTCGTTTCGTTTAAGCTCCTCACGGTTACTTGGGCCAGAGGGAAAATAAATTGCATCAGAGAGATTAGTGACTGTTGTTCAGTCAATAGGAACTGCAGTATTGTAACTTCGGAACAACTAAACAGTGGTAACTAGAATGGTATAACTCAATAGTTCAAGTTTTTTTTTGAGTATTTGTCAAACAATTTGAGCCGCTCATGAAGTTATAATATTCAAGTTTTTGTCCTAACTTGACTCGTTTAAAAACGAGTTAAATTCTGTATACTCACAAGTTAATTGAGACAATTTTAATGATTTCTTAATAATTTTAAATTTATAAATTATAAAACTAATTCAAAATAATAATTTTCATAATATAAATAAATAAGTTCGGATTCAAGTTCAAATTGAGTTGAATTTTAAGCTGGAGTCCGGCATGGCATGTACTCGAAAAACTTATGTTCGATCTCAACCCAAATCTCAAACTAAAATTTATTAAATAAGTTCGAACTCGAACCGCTCTCAAGTAGAGTTACGGGAATGAATTCCTCACAGGAAAAGTCTTGTTTAAAGGTCAATATAATAAAACTAAATTAGATACACACTGACAAACATATACTATTAGTAAATCATATATGTGCATAGGCAAAAGTTCTATTACTAACAGGAGAATATACATGCTCATGTTCTGCATCATATTTTATTTATTACACATTATAGAATTTAATGTAGAATATATATGTCTCTAATTTATATTTTATTTAGGAGTAATACATGTATGTGCTGATGTGCATATATATTTGTAATGTGAGAGAGTGAATTTCATGCATAATCTTGCAACTCGTGATGAGGTAGAAATAAAGAAAGCAGAAGACACAGGTGAAGAAAAAGAGATGTCCATGCTTTTTCATGACTTGTTTGTGGGGTAGTCAAGTACTTAAGCCAACAGAAATCTTACCCTCTTATTTTTATAAATTTTGATTATATTATAAAAAGTAAATAAAAATCTTTACTATATATATTCTTTTAATCAGCTTTATCTTTTACTCCACTTTTAAAACTAGAAAGTATGCACTTATGTTTAGATGATCTACTCATGCATATCACCATCTTTCTCTAATATATAGTAAAATGAAACTTATATATGTATGTACATATGTTGTCATGTTGATAAGCAAAATGAAACATATATAACCACACATAGCACATATTATAAGAGAGGAATTGTTTAGCAAATAATTTGAGAAATAGGGAATGAATGGTGTTATTTCTGAATTAGATGACTCTGAGTTTGTTGAAGTTGACCCTACCGGAAGATATGGAAGGGTAAGTTTTATTTTTAGTCCATATTATTGTGTATACCTCTTTATATTATCACTTCATCTTCTTGATATTGGAAAATTCTGCAGTATAATGAAGTTCTTGGGAAAGGAGCATCAAAGACAGTGTAAGAAAACATTTCAATCTTGGAAAAGTTTCCAACTTTTGTGTACATAAATATTTGCTTTTTGCAAAATGATGGTGTGCTGATTATATATGTTTGGGTGTTTCTTCTGGGGTTTTCTTGGTTTTTTTAGTTATAGAGCTTTTGATGAGTATGAAGGGATTGAAGTGGCCTGGAATCAAGTAAAGTTCAATAATTTCTTACAAAGTCCTGAGGATCTTGAGAGGCTGTTTAATGAGATTAATCTGCTCAAGACTTTGAAACACGCCAATATTATGAAATTCTACACTTCTTGGGTTGATGCTGATAATAGACACATAAATTTTGTTACAGAGATGTTCACTTCTGGTACTCTCAGACAGTAAGTGCAGTTCATGTTCTTATAGTTTCTTGTCATTCCTTTATTTGGATTAGTTTCTATATGAAACTTTTTTATTCATATTTAATGATTGTACATAATTTTTTTCAATCGTATTGGCAGGTATAGGCAAAAGCACAAGAAAGTTAACATTAGAGCAGTGAAACATTGGTGTAGGCAGATTTTGAAAGGCCTTCTCTATCTCCATAGCCATAACCCCCCTATTATACACAGAGATCTTAAGTGTGACAATATTTTTGTGAATGGTAATCAAGGGGAAGTCAAGATAGGTGATCTAGGCCTTGCAGCAATACTTCGCAAATCACACGCTGCTCATTGTGTTGGTAGGTTCAGTTTCTTTTGTTTTTAAGGTCACATCAATTGAATCCTGCAATTTTGGGGTGAAGGGTCTAACATTCTTGCTAATACATTATCCTCGTTCTGTAGTGATCTGGAATAAAATTTCACTAATTTTGTTCTTTTGTCTTGTGCTACCAGGAACACCAGAGTTCATGGCTCCAGAGGTATATGAAGAGCAATATAATGAATTAGTGGACATATATGCATTTGGAATGTGCATTCTGGAAATGGTTACCTTTGAATATCCATATAGTGAATGCTCTTACCCTGCTCAGATATACAAGAAAGTTGTATCTGTAAGATTTTCCAAACCCCATTTTTATAAGACATACAACTAGAGTTTAAACTTTTGTATTATTACTTATGGACATAATATTGTCTCTCCCAGGGTAAAAAGCCAGATTCTCTATACAAAGTCAAGGATCCTGATATAAGACAATTTATTGAGATGTGTTTAGCCACTGTATCTTGTCGGCTCCCTGCAAAGGAGCTCCTTAATGATCCGTTTCTTCGAATGGATGATTCTGAATCCCGTTTGGTACCACTAGAGAACTGCAGAGGATCTGATGGGATAGGCCCCATGTTAAGACAACCTCTCTTAAGCATTGATAGTAACAACTCTTTGAACAATCCTTATTCCAGTTATCGTGGTAATTATGAACCAGAATTTGACTTGGAATACATTCCACCTGATTTCGAATCAGATGAAATCGACTTCATGCCGAGTAGAGAAGAGGAGCATTTTGAAAATGTTAATATCACGATTAAGGGGAAAAGGGAAGATGATGGTATATTTTTAAGGCTTAGAATGGATGATAAAGAAGGTATTTTTATTTTTCAAGAACTGTTAGCTAGCTTTCTTGTACAAGATTTTTTTCTTAATAAACTGGAAAGCTGAATTGATCAATCTTTTGCAGGTCGTGTCCGAAATATATACTTCCCGTTTGATATGGAATCAGACACTGCTCTAAGTGTTGCCGCTGAAATGGTATTGGAATTGGATATTACAGATCAGGAAGTGACTAAAATAGCTGACATGATCCATGGCGAAATAATTTTGTTGGTACCGGAGTGGAATAGAGGACTATGTGAAGAATGTCCTGATAAATATATCTGTAGTAACTGTCATAATTGTGCTTCAAATGGCCCTATTATGAACTATTTCTCCTCAGGCGATCCGTGTGTAGAGAACCTTCAAGTCCTTCATTGTTCCACAAATGGCTATGGTGCAACACATGGCCGGTTTGAAGAGATAATGTACCAATATGAGGCATCTGAGCAATGTGTTACAGAAGGTGCACCAGTTGTGTCAAGTCAATCTGCTGGCACGCAATACGAACTAAGCCTGCAAGGATCAGATAATGAGAATGAACAACTTGAAGAATCATGTTTAAGGAACAAGGACAAAGTCATCAATGTTGACAAGGAGAGGGACAGAAAACCAGCTCACGATTTGGCAGACGATCATGAGAATGAAATAAGGCAAGAACTGAGGTGGCTAAAGGCCAAATATCAAATGCAATTGAGGGAGCTGAGAGATCAGCAAATACGAGCCATTTCAAGAAACACAAGTTTTACCAAGAATGCCGATGAGAAAAAAGAACGAAAAAATCATCGAACTTCTCGTTCTTCAACTTCTACAGACGAGGAAATGAATAGCAATCTTCTTAGAAAAATTGCCTCAGAGAGACATTTAAAATTTTGTTTTGCTACTGATGTCGAGGAAAGTTGTGCAAATGAAAAGATCATAAAATATGATGCAGCAGTTTATGATTCTTACAGTCCAGAAGATATTGTCAAAGGAAAAAGTTTCTACACAGAGGTTGTGCTTCCACAATCCCTTCATAGAGCCACTTCTCTTCCGGTTGATGCAGTATATTTCTAATTTCTGCTAATCAGTTCATTACAAAATGTCATTCATGAGGGGAAAATGAAGGATATTGGTATTTCTTGTACTTTTTTTTTGTAACAGAATTGATTAAAAACATTAGCTTACTGCAAAAATCTACATATAATTAGATTGACATTTACTTAGTTTAACATGCTATCTGGTACACAAACATCCTGCTTATTATTTTTAAAACAACTGATAGAATATTTCACATTCAGTTGTCTCCACTCATAGTAAGAGAATCTCTCGAGTCACTGTTAAGTACATATGTGTATAGGTTTTTAATCAAATGAGAACTTCTAAGAATAAAAATTATGAGAGTTGGTGATTTGGTGAAATTCAGTATTTTATGAATTTAATGCAAAACACAATTTGTACTTGCACAAACCACTAACGATTTTTATCTAAATCACTGGTTTAAATTACACAAATCACTAACCCGCAATTCTCATTTGAAATGAGGCCCTATACGTGTTGGTGTCATAATTAGAGAAAAATGGGTAGGCAAATATAGAATGAGCTTCTGAATATGGCAGTGTTTTCCGACCAAATAAGAGCATTGATAAACTTGGGATGGTGAAATTTGACACATCTGTTGCTTAGATTCCATACTACATTATAACAATAAGGTGTGTTATCTTTACTAACAGGATAAAATGGTCCAAAATCTAAAGTCTAAACCACTAGCTGCTGAGATTCTAATATCCAATGGCTAATTTGATCTATCATGAACCGAATTTATATTCCCAATGCCACAGTGACAACTTTCGGTTAGAGGACCCAGGGATGCTGATACTTATTTTAGAAACTCTGTTGAAACTGACAGGATGTAGGCCCCGTTTGGCTGGACTTATAAGCAGCTTATAAGCTGAAAAAGTTGGTATATATGTACTTTTTTTGAAAATAAGTAACTTATTTTCAAATTTATAAATCAGATTTGGTCTTAAATTTCTAAAATAAATATTAATTTTCAAAAAAAAATATGAAAATACTTTTAAAAAAAAGTAACTTATTACTTATAAACTACCAACTTAGATGCATTTTGTGGAATTATTATAAAAGAATATTAGTTGATTAATAATTTACTAATATTATTAGCACATATTTCTATTATATAATTTTTTTTAGTTTTTTTGTATTATTTTGTACTATATATATGTTATGTATATATAATTATAAGTATAAAAATATATTCGTATTGTAATTTTAATAATAATTATTTTATTTTAATAACTACATATTTGAATACTTATTTCAATTAAATATTATAATTTATAACATTAATTATTGATTATAATATTGATAAATTAGGGCTAAACTCAAATGAGAACTAGTTCTTCAGAGAATTTTGTGCTTCCATAACTATGTAAACATTTTTTCACTATTTTTTCTCTAAATACATAATTTAGTCTCCTAATTGTGTTTTTATTTACAAAACACATATTTTCTTGATGAAAAATGTGATATATTTAACGAAATGAGAAGTATGCTACTAGTATGTTCTGTAAACTGTAAACATTTTTCAATATTTTTTAAGAATTCAAAGAATTTTCTCATATAATTGTGTTTGTATTTACAGAACACTTGTATTTAAAACAAAAAATGTGATAATTTTTATAAAATAAGAAGTGTTCTCCAAAATTCTCCAATTAAGTAGTTCTTCATAGAGCTCAACTCAATATAATTATATGAAAATACAATATAATATCATAATTAAAAAAACATAAAATTGTAATACTTAAAAAATTGACACTTTCATAGAACTTTACAGCGGCATCAAGAGATGCCATTAAAATATTTTTGTGAAAAATAGTTTAAAAAATAATGTACATAAAAAAAACTTCAAAAAAAATATTATTATTATTAGTGATGGATTAAAATTGATATCCCATTGAGATTCTCTTACGATTATTTGGTACATTTCAATTCACCAGGCTGCAGGCAAGGCCGCAAGTGTCATTTATGCTAGTGACATGATGTGTGGGTAAATGGATATTTACACATCTATCCAGCAAAAAAACACTTCAAAAACTTTTGAAAACAATATAAATAAATCAAAATAGATGAATTAGTTTGTATTTCTGTTGCTTCTCAAAATAATTATAATAAATAGCAATATAACCCATTTGTGACACAGCCAAACACATCTAGATAATATAGTGAGAAAAGTAGAGATACACATTTTATTCAACAGGAGGAATACAAATTTTATACTTCCCCCATTTTATTTTATTTTTTATAGATAAAATTGAACTTTTTATTCAATTATATTAAATAAATTAAAACATGTTACAAATGTATATTATATTTTATAAAACTTAACAAAACTACTATAATTTATCATATATAATAATTATGAATAATATTTTTAGGACAAATAAAAAAATGGAGTACAAAAAAAAGACAAAGGTTATATATAAAAAGGCAGTGAGATGTACGCAAATATTTTTTGTATCGGGTTGTGTAACAACCACGAATTTCGTATTATTTATTTTTATTTAATTGTTAGAATTCTTTAGCTCCTATTAATTATTTATTGGTGAAAGATATTATTTTTTAGGATTAATATCGAAATGAGATTTAATATTTAGCAAAAGAATTATTTTGAAAATAATAGTCATTAGTGATGACAATTATTAAAAATGAGACAAGTGGTATATGTAAATGGAATTTGGACTTAGGTTATATTATTTGGCCTAGCAGTTGTTATTGGATTAAGTATATAAATTATTTTTGAAATCGTTACTGATTTAGTGTCCCAAATTCATTTTATTAGATATAAATACAAAAAGGAGCTTCTAGAATTCATTTTACATTGTGGTCGTTTATGGTTTCTTAAACTTAAAATAAGTAATTTATTTTATTTTTATTTTAATTACATATTTTCATATTCTTTTTAAAAATAAATATTTATTTTAAAATTTTAAAATCAAATATTATCTTCAAAATAAAAAATAAGTTATTTATTTTCAGAAAAAGTACATACATCCTTATTTTTTTCCGGAAATAAGCTTATTTTTTTCCGGAAATAAGCTCAATGGATTGACAAACAGGGTCATTGTCATGTAGAGTGAGAAAAAGAAATAGTTAGAGAGCGAGTAAACTTGGGAAATTTACTTGGAATTTCGGTGATCGGATTCAATATGCAATCCTATATTTGAGGTCGTGGTGTTTGGATTTCAACGATCAAGCAAGTTTCCGTTTTGAGAAAGTTGGAGGAAAACTTGGATTCTTGTTTTGTTAGTTTCCAATTATAGTAAGGTATATATTTTGGTATTTTTGGAGTTGAGGTTTGATTTTTAATTAAGCTTTGGATTAGTTGAGGTTTTTATATATTTTTTTAATTTGAGGAAAATGGATTAGTTGAGTTATTTGATTAATTGGAGTTTTGATTTTAAAATTAGGGTTTGAGTTGTAAATTGGGGGAAAAGTATTTAATTGAATATTTTAGTTTGAGATGATGTTTAAATGAATTGGGTTTGTTGTTTTTGATCTGGATTGTGTAATTGGAGATGATAAATCGGAGGTTGGTGATGGGTGGCCGGAGTTGGCTTCGGTGGTGGTCGGAAAATGGAGAAACAAGGTGGAGATGATGTGGGTTTGTAATGGTTGAGTTGGTTTTTGTAAATGAACCTTGTGTATGTGTTTGTTTGTGTTTGGGCGTGTGTGTGTTTGGAGATGGCATAAGCCACCACGGCGGCGGCGGAGCCGACCGGCGGTGGTCGGTGATGTAACAAAGGAAGGAGAGAGAGGAGGAATAAGAGGAGAAGAAAAAAAAGAAAAGAGAGGGAGAGAGATGAGCCGAGAGAGAGAGAGAGAGATAAAGGAGAGGGAGGAGGAAGATGTGTGAGGTGGCAATGACCCCACCGACCCCAGCCAGAAGAGAAATTTTGGATTTTTGATTATTTAATTTGTATAATTGTTTTTGAAGGAATAAAATGAGATTAAAAATAGTAGAATGTTTATTTAATTCCGGGTTAAATTTGGATGGATTTGAGTATTATTTTGGGACTAGATTTAAATACCCAATTTATTTTATTTATGAAATTTGGGTATTTAAGTTATTTTAGTAGATTAAAATTTGAGATGGATGTTCCGGATAAATTATATTAGTTAAGGTTATAGTTTCTAGGTGGATTAAAAGAGGAAATTTAATTTAAATTTCCTATTATTTGTTATTAAATATTTATTCTATTCTATTATAGAGGACCCGTGTTTAGTGGGACCCAGTTTGATTCGGAGTGAGCCGAAGAGTAAAGTTTGAAACTGATTTATTTAATAGTTGTTGTTTGCCTCATGCTTCAGGCAAGTATATTTCCACTTTCTTCTCTTGAGCTTGATAATTGTTCTTGATAATTGTTCTGTAGTATAATTGATTAGAGGTCTACAATATTATATGATCAAATGTTAGTTTGGATTATTATTATGTGAACTGTTGATTAAGTGTGATTGTGAATTAGAATTTTTATATTTTACTCCCTCCGTCTTTTCCAATTCTTATCACTTTTTTTGTCACTTTCTGGCACGTATTTTAAGGTGAATTTTAAGGATAGTTTCATAACTTATTTTTAAAAAAAAATTGTATAAAAATAGGATTGTTCTATTTTTATACAAAAATGGAAAATTTCAAAAATAAGTTATGAAACTATCCTTAAAATCCACCTTAAAATGCGTGCCAGACACTCCATTTTGAAATGATAACAAATGAAAAGGACGGAGAGAGTAATTCTACTCTTGAATCGAGACTGTTTCAAAACCCTATCCTTGGCAATTATTTTAGAATTTCAACCTCAGACAATGTGCTTGTTTTCTATTCTTGATTTCTATTCTTGAGAGACCTGAAATCTTTTCAAAAGTCGTTGACCTGTTTTCAAAACAATCAAATATTTAGTTAATTCCTTTCTATTTTATTTCAAAACTTATTTCTTTTCTCAAAGATTTTAAATACTCTCAATGTGGATTTTATATCCTGGATTTTATAAAATATACAAATATATCTCTTTTAATATTTTAAATTTTGATTACTATAATATTTTAGAAAATTATTCTTAAATTATTTTCCCAGATGTTTCTAAAGACTTTGTGTGAGATTTTGAATCTCCATCTATTCTTTATAAAATATTATTTTGATAAAATTCTGAGAACTTTTCAAACCTATATTTAGGGATGTGCTATTCCTTTTTTTATAGGAATATTATTTTATTTCAAAAGATATTATTTTCAAGATTATAGTGTATGCATTATTTTAGCTTCCTATAATTTGTAAGTTGACTCAATATTGTTGGTGTAGGTGCCCTAGAGGCAATACAATGTTTATTTTGATAAACCTTTATGTCAATTGATTATTCAATAAACATATTTATTATGACTTTAATTACTGCGATATATTTGTTAGCATAATAAGTGTCCTTAGAATCATGATACACATTGTATAGTTTAGTACATGACTTGAACTTGAGATTATATAATATATCATATTCTTAAATGTCCCTAGTCGAGTATTATTATTATAGGACAATAATAATACATAAATAGACTAGTATGTTGTTTGACTGATAACCACATCTCATTGGTTATAAGTATGGAGATACTAAAGTCAATACATAGGTACATGTAGGAGTACATGATACTGGACAGACCCACAGTGAGATTCTTCATGTTTAATAAAGTCATAAGAAAGACTCACAGTGATAATGGTGTAATGATCCTTTGACTTGAGATCATTATATTTCTATACGAGGATTAATATACTTTGACCACATTAAAAGTTACCTTTGACCGGGTGATGATAAAAGTGGACATCGGGTATATCATGAGTCGTATGAGAAATATGAATGATAGATAAAGGATTTAACCCTCCTATAATTAGGAGAGATATTATTGGCCTCTTGATTGAGTGAGACTATAAAATGCATGGCCGTGCTCAAATAATGATTTGTTTTCATAGTCTACTCATGGATCAAGTAAACCCGGATTAAATGTTGAAGAGGATGACTAAATACATGCCTCGAGTTTAATCTATAATATATATGGTTAAAGGGATTATATTACACTGAAACATTAATCACGAAAGGTTTTATCGAATCACGATTTAATTATTATTTAATTGGGTAGCAATGATGTATTACTAGATACCGCTCATTGTTTATAATTTTATTGGAGAATAAAATTATTGCTAATTAAATAATAGTCTATAGGGTCACACACATAGAGTACTTAAAGGAATAATTAATTTAAATTATAGATTTAAATTAATTGATGATTATTTGAATTTTATTATATTAATTAAGTGAGACTTAATTAATTGAAATAATATAAATTCGAATTTGAATTCTGCCATTAATAATTAAGTGTGACTTAGTTATTAATTAAATAATAAAATTCGGTTTTATTATTTAATCCTAAACCTACATGGGTTAGGCTTTGCTGTTATGGGTTGCTATTATGGGCCTATTAACCAACCATTATAAATAGATAATGTAGGGTTAATAAGGATTATGTTTTTAAGAAAAACGAACCCTAGCAGCAGCAAAGGCAGAGAGAAAAGGCAGAGGCAGAATTCGAAATCATCAAAGGAGGCTAGTACATCCATTCCGTAATCAAGATCGTGAGACGTTCTTGAAGGTGCTCGTGTGGATACCATAGAGGTGCTTTCGAGAGGAAGACACAAGTCGTGAAAGCTAGGATCTCCGTTGAGTTCGTGTAAGTCAAGACCAGACAAAGGTATGATTCCGTTTCACCATAATCTGTCAATCTTATACATGATCCTGCGTTAGGGTTCCGAAATTTTTCGTTATATTTACGTTTAATCCGCTGCGTTTTATGCCTCGGAACCCAACAATGGCATCAGAGCTACGTGTATAAGGGACTGATTTGGTTACGTGTTTTATGTATTTGATGCATACATGCCTGTTTTGGTGACTGCCATGCCATGCTACTGCTTTGTCATAATCTGTTATGCCACTGCCATGCTTCTGCTATGCTACTGCCATGCCTGTTATGAGACTGCCATGCCTGTTATGAGACTGCTATGCTTCTGCCATGACATGATATGTATGATTAAAAACTGTTATATGATGAGTATCTGGTTATTCGTATAATGAGTACATGGTTGATGATACTAGCATGTTAATGATTTGCCATGAATGATTTATATGCCTTATTGCGATTTGTATATTATGCATGAGGGTCAGTTTGTATAGTGATATAAACTGGTGGACAGATTGTGTTGGACATGATTTGTTAATTGGGATATGATAAGTATGTATATGATACATGCTTTTGAAACTGTATAAATTGCAGTGGGGAAAAAGGCCAACAGATATGATCTGTAGTTCAGAAATTGATGATTTCTGAATAGGACTGGTCTTCGAAAATAAAAAAAAAATTCTGATTTCGAGCTCGACCCCAGCTGGGGGCTGCCGCCCCAGGACCCCGCCCGGGGGCTGCCGCCCCCGAACCCCCGCCCAGGGGTTGCCGCCCCGGACCCCCGCAATATTTTATTTTGTGTACTTGAGCATGGTGCTGGTTATGACCCTTAGACCCCTAGATTAATGGTTTTGGTTTTGGTTTTGGTTTTATAAATACGACTTTCATGTCGTTTTCTTCATTCTTGTAATTGTTTAACCTCGAATGTAATTCGAGTTTTCTTATGTAAGTACATTAGTATAGGTTGTATTCAATTATTCCATGTAATGTACTTGAAGATTGAAGGATGATCCAAGAAGAGGAGCAAGCACCCATGGATACAAGAAGAATGAAGACATGTAATTGTATTTATATTTCACCACCATAGATTGACTTTGATCCTTTCATTAGCTCGAAAGGATCACATAGGAAAGGGGCCATAACCAAGCACGTTTACATACTGCACTTTACATATTGATGTATGAATGTATGTGTAGAGTAGAAGATGCATGCTTTAATTAGATTAATGATGTATGCATGTATTAGATACGTCACCCATGCCATGCTTGCCATGCTAAACAAGATAAAATCTGTAACGATTTAAGATTTTAAAATTAACAAACGATCATGAGATTCTTGTGTTTATGAAATATGGATTTTTAAAACACGGAATTGAATATGGATTTTGATGTCTATAATTGGGATTTTCTGACAAAAACGGATATGCGTATTCGTAAGGCTGATGGGTTTTAAGTGTGACCACTGGTATCCTCCATCTACCTGGGAAATGAACAATTTAAGATGTCAATTTGAAATATTTAGTTCAAGGAAAAATTGAGGATCTCTTCATGATGTGATCATGATCGTCGTAAATTTTCTAAACCCCTTAACAAAATATTAAGTTTTAATCGGATGCTTTCCAATGAATGAACACTCATCGAATCCTAGATCGATTAGGGGAAAGACTGTCAGTGACAGGGGACTCCTATCTATCGTGGTGAGATGCGACGGATATAAACGGTTATATTCGGCCGTTGTATCATTGGGTCAAACTTAACTGAGTCGTCATAATAAGGTGAAAGTAAACGGTTATATTCAACCATTATGAACTTAGAAGCATAGAGTTTGGTAAGATCAATCGTTGCTCACCAAACTATCCAAGAATTATATATGATATAATTGACAAATGTTGTCTACCTAAATAATCATTCTTAAGGACTTCCAGTGGTTGACTTAAGACATGACGAAATATGGATCTTGGCTCACTAGAAAGAATTATGGGATATACTTTCCAAATTAATAGTAAGGGCTATTAATTTGATAAAAATAGTGGGAAATATATTATGAATGTATCATAATCATTTGAACATAATAAATAACTCAGACAATCTAATGTTTAATTTTGTGCTTTTATCATTGTAGATACCAAATAATGACAAACAACACAAACACACTATCCGTACGATCTGTCCTTGAGAAGGATAAGCTGACAGGAGGAAACAACTTCCTAGACTGGCAGAGGAATTTGAGGATTGTCCTCATGCAGGAGCGCAAGCTTCATGTCATTGATATTCCTCCGGCAGGTCCCCTTCCTGAGGGCGCTACTGTTGAGGAACGAGCGGCCCACACAAAGGATGAGAATGATGCAACTGATGTTGCATGTCTTATGTTGGCAACTATGAGTGCTGAGCTTCAAAGACAGCATATGCATATGGATGCATATACTATCTATGAGCACTTGCAAAGCATGTTTGCAAGCCAAACTCGTCAAGAAAGGTTCAACACGAGTAAGTCACTTTTTAATTGCAAACAAGGGGCAAGTGAACCAGTTGGCCCACATGTTCTGAAGATGATTGGTTACATTGAGTATCTTGATACTTTGGGTTTCCCGATTATTCAGGAAATTGGTATTGACCTAATCATGAATTCTTTGAACAACAAATTCACCCAGTTTATCATAAACTACAACATGAATGAATTTGACAAAACACCTACTGAATTGTTGGCTATGTTGAGAACATATGAGACCAACATGAAGACGGCTGAACCTGCTCCCATACTGATGGTGGGCAATAAAGGTAAGGCCAAAGGGAAAGGCAAGTGGAAGGGTAAGAAGAAGACAGGTTCTGATTCTACACCCAAGCCAAAGTCAGGTCCCAAACAGGCTTTAAAGCCTAAAAGTGGGGTCGCTAAGGGTGAATGTCACTACTGTAAGAAAACTGGTCACTGGAAGAGAAACTGTTCAGTTTACTTGGAGGATCTGAAGAAGAAGAGGGCTGAGCAAGCTTTTACTTCAGGTATATATGTTATAGAAGTCAATCTGTCTATTTCTACATCTTGGGTATTGGATACTGGATGTGCTTCTCACATTTGTATAAATGTGCAGGAAATGCAGAGAAGTAGGACATTGGCTAAAGGAGAAATGGACCTACGAGTTGCCAATGGAGCAAGAGTTGCTGCTTTAGCTGTAGGAACATATTATTTATCTTTGCCCTCTGGGCTAGTTTTAGAATTGGAAAATTGTTATTACGTGCCTGCGATTCGCAGAAACATTATTTCTGTTTCTTGTTTGGACAAGAAAGGTTTTTCGTTTACAATAAAGAACAACAGTTGCTCTTTTGCTTTGAATGATTTAACCTATGGTGTTGCGCGTTTGTTTAATGGTTTATATGTTCTTGACTTAGATAATCCTGTCTGTAATATAGAAAACAAACGACTTAAAGTTAATGACTCAAATCAAACATACCTCTGGCATTGTCGTCTAGGCCATATAAATGAGAAACGCATATCCAAATTACATAAGGATGGATATTTGGATAAGTTTGATTTTGAATCATACCAAGAATGCGAATCTTGTTTGCTTGGTAAAATGACTAAAGCCCCTTTCACTGGTAAGGGTCAAAGGGCCACTGAACGTCTGGAGCTAATACATAGTGATGTATGCGGCCCAATGCGTGTGATGGCTAGAGGAGGCTACTACTACTTCATAACATTTACTGATGATTTCAGTAGATATGGATATATATATCTTATGAAGAATAAATCCGATTCTTTTGAAAAGTTCAAAGAATACAAGGCTGAAGTAGAGAAGCAAATTGGCGGAGGCACAAGTATTAAAATCTTACGATCTGATCGTGGAGGAGAATACTTGAGCACAGAATTTAAAGATTATTTAAAGGAGTGTGGTATTGTATCACAACTCACTCCGCCAGGTACACCTCAATGGAATGGAGTTTCAGAGAGGAGAAATCGCACCTTGTTGGACATTGTGCGATCGATGATGAGTCATGCAGATCTTCCAATTAGTTTCTGGGGTTATGCTCTAGAATTTGTTTATGACATATCTGTTACATAAGATATAAACACGAAACAGTGGGAAAACTATAGACCTCGATGAAGATCGAGAACCACAAAATAGCATTGAACCTGAAGTGGAACAGGAGCAGGATAATGATAATGCTCAACAAACACAGGTTGTTCGTAGAACTGGTAGAATTCGCCATGAGCCAGAGAGATATGTATTTCTCTTGACTCAATGTGGTGATTTGATGCTCATAGATGAAGATGAGCCTCTCACATACCAAGATGCTATGAACAGTCCAGACTCTAAGAGATGGCTAGAAGCCATGAAATCCGAGATGGATTCCATGTAAGAAAACCGAGTATGGACTTTGGTTGATCCACCTGAAGGGGTAAAACCCATAGGGTGCAAATGGGTTTTCAAGAAGAAAACTGACATGGATGGAAATGTTCAGACCTATAAAGCAAGGCTGGTTGCAAAAGGTTTCAGACAAATTCATGGTATTGACTATGATGAGACTTTCTCACCAGTGGCTATGGTCAAGTCCATAAGGATTTTGCTTGCTATTGCAGCATTCCATGATTATGAAATCTGGCAAATGGATGTCAAAACAGCCTTCCTTAACGGAATACTTGAAGAGGATGTGGATGTGTACATGACACAACCTGAAGGTTTTGTCGATCCAAGGAATGTTAGCAAGGTATGTAAATTACGTCGATCCATTTATGGATTGAAGCAAGCCTCTAGGAGATGGAATATCCGTTTTGATGAAACAGTCAAAGAGTATGGCTTTGTTCAAAACGAAGATGAACCTTGTGTTTACAAGAAGGTTAGTGGGAGCCATGTGGCATTCATAGTACTATATGTTGATGACATACTACTAATGGGGAATGACATACCTTCTCTCAAGGCTGTTAAGATTTGGTTATGGAGCAACTTCTCTATGAAAGACTTAGGAGAAGCATCCTACATTCTAGGAATGAGGATCTATAGGGATAGATCTAGAAGGATGATCGGTCTAAGTCAGAGTACATACATCGATAAGGTTTTGCATCGTTTTGGTATGCAAAATGCAAAAAAGGGATATGTCCCCTTGTCTCAAGGGATAACGATCTCTAAAGATCAGTGTCCGAAATCATTGGATGACAAGGACCGCATGAGTAAGGTTCCATATGCCTCAGCAATTGGATCCATCATGTATGCGATGGTATGTACTCGCCCAGATGTTTCGTATGCTTTAAGCATGACGAGCAGATACCAATCTAATCCAGGTGAAGGTCACTGGACGGCTGTCAAGAATATTCTAAAGTACTTGAAAAGGACTAAAGATTCATTCTTGGTGTATGGAGGAGAGGAAAAACTAGTTGTAAAAGGTTACACCGATGCAAGTTTTCAAACAGACAGGGATGATACTGTATCACAGTCTGGTTTTGTGTTTTGTCTAAACGGAGGTGCTGTAAGTTGGAAGAGTTCAAAACAAGAAACAGTAGCTGATTCTACAATGGAGGCTGAGTACATTGTGATGTACAGTTAAGCTAAGAAACACAAAAGAACTCAGCCTGCTGGTATAGGGTACTCTCTTTGTACAAGAAGGTTCATTTCTGCATTTTTCGTAACTCGCAACTGAGAAAGGCAGCATGCCACTCCAGAACTCCAACTAATAAGTTTACAAGTGCATGCCTACTACGATAAAATAAAATAACGACGGGAGTTATAAGAAGAAAGGCCATATATGGTAGAATGTACATTACAAAAATTCTTATATGCATCATGCATGAATGGTCAGAGACTCCTATATTACAAAAATTCTTCTGCAGTGTTCAAATCATGTAGAATGTCAGATTTAATCTCCTCGGGGAGTGCAGCAGACGGGCCTGCTTTGGAGTAGAAGCTAGCTAGTGATCTGATGGCTTTTTCCAGCATGACATATGATTCCTGTGTTCAAGTACAAGTCAAAGTCAGAAACCAAATTTTCAACAGAAGTCTTGAGCAATGGGAGTACTAGAAGTTGTCAACACTAACAACTAGTTTTAAAGATGCACATAAGGTAAAGCATTATAAACACATGCACTTGATTCACCTCATTGATCCAATGCTTAAGAATGGGGTTGTGGATTAGTAATTGCAAGTACAGGGTAGGAACTTGTCATATCTGAACTAAGATGGTGCTTGGTTGCTGTGTTTAAAGATCAAATTAAAGGATTTGCTGCCTTACATAAATTCTGACCTCTTTTAATACAGGAAAATGTAAAACAAAGATTAAACCTTCAATGGTCAGAACATGGACAGTGCAGTACTTTATTTGGGGGGATTTAATATCATTGAACTCACAGGATCATACACTTCAGTAAGCAAAATGGAGACCTTGAAATCATTGCATTCACTAAACTTATACACTCCAGTGAGAGTAATGGAGACCTTATACGTAGCAACTTGCGATATACTAGAAATACGTTGGCAATGAGGCAAAATATAACTGCACATATTGACTAATTCTTTTCCAGTGATCTGAGCCAAACTAGGCTTCCACAATGTAATCATCCATCAGTACTTTGTACAAGCAGCATATTTGTTATCATGCCAAGATATATTTTTAAGGCCTGGAATTGACTATAATACTAATATGGAAAAATGTAATCAGATTCTAGTGAAAGCAATTTTTGCTCTGACAATTAGCCTATCTCACAGTTTGCATCATATCATAATTACACGCATCAACACACATCATATAAATATTATGTGCAAGCCTTTAAGAAAATAAACAATTGTTATCATGAGATAAGTTCTACCTAGTCTACTATCATGCCAAATCAGAATGCTCATAATAATCTGAGTCTAGTACTACTTTTGAGAATGAACCAATCCGCCAAAGAGCTCAATATTCCATGTAAAATAACATTATCAAACAGCATTGGCCATAAGGGTTCTAAATGCTCATCTAAAGTATTAATACAATCCCTATGCTTTTCATAAAAACAAAATAATTTTTTACAGCCCACTAACAACAGAGCAACTTCAAATAGTCACTTAGCAATAACTCAAGTGACTGAGAAACATGAAATATTTACCACCCATGTATATCTCCTGTTTCCAAGGCCAAGGATAAGTATCATTCATTAAAATCAATTTCATGTTCTCATTATGCTTAAATAAGAACCTTTATCTACCCAAGACTGACGCAGGACTTTAAGTAAAGGCGATCAAAATGTGAAATCATACCTCTTTAACAACTATTTGATTTCCCCTCCAGTTACCAAGATAATCTCGAATTGATGCCTTTGCTGCATCTGCTGTCCGTCTAAACTTGGCATTATCCTTTGGATCTTCATTAACTGACTCACGCAACGTCTTTACCACCTCTCTTGCAGATTTCAGGTAAGCCTTAGGCAACACCTTTCCTGACTTTGTTTTCTCATCAGGATCAAACAAAGACTTTATGGCATCAACAACTGTTTCATCCTTGTTTTCTTTGCTAGTTGACTCCTCTGCAGCCAAAGCTGGTGACGATGTTAATGGCCAGGTGAGGGTTAATATCGTAATTAATGAAGCTCCACCACAGACTAAAACATGTCGACGATGAGATAATGCTTTATTAGAATGTATTATGGCACGACTCCTGAATTCTGGTTTATCTGAAACATTGCCAGGAAAGCAGACACATTATACTACTTTATCTTATTTTTTGTATTAATTAGCAAAATTAAATGAGCAGCAATTCCTCCCATAAGTGCATTACTTAATTTAGTGAATGAGAAAACATATACCACAATACAAAAAAAGTTTGGACTAACATAAAACATTATGGGAGAAAAGCCCAAAATACTGTTTGCAATCCAATCCGTGTGTGTAAGATGCATAAAAGTTAGAAAGGAACGGGAATTGTGCGGGCCAATTCATATCATCACTTCATACCTAAGAAGCAAGGATAGTGCAGGGATACATGCATTCGACAAATATGATGATATGGGGATACGGGTGTGGGGGATACAACACATATGAAAAGTTAATATGATTATATGAATATATATATCTTATGTAACAGTAATACATTATATAACCCATTAACTAAACTAAAAAATTTATGCGAATTGGATCAAATGCATAACAAAATTGTCTACATAAAACAAAAGAGTTTATGTTAGATTTTTACAATTACTAAAAGTGAATATAAACATCAATACTGTTTTCATTGCTAATTGATACACTTTTTATTGGTAAGGTATTTACTTACACCAATTTCGAGTACGCTTTGTAAAATAAAAAATCAAAGTTGGGATTGTGCCTAATGTTGATAATCCAAGTATCCCTTCTATTAGCCTCATATGCAACATACGAATTCATTCTATATCGAAAGGTATGCATTTGCTTGATTCTTACATCACCTTATGTTGAAGATAACCACCATTAAACTTTGTAAATTTTATATCTTGAGGGCCTCAAATTAGCATTAAAAAAACAAGAATTAAAAAAATAGCTTACATCCATTAAAGCCTCCATCTCTGTCAATAGCACTAACAATAGTAGGAGGCCATGTAACAGAAACACCCATACTACCTTCAAAACATAAACAGATTTCATTACAATACATATCACTATCACTCACTTTCAAGAAACACGTATCAATGATACCAAGATTCATTACAGTACATAAATGTATGTATCTAGCATACCCATGAACACAATTCAATACAAAATTATTAGAAACAGATAAATTGAGTGATTCTTACTTGGCGGTACAATAGAAGAGGCGGATAAGAAAGGGGGTAGTTTTATGACAAGCCAAGCATGCCCTTAATAAGGACTAAATTCTAAACAGGGCCAGGCAAAAAATAATCAAACCGACCAGAACAGACTGCTTTTTACGATTTTTTAAGCGGTTTGGTTTGATTTAAATACAAACCTGTCCAATTTGGTTTTCATTTCTAGATCAACCATTGAAACCGAATCGGACCGCTATAAATATATATTATTATTATATATAATATAAATTTGTTTTACATTTACCTATATTTATCTTTTTGTTTATTTGACCATATGTAATTTGTTTAAATTTGACAACTCATGTTAATTTGACATAATTTTTGTGCTATTTGAAAATAGATTACCGGATGCGGTATTTATATTTCTGTACTAGCTCAATTCTAAGTAATGACAAGATATTTCGGTACATTTATTTTTAAATATCTATATTTTAAATTTGGTTTAAAACCGTAACCGACCGAATCGAACCGTTTAATTTTGGTCTGGTATGGTCTGAATATTTAAATGGTCCGGTCTAATTTGATATTTAATGAAATCGGTATATATGGTCCGGTTTGATTTCGTCATTAAAAACTGACTAAACCGACCAGTGCTCGGTCCTCCTTCTAAACTACTTTTTTTACTGCTGGTCTTAAAATGTTCCGCAAATTAATTATTGATTTTTTATTGCTTAATTATTTACAAAATTTGATTGAAATTAAAATTGATTTTTATAAATTTAGGATTGAAAGTTAAATTTTAAAATAAATTAAATCTCACCCAAATTCATTTAATTTCAGTTTTGAGTTTGATTTTGATAATTCTGAGTTTAGAAAGTTCAAAGTCGTGGGTATTTTACTGCATATAAATTATTTTCGGATTTTTTGTGCATATTTTGTTTTGCCGGAAAATGTTTGAGGTGGTTTGAAAAAGAGTTTAATAAAAAATTTAAATTAGTGAGTGAAATGAGTCAAATTTGCAATCAGTCACCTACTTGATACATTTGGACGCAATCAGTCACCTATTTGATATTTAACCCCATTCACAAAGTGATATAATGAATAAAAGGAACATAATTTGCCCAAAACATCGATGGAATGATTAAGGTTGTGTGCACTTTAGGAATGGAATGATGTTGAAATGAAATGCACGTGGAAATAGAATTGAAAAGAAATAGAATAGTGAATGAAAGAAATAATCATTTCATTTCTAAAATTCCTGAAAAAATTTTATAAAAAAAATTCTCAAAAAATAATTCCTAGAAATATTTCTGAAACAAACATTATCCCGAAATATTATTTTTTAAAATTTCTGAGATAGATTTTTCGAGTGAGAAATATATGATGTGCTATTTTTAAAAGGAATGAGTTTATTTCACGTCATGAATCAAATTGAATAATGAAATGGGTGTGATAATGATTCATTCAATTCTTTTATATATGTGAACAACTAAATTTTTGTTACAGTGGAAATGATCATTGCATTTGTGTCAAAATCTTTTCTATTCTTGTGTAATGAACATAATCTAAACTTTTTGAACAAAAATTCAAAGTATGAAATCTGACCTAGTAATGTTTAGATTTTAGGGTCGTTTGAAACTTTTAAAGAGATATGATATTAATTTGATTAATAAAATTAAAATACCACTACATATCAATCCAATTAAAATACTATTACATACTATTAACTTTTTTTTTTTACGAAAATATTATCCATTTCAATGAAAAGACCGGATATGGCTGGGACAAACCCCCCAAACCGACAATACAAAATAAATAAGTTAAATAAATAACCGTTTTGTTTCCAGATCGCTTAAGATACATAATAGAAATATTTTTTGAACTAGATAATATTACAATGACTTTCCGAGAAATCCAACTCACATCCTTTCTGAAACCAGTAGTATCATAATTGACTTTCACACAATTAATTCCAGTTGTAATCCAATATTCAGAACTTTCAGTAGCACCAATTGAAATTGGAGGAACCGATGTCATCATCAACAATCTTCTGTTGTGAAAAGTGATTGTGATTAGATAAGAGAAAGAAAGACGAAAATAAATTTGTGAAAAGGAAGACGGTTTAATTATTGAACAAAAGAATAGATTTACATATTTTTTTTATGACCGTCTAGTTAGAGTTGGAGATCGACTTTCGTTATAACCACACAACGTAATATGATTAACTTGCGTCTCATATGTCATAACACATTAACCATACATAGCACACACAAGGCCCCAATGAGGTACGTTTGTAAATGGGGACCGATCCATGCCACGGGATGGTTGATTTTGCATGTAATATATGAAAGATACGATTCATTGGCTGAACTTTCCAACCACAAGTCACCAAACCACTATTTGTTTTGAGTCTTAAAACAATAATTCGTTAACTGACCTTTCAAACCTGCAAGAGACATTTTGTTTTCTAGCATTGATATATTTCATTTTAAGTGAATTGAACTTAAATTAGTTAGAATTTTAGGTATTGTTTTCAACGTTGTTATATCTCATTAACTAAGAACTTCGTTCTTTTATGTTTTCACCCAACGGACGAGGTCTTTAGTTCAAGTCCAGGTTTATGTTTTCGATCATTTATGTTTGTAACTTCACTTTTAATATAAAATATTGAACTTAGCAACCAAAAAAATAAAAGCTTAAATTGTCGGAAAACAATATATTTTAAAGTCTTAAATACAAAAATGATACCTGCAAGTTAAAGTTGTGAACGATTCCGTAATACAAAGCCAAATATGAGTTAATTTCTTGTCGATATATATTTCAGGGTATAAAATTAAATGATTTAAAAAATTACTGCATAAGTATAATATATCTGTAATATCCCGTATTTTTATTAGAATAATAAAATAGATTAATAATAATAATAAGGGATTAAAATTTGATAGAGATTGGGAATTAAAATTAGATTATAATAATGGGCTTTCGAATATGGGTCGGATTTGAATAACCAAATTGTAGTAGGTTTATAAATTAAGGTTTTAGAGCACTATATATAGATTGAGATCTTTTTTTTCATATTCTTTTCAATCCACCAAGACTAAACAGTTATAAATCTCTCTCGACACAAATCTTGATTCTTTTTGTTCATCTTTATTATTGAAATTCGTAGGATTTCCCATACACAACTCAGCTATCTTGTAAAATTCGTAGTAAATTCATCATAAGTCAGAATTCAGCGATTCTGGACTTTTCGGAAAGATATTTTCGTTCTCTACGACTTTCGTGTTTAAGTTTTTCCAGAAAACATCGTTTAGAGGGTCAAATAGATGAAATACAGATCTGGGCAGAATTGGAGTTACAAAGAAGTTCGACGTTTGAGACGTTTGAGATTTGATATTTTTGATTGGGTGTTAAGGATTCAATATATGTTCTAGGATATTGTTAATTCTTGGTTTGCGAGGTGGAGGTAAGTTTCTGATTGATCTTTCTGGTGTTTTTAAAATTCTGTGTATATTTGATTATATAAATTTGGGCTAAGTAATTATATTTTGAAGTGACGTGTATTATCCGTATATGTGTTGTGTGTTAACAGTAAGTTTGAAACTCTGATTTATGTCATGGTTTGTGAAAATAAGAATAAGAACTTAGGGCCGAGTCACCGGATTGTAGTGACAGTTTTCTGAAAATTTAGGACCGTTATCACCGGGTTGTAGTGGTCGTGGCATAGATCATGGGTTTTGAATTATTGTTGTTTATGTGGTTATCTGTATCATATATATCGAATAAGAATATGAAAGTGTATCGAAAAGTTATGTGCATAGTTATCATATCGAAAATTATTTTGCTATATGTATTACTTGTTACTTGGCCCGACTAGTTAGATCGATTGGTTACTTGCTGAGCTGTGTAGCTCATTACTTACAATTTTCAGGTTCGATGTATGAGGAAGATGAAGTGTATCGGATTTCGAGGATCTTAGATTTGGAGTAGATTGGTTGTTCACTCGTCATTGTTAGCTGCGCTTTTGTAATAGTTAGTTTTGTAATAGAGTTTTTGGATTAATAAATATAATTGTTTTAGATTTTGTAAGATTAATGGCCCGAAAAGGGCGGGCTGTTACAGTTGGTATCAAGAGCTCTAGGTTATTTTCCTGTAGACTGGCTTTGGCCTTGACCAGTGGATAGTTGGGTGATTATAAGTGACTTTTTGGATAGACGTGTTATGGTCTTTTTGGAGAATAGGATTTCTGAGAATTTGGGGACCAAATTCTTTTTAAGGAGGGTAGTATGTAATATCCCGTATTTTTATTAGAATAATAAAATAGATTAATAATAATAATAAGGGATTAAAATTTGATAGAGATTGGGAATTAAAATTAGATTATAATAATGGGCTTTCGAATATGGGTCGGATTTGAATAACCAAATTGTAGTAGGTTTATAAATTAAGGTTTTAGAGCACTATATATAGATTGAGATCTTTTTTTTCATATTCTTTTCAATCCACCAAGACTAAACAGTTATAAATCTCTCTCGACACAAATCTTGATTCTTTTTATTCATCTTTATTATTGAAATTCGTAGGATTTCCCATACACAACTCAGCTATCTTGTAAAATTCGTAGTAAATTCATCATAAGTCAGAATTCAGCGATTCTGGACTTTTCGGAAAGATATTTTCGTTCTCTACGACTTTCGTGTTTAAGTTTTTCCAGAATACATCGTTTAGAGGGTCAAATAGATGAAATACAGATCTGGGCAGAATTGGAGTTACAAAGAAGTTCGACGTTTGAGACGTTTGAGATTTGATATTTTTGATTGGGTGTTAAGGATTCAATATATGTTCTAGGATATTGTTAATTCTTGGTTTGCGAGGTGGAGGTAAGTTTCTGATTGATCTTTCTGGTGTTTTTAAAATTCTGTGTATATTTGATTATATAAATTTGGGCTAAGTAATTATATTTTGAAGTGACGTGTATTATCCGTATATGTGTTGTGTGTTAACAGTAAGTTTGAAACTCTGATTTATGCCATGGTTTGTGAAAATAAGAATAAGAACTTAGGGCCGAGTCACCGGATTGTAGTGACAGTTTTCTGAAAATTTAGGACCGTTATCACCGGGTTGTAGTGGTCGTGGCATAGATCATGGGTTTTGAATTATTGTTGTTTATGTGATTATCTGTATCATATATATCGAATAAGAATATGAAAGTGTATCGAAAAGTTATGTGCATAGTTATCGTATCGAAAATTATTTTGCTATATGTATTACTTGTTACTTGGCCCGACTAGTTAGATCGATTGGTTACTTGCTGAGCTGTGTAGCTCATTACTTACAATTTTCAGGTTCGATGTATGAGGAAGATGAAGTGTATCGGATTTCGAGGATCTTAGATTTGGAGTAGATTGGTTGTTCACTCGTCATTGTTAGCTGCGCTTTTGTAATAGTGACCTTTGTAACACAATTTTTTTTTGGATTAATAGATTATTTTGTAATTTAGATTTTGTAAGATTAACGGTCCGAAAAGGACGGGCTGTTACAATATCATTGTGAACCGAAACTGTTATTAAATATACAAATTTGCAATATTTTATTTTTTATATTTTTAATTATAAGTTCTTGAAGAAAAAGACTATCATTATAGGAGTTTTTGTTTATTTAATAAATAATTTATAAGTTAAAATTATATGTTTTTTAATTATAAATCATTTGTAAAAAAAGATAAACAGTGCCAAATATATGTAGCTTTGTTGTCTACATATTTAATTAGGATTGTATTTGGAAATATGAATTTCATTTTAAATGATCGGATTTGAATTTTTATTTTAAATTTTCATATTTATATTAATATTTGAATGATTTGGAATTTAAATGAAATCTAAATTCAAATTCTTTGATTATCCAAACATATTATTTGATCAAATTTAAAATTTCAAATGGAATTCAGGTGTCCGAGACAAGAATTCTCGTTCATGCTACCAAAACTTAGTCGAGGGCATTGGGTCAATGTTTTGGTGATTTCTCCCAAATATTATAAGAAGCATTGCCAAGTGTTGTAGAATTCTTGGAGGCTATCACTATGAGATCTTTCCAACTTTTTATTTGTAATTTGTAACTCCCTAAGAATTAAGATATAAATTATAATCATATCCACTTGCTGGATGTGGAAGTGTAATTATTGATTAACATTTCTTTTTCTGACCATGACCTAAACAATCCACACCTGGATATATTATTTTATTTTATTTGCATTATTGAATTATTTTCTCCTCTCTTTGTACAGTTACTTGTTGATAGGATGCACATCATGCACATCCATTAGCCAATTAGCCAGTCGCTTAGTCTGACCATTTGTTTAGAATATAATATAGATAGGAAAAATGTTTAAAATACTATAAATAAAATAAATATTGAATTTTAAATATCACATTTTAATCAACGTAGTCATATTTTATTCGCCAGAATTCACATGTTGAAAATTTGACAAACAACTTTTTTATTATGTCAAACAAAAATAACAGTACACATATTTAAATGCCAAACAATGACTAATAAGCTTAAATATTCTTGTAAGACCATGTCACCCGTATGAATTAAGTGAATAAATAATTTGAAAAAGGTAATACAAATTAAAGTTTTTAATACTCCCCATCCTTTTTAGTTGTTCTTTTAACATTTTACGCGCATTTTAAGGCTCATAAAAATATAATATAATTGATAATTTAAAATAATATTTTAATACACATAAAAAACTTAGTATAAATAACAACTTGACAATTTAAAATAGACCTTTGAGTATTTAAAATATTTTTAATGGATAAAATTGATAATCATAATTCATACAGTAACATTATTTTGAGCCTGGTGCATACTTGGACTTAATTTTAAAAACTAGAAACAAATAATAATAATAAGGTGTTAATTACTCCTTCCGTCCCATTATATATGTCATTTTTGAAAAAATTACCCAAGAATTTCTAATATAAAAATTATTTTTCATTTATATCCCTATTAATTACATTAGTTAGGATAGTTTCAACGTATATTTGAATGATAATTTCATTTCATTAACTATTAGTACAAGCACTAATATTCTAGTCAAAAATTATTTTAGAAATTTACTTTTAAAATTACATTGAAAGTAAGATAATGGACATTTATTATGAGATAATTTTTTTCTTCCAAAAGTGATTATTAATTTGGAACGGAGCAAGTATTAATTAAAAACTTAAATTAATGGATCAGTTCAACTCTTCAAATATGTTTCATTGAATGATCTGATTAATTAATTAGGGTGGACATTGTTAAATGTTAATCATACACTGTAAATATATAAAATCAAATGGTACGAGGTGGAACTGTGTGCTGTGGAACTGTGTGCTGTGGAAATCATTCCTTTTTCTAGAATAGATTAAAAAAGTAATATACACATATTATTCATATTTACTGAAAATTTAAAATAAAAATTACTAATTAAAATATTTAATAACAATAATATATATTTTTAAAAATTATATATGCATTTTGTGTTAAAAATAGAACTAACCATTTACTTGATTAAGAATATAAAAATATTTTGAGACAAGATATTAAATAAATAAATAATTATTATTAAAGAAATAAAAACAAGTATAAATTAGAAAGACAAAAAATTAATATAATTTATAAAATAGTAATATATTAAATAAACATATACTACTTCCGGCAAAAAAAAAACATATACAGTACTACTTAAATAACTCTTTCCAACTAAAATAAACCAGCTAATAACAGTCAAAAGTGGTATTCTGATCTGCAAGAAAGTGTAGAGTGTATATATAGAAGTTTATAAATCTATAAGTTGCTTACATATATAAAATTTCTTTCCATTGCTCATCTACATTTTGCTTGCGAGTCATGGCTCTAGAGAAGATTGGAATTGCCAAAGATGTTACTGAAGTAAGTGCGCACACACACACATGTTATCTTCTTTTTTTCCTTGTAATGTTGAGTTATAGTCAACTTTGTTTTCTTGAACTGAAGTGTATGATTTGTCAAACAGTTGATTGGAAAAACCCCATTAGTGTATCTTAACCATGTTGTTGATGGTTGTGTTGGCCGTGTCGCTGCCAAGCTAGAAATGATGGAGCCATGCTCAAGTGTCAAAGACAGGTTTTTTTTAATCCCTCCATGTTTTTTTGATAAAAAAATATGTACTGTGAATATTTATATTTATGAATTTGCTACTGTTTTTTATTTTTTGTTTGTGTAGAATTGGGTATAGTATGATAACAGATGCTGAGGCTAAGGGCCTTATAACTCCAGGAGAGGTTAGTATTTTTCTTTATGTTCATGTATAAGCATTTAGCATCCCTAGCACTAGAGGTGTACTAAGAAATGTTGGAAAAGTCATTGAGAAAAAATTTAGCAGATTGCTTGACTTTCATCTCGATGTAATTATTCGGTAAGAAATTTTAAGTTTGATTTTAGATATGTGTAGAAGGAATGAAAATATTGATTGCTAGTATTCGGGATATATTTTGTTTATTTATTTGAATTATGATTTTGTATTTACTTAGTGATGTAAGTTTCTTTTTTTGGTTCTTTATGAATTTTGCAGCTGATGGTATAATTGGATCTAATAAGTGTTTTTTTTTTGGTTAAAGAGTGTTTTGATTGAGCCTACTAGTGGAAATACTGGCATTGGATTAGCTTTCATGGCGGCAGCTAAGGGATACAAGCTTATAATTACTATGCCTGCTTCAATGAGTCTCGAGAGAAAGATTATTCTCCGTGCATTTGGAGCTGAGTTGATTTTAACAGATCCTGCTAAGGGAATGAAAGGTGCTATTCAGAAGGCTGAAGAGATATTGGCTAAAACACCTAATGCTTACCTTCTTCAGCAGTTTGAGAACCCTGCAAACCCAAAGGTATATATTTGCTAGTTATTTATTTATTATCATTGATTTTGTTTTGTGCCTAAAGCAAATATATATTTTGTTATTGTACGATGTAGATACATTATGAAACCACTGGACCAGAGATCTGGAAAGGCTCTGATGGGAAAATTGACGCCTTTGTATCTGGAATTGGTACTGGGGGAACAATAACGGGTTCTGGAAAGTTCCTTAAAGAGCAAAACCCTGCTATCAAGGTTAGCTATAATATACTGATGCCCACTTATATGTGCTTTGAACTCCACTGTGTACTCGTTAACATTTGTTAGAGACTAAAAAGTTGCATTGCACTTTTAACTCTCTCTTTTTCCTTCTTTCAATAACAGCTCTATGGCGTAGAACCCGTGGAGAGTGCTATTCTATCCGGAGGAAAGCCTGGTAAGGCTTGGATTACAGATCTCAGATTATATATAGTAGCATTTTTATTCCTTATTTGCAAAATCCATTTATCATCTTCTCTTTTCTGGTTTTGAAGTGTAGAAATTCAGAATATAAAATATTCGATGATGTTTAATTATACAAACTCACTAGAAGTATTGCGAAGGAAAATGAAAATAAACTGCACGAGATTGATGCCCTTCTTGCAACAATTTACACAGTGAATGCCATCTTGTCAAAAACTCATAATTTTGTGCTCAAGTTAAACGAGCTAGAGCTGCTCACTAAAGGGAACAAATATTTCTTCCGTATTATTAATTTAAACAAAATGTGAAGTCCCAATTCTCAAATATTTTATGATAGTCCACATACATAATTCAGTTATTCAGAGAATAGGATGGAGTATATATATGGCTGCACCTGCAGGTAGAATTAATTATATACTGATCAAAATTACTTTATTTCTCCGAAATATGGATCCAGTTTACAGACTAATGTCTTATTTCTCCAAAGAAGATGTTTATTGCTCAATATACCTAATGTATACATCTTATAATGCCTTAGGTCCGCATAAGATTCAAGGAATTGGAGCTGGTTTTATTCCCGGAGTACTGGACGTGGACATTATTGATGAAGTTGTTCAAGTAAGGCTATAGGAAATTACTGTGTTTCCTTCGTAAAGATCCATTCTATTTATATGTTAGTTGTCACCACATTCCACCACTGTCAGGTGCTCTGAGCCTCTTTCTGAAATGAAAAACAAAATGACAGTATATTAATGTCATTTATAGAAGGATTGAATTCAATGGAGTACTCTTAAAAGAAATACAAATTGGAGACATATATGTTCTGCATTTAGATTGTGCAATATATAATAAGCAAAGTATGATGCAGAACATATATGTTCTCCAATTAGTACTCTAAATAAGGTTCTCCATAAAAATTTTGCCATTTATAGAAAACTTTGTATACTATTTATTCATAACGTAATGTTGTTTCTGTCATTTCTCAGGTATCAAGTGATGAAGCCATAGAAACTGCAAAACTTCTCGCTGTAAAAGAAGGATTGCTGGTAAGTTCAACCGTTTAAAACACTTCAACTGGATCTCTTTCCGGACTTATGGATAATGGGGCGTCTAGAACAATTTGTATGATGTTTTGTTCAATTTTTCTGCATCTGATCTTTAGGAATCTTTTACAGGTGGGAATATCATCTGGCGCTGCAGCTGCAGCTGCTATTAAAATCGCAAAGAGGCCAGAAAGTGCAGGAAAATTGATTGTTGTAAGTTTCTTTCTTTTCTTTTCGCACACCAAACAATTATATGTAATATGGAACCATCTGGGGTGGAGGAGAGGTAATTAGTTTGTCACTATCCATCTTCAAGAATACTACTACTAAATTGTGTTTTTTGTGTACCCAAAAAAAAAAAGAGTTAAACCAACACTTTAATAGTGATTAAGATTTAGCATTTAGGAATTTTTGTTAAGTATCTATTTATAAACAAGAAACTATTTAAAGCAAGTAATTTATGTGGTGTAGGACTATCTACTAGGCTAAGCTTGTAAAGATACATTCAACATCTGCAATATAAAAAAACTTGAAATATTTCTTATACACGTGAGTACTTTCCTCACTTGTCTCCTCTCGAAAACTTTGCAGGTTATTTTCCCGAGCTTTGGAGAGCGATATCTGTCTTCAGTGCTGTTTGAATCAGTGAGACATGAAGCCGAGAACATGATCTTTGAGGTCTAAGCCTGAGTTTTTAAATTGCAGTGCAAGATAATATGGGATGGGGTATTCGGGTCTCCATGATTTTCAATACATTGGTCTTTACAAAAATAACCAAGTTGTGTTGTGCCTTATGTTTTAAAGTTTTCTTGTTTTGCGTTAGAGGGAGATGGGTTGGTCTTGGTTTGCAAGCCTACAATTTGTATATGACTTGTGTTATATTCCAGCTATATATTTTCTCTCTTCGCGTGTATCAATCTTTGTACAACTGAGGATTATGTATTTAATGTTACAGGCAATTTTTCTTCCATTTGGCATAATGTATTTATTTTTCGTTGGGACGAGGCTTAAAATGTGATTCTATAAATAATTTAAAAAAACAAGGATGCCGGAAGCTCGAATGAGGCTTAAAATAAAATTTTAAAAACAAGGATGTCTTTGCAAAAATTATATTGTTTAAAAGTAATTGTGAATTCGTCATTGCAGCAGCAGATTATACGAAGATCATTCTTCAGTCTTCACTCTCCAGATCTGTTTGAATATCATTGACCATAAATATTTAAACAATATAACATAACTGACAGTTTGGCCGAGTGGTTTAAGGCGCCAGATCCAGGTTCTGGTCCGAAAGGGCGTGGGTTCAAATCCCACAGCTGTCAATATTTTTGCTCCGTTGCTTGTGTAGGTGTATGGATTGCTAGGAAATGATTAATTAAATATAGTTATGATGTAATGAGAAATGACAACTTATATTTTATAGTAATCATTACAAAAATAAATAAATATTTATGTATTATTCCCAATTTGATTATTGATGGTAAATAAAAAGATTCAAATGTAGAAGATATCACGATGAGCTGAAATTTCATGTCTCTTTACTGTAACTTTTAAGATACTCTTCGAGTTATGGAATGTATTTTTTATTAACAAAAATAAAAATAAAATTATAATACAATTTTATATTAAAATCTCATTCTGTTACCATTTATCTCATTCTGTTACCATTTATCGAGTTAAACCCCATATTCTAAAGAGAATCATGTACCTAAGGATGATTTTAAGATACTATCTAAGATTATAACAATTTCATATATAAATACATAAATGTAGATTGTAAATTTAGAATAAATTTTTAGCATTTACAAAAATGTCATTAAATTAATATGAGAGAAGCTTATAACCTCAGGAAATTACCTGAGATCATCCTGAGACTCATTTTCCTCTATTCTAAATGCCCCGACTCTCTTGCCTAATGCAATGTTATATGTGTGTGTGTATATATATATATATCGTATCACCAAAAGCAATTACAAGAATTACAAAGATGAATAATTCACGACAAAGATGAATAATTCAAGTATCTAAAAGAGAAAATAACATACAATTTTAACCAACCTAAATCTACTGTCATTGTCACTAGGACATGGACTTGACAGCTTTCATTTTATATATCTCCGCGTATGGACCAAGATGGAATTCTTTATCATATTTCATTTTTTTTTTGACGAACAAATAGCAATTTTCATTAAATAGAACAGAACACAGTCGGGATAAACTCCCAACTGCCGATACAACCAGGTTGGAAAACAAATAACATACTAAAAACAATTAGCTGATTTGTTTCCTGATCGTTTAACACATAGAATTTAAAAATTCTTGAAACTAAGAACAAAATCGAAGACATCTCAAACGATCCAAATTGCACCAACATCCTTGAAAGCAGCAACATCACAATTGACCTTATCACATAAAAACTATTGTTAGACCAGTGTTCAGAAACCCCAATTGCATAAACTGAGGTGGGAAGAGCGTCACCCCAGCTATCTACATGCCGGATACCAGCTATAGACATGCCGAAAGTGGAAACCCTCAAAGGATGAACCATCTTTGGTTGTGAAAGGTGAGCTCTTGCAATAATCACCACTGCCTCGGCTTCGATGCGGGCTTTCCAGATCCCAAAAAATATCAACAAAATCATTCTCAAAATATCCACCACCGAATAAACACAAACACAACTAAACAAAAACATAACAGAACACCCCAAAAGGAGAGACAAACAAACACTCTAAAAGGAGAGACACACAAACACTCAAAAAATTGGGTTTTATTTAAGGAAAATCAATGAAGGGGAAATTGTAGGAGAACGAAAGAGGCGGCTAGAACCCTAAATCTGAAAACGGGAGTCGACTCTCATAAAACCCTAATACGTTCTCAATCTTGTTAAGTTTTATCATATTTCATAATCTTTAAAAAAAACGACAATTTAATTTTCTTAAAAGTATTGCCAAGTAAATTATCCAATACGACGTCTTGTACTATGGGTCATATATTCAAATTTCATCTCCTGTTCGACTCTTTGTACTTCGCAATGTTCTTTTGGTTTATTTAGATTTTAAAAAAATAATTGCAATTATTTTCTGCCATCGACTACATAAATATGATAAGTTGTATCACTTCCCCACACTATGGTATTTATAATTTTTAATTTAATGTACATTTCTGCTTGCCATTAACTGTTGGACATTGCCAAAATTAGGAAAGTCATATCTCTGCAAATATTATTAATAAAGACTATATGTGGGAAGCAGGTAATTGCCCTTGTACCTAAACCAACAAATTGTTCAAAATTAATTTGTATGATATGATCAAATAATGATAGTAAACGTGCCCAAAAACCCAAAATCGTTCATGTACTTGTTACTTCTTTCTTGGATACTCTTGCTTGTCTGTTTGCCTGTTATTTTAATAAATAAATGTGTCACGGTTTGATTTTTTGAAAAGAAATTGCAAAGATATATAGTGCTGTTCAAAAGATCCTTTTGGACAATACAATAAATAGTTGGAGTTGATAGCTTCATATAATAATATTGTTATGCCTTGGCATAAATGAAATCTCGCTCGTAGAGGAGACAACCTTACCTCTACTTTAAGAAAGCAGAGAGACTGTAAAAATACCCCCACATCCCTGCATATTTTAATATTGCAACCAAGCTGTCATTTGGAGAAAATAAGTTTGCAAAAGTATTCCATGCAGTTGGGTAACTGGTAAGGTAAGATGGAATCATGAAAATCAAGAAAGACAAGCACTTGCATAGCAAGTGTTGCATGATTGGATCTACTACTTAAACATGTCATTTGCCTTAGATTGACTATCAGATTCTGATGTGGCAATTTTACTGGAGGTACTGACTGCTGAGCTTAGTCATATGCCGACCTGAAAAACATCTTTATGATGCTCAAATTGGACTCGCCATGTAACATTAACATAAATAAAGGACGATTTTTTGTTATAATTGAAAAATCGTTGCAAATTAGCTTGTGATAAAAGCGTATCATAGTGTTAAAAATGTATCATCAATGTTGAAATGAACGTTAGTAGTGACAAAATCGTATCCTAATGATAAAAACATATCCTCAATTGTTAATGCTAAAATGAACATTTTCCTCCCCAAAGTCAAAAAACAAACAATGTTTAGGCTTCCCCAATGTGTGAAGATATCAATGTCTTAAAAGTTGTTTGGACTTGGCCCCAAGACCCCAAAACAAAACTCAAGACAACTTGAGGAGCTCTAAATCAAACTTAATTACAAATAGATACTAGACCAATAAGCATGAATCTATAGTGAACATTCCAAGAGCTAAAACAAATGAAGCCAAATAAGAAAATCATTCTTTACTAGCATAACATCATACACAGACATAACAAGTTAAAAAAATTACATCCATCGATGCTGTATTAACATCCACGCTCATCTTGGTTTAGTGTTTTAATGTATAAATTTGACCATGTCTTCACAGAGAAAACATATCGTTTTCGCCAAGGACAAACTCCAGAAAACTAACCTCAAAAAAATTGAAATTAACGTGACAGATTAGACCAATGGTGGTGGTGTGGTGCCATGTTGACAGTATTCGATTTTTGGGCAACTTTCAGATGACATGAGGGAAACTAGAAGATCAGAAAAGGCTTTGATAATGAATTTGTGTGTATGTTTAGGGTTTAAAGTTAAGTAACAAAGTAGAAGTTCATGCAAGAATTCCCAATTAGCCTTAACGTCTGTTATTCCGTGTGCTTCCACCATTTCCTGCATTGATTTCCTAAAATCTTGTAGAGGATCCGGTGAGTAGGTTTGAATGGCGACGCTGCGAGGGACTAGAGTATTGTATTCAGGGTTGTCTGTGGATGCTGGTGAGTCAATGATGGAGTTGGAGCGGCCAGGAGAGGAGAAAAAGAAGCGTTGTGAAGCAAATACAGTGGTGAAATCAGGAGGAGAGTCATCGTCTTCAGATGAAATGTCAGAGGCATTGGAGAAGAAGTCATGACCTGTGGAGGAGGTGAGGTTTGATGTGGAGGTGGAGGTTAGATCATAGAGGGAATTGAAGTTCTTGGTCAGAGTAGTTGAACTTGAGGGGGTATGATTTTGGTCTGCAGGTGAAGTATTAGGGAGAGTTGTGATGGCCAAACTTTTTATGTTTGAGAAGCATAGTAGATAATTCTTCCAGGTGAAAGGAAACATTTTTTACAACTTTCTGCAGTACACAGAGAGAACAAATACAAAGACAAATTATCTATATGGAGAAAGAAGAGAAGGGGTGGGCTTGATTTTCTATTCTTAAATGTGTTTTATGTGTGTGCAACAGATAGAGATAGAGAAAGATGATGACTTATTTCCCTATTATGTATAGAATATTAGTTTAAACTACCTTTTCAAGCTACTGTTATGTGTTCTGTGCATGTTCATTGCCAAGGGACAATGTAATGGGGACTTGCATGAATTAACTTGTCTTTCTCATCATTTAAATAGAGCTACCTGCACGAGATGATTAAAATTTTTCTATAAAATAAATAAACTTAATAATGACATGCAATAATCGTTTGTTCGGTTGAAATTTATTAATCATAGGGACCTTATTGTGATTAAGGCCACATTTTATTAATCAATGTATGATCCTAAAGTATTTTAATCCTCTGCAGGCTTATATCTCTATACATCTGACATTGTCTTGTAGACTAATTAAATTATTTCAATTATAGTAGGCATATTTTTATGACAATCTCAGAATTTTTCGTAAAGCATAACTTGGCTACTGACATGTACTCTGAGAAAAAAGAGTTGGGAATTATATGATCCTGTGAATTATGAGACAGAAAGCTTTGTGACCTTTGTCGATGCTCTGCTCTTAGGCATCCCTTTCTTTTTTTGACTGCTAGTACCTGTACTAGCAAGGTCCTGGTAGTGTTAACTTAATTGTTTTTCTGCCCCTTTATTTGAATTCTAGTGTTATGCACCTCTTGGGAAAGAATCAGATTCCCTATTCTGCTGGTACAAAAAATCATACCAACCATGCATACATTCAATTTTAGCCGAAAATGATATAACTGTATACTACATTGTATATTTAGATCTGCCAAAATGGAACTAAATAAACTGTGCACCCACCTAGACGCTCCGCACACTAAGAAGTATGTAGGATGCAGAATGTAAATCTGTTGCCAGTTGGAATTTGGCATATATCTCACCTACTAAAGTGAACTTTCTGATAAGTTACATACATATATATTCACACATTCATGCCATACACATAAGAACAAATTTCCGACTGTTTTAAACTAAATGAGGTCCCGAGCCAAGTGCATGTAGATGATGATCAATGAAGTCCCGAGCCAGGTACATGTAGATGATGATCGTACAAGTCTAAAGTATCTGCTCTGAGAACTTGTCCAGCTTCAATGGCTGGTGCAGTGGTGCTGGGGAATGCCACTTGTGAGTTGTGACTACCATTTTTCACTCAAATGTAGATTTAGAGTTGCATAAACATCTATCTTCAATTATTGGGGCAAGTGTGTGGGTGTGTTTTTATACTAACAGTAACAGGCCTATAAAATGCACGACTCAGTCATTTTGCTAAGATGTTTTACCAAAGGCATATTGATATTGCGAATTCAAAATATGATACTGCATATCAGTAGTTCAGCTAATTAAGTAGAATGTATGATTTAAGCATACAAATATTTCAAATGTTTGTGTTGAAAAAATAGCTATCACCTTGATATCGGGTGCGCACCAGCATCGACTCCACCAAGCAAGCTTCACCGAGAAAGCTCACAAACTCCAGCCCAATTGGCAACATGGAACCGAGTTTCTCTTCTGTAGCATAGATTTGAAAAAAGTCTTCTAATATGAAGTTCAAGCTTTGTTTATCAATCTAGAATTTAGTGAATTTTCCCCAGGTCTACTTGTATATTAAACGAACAGAATTCGTGTTTGTCAACTAACTTTTTGAACCAAGCTCAAAGTTGTGTTCGAGGTCATTTAAATTATATTAGAACCCCGGCCCAATTATCCAACAATGTCAAACCAATACTAATATATTATGAAGAAATATATTGTTAAGCTTGATATATTATTGAGTCTGAGCTGAGTTTGTAAAAAACTCTGATAACTTGAGTTTCCCATAGAGCCAACATAACTGTTCGAGCGTGGAAACGAGTTCGACCATCGAGTTGAGCTCAAGCCAACTTGGTTTACAGTTATTTTGAGTAAATAAAACTAAACAACTTTATACATAACATACTAGGTTATTTTAAATACTTTTGCAAAGCAGCTACTCCAGCTACCCGTTCCCACACATCAACATGGAGTGCTTGTTTAACATTATTAAGATGCATACACTAGACCAAACAACTTTGGGTAAAGTGAGAAGGCCAATGCATTCTTCGCAGCTTACTGGCTCGTCACCTCTAAACCATTTCCTGAAAAACAAGATTTACAAACTGGTGGTAAAAAAATTGCAAAAGGATGTAATACATTGACTGGGATAATAAATGAACTGGATATAGAAGCTTATTAATATTACAATAGCCCAAACATGGATTACATTGTGTGCAAGAATAAAATTAGCAAAATTTAAACCTTCGGCCAAACATGATGCATTAAAAGAAATCAAAACCTACCATCAGGATCAAAGAAGAATACTTGCTTTGTCTTGCCATTTGGTTGAGTCTTCTCATGTGTCTGAATTCCTTTCCCCTGCAGAGCACAGCTACATAAATCAAAACACAAAAACAGAAAATAATATACTTGCAAGGAAAAGCTAGACACAGAAAATAACTCAAGTCACTTGTAACCATGGTAAATGTAATGATTTCCGTCATTTACTATCCATACATCTATTTACTCACACTACCAAGATAACATTCTCATTCTTTTTCGCATCACATCCTCAATGATCATTAGATGACACATCTTGATACCAATATAGCAATTTTCTAACATAATGCTCTATGAGGCAAAATTAATAATCTGCAAAATACTCAAATAAGCCAGCTAACTCCACGACGTCCCCATAATTCTGTCTGCTTTCTGAAAATAGGACTGCTTAGTCCACAGATGCATCAAACATAAATATTGAAAGGAGGTGTTCTTGGTAATTGGAAAGAACCGTTATTTTTAATTTAAGATGATGTTCTATTCATTAAGTAATTATAATGCAATAATCTCTTTATTCGTTAGCTTATGAACTTGGTAATAGTTGAATCCACGTTTTACATCTTTTACCTCTACTTCTGCAAATAGTAAAGCCTTATTATCTTGTGTTTAATTCTTCCCTCAGGAAAGTTTCTTTGGATCCTCTCTTCTCTTCATTATCTCTTAACCATGTTAATATCTTGCCAAGGGTTTCACTTCAATCCATCAATATATCTGCCCGTAACATCCATGCATGAGAAACTAAGTTGGTGTTTGGTATTGTTTTCTGTTTTGTATTTTCAAAAAACAACACTTTCATGTTTTCCGTTTTCTGTTTCTTAAAACTGTTTTTAAAAACAAGAGCAAACACCGCATTTGTTTTCTGTAACTGTTTATGTTTTTAAAAACAGAAAACAGCGTTTTAGTTATGAAGCCAAAAAAACACTAATTATTCATGGCCTAATCATGTATGCTTGAAGCTACCAACACCAACAGATGAATACATCAACATTGTTGGTTAGTCTGTAAAAAGGAAAGCATTACTAATTCAACTATAGTCCAAAAAATTTCACCAAAAGCACAAAATTGTAAAATTACCACTAATTTAGATACAACTCACCAATTACACTCAGTGATTACTACCCAAATCACCTTTTTTTTACTAGTTATTTGGATCCAAATCACCGATTTCTTCTCAGCTGTGATTCAAAGTTGGTTCTCAATGGCATACGTATATATAATTAAAATTATAAGTAGTAAAAGTAGAGAGGATAACCTTGAGAGTGTGAACAAAGGAGTCAAAATTGGCAACAGAGAAAGCGATATGGTGACCTCTTGGGAGATTAGAAGGTTCCTTAACAGCTGAAACAGCACTCCAAGGACCTTCTGGAAGCTTAGTAGTAGGATCTCTTTCGATGAGATGGAGATAAAAACCAGAGGAAAGCTTGAGCCAAATCACCCCAAACCCAAAGTTTGGAGTTTCTACCTGCTCAAAACCTAGTATCTGCACTCAACTCCACACAGTAAACATACTTACTTTTTTTTTTTTTTTTTTTAATATTTTAGCTTATAGCCTTACATATTAGTACATGTTCAAACAAATTCTCGGTATGAGCCAAAGTCGAACCAATGACTCGGGACATCAGAAAATAAACCATTTACCACTTGTGCTGCTATCCAATCGTGACTTAGTTGAACATCTTGCATACAAAAAGTGCAAAATATTTGGTTCTAGTAGTTGTCTAGCAACTAGCAAGGTTTCTTAAGTTGAAAAATGTAATAAACGGGCCTAAATACTACTACAGTACTCTATTAGCCTTTATTATGTTCAAGTGATGCACAAGGAATCGAACTCGTGACCTCTGTCGATTTTTCGAAAACTGCTGGTAATTAATAGGATGGTATATTATGGTTAAGATACGAATACAAATATAATTGAAGAGAAATGGTGGGTTGATTATCATTACCTCGTGGTAAAACTGAGCAAGGCGTTTGATGTCGGTGGATTCTCGGGAGACGTGGTTGAGTGTTGCTCCTTGGCCTGCCATCTTCTTTTTACTCTATACAACAAATATCTATCCGTCTTTTGTTTTAATATATAGTATACCACTACTACTGGTAGAGTGGTAGCAAAAGTAAATTTGTGTTTTTTTTTTTAAGGTTTAAATTTCAATGTGAAGAATGTTATTATTTTTACGATACAAACTTCACATGTTTTTTTTTCAAAAAAAAAAATGACTTGTTTTAAATATTTTGAATAAAATTATGACAAATCATAATTTGGAGATTAAATTTTAAAAAAGATGAGAATAATTTGGACCTACCCAATATAACCGGATTGTATGCAAAAATCATATAATACTGCTATGTATAAACACCTTTATATTGTAGCATTATCAAGGGGTAAACGTAAACTTAAACCCTTGATGTTGCCCTTTAATACTTGTACCTATGTTGGGAAAATATACTTTAAATTATTACCAATAATCTCTACAGGAGCATCTATTATCTTTGAAATGATGAAACCTGTTATTATCTCTTACAATAATTTCTCTTCCAACAATGCCTGAAATGAACTTAATAGCGCTATGACAATCAACGCAGATCCGAAGATTCTTTGTTATTCTTATAGGGACTCCAGGGGGGATCGCAATGAGAGCAAAAGCAAGGGCGATCTTTTCACTGTGGTATGAAACTTCTGATTCCCTCTCTTCCTCCTCTAGATCATACAGAGCAAACTTTGTATCGGGGACATAGCCAGCACCCTTCATCTTTTCTTTCAGATAAGCAAGCATTGCCTGGATCTCAGTGTTTCTCTCGTGAGAAGTATCCTTAGCTTGGAAAACATGAGTTTTATCCTTAACGGAGATCCAGCTGCATCCTGCACCTTTTTTGATTCCCACTTCCATCATTTCTTTCCTCACAAGGTTGGCGTCTTCCCACCTGCATGTATTTTTCGATGTTTAGTAAACAAGAAAACAAAAATGCAGTACATATACAACCATTTTAGAGACTTAAGTTCGACAACAGGATCAATGGTTTAGGAAAAAAAGTAAATGAGGTCCTCAACAAAAAGTTAACTCCTATATTTGTAATCATTTTTACAACCTTAATGCTGCCCTTCCGGAGGTTCTTGTTTATAATTCCTTGAACAGACATCCTCCTAAATGCAATAAGAATAGTGTTTACACTTTCATATATTCACCTCGAAGAGGTATACATTGGTAGTTTGGTACCAGATAATGGCAAACATTAATAACAAGTGATGGCCTAATGGGGACATGGTTTGTAAATGGATATAGGTACCAATCAACAACACTAATATTCATACAAAATCTAACAATTTCAATAATCAGTGCATGTCTCAATAATAATCTCTTTCAATTACAAAACCTAATCCCTACAAAATAAAGCTAAACAATCTTTCCATAATTTTCATCTAGAAGACAATCAACTACTATAAATCATAAAATAAAATTAATTTATTGAGAACCAAAGCCCACAATAACCTGTAGAATCCATGTTTTCTTGGGCCTTTTACTGGCCGTCAACAAGAATTTATTTATCCCTAAAACGTAAGGTTCGGATTATTAATCCTATTAGGCACATTGCTTGGTCTAGTATTTAAGTAAAGATGTAATTAACATCTGTGCAGTCCAAAGTACTACATTACTTATTTATTAAAGTTCAATCTACCAACGGAAAAACCATTAAGCATCTACAAACACGTGCAAATGCAGTATAGTGAGTAGGAATTACCGGCCAGCTGCTGCAAACATATTTGAAAGCAGTACATGATTGCCAGAGTCTTTTGGATCAAGTTCAAATAAATTTTCAGCTGCTATCTTTCCTAATTCTGGCTTCCCATATACTCTACAAGCTCCTAGAAGAGCCCCCCAAACTGAAACACCTGGACGAATAGGCATGTTCTTGATAAACTCGTAGGCACGGTCTACCATTCCTGCTCTCCCTAACATGTCCACAACGCAAGCATAATGCTCTATGCCAGGTTTGATCCCATACCTCTCATGCATTGACTCAAATATTTCCATGCCTTCTTTCATAGCCCCAGACCTGCTACACACAGATAATACGCATACAAGTGTAACATAATTGGGTGCAACCTCACGTTTCATTTCCCTAAACAAAGCTAAAGCAATGCCGGCATGTCCTTGATGAGCATACCCACCAACCAACGCATTCCATGTGATCGAATTCCTTTCCGGCATCTCACCAAATGCTTTGTCACAATCCTCTATACTTCCACACTTCCCATACATGTCCACAAGTGCACTCCCAACAAAAACATTCAACTCAATACAAGCCTTTACTGCAAGAGCATGAATCATTCTCCCCAACTCAAGCGCTGCAATACCCGCACACGCACTAACAACACTCGACAACAAAAAATCCTTCGGTCCAATACCCTCTCTCCTAGCACTCAAAAACAACTCACAAGCCTTCTCCTTCTCTTCATTCTGCTCATACACAACCACCATTGAACACCACGAAACATCATTCCGTACCCTCATCCTATCAAACACCAATTCCGACGACAAAACATCCCTACACTTCCCATAAAAATCAATCATCCCATTCCCAACCGAAACATCCTCACTAAACCCACTCCTAACCACAAACCCATGCACTTGCCTCCCCAACACCACATCCTTCAAATCAGAACACGCATTAAAAACCGCGCACAACGTAATCGAATTCCCCCCCCCCCCCCACCAATCCTCCTAAACTCAACAAACTTACAAACCCCCTCTCTCCCCCTCCCATCCAAAACAAAATTCGAAATACATGCATTCCACGTCGCTAAATTCTTCTCAGGCATTTCATCAAACACCTTCCTCGCATCCACCCTCAACCCAATTTTCGCATACATATCAAAAGCGCTACACCCCACAAACACATCCCTCACTTGCCCAACCTTAATCACCAACCCATGAATCTGTTTCCCAATCCCCGGGTCCCTAATCGCACTCGAAGCCTTAAAAACACAAGGAAATGTAAAATCATTAGGCTCAATCCCCTCACACCGCATTCTCGAAAAACAAACAAGGGCATCACCAAAATGCCCATTTTGAACAAACCCAGAAATGAGTGAAGTCCAGGTAACAACAGAGCGGTGATGCACAGGAGTGAGTCGGATAACGAGTTGAGCTGAGTTAGGAAGGTCTAGTTTAGAATACATGTTGATGAGATGGTTTGAGAGGAATGCAGGGAAAGGGGATAAAAGGGTTTTGATGATTTGAGCATGGGTGGCTTTGCCTAGGAGTTGTGAGTGAGTTGAAACGGACGATTCGATGAGTGAGGCGAGCGAGTTGGGGGATAGAAATGGCATGGCAGGGTTGAATAAGAGTAAGGGTCATGACTGATGGTGTTGGGAGTTAGGGCTATGCATGGGACACAAACTTTTAGGGACTATCACTAGTTCACTACTAGGGTTTAAGGAAATTTGTAGATTTTGGCGCGCTGTCAAACCTCAGTTGTAACTTCAGTTATGCATTGCATGCACCGCATGAGGCGGGTTTATGTTCGGTTTGTTTGGTTCAAAATCGAATTAAATTGAAAATTCGATTTTTTATAAACGGGATTGAATTAAATTATTTTTATAAATTAATTGAAAAATATTAGATTTGATTTATTTTTTTAAAATTGAAATATTTGAAAAAAGTTTATATCATGTCTGAGAACATTAATTATATTTGAAATTCTAGATTTAATCAAATAATATATTTGAATAATCATAAAAATTTGAATTTAGATTTGGATTTAAATTGAAATTCAATTTAAATATTAGTACAAATATGAAAATTTGAAATAACAATTCAAATCTTATCATTGAAATCCATCATTTGAAATGAAATTAAGATTCTCAAACACAATTTTATATTATTTTAACTTTTAAGATCATTTCAGACGGAAATTCTGAGAATAAAAATTTAATATAAAAAAGAATAGCGAAATCACACTTTAAATAAAACGGAGGCGCTGAGATATGATATTAAATGATTTAAAAAGTCGTTACGAGCCGGATTCAAACCACTTGCACAAAAAAATTTCTAAACTCAAATCGAATTTTATAAGAACATTTTAGTTGTCTTTGACACGCTTTTCCATATTTTATATTTAGAGTATATTTCATTTAATTTCCTCTACAGTATTAGGTTTTGGTGTTATTTATCATACACTTCTGGAACGAGTTCCCAAACAATAGCTTAGTTTAGTAGGTAACTTAATTCTATTGGTGTGGCGCTACTAGATGCTTCTGATCAATATGAAGATGATCGGTAGGAAATATCATTTCGGCACAATATGAAACGGGTGACACAAATTGTGACCATGATCTTATAAATATTTCGATTCCAACTAACGATGATGTTATATCTTCAATTCGATTCAAACCTGAAGTTTCAAGATATATGCGACCAAAGATTTACTAAACTATGAAATCCTACAAATAAAGTAAAATGATCCCATAGAAAGTACATATTGATAACTGAGAAGGTTGCCTAAAAGCGGTATATAAGGCATATTCGATAAAACTTACAAGTAAACTAGATATAAAGATGGCGAGTTTTGGAAATATAAGTGGCTAACGAGAATGGTAATGGTTACATCCCGGTAGTCAGCAACAACGATTCATTTTCAAATGAAAGCGAAACAAGAAGGTTACTTCAGTTCAGACAATCAGGCAGAAGGTGCAGTGTCAGGTTCCCTCCTTTGGCCAATAAATTAGCAGCTACTATGACTTAGCTATCGTTTGGCCATGTTTATATGGTAGATGTGGGCGCATAATAGAAGAGGCGTTACTCAAGATCTTTTGAGCTTCGGGTTCAATGCTAGTAATTCAATCATGACTGATATTTACTCAACTGCGGTTATACCAAAAATTATCTTCAACTAACCTCGCCTTCCCACCCTTTTATTGAAACTTATCAATGATCGAACTTAAAGATATGAATCCCATTTATTACACATAATCCCATTTTTTCAGAGCAAGTTGAGGAAATATGCATTATTGGCGAGATGAGGCACAATTAATGTGATTTCGTAATTAGTTGGTGTGTCCGAATAATAAAAAAGAGATTTTGTGTACTTTTTTATTTTATTGATAATATTGTATTTGTTAATATTGTTATTGTGGGGCTTCTTAATTTATGAAACAATCCAAGGTCGCATACCCAGACGAAAACTAACCTCCCACTCACTACCCATGCAATCTTTCTTTTTAGTTGTTGAATCTCTCTTTAATTGATCAATGTGTAATATTCTGAATTTTTATTACTAATAAAATCTAATGAATCTCTGAATCGATCAAAAGATCTTTTCAATTGACTCAAAAGCATGTCCAGTGGGATCTCTCGATCTAATTCAGAGGATTAAATCACGTACTTATGAATTGGGATCTCTGGATCTAACCTAGAGGATTAGATCACGTAGTTATGAACCACGCTGTTAGGAGCCCACTTGTGGCTTTTATGACCGTCTTGACACCTTGACACCTTAATATCGAGGAATTCCCTTTTCAATCGATCAGAGCACCGTCATGTCATATCATGGCGAAAGCTGCATGTTCAAGTCTTGTTTATCAAAAAAAAATTAGATCTCAATACACCCAGTCAGGTAGCTCTCTTTCCGTTATAATCGGATGATACTCTTGTTCTTCTCGAGTTGACTTGACTGGCATGTGGATCGTAAAAGAAAATTGTTAAAACTTGTAAATTGTGACGAAACTGATTTAAAATGCACAACTTAACACCAATAATATTTATTTAAGTACAATAGCATTAAATTTAGCTCTACAATTTATTAATTTTAAAATTTATAGATAAATTTAACGTATATGATATTTTACTAGTATATATATATATAAGATATATGTATTTAACAAATGAATATATCTTCAAAAGTTCTAATTTTTTATGGGATACATTATTAAATTAGATATATTGAATATCCGACTACAAATATAATATCTCAAAAGTTAAAATTTATTATCATTAAAACAATAATTTTTCTCAATTTTATCAGAAATATAAATTTATATCAAAATTTTAAAAATAAATAAAAAAGTATCAATCACACAAAATATATTAAATAAAAAAATGGTTCAAAACACCATATTTCATCCTCTCATCTATATGTTTTAGGACAAAAATTATCCTCCAATTTAAAATCGCATTTATAATCGTCAATATGAAAAGTAATGATGTTAAATTAATAATATCTAATTTAAAAAATTATAAATATAAATATTATATTTTCTTACACATACATGTGTTTTATTCGATGAAATATTTTAAATATAATATTAAATATTTTATAAATTTTACTATATTATAATAACCAAATTAGAAAACTTTTTTTTGAAACACTGATGTGAACCATAAAAAAGATCATAACTGTAACATTTCGTATTTTTTTCAATAATATATTAAGCTATTTTATTTAATATTAAGAATAATATTATTGATTTATTACTAATATTATTATTTTAATATGAATATAGATATTTTATAATTAGGATATTATTTTAGAGTTTATTGGTTAAGAGAAAAATAGATTAAAAAAAAAGAGAAGAGAAAAAAATGGAAAAGAAATAAAAAAGGGAAAAAGAGTTAAAATTTTGGAATAGAAGTTACGTTACTTCAGAGAGAGAGAGAAGAAGAAGAAGGAGAAGCCGAAAGAGAAGAGGAGAAAAAAAGCTTAAGAAGATGAGTTATGGTGTTCAACTAAGGTTCTTGTGATGGGATAATCTAGATTTCTTAAGTATTCAATTATAATTTTTGACTGTTAAGGTACATATATTTTTACACACTCTTTTTGTTCTCGTATTGTTAATGTATGGTTATCTTCACTATACTCTCTTTGTGTTCGTAATGATTTCTTTGTTCTCGTTTTGTGATTCAAAATCGTATGTATATTGTGTATCAATTCTGATTCTTGTAAAATTTGTATCTCCTTCGTTATATATCGGATTGTTACGATCTTATTCTGCCTAAAAAGATATTTCAATTGTCTACAACTTTCGTTCTTTGCGTTTTTTGAATTTCCGCATGCAAGTATGTCAAAATCTGCCTTTTGTGTAATCTGATTGGTTATTTGGAGTTGTTCTGCTGTAACTTCAGAAATTCATAATAAATTGAGAATTCATCCAAAAATTATGTATAATGTCATTATGGAAAGATATTTTCGAACTCTTCGTTCTTTGTTTCTGCTGTCAAATTCTGTGATCTTGAATTCTTAAATATCGAAATACTAATGTGATCATAGCCTGATTCTGTTATGGCATTCCGCATTTTAATTATTTTTGAATTCGTTACTTCTCCGTTTTTGACAAGTTTTATCATTCTAGAAAGACCTCGGAATCCTCTACGAGTTCTGTGTTTTGTGCTTTTTCATTTGGATTCATATTAATAGAGTTAATTGGCTTTCTTTAGAACTGGTCAAGTCTGATCGTGTTTTGTATAGTCTAATTTATATGATATTTGGATTTGTAATATTCCAGTAAGTTATTTTTGGTTAATTTGTGATATATGTATTATTATTAGACTTCTTTCGAGTAAGTTTTATGTAAGACTTACATAGGTTATTTGTGATTATATTTTGATTTGAGAGATATTGTAAGAATCCATCATGAGTGGATTGATCTCATGTTTTGACACCTCCTATGCGGTATATTTAAATAGTATGAGCGTGTCGCCGGAGTTATGAGGTACGTATAGTCACGGCTAATTTGTTTATGTTTGGTCATTTGTGTAATATTGTGCTTAGTGTCTTGCAAGCCCCTGTAAGATTTTGGATCTGTTCTATGCAATCCCCTGTAAGTTTTGATGACTACATATTCTGGAGAACTGAAATGTAGGACATCCTGTAAGTGTAAGATTATCTCCCATATTCGTAAGTAAGTTCACTTTTGATCTATTTAATATTACTATCAGTAAGTTGTAAGAGTATGAATATTTTTATTTGTTTATATTGTGAGTTAAGTATGACTAGTATCTTTTGTCTCTTTCGATTTGTTTCATCATTCTTTATTCAGATATTTTATTTGTTCATATTTCCATCATTCTAACTTGTACTCTTTGCATCATTTTATATCAGTATATGAGCCTTTTATTCATTATCGGTCTATGTTTCTTGATTTCCCCCGGTAGGTATTCATTATCAGGTGGGCTACCTTTTGAGAAGAGTGTGAGTTATTGGTTTTGAGGAGTTGTGACGTTTATATTTAGTTGCGAAATTTGGAGACCTTAGTTGTATTTTTAATTTATATATTGTAAGATGTAGGATGTTGGATAATGAGCTGTTGTAACTTTTTATTGGTTTTTTGGAGCATTTTATTTAAGTGAACAATTTCGGGATTTTAAAATAACGATCCAATTTTAGGTAAACCATAGAAACGATCCTAACCATTCCATTTTAACAAAATCTAATTTTAGAAATCATATATATCATACATATAACTCTATCCCCTATAATGCTCCTTTTATGCAACTCCTCACGGATAATATTATATTATATTTAAAATATATTCTATATTTTCTATTTTAAGAATCTTACTTATCCTATAATTTTTATTTAATATATCATTAAATTTTGTGAATATTAATATATAAATATCATTATATAATAAAAAAATCTATACTATATTATTATAACCAAACAAAATAACTTTTTTTCATCTTATCTAGATAAATCATAGAAAAGATCGTAATTGTTCAATTTTAGGTGAATTATAGAAACGATCCTAACTATTCAATTTTATTAAAATCTAATTTTAGAAATGATATATATCATACATACAATCTATCCCTAATAAACCTCTTTTTATAAAACTACTTATAGATAATACTATATTATATTTAAATTATATTATCCTATTAAAAAATAAATATAAATAAAATATATGAAAAATTATATAAGAATATATAGATATAACACTAAATGAAATTTAAATTATTATTATAAAAATAAATTTAAATTTAAATTATATAAAAAATGTTAATATTAAAATATTAAAATAATTAAATCCGTGCATTGCATAGAATTTAAACTAGTATATTATAAAAAAAATATAATATGCACAATACTTTTATTTAAAAATAAAATTTGTCTAATAAATATAAAACCCGATCCAAATCGGTTCCATAAACACCTTACATCTATCAAACGTACATCCATCTTAGCCGTTAGCCGCCTCTTTTAGTTGGACGTGGATCCCCCATTTCACTCTCCTAGGTTTTTTTCATTTGTCAATCTGCTTACCAATAATTGTTGATTCATTAAGCTGGTATGCTCTATGTTTCTTAATGGTTATAATATATGCTTTCCATAAGTCTGAACAACATTAATTTTAGTCTGCTTAAATCGTTGAAATATAATTATCTTGCTTATTTTTCTTCAGTTATCTTGTATTGTACATTCATATTGAATTAACCATTTTAAGTTAAAAGCTTTTAGAATTTTTTAGGGTGGTTGATATATAAGATCATGCTTGTAAATGCATTTGAGAAGCTGTGGAATGAGAAGGAAAAATTAGGGCTAAAAATGAATCCGAGTAACTCCCTTTTCAAAAGTGAATAAAATTGAATTATAGTTTGCTACATACATTGATCTCGAGGCATTTCTCACTAATATGATCTTCGTATATATTTGTTTAGAGTAGTGTGAATGATATACTAGTTCTTGAGATGGACCCCTCGTGAATTCACATTAATACACGAATTAAAACTTTCCATTCCGCCACGTCACTACTGACACATCATTTTGGGAAAATTTTCAGGAACATTTTTTGGGTCTCTAGTATTACTCTTTTAAAATTGCTATACCCTCTTTATAAACAAATTAAAAAATCCCAAAGACAACCGAAAACTGACGACTGAACTATTAGCTACTTGACCATCTTGACTACCTATAAAGCATCCAAGAATATCTAGCAGTTGAACTACGGTTTTATTTTCCTGGACTTCTGGTGAGAACACATACATTTACTCACTTGCATCGACCGCATTTCAATTGTCTTAAAGATGTTGACCACATTTTGATATTTTCTACTTAAAAATGTACAATATCATTAAGAAATGGCATCATAAAAACTTTTATGAGGATTAATGCACGCATTAAATAACATTCTAGTGAGTCAAGGTTTCAGATTGATGCCAAGCCCTTGTCGGCCAAATCATGTTGCACATATGTTGAAGCTTCTCGTTTGCTAATGAGCCTACGGTGAGATCTTTTATGACTCCGCTTATGTCTTCTACGCGGCATGGTGGAGGAAGCAGCATCTTCCATGTCCTCAACTTTTTGTGGGACTGGGGTAGGGAAAATCCAATCAAAAGGGTCTGCCATTGTATCATTATCCGTACTTCTGACCTGCAACCAATAATGGTCAACTATATAGCAAGATATTATGCATTTCTAATTTTTTTAAAAACCATTTTCCAAAAGCACACCTTGTTAGAAAAGCTGTCTCTTCTTTGAACACCGGAAATAGCAGAGATGGGGATTTTAACCTGGAAATACAAAATAAGTTAACTGGTGACTATTTTCTGCTCCTCTCAAGTGATTGGGAAGGACATATACTACTAGGTTTTATTTTTGGAATTCATAACACATGCCTTAAGTCATACAACCTAATAGGGGACAAGTAACACGTGCCTTGAGGAAAATACACTCTAGTTTGCCGGTTCCAATCACCATACAATAAAATGTGTTTGTAAACATGAACTTACATTAATTGGCCTGGGTTCTGCATCAGTACTCTTGCTGTAGGAGTCCCTCTGACTTGTTCTCTGAGATGTAGAAGCACCATCTCCAAGGAAATTTTTGTAGCGCCAAAATTGTTTTGGCCTGTCTATGGATAGATCATCATAAACGTTCTCCAGGTAAAAATGCTTGGAGACGAGCTTCATAATATCACTATCACTCGCCCCTGGATACTTTTCCACCAAACTTACCAATCTACATGTGTAGTACAGAGAAACATCGTCAGTAAATTTGCATCAAAACTTTGTAATGCCTGAAAGTTTACAAATCAAATCCCGATTCTTGGTATTTCTGAATTCTTCTAAATGCATCAGGAAATCAAGCTGGATATATTTGTGATCTCATTCATTTTAATAAAATAATTATATGAAAATTACTATATTACGTAAAGTCCTATCAATATAGAGCCAGATACTTTGACTACAGAGGAAATTACAATAAAATAGATGACAAAATATTTGTGCAAACTGCGACAAAGATATAAGAGTTACCTTAATAATTATATCTTAGGATAATGGAATTATGATCCCCCCCCCACATACACACAAAGCAAGTAAAGTTTTCTGTGCAGAAATGTCCTTGCCAAGTAAAATCTCAACTAAACTGGCAATGACTCATCATTGATATATACTTCACCTTTGACCATTATACTACATAATAGTACATAATAATCTACCTGTACTTGTCTAGAGTATATAAACTACATAATACATTATAATTGACGTCTCTCTACATGATAATATATAATACACAAATTAATAAAAAAATTCTCGCTATGCATCTGTTACTGAAAGTTCATTTCTAAATGGTCATATCACCCTTCAAGGCAGTGGCGGAGCTAGATTTTAAGGTGAGGGTGGAGCTAAAATAAACTATTTATTTGTCAGGAAAATAAACTAAATTTTGGATCCACTACGACATAACAATTTAATGGAGATGAAAATTGTTCTCACAAACAAATTTATATAATTTCTTATTTGATTGATATCTTAAATTCAATGAAAATTATAGTACCTATACGGCTATATGTGTACTATAAGTCATAGAATGTGTAATTGTGTTTATTAAACAGATAAACATAATAAAAACTCATAAAATGAAGTCAGGATTAGGCAAATTAGATGAGGATAACTCAAACTTGGTATTATCTAATTTGATAAAGTATATACTAAGATAATAATACAAAATATTTATTCTGTTGTAATATTGTATATAGACAGCTAATACCATTTACAACTACACTATCACACTAAATTTCAGGGTGGGCCGGAGCAAACCCTGGCCATAAGGTGGCTCCGCCCCTGCTTCAAGGTACGTGTGTAAATCATGTTAAACAGTAAAACATGTTGAAACCATACACATTGTGTTGCATTATTCAAAAGGTTTACTGTTACATTATTAGATAAAAGTGTTACATTTGACTATAAAAAGTGTTACTTTAAAGAAAAAAGACAGTGTTGCAATAGAGGAAATAGTGTTACATTAGAGTCAAGTATTGTGTTGCATTTGATAGGTGGGCCTCACAAGTGGGGCCCATTGCTGACGTGGCAATTCTGATGTGTCACTGCTGAGTGGGGCCCACTGATGACGTGGCAGTGCTGATGTGGCAACGCTGACGTGCACTGCTGACATGGATGTTAGGGCCCAGTTGCTGACATGGCAGTTATGGGTCCCACCTTTTGATCCCATTTAATCAGTTTTTTTGAAAACTAATGCAACGCAATCTACTGTTACATTTGGCCAATAAAGCGTTGCATTAGGGCCTTAATGCAACACTTTTCCTACTGTTACATTTGAAAACTAAAGCGTTGCATTAGATAGCAAATGCAGCGCTCGCAGATGCAATGGCAAAATCGCGTTGCATTAGGCCTAATACAACGTAAAATGGGTCAAATATAACAGAATGGCAGTGTTGCATCAGGCCATCTATGGCGTAGTGTGTATTCGTCATCCATCACTAGTCAACTGAAACTATTAGTTTGCATACTCATTCCTATATTTGTTTGGCAAGTTCTCAACCATCATAAATTTAGGGTATTTGTAAGCCAGGATTGACAGCTTTAGAACTGAACAGGCTACAATAGCATTAGCCTATATTGAAATTCTTCAAAACGCTCTCTCTCTCTCTCCATCACATTTTTTGTTTCAGTTTCGTACTTGGGAAAGAAAATTGTCCAGCGCAATAAATCTATGTTTAATCAGCAGGATTGGCTTACACCTTAACCCATACATGTACTACTTACTATCCACCCCCTCAGGAAAGATAATATTTAGGTACTCACGATACCCTTTGTTTGTGCTGACACATTGATCAAATATTCTAAGACATAAATCCATCTGAAAACAGTCAAGAGCAACCAGAAACAAGGAACTTAAACAAGAACAAGAACAAATTTAGAGGGGGGGATCAGAATTCTTGCCCTAATATTATGAAAAACTCGAGAATTTCAAATGGGAAAAGGGTATTTCCCATTGCTCGAGAGAATTATAGCTAATGTACAGAATTTCAGCATACACAACAACTTTTTTGCTCTAATCATGGAAATCTGTTAATACAGCTAATATATCTATAGATATGGGGCCCCGCTAGGGTGACTCAATTGTTAAGTGGGTGTGTAAATAAAAATAATGATCAGGGTTCAAATCCTGCCACACACACACTTATCAGTAATGAGATATACTAAGATTTACCTGACTTTGGGAGTAGAAGAATGCCCAAAGTCTTAGGGTTTGTAATCTCACAAAATGTTGGGTAGTTCCCTAGTTTTAAAATATATATATATATATATATATATAGGGGAAGGCTCAAAAGAAAATCATATTTTGAAGAAAAATTAAGGTACTTTTGTCAGCTATTGATTTGTAAATAATCTAACGATTGATATTGACTGAATCAATTATTTTGGTATGTTATCTAGACATAATATACTTTCCAGTTTGTAATAGACATAATATCTTTCTAATTTTGGTATGTTAATATACTTTCCAGTTTGTAATAGAATTAATAACAATATTAATTACATGAATCAATGGCTGAGATGAGTACTTTAAATTTTCTATCAAAAAAGTTTTTCCTAGATCCCTACTCTCTCTCTCTCTCTATATATATATGGGATAATAACATCAAGGGACATATATTTATTTTAACAAAGAGAAACTTGTAGCCAGGAGAAAACAATGTAGTATCAAATCATCCAAAATTTTAGTGTAAAACTGGTGGAAGAATGAACCAAACTTCTTTTGAAGAAAACAACAGAACTTCAGCTCCTTATTCTTATGCACGACATTGTACATCTTATCTTACAATTTCAACATTTCTCATATGTGCACGGTACAGATTAATTTGGAGTAAAATGTCCAACAAACAGCTTTGCTGTTATGCTCCATTAAACAAGTACTACAGACTACAGAGGAGCATCTAAACAGATCACCTATTGATGTCACCGGTCTATTAATATTATTTTTGTAATTTATTTATATATTTTTATAATTATATTACATATCTTTTAATTAATATTTTTCTAGTTATATTAAAGTTTAAATCATTTTTATAGCTCCTTCCTTCTTCAAAAATCATCAAATAGCTAATGTGCAATATAGAGGGCAAATATCAGCATATTCATAACTTAATGACCTCGTTTGAGAAAATAGAGGGCTTTCTCCTTTTCTTTTTGAATTAAAATTATACCATGTACAAAACTAGAGACAGAGGATCCAACAGTAAAACATAAGAAAACATACACACTTCCTAACAATTGTTGAATCTGACTTCCCTCCTGCTTGAGAATATGTTCAAATAATGAACCAAATGAGTGCTCAATTCCTGATACTCCGGCGGTTACGGCACTTGCTGCAAGGTAACAACTCATAAATTTATGCATATAACTGTCAGAAAAATAGAAAAATCCCCGAAACATGGGTACTTTATACGTTATCAAACCCCGCCAAATGGCATTTTTGACATAACTGCAGGCACTTTTTTATTGCATAATAGAATCGTGTAGTGACACCTAAAAGCACGTTGGTGAGCTTATGTTCCAGTATTCTTCCTGCTCAAAATTGCTATTGTAAATACAAAAGCTATCAGACTTTTATTTAGAAGTTCACTGTTTGTTAACAATGAGTCAGTTACTACTAATTCTGCACAAAGTAGTATTTATTTTTCTTTTGTACTCCTTGACCGAATTGTAAAACTAATTTAAACCCTTGTACCAAATATGACTAATGATGTCTAACATTTGTATTTTAAGTTTTTAGAAAAAAAGCAAATGGGTACTAAAAAAGGTAAGATCAGTTAGACATATCTTCTGCTCCCTCCGTCCTCAATTACTTGTCCCCATTATTTTTTGTGCAGTCAAACTAACTAATCTTTGACTGCAATTTAAAAATAATATATAATTCAAAAAAATTAAAATTTTATATTATTAGAATCTATATATAATCTACTTTAAAATGTATTTTTTAATTTTTTAAAATTATAAAAGAATAATTTCTAATTTATAGTAAAAAACTAGTCAATTTGACCATAAAAAATCAAAAAAAGACATGTATAAGAGGATGGAGGGAGCATGTTTTACCATCTCAACGGATTTAATTGTCTTTGTCACCCTATCTTTTTTTCTCATCTTCTCCGACGGTATAAGACAGTATCATTAATTCTATCCTTTAATAATGCATCTGTATAATGCTTTTAAAAGCATTCATCCCCATGATCTTACCCAATTAAAATAAAATAATCCTGTGACAATAATTATTTCTACAAATGATATTATGTTTGAAGCTGCATATTCTTGGGCATTACAGTTCATTTCTCAACATTTAGAAGTTTCAGTATGCATGATACAGTAATAAAAAGGGAAGTTTAACTTGAAACTACCACCCAATATGGAGAAGTAGATGAGGCGATGAGCAGGCTGACAACTTCTACACAGCTATTAGAAAAAAACTGGTTGGTGTGTGTGTGTGTGTGAGAGAGAGAGAGGGGGGGAGGGGGGGGGGGGAGATTCTGATATAGTTACCAAGTGCGAGCGAATCCCCAATCATATGGCCCAGTGGAATGATATCTGCCAGGAAAAATTTACAGTCCTCTATCAATAAAACCCAAGATTAAACTACAAAAATGCATTAACAAGAAGACTTGGAATAACACAAAAAAGAGCATAGAGCAGAGTGCCATTTGCAAAACAGAATGAGTTGGTTTACACAAATACAAGAATGAGAAATAACAGGCTGGCTGGATATATAAAGTACAACCAGTCGATGTGGTGATGCTTCCAGTGTAAGGTTGCATATATGGAAGTCCCAAAAGCAATTAAGGGAATATATAGCTATAACTTATTTAGGAGGATGTGTTCGTTGTTGCAGTAGAGTGCCACAGTGTATAACATACTAACATAGTTGTGCTGGTAAGCATGGCATAACTTGGTATGCACCAAACCGAATGGGGATGACTATCTTTTTTGTTTTCTCGACTTCATGGATACACATCTATCTTTATCTTACCCCCACTTTCTTTCTTATTTTCCCGACAATAAACTTGTACTTTGTAATACAGGAAACAATATATCAGTATGCTAGTCTTTAATATCATTAGTTTTGAGTTTTCTTTCACTTTCCTGTAAGAAACATCTATACATTGTTGCAAAGTACTATTCTAGATAATCTTACCCCACTAAAACGAAGATAAATTTTTGGTATACAAAGCTAATTATCTCTATGTCCTTGATTAATCTCCTGGCAATCTTTCCTAATAATTCTCCAAGATAACAATGGTGCGGCAAGTTATAAGGTCTAAATATGCTGACCCAGGACTGTTGAGGGCCTTGAGGCATACATAGTAGTTAGATAGCCTTCCTTCTTATATGTGCTAACTGCATTGAAAGATTGAAACAATTCTAGTATTGCATAATCTAGGAGAATCGCCAAGTTTTGTAATTCATCAATTTAAAATGGGTCGTGCTCAATACATGAGTTAAAGGGCCTAGAGCTAAAAATACACTAGTCCAGGAAAAGTAAAAGAGACAAACTGTAATCGTTCACAGCTATCCAATGATTTTCTCTGTATGCGTGTGTAGATGGGTGGGTGAGAGAGACATTATGCCTTAATTACCTCCTAAAAAAGGCACGTGAAGCACATTTTGAAGCCTTCGCGTCCCTGTCAGAATATTATGAAAAAATCCAAACTATTAAGAGACAACTGTAAACACTAATGCAAGGCTAAACCTCAAGAATGCACAAAGCAGAAGACATAGAGCAAGGTCACGGACAAATCACACTAGACATTTAGATTCATATGATACATTTAGATGGTTTATTCAATGTGATTTTCTGGAAACCGTGAGTCACCCTGACTTTGATTATGAGAAATAGGTGGCTGCTAGAATGGTTGACTACAATTTCTGAACATAAAAACCAAAGTTCTAACTTATCACCAGGTAATATTATTATGGCCCCCACATAAACGTGATAAGGTACTCAAACCAGATTTGCTTCACTACAAAAACCAGTGACAATAAGTATTTTCACAAGAAAGAATCCGTTGCATCACCAATTCTCCAAGATTAAAATATCCTTGAAATCCCTAGATCAACTATCTTCAAACCAGTCATTTGGTCCAGCTTAATGTTGACATTTAAACTACCAATTTAGGTTAATAGTTAAATGGTATCATAATAAACTATAGGTTAACATGAAATTGTATTTCTGAAATAAATGTGAATGAATGTGTATTACTTTCTACAAACATCTCACAGAAAATTATTGTTTACTGTGGTGTCAAGAATGTTTGACATGCATATTACACTTAAAAATACGACGTTAAGGTTTTCTGCTAGTTCGTAAATAAAATAGTACGGTCCTAGAGCAACATTTAACTAGATATAGAAACTTTGTTGAATAAAGCCCTAGACTGGGTCATCACTCTCCAAGTATCAAATAGTATACAAAAATAATTTAGGCCACCAATATTCTTTATATCCCATTCCTTCGACCTCATGCACACATCATCTAACTTTTGCATTTGAAATATCACACAGATGTGAAATTAGTATCTCGCTTTTTTTCCATATACAAGGCATACATTTTACTCATGTGCCAAAGAGGAGTGCTTACATGTATGTCAATGACCATGACACATGGATGCACTACCGTTCTGGCCTAAATGACTTATGAAACCAAGCGTGAACAAGAATATACTCCTCCAGACATGTATAATATACCTAAATTGACATCAGAATACAATCTACGGGGAGTATAGACAGTAGTAATTTCCAATCTTCTCAAACTATTATCCTTCCTGTATAGTTTGGCTTTCCAAGTGACACTAACAAAAAAGTCTCTTAACTTCAACAAAAACACCATGTCAAATATTCATAATAAACATCAACAAGTGGATAAAAGGTTTTTTATATATCACCGTGAGGTGAAAATAGTACCTAACCAGACAGCAACGCCAGCAACAGAGAAACTCATGTAGAAAGCCCTTCGTGCACGTTCCTTGTGTTTTGTAAGTATATTTTCTTCATCTAATGTTAACTTTACCTGCATGAAAATCATACTTTAAAGCGCTCCTAAAAAATAATACATTTTGCAGCATATTTTGCATTCATCTTCTTCGCATATATTCGGATCATTTAGAGTCTCCAACATACATTGTTCCTGTGTTTGACCACATTACCATGCAATGGTGCAATAAAAGATTTTAATATATATGTTACTTTCTTCTAGGTATTTTACACCATAATAAAAGCAATCATTACCCGCCTTCAAGTACTCGCAATAAAAAAATATTTATCTACATATTTCTTTATATATGTTAAGTTAACGCCTTCGAGCATGGCCAGCTGTCATAGTGCGATGGGTGGTGTGTCCAAGGCTCAGGAATGAATTCACTGTTGTGTGGTTGAGCAAGGGGTTACTAGAGATGCGTTTCTGGCTTCATGCACAAGAATTGCACCCTGCATTCTGTTAGGTCCCAGTCAAAGCTATGAAAGTAATCTTATTAAGGCTAAGACAAAACCTGAAATAATTTCATTAAGTTTTCTGCATACCCTTTCCTACAACAACTGCTACTACTATATATTAGCCTTACAAGTAACTGCCCACTACTAGAACATGGCTAAGAAGAAATACTCAAACTTAACCGCTACAGACCACTACTCACATGCTGATAATAGAAGTACTACCTACTAACTAATATTACTAATCTTTATATAACCAAAAAGGTTGTTGCACTAAGACATGTACTTAGGAATTAGAACTTGTATTCTAGCTGGACGTCTCGCTCTCCTGGACCATCTGGATAGTGTAATGAGGACCTATCACATTCTAAACTGACAGGTTTTTAGAGTTGCTTCATGCTTGGAGGGGGGTCGTAACCCTTTTTTCCAGCCATTTTAGCACGTGTGTTGCCCAGATAATGATGACTCACACATGAGTTTCATAAGAGATATTATTGTCCCTTTCAGTGTCATATAATAGGTAACAGCCTTCGGGGATTCCTTTTAAATTAGTAATCCAACCTTGATACAGTGATCTACTATAGTGGGGTAAAAATATTCGGTCCTTATTGTCATTAGTACAATTTACTACCTCTTTTCTAACTGGTAGGAAATTCAATTTGTATCTACTAAGATAATCTTTGACATTATCAAGAAGTAGAGGTTTTGAAAAATTGGACGACTCATTGGATACTATTTTCGGGGAATAAGAGTGACTCAAATTCATGGATTAATTAGTACTGGGAAGATTGCCATATTGCGGAAATTGAACGACCATGGGATGTGTAAATTTGTTTCAGATATTGGTAAGGAACAAGAAAAGCTTCAAATCTGAAGAATTCCAAAGGGATTTTACGCAAAGACAAAATCTTGATCATACCATTAAAGTTAACCAAGACAAGCAAAAAAATGGGAAAATGGAGTCGAAAAAATCTTAAAATAAATAAAACTGAATATCCTATCAGATGGGAAGAACTAGCAACATAGTATTGAGGAAAAGGTTCAAATTTGTCTGCCCCTTCTATAGTACGTTACTCTATTAAAGGTCGAATTACCAACTTCAACATAGGCCCGAACAATGTCCTCTAATATGTAGAAACCCAAAGATTTCATTGAAATTCTATTTAGTACAAAATTTATGCATCAAGTAGTAGACCAGAACCGTGGTCTTCCAGTTGCTATTAAGATCAATAAGACAAGACGCACCAACAGTTCTAGGAGAACACGACTAAAAACTTTAAAAGCCTGTCCCCGGGTGTGGAGATGATCAAAGAAATGTGTTAAGATCTTTGAGTTTTGTAGTGACTATTTAACGAGCCTCGAAAAGGATTGATTTCGCAGTGCACTATGTCAAAGTAAATTATATAAAGATCATTTATTGTATAGCTTGAAATTCTCAAGGAAAAACTTCTTTTTTTAATAAGTAGGCTTATAGTCTTGCAAAATTGAATATCTGTTCTAATAAATTTTCGAGTAAGCAGAGAGTCGAACTCATAACCAAGACGATAACGATAAACCCTTATCACAATACCACTTGGCCGAACAAATTTTTTCAAAAAAGATAAGCAAAATATGTACATTTTTCCATGGATATCATGAAGCCAAGAAAACAATGTAGGTACATAATGTACCATATAAAAAGAGGTATAATATATAATGTACATTATAAGTAAAATTTAAAATTTGATTAAACTATAGAGCATGCGGATCCTAAGGTTAATAGTTTCCTGAGAGACACTGTATTAATACAAGGTTATTTAGTTAGAAAATTATCCCCGGAAAGTTTCACTAACCTCATGATCCTTTTTCTCTAAACTATATAAAGATAAAAAGAGTTGATATCTCTGGTTGAGACACAGCTTGTTGGAGCTGTAAATAAGCCAAAGTCATTTCCATTTTGTGTAGGTGCTTAGGGTTTAACTCGATAAAAGATGATGAAAGAGATAAAGGGATGCGATCTCATAAAATGCAAACATACATGTACAATGTACGATGTACCAAACCAACCGAACATACCGACTACACGCCTCTTGGAAATAAGTGGATAAATTAATAGAGTCCTAAATTATTGTAGTACTAAATAAATGTAAAATGTGAATATAACGATACTAGTTTACATATAAGTAATATATAGGAGTAATTATTATCGATTTTTACATTTTTTTTCTTCAAATTTTTGTATTAATCTCATTAATATAATATTACATTTAAATTATAACCTAAATTTATATCCATATATTAAGATTCTTACTTATACCATCACAGTTTTATTATCATTCAAATTCTTTAATTTATTTAAACTTATAAAAATTATATAATATTTTTTTAATTTATCTATTTTAAATGAGAAAAAAGACCGACGTTAAATGCATATTTCCTATATTTACAAGAACAATTGTATCATATTTTAATTACATAAAGTGGCCATCAAGCTCATATTAATTATTATTATATATATATTGAATTATTATATCCAAAATTAAGATCTTTTATAATTTAATTAATTCTAAATTTTTGGTTACTGAAATAAATGTAACCCAATTAATAATAATATTATTATTATATATAAATCATACCCTTAAATTTATATTTTATATTAAAATTTCTATTTATAATATAATATATAGTATAATTGTACATTATTTACACATTATAAAATAAGTTGTATGTGATAAATAAATAACCCTAAATCTGTTATATTCATTTGGGGCTACCATCAGCTTATCTATTTTCTTATTTTCTTTCTAATCTTATATTTATTTAAATAAATTTCTATTATTGAGAATTTTTGTACTCATTTTTTAGTTTTTGTTCTCTCTTATATAAAATTTAATGTATTATTTTTTATCAATTTTTTTAGGTTCATTCTCGCTTGTATGAGTTTGAATGTGTTTTTATATCCGAAATTGTAATATTATTATTATTATTATTATTATTATAATGATTCATGATTAAGTACCGTATAAAATCGTAACAATGGTTAATTTTTAGAATATGTTTTAAAAGTTAAATATATATAAATATATTTCTCACAATTATAAAAAATCATTAAATTATTTCTAGAAAAATGTTCTAGATTTCAACTATACGAAGAAGAGATGCAATATATTAGAAGATTTCTTCAAAGATAATAATTTTGATGAAGGAAGACTTCAATTTATTTTGATAATTTTAATTTCGATTATATTTATAGATTACTTATGATTTTTAATTAAATTATCCTCAAATTCATATATGTATTTCCCTCCGTTTCTACATGAAACACAACAGTGATGAACCACCCCATCTTATCTTTCCCTCACCACCCACCCCTCACCACCCACACCCACCACCACCACCACCTCTCCTCCGCCGTGACCACCGCCACATCCCTCACCCAACTCAAACAAACCCACGCCCAAATCCTCAAAACCAACCTCACTCACTCCAACTCTCTCCTCTTCAACCTCATTCTCTCCTCTATCTCTCTCCCCTCTCCCAATCTCTCTTACGCCCTCTCCGTCTTCTCCCAATTGCACAACCCAGAACCCCATTTATGCAACCGTTTCTTGCGAGAATTATCGAGAAGTAAAACCCCCGGAAATGTACTCTATGTGTTTGATGAAATGCGCAAGAGGGGAGTTGGGGTTGATAGGTTTAGTTTTCCTTTGTTGTTTAAGGCTGTTGGGAGAATTAAGGGGTTGGTTGAAGGGATTATGATTCATGGGTTGGCGGTTAAGATGGGGTTTGAGGATGATCCGTTTGTTGAGGCCGGGTTGGTTGGAATGTATGCTTCTTGTGGGGAGATTGATGGTGCACGTATGATGTTTGATAGAATGTCGGAGAGAGATATTGTCACGTGGAATATTATGATTGATGGGTATGGTTTGGAATGTGGTTTTTGTTTCGGGACATGTTTAATAAGTGGTTAATCGTTTAATTATATTCTTGCTTTTTTATTTGAATAGGTACTGCCAGAGTCGATTGTTTGATGATGTGCTGCTACTTCTTGAAGAGATGAAGAGCTGTAATATTGAGCCGGATGAGAAATTATTTTCGACTATTCTTTCTGCTTGTGGCCGTGCTGCTAATTTAGAGTTTGGGAAAGTTATTCACAAAGTTATTGCTGATAATAACGTTATGATTGACTATCGTTTGCAGAGCACCCTTGCTACTATGTATGCCGGTTGTGGGTCTATGGACATGGCACAGGATATGTTTGATAAGTTGAATCCAAAGAATGTAGTTGCGTCGACTGCTATGGTTTCAGGGTATTCGAAACAGGGAAAGGTTGAGGTTGCCCGTGCTATCTTTAATGACATGGCAAAAAAGGATTTGATCTGCTGGAGTGCGATGATATCTGGTTATGCAGAGAGTAATGTGCCTCAAGAAGCTATCAAGTTATTTGGTGAAATGCAAGACTCGGGAATATATCCTGATCATGTAACCATGTTAAGTGTTATTTCAGCTGGTGCCAATGTAGGAGCATTGGATCAGGCTAAATGGATCCACAACTTTGTCAAAAGAAATAGATTTGGAGAAGTTTTGCCCATAAATAATGCCCTTGTTGATATGTATGCCAAATGTGGGAGTATTGAGGATGCAAGAGAAGTTTTTGTACACATGCGGCGGAAAAATGTCATAACTTGGACTACTATGATCTCTGCTTTGGCCATGCATGGAGATGCCGTTAATGCCCTAAAGGTCTTTCAGCAGATGAAGTCTGAAAATGTTGAGCCCAATGGAGTAACATTTGTGGGTGTTTTATATGCATGCAGCCATGCAGGATTGGTTGAAGAAGGTCGAAATCTTTTTGCATCAATGGTGGATGAGTATTGCACAACACCAAAGCACGAACACTATGGTTGCATGGTAGATCTCTATGGCCGTGCCAATCTTCTTGGGGAAGCTCTCCTCCTTATAGAGAGTATGCCTTTTGCTCCGAATGTTGTAATTTGGGGATCCCTTATGTCTGCTTGTAAAATTCATGGTGAGCTTGAATTGGGGGAGTTTGCTGCACAACAGCTTCTTAAGCTAGACCCTGATCATGATGGTGCCCTTGTGCTCTTGTCAAATATTTATGCAAAAGAAAAACGATGGCACAATGTCGGAGAGGTGAGGCAGTTGATGAAACACAAAGGTATATCAAAGGAACGGGGAACTAGTAGGATTGAGCTAAACAACAAAGTCCATGAGTTTTTGACAGCAGACAAATACCATAAACAGTCAGATGAGATCTATGCAAAGCTAAATGAGGTAGTCACTGATGTGAAGCTTATTGGTTATACACCAATTACCTCCAATGTGTTGACTAATTTAGATGAAGAGGAGAAAAAGGAAGCAGTGTTGTGGCACAGTGAAAAATTGGCACTCTGTTATGGGCTACTGTCAGGGAAAACTGGGTCACGCATTCATATAATCAAGAATCTCAGGATATGTGAGGACTGTCATACTTTCATGAAGCTTGTATCAGACGTGTATAAGACAGAAATTGTTGTCAGAGATAGAACTAGATTTCATCATTATAAAAATGGGGTTTGTTCATGTAACGACTATTGGTAACTCTTAATAGCTAAATACATATGAAAGTACATATTGAAGCAAACTTTGTGTGCCAGAACAGTTAACTCTTTCTATTGATAATTTCACAAGTTCAGCTAATGATCAAATAAAACAGAATAAAATATGTGATATATTCAAGTTGTTAATTTTGACCTACAAGAGTACAAAAGAAACTCAGATAGGCTCTGTAATTCTAGCAAAGACTATCATAATTGAGAGAGAACTAGATGCTTCTACTTGTGAGAAGACTAGAAAAGCATCTCATCTCCTATAATCCTATACAAAATTCTCAAGTTGGGACATCGAAACTTTCTGCCCTTTCTTTAAACTGGCTGCCGTGAATAGACAATAACCAGAACCCCTGATTCATTTTTTGCAGTAGTATGGTAATCCTGAACTTCAAGAACTCTAGAACTGCTGAACACAATCGTGCATTCTCCGTTATATAACTTCTTTTATACTCAAGAATCCATGTATTTCGATCTAACTGCACTACTGAAGCTCTCCATTTTTCTTGTGTCCATGAACTATTTGCTCTTCGTATTACATATCCAGCTTTGCCATTAGTCCACTGTCAAATGTAGTCATGAATAAAAGCTAAAGACATAAAAAGCCTGAACTCAGGCACACTTATTAATAACAAAAATCACAAATAAATAACAGAAATTAACTGGACTGTTTATTTGAGAAATCAGTCTGAATTATACCTCAGTAACTCTTCCTGACAACACAGTATATGACTTCGAAGAAAATGTAGTTGTAAGCAATCCAGCAGTTTGCAAAGGCCAACCCCATATACGCACCTCCTCCACCACTGAGTTGTACAATTTAAGATACGAATTCAGGAGCAAACCATCCTATAAAATTGTGTACTTCAAATTAAAACTATAATCTAGTTTCCCCTAAATACATTGCAACCCAAAGGGCTTCAAATCTTACACAACTAAAATAAAAAATTCACATACAATTCTATACACACACAAAATGACTCCATTACATACCTGATTTATTTCCCATGTATCATCAACAAAGCTACCATTCAAATTCTTCTCACCAATCAATCCTTTGATCCCATTACTCAGATACACAAATCTTTCATTCAAATCTTGCAAAACCCATGACTGCTCCCCCAAACTCCTCACCAAATCATTCGACAATTCGGTCCTTAAACCCCTAGAAACCCCCCAAGAAAACCCAAACTCCGACACCAAAACCAAACAAAACCCGAAAATCAATCTCCTCACAACCATTCCCACAAACCCCACCTCTCTTTTCTCCTTCTTCTTCACACCCCCTTCAAAAATCATCTTTTTAGGCGATCTCAGCACCGGTGATAAGGCCATCATAACAGGAGAAACCCGCGATTTGGGTGTTGAAAGGACTGAAGGACTAAATGGAACGGGGGTTCTCGATATTGGCGTGGATGAAGACACTTTAGTGAGAGATGATCTTTGAATACTAGGCATTAGATCAAGAGTGGCATTAATGCTTGCCAAACACATCTCACAATTACAATTAGCATCTTTTCGACAACCCGGAAAATAACAGCTTGTGTCCCGGATTTCAGATTTTTCATCGTCTGTTGTCGAATACACGGAGGATTCTGGTGTTGAAGTAACTGTTTTCATGGCGTGTTTGGTGTATGATTGTATTATTTTTCAGAGACTAGAATGTGTATATTGTTTGGGTTGATAAATATGAAGACGTTACTTTTTGAAATTTGAAATGCTTAACGGTCATATTTGGAGATTTTGGTAAATAAAAAAAATAAAAATCAGGAAGTTGCCTAGAGGACTGTTTGGACATACTACTCCGTTAGCCCCTCCAAAAAATATCAAATAAAATCGAAGATTATTAAAGTTCTAAATATCAAATAATATGGTAGAAAAATAATGGTTCAAACTCGAACATTATGCAGTTGTGAGATATATTTTTGATGTTGGATTCCCTTTTAATATGAAATGTTTGTGAATATTTTGTAAAATTTTAAAATTTGTAAATTGATTTGTCATATTTATTAGATTCGGTTCACTATAAACTCTGAATATTTTGGAGTATAGAAAAAAAATCCAGAGTCAGTCAAAGTCAAAGGATCCATTATTAATATGACTTGTATTCTTAAATAAATTTAAGAAAAGAAACGAGCACATGCGTCCCCCATGCTTTAAAATCAAGAAGAGAAAAAAGAAACCCAAGTAAAATCCATGTAGAATCAAGGCCCAGTCATGTAAAGAAAAACATCCTTTGTACAAAATAAGTTGCATGAGAGCTAAACATAAGCTCTTCTATAAGTCAGCTTATTCCAACAAAAGTTAAACTAGACCATACACAAATTCTATACCAACTTGTTATAACACAAGAAAGATTCATTTCCTACTTGTGATGATGTGCTGGTTGATCTTGAATACTTCTTAGAAGAAGTACTTGATGACAACAACATATCAGACCTTCTGCGGAGCATCTGGCTCATCCCCTCAGCTACTAGAATGGCAGGATTCGATTTATATTTTCGACAAAATGACTTATGAGCCTTTATAGCATCTTCAAGACCAAGTGCAGTACTAATGTCATTTTGTTTGTTCACTTGATCTTTAACTGCCTCAGAGCACAATCCACATAGCCATTTTCCTTGAAATTCAGACTTGACTTGACTGATATAGTCTTGAGTACAATCTTCTTTAAATCCACAACACTCACACTTGGCCATTTCAGTTTCCATTTCTTCCTCCTTGTAATCTTGCATGTACTTCTATACTTGTGTAGCCAAATGAGATTTACTATGGTTTGGAAGTATAATATATGCAGACAAGAGTGGGGAAGAAAGGAGAGGAGAGGAAGGTTTTTATAGTAGGGAAATGTGCAATAATTTGCTCCATGTTTCAAGGGACATGGGCAGTGGAAAATGGGACAAACTGGCTGGGCCTCTTGACAAATTAGAGTATTATTTTACCTAAAGGAATTGGAGTTAACTGTTTTGTTTTGTTATGTTTGAACTTTGGTGTAACCATTTTTTAATCTCGTTAAAGGTTAAAATACATGGGATAATCAACATTTTAACCCTTAATCATGGGGAGAGGGAGAGAGCCGCGCGCACTAGAGCTCATAAAGAATTTATTTTTCTTCGTTTTACTTTTAGGAGTATGTTATTTTTATGTTAAACGGGAAGTAAAGTTTAATTAATTTAGTATAAAATTCAATTTCTTCAAGATTTTTTTCCCCATGTTATTATTTGGAAAAATTTAATTATAAAATATTAAATAATCAAGCATATATTAATGAGTCGCAAATCACAATTTGCATGAATTCATGAGCGCCAGGCGCCGACAATGAGCACTCTTGAATATTTTTAACGCAAGTAGAGCGAGTCTCTTAATTTGTTCTTAAATATAATATAAAATATTAAGTCCTTAGTCATTTAACACATTTTTAAGAGTATTAATTCTAACAATATTTTTTATATTTCCTCTCTATTATATTTTTCATTAATATATGGACTCACTATGATAAAAAAGTGAAAAAAATAAGAAATGTTTTGGAAGGAATAAATATTTTATTGATATAAAAAAGTTAGGAGTAATGTAGTGACTCCTAAATTAGAAGAGTGTGAAGAGACTCCTACTGTTTTAAATAGTCACGGAGAGTCTTTTGGAGTTCTATTTTTTTATTATACTTTCTATTTTTTTATTTAGAAATTTGTTTAGAAAAGCTATTGGAGATACTCTAAGACCCCAATAAATAATCACCTCCTAATGCGTAACTTATCGATACAAGACCCATTACGGAACAACCAACATCGAACATTAACCAAAACCGGCCTCAACAAATACAAATTTTGAGATTTCAACTTTTAAATTTATTAAACTATATATCAAAATAACCAATGATTCAAAAATTTATTTAACACATTATTCCACTATGATAGTAATTCAAACGATCCCATTTGGATTTGACTCGATAAATTTTTTTGATCCAATATGTAAATAAATTATATATATCGGCGGTTGATCTTAATAAATTTTATTCATGCTCCACAATAGTTCTCTGTGTCGGGGGTAAAATAATTAAGTTTTCATTTAATTAGTTGGAGACGGTGGAGCCTGAAGGCATTCTGTAATGCTGGTTAGGGATCGTTTTTTTCTTTGGAGTTGATGGAGATTTGACAGTTACTTTCGGTTAACATGGGTTCACTTGTTCATTTGACTTTGCAATTAATTTATGTGTAGTTAAGTTACCCTCTTTTTTTTAAATTTAGGTGTAGTTAATTTACTTGAAATTTATGTATAGTTATTTAAATTTATAAAATCTAACAGTTACAACATTTATATTAAAGAAATATAGAACATGAAAACTCTCTAGTCCATGTAATAAAGCTTATCCACTAGCTTTAATTAAATAAGATCAACTTCAACAAATGTTGATTTTATATAATCTTTAGATTTCAAATCTTTGACTCATCTTTAGATATGATCAGATGACTGATTTCCATTACTTGATCGCTTGGAATTTATATACACATGCATTGTACAGAGTTGTAAATAATTCACATAGTACAGATTTCTTTAACAAATTAATATATTGTGTTGACGTTTGTTGCCATTTTGTGTGCTTTATTATTGTGAGTTTTTACCGTGACAACATTACTGGTGGCATTGAAGATATGTGTGCAGTGTGTACAAACTCTCCTTGCTGGTACAAAATTTGAGATAATATAACCCAAATTTGAATTTTTGGATCACTGCCGGAGATGCCCTCAGTACTCGTAAATTGTAACGCTCGTATTCGTGTTTGGGTTTCATTTGGTCATCTCTTCGGAGATTTATGCTTTGTTTGCATCCTCTGTTTAGTAAATATAACGCGTTGACTTGTGACCATACATATTAATGTTAGCACTCTAATAATCTGTCAATCTCCGTCACATCTGATGATCCGAGTCCATATAAACCAAAGTGAACGTTCCAATATGTTCTACTATATAGGAAACATGTTCCGGGAGATACTGGAAAACTCTTCTTTGATTGAAATGCATAAATACAAGGTCCAAGCAATTATTTAAATTATTTAAACAGAACGTAGCAGTAGATAACTGCCAAGAAAACATCTTAGGTGACAAACTGAATGGACAATTATGCAGGGCCAAGAAGATTAACAATTATGCAGGTGTGGATTTTGTGAGTTTCTTTGTCACTCTCTTTGCCTAACAATAATTATATATTGAGACCAGATTAACGATGTATCTTATGAGCAAATAGTGACTTTCTTATCAGATGATTGGGGCCTCTAATCTGAATCCAATTTTACCAAGAAAAAAATAACAGACCTTACATATGATTAATTAGGTTTCTGCTTTAAATGAAAACTGGCGATTTTTGTTGTTCAAGACTAGTAATTTCACATAAATCATCGCAAACAACAAAAATTACTGCTTAAATGATGATGTTCGTATGTTCTGTTCATTTATATCCTTAAACTCAATGCAAAGTCCAAGCACTCAAGAAATAATAGCACATCCAGCTTAATACAAACAAGCCTTATCTACGAAGAACAAGGTTTTCAAGTTTGCCAAACAAATGGTCCATTTATGCATTTAGATTCAGTTTAGCAAGAAGCAACAGAAATCATATCTTAATTGGCTAAACCATAGTAAGGTTTATCAAGAAGTTGTCTTCCTACATGGTTTAGTATACGGGACTCAAATGTTAATACATTGCGAAAAGGACACATTCCAAATTACAAAATAATCAAAAACAAACTATGGCCCTACCATGTGGGGTTGCTAAACTTGGAGCATATCATTACACAATGTTTATGTTCTTGACCACTAATACTAATAAATCTTTGTAATCATCCCTTTCAGACTCTGGAGCATGTGGATTCTTGTCTAGCAGTCCTACATGCAGTGGCCTTAAACTTGAAACCACTCCCTTTCCTATGTCATTGTGGCTCACAAATAAATAAATATCCTCTGTCAGTCCATAGTAACATTTGTCATTTCGGTTGGAACAGTAAGCGTATATATTTTAAACTATGCAAAATTGGTAAGGGGTGTGATTCCTAAAATGTGATCTCAGTCACAGGTGGAGCATGGTACCGTTTGTTATCTCTTAAAAGTTACTTATATAATTGATGAATGACGTGCACATGGTTAATAGATTATTGTGAGGCTAAAATGTACTCGATAGGCTCTTCAGTGAATTTCTGAATACAGTCACTATATAGTTATTATACTCTTTAGGACTTTCTGTGATTGTTTGATCGCGCTTCTGATTCAATTTCATTGCAAGTTAACCATCTGCAATGTTTTAACACTTGGGAAGTATAGCCATATGATAACTACAAGCTATTAAACACTTCAGAGCTAAAGTGCTAATTAAGGTAGTGAATGATTTGTTTAGAACTAGACAAATAGTGAATATTAGAGTATCTGATGTAACAAGACATTTAGCTGCATATTCAATGGTTAATCAAGTACTCTAAGCTAAATTAGTTACATACATATGTGGATATATATTGATCTAGATAATTATCTTGTTTGGTTGCTACAGATTATCTTAATTTGGCACTGATTTCTATTTCTGGCAATGAGGATTAGCCAACCACTTGTCATCATTAACTCCCTAATTTCTGTATCCACTATTTACTTTATAGTTTCAACTTGAAGCATCCCTTTAGGCCACTACACAATGTTACTGTTCTAATTGTGCTATCATTTTTACTTGCTTTGTCCTGCATCAGTTAGAATAATATAATATTCTGGTAAGTTCTCTTCTAACACTTTCAGGTCTTAGGAAAATTGGTAACTTAACTTGTTACTTGGTATCAGAGTTCAAATCGGTAGGAGTTTAAGGTTTGATTCCCTGAAACCCCCATTATTCTCAAATTTACTTGAGATTTTAGGAGAACCGGTAACTTAACATCATCAACATTTTAGATTTCAAAACTGTTTGCTCACATGGAGGATTTTGTTTTCTTATAGTATCGTCGTAAGCACCAGAAATTTTATATACACAAGACATTGATACAAACATGCATAACTCTCAGCAATCAGCTTCTATATACAAACTTAGTAGGGTCCTACTAGATATCTGGGGAATGTTGTGTCTGCGTAGTTGGTTTGAATTTAATGTTTTTCAATTTTCACATGGCATCACATATGCAGTCCATTGATTTTCTTCAAACCATGGATTATTCTCTAACCCATACAACCACTTGCAAACTCCCATGACTGGGAATCATCCAGTTGTTTAGGTATCAACATTATAATCATATCCAGATGAACATAGATAAATAAGGAGCAGTAGCACAAGTTATTTTGTATACCACTGACTACTTGTATAAAATTTGAAGTTAACTAATCACATGTTATTTTTAATATTCATATGATTCATGTAATTTACTATATATGTTTATTTACTAATTTTGAGGACAAGTTGAAGGCTTGGAAACAAAAATTTCAACAATTTTCGAGATTAACTGGAACTGAATTTTAGGTTAACATCTTTTAGTTCACCCACAAGTCGTATGTGTATTAAAGATTTTTCGGAACATTGTTTTCAAAAACACTGCAAATTCTACGAGTTCGACACATAATGTTGGGCCATAGTCCATTAAAATAATGTAATAGAATGTACGTACGGGGTCATAGCCCACAAGACCGATGCAATAGAGTTTACAGTAGGAATAAGGTCCAGTACGACCCATTAAGAGTTTAATGCTCCCCAAACCAAGGGGACCCATATGTATGCCTATAAATAGTGACCCTTTGCGCACAAGCAAGGGGTTGAAAAATTAGTTAAAAGAATACAAAGATGAACTTCATGAGCACAAATATCTTATATTTTAGTATTTAATTACTCTCTCATTATTTGTACTGATCAGAGTTTTTTTTAAGGGAAAATTTAGTTGAGTTGATATTACTATTGTGTTGCTTTCAAATTTTGTACAAATATTCAGTTAATTAAATTTTATATGAAAAAGACAATGAACCGTTTGCCTTTCTTTATTTTCAGAAAAAAATAATTAAAAATGTATTTTTTATAAATAAAACTTATTTTCCAAAAATAAATTTAATACTTAATTTAAATTCCAAAAATAAGTATATAATTTCATTGTTTCAAAAAAAAGTATATATTTTCATTAAAAAATAGGAAAATGAGTATTCTTTTACGGAAAATAAGTTTAGCCAACCAACCAATATTTCATTTGCAACATGATTAATAAGATAGTATAACAAAAAAAGAAGCATGATTAATAAGAATCCAAATATGGCATGGGCACATCTCAATAATATTAGTATTAAAATATTATTATTTAATGATATCATTTATTAAAGAAAATATGTTTATAATTTTATAAACACAAATACAACTCCAAATCAGAATTCGACACTCTTTTATTCTTCCCCCTCGATAAACTGGACAAGTGCGAATTGAAATCACCAATTGGTTGGGCCTGGCCTTTCACATCCACTACACCCATCAACCCAATCACTCAACTCAGGTTTCTCCTTAGAACAGGTAAATATATTTCTGGGTTTTATACATAACTGTTGTTGTCGGACTGTACATATATAAAACTTGTGCTTGATAGCCCAACTTGTAGTTATGCACATAAGGTGTTTGTGAAAATGTCAACATGAAATTACTTAGCTAATGAATCACATTTTCAGTTGTTGCATTGCATATCAAAGTTGACAAGTAAAATTTGTATGAAAAGATTCAATGGAGTTATATATACGGACCGTGTGCGGTGTACCTGTGAGTTATATAAGCAAGTTTCTGTGGTACGAAAACATCGATAACGGTGGTTTACGAATGTGGTATACTTGACGTTCTCTTGAGCGAGAACTAGAAGCATTTACAATTCTTTTATATATTCTTTGGTGATGAAAGTCGTGTCCTTTCGGCAATTTAGTTATTACAATGCAACTATTATGTATTAGAAGCGGACACATTTATATAGCAATGCACATTCTCTTTGTGATGTGTGAAATACTTGCGATTTGTAACTTGCAGGTCAAGTGAACTATAAACTAGGATGAATGTAATATGGCCAAGGATCCTGACTCCCACTCACCTTTCTCAACTCATACGGAAACAGAAAAGCCCAGTAAAAGCTCTTAAGATCTTCAATGAAGCAAAATCAAAATATCCTAACTATCGTCATAATGGTCCTGTCTATGCCACCATGATCAGCATTCTTGGAAGCTCGGGGCTGATAAATGATATGAACAAAATTATTGATCAAATGAAAGCAGACTCGTGTGAGTGCAAAGATTCTGTTTTTGCAACTGCTATTAACACTTATGCAAAAGCTGGATTGCTTGATGAAGCTATTACCCTGTTTCAAGATCTACCTAAGTTCAATTGTGTGAATTGGACGGAATCTTTCAATACCCTTTTAGGGATAATGATAACTGAGTCTAAGCTAGAAACTGCTCGTCGTCTTTTCTTAGAGCGCTCATATGGCTGGGAAGTAAAATCTAGGACTCGTTCCTTGACATTGCTTATCAATGCTCTGTGTCAGAGTGGTCGCTCTGATCTTGCAGTGCATGTCTTCCTAGAATTTAATAGTCAATGCTGCTATCCTGGCAAAGAAACTTATAGGATTCTGATGAGAGGATTATGTGCTGATGGGAGACTAGATGATGCCACACATCTATTGTACTCGATGTTTTGGCGGATCTCTCAAAAAGGTAGTGGTGAGGATGTTGTGATATATAGAACTCTCTTGCATGCTCTTGTTGAAAGAGGACATACCGAGGAAGCTGTTGAGCTTCTTGGTAAGATCTTGAGGAAAGGGCTAAAGGCCCCCAAGCGATGCCTCAAGCAGCTTGATCTTGCCAGCTTTTATAATTGCAATGACAAAGGAGCCAAGATTTTAATAGATGAAGCTCTGATAAAAGGTGGAATTCCCTGTTCAGATAGTTATAATGTGATGGCTGTTGATCTTTACTCGGAGGGTAATATTAGTACAGCTAACAAGGTGATTCAAGAGATGCATGATAGAGGTTTTAAATCCACACTTCTGATTTATGAAGCTAAGGTAGCAGCATTATGTAGACATGGCAGTGTTGATGAAGCAATAGAGGTAATAGAGAAGGAGATGGTGGACGATAATTGCATTCCAACTATCAAGTTGTACAACACTGTTATGAAAGGCTTGTGCGATGAAGGAAGATCTGTCATGGCTATTGGGTATTTGAAAAAGATCTTTAGGCAGGTGGGTTGTGTTCCCAACAAAGACACGTACTCCATTTTAGTGGATGGATTGTGTGCTGAGGCAAAATATATTGAAGCGGGTCAAATTTTAGAGGAAATGCTTAAAAGCTCCTACTCTCCTAGTGAGAACACATATAATTCTCTTATACAGGATCTTTGCTCTTTGGACAGGCCATTTGAAGCTATTATGTGGTTGGAGGAGATCGTTAGCCAAGGCAAAATGCCGGATATTTCTGTGTGGAAGTCACTGGTAGCTTCTGTATGTGCTGAAATGTTCACTACCAAAGTTGTTTCTGCGATTCTTGAGCCAATATCTAAAACGGTTAACTGATTGTTCATCTGGATCCATTGTTATGTCAAGTTTGAATTCAGTTGACAAATAGAGGTATGATTAATATTTATGCATGTATATTTTCTGTGTTGTTCCCATTTTTTTCCTCTGTATTGCTCCTTATGTGTTGTTTGAACATAAAGCCTAAGCTACCTACTATCTGACTAATAAAAGTTTATTGAAGCAAAATAATCAAATAATTGCTTGGCAGACTAATAGGAATAGGTGGTGGACCATAGTATGGTGATTCAGAAATCCCATGAAAGACATGCATTATAAAACCAAGCTGCTACAATCCCCACCATGTTATGGATTTTCAAATTTTCACATTTCTAATTTCCTACCAAGGTGCTCACGACATTAGATGCAACTGAACCCTCTGGTGGGGACTAGAGGGGAGTAGATTATCTCTAGGCGTGGCTAGTTCAGGGCCTGCTCATATTATAAATATATTATTGTTATTATATCTATTTAACGCTCTAACATTACTGTTTCTTTTTAGTGAAAACAAAATAAAGTAAAAAATGTGCCAACTCTATTTATTAACAAATCTTCCTGGCCATCAAATCCCCATCTACTTGGCCAACTTTGTTGCATACCATGTCAAGTAATCCAAAGGTTGTGACTTACTGGTCAAAAAATCCGATACAGGTCCAGGAGAATCAGCACCAACGAAATTTACACTGATTGCATAAATATATATCTTTCAGAAATCTACTACTCCCTCAATATTTGTCATTTGACTTTTTTGCGCACACATTTTAAATTGTTTTGACTGCATAGTTAGAATTATTATTATTATTTTTAAAGTGTGAATTAAAATATTAGTTGAATACTTTTATCCACAAAAAAAGTAATAATTATAACTATCCGGTCAAATAACTTTGAAATGTGTGCAAAAAAATCAAACGATAAATATACCACATACTATTGCAATACAACAATTAGGTTGTTACACCCACTACATTTGTTATATATATGTGTGTGTGTGGGTATGTGGGTATCTTGTCAGCCTATGGATTTCCGGTAGGAACTTTTCTTTAAACACGATTGATCCTATTTGTTAGGCTACTCAAATTTACAAAAATTAATGCAGCTTCTTGAGCCTTAATATAAGGACTTGATTGACAATGGGAATACTTGAACTATGCAGGCACCATTAGTAATTTAAATATAACTATTGTTTTGGTTTGTTAACCATTTGATTTCTTACTTGCGAATGACTACTACTTTATTCTCACACAAATATAGAATTTTCATTTTTTTCTCCTGCATTTTTGTTAGATTACATCATTCAAAACAAGAACATGACCATAAAAAGTTGGTTTTTTGTATATATAAAAAGCAAGTAGATTTTTTTTGCTAACGTTGTAGTCACAAACTCGGACTCTCAACCTCTTGTTACCATAGAAATTGGTATATCAATGGTACATCATAGGAAATTAAAACGTAAAGTATATATAAAATTTTGCTTATTTTCCTTCGTATTACATACTAAGGTCTATTTCACACCTATATTTCTGTCTTTACCAGAAAGGCTCAACCCATTCCCTAGTTGAAATCGATGTATGAGAGTGATTCCAGCATATGGGTTGAAGGTGGTCTCATGAGTAGAGAACCTTAAAAGAGAGACCTTAAATGGTCCCAACTCGTTTATATTCAATAGTTAGTTGTTGAAAGTTGTCCTAGCCAGGGTCCCCATAATTGTTTCCTCATATGCAGCATATATTTGTGGACCATCTGTAGGATAAGGTCTAATTACTTTCTGGATTTAGAGAACCAAACTTCCAAATGCTTCTGCACATTACTTGTATTCTCATGAAACTTCAATTACATAATACAGTGAAATCTGTCAAGTTGATTAAAGATTCTTGAGGTAGGACAAATCATTTTCATCATCAATATCTCAATACCAAACAAACAGAGCCTGATCAATGATATATGTATGGCTTCAAGTTTAGCATATGTAATCACTGTCACTGTTATTCTACTTGGATTTTGTATTGTATTATTCCCTTAGAATGTCTTGAATCAGTTAGATGTATATTCAAGTGAAGTTAGTTAATTAGTTTTTTTTAAGAGAGACATCGGGCAAGTCAATGATCGAGGGTACTACTGATCTTAGTTTAGTTGATCATAAATTCTGAGATGGTTATTTAAATATAGTAACTCAAAACAAGCCCAAAAATGTAAACAATTTGCCCATTAAGCACCTGATCACCACCTTGAACAAAATTCAATACATTACAATGTCTCACCCCTTTGGTATCCTCTACAAAGAGAGAACTAGGTGGTCAAAACTAGAGAAAATGGAGATTAAACAACATAAATTCAAAAATATTTTTATTACTAGCTTTCAGATATGTTTGTCAAAACCTCACTTCTATTTAGTTGATTCATATAATCATATCTGAAATATTACAGACCCGTAGATAGAAAATTAATAATATAATCATCCAGTGAAGCTTATTGAAGAGAACTCTAGGATCATGTTCCGAAAATATTATCAGACTTTTCAATGCCTTCATCTGATATTATCTCCTTGTAGCGACATTCGTTGCTGCAGAAGGCTTTCTCCCCCCTGAGAGCATAAGTTAACATAAATCAACAAAAGATTTCTTATCAAAATCAGCTTGAGAACTTTAAAAAAACCAACAGACTTGAGGAAAGTTATACCATAAAAATACATTGCATGTAAAAGATCAGCAATTACAGATTTCTGACCGAAGTCATCTTGAGAACTTAATGAAACAAATTCAAGATCAATTAAAAAGGGTAGAATACAAAAGGATTCTAGTACACCAAGTCCATGGAATATTAGTATAAATACATAGCTTATCAATATATAATCATAGCACTCTAGCAGCACAACTAGATATATGATTAATACAAGATATATCAAGAATCGGTGAGTGTTTCTTGATTAAATCTTGTTGAAGATTTATTAATGCATCTAGTTTGTTGTAAACACTAATGTAAAGCAATTGAAGCTAACCTGTACATGTAGATGTCTTTCCCTTGCCCAATATTCTTCTTGCAATTATAACAGAAACTTAGAAAGCTCTCAGAGGGATAGTGCAATGTCTGATCAGTGCCAAACCCGTTTTCTTTCTTTAATGATGCTGATAATCCAACAACTCCACAACAACTCTCAATTATACAATCATCAAATATATGAGTGGTCTTTGGGTTTGGGCCATGAGTAATCACACAAGTATAGTCCTCAGAAAGCTCCATTTCATCGGCAGAGAGACATCCAGAGAAAATTCGTGGGGAATCAGATTTCTCAAGGCCAGGAGTCATAGAGCCAAAAGGAGATTTCCTTGATAAATATGGAGATAAGAGAGGGGATAACGATCCCAACTGAGAATTCCTATTTTTTATACCAGAATCCTCAGGAGACATTGGATAATCAGAATTAGGGGAAAGAAAGGAGGGAGCCAGGGGAGGAATCTGAATCTTTAACTGTGATCCAAACAGTACCATCCGGCTTTCGGGTTTAGATAAATTTGGGTCTGATATTTCATCAATGAGAGCGTCAACTAGGCCAAGACCAACTCCTTTTGGGTCTAATTTATCCCAGTGAATTCTACTTTCAGGTTTAGAGGTTCTTGGGTTAGTATTACCATTAGACCAGAAATGAGTTTTTATAGCAGGAACTGGTTTGCTATCAAGAATTGAAGTTGGACTCATCATAGATTCTGTGTCAGTATAACCTTTTGAGGTGAATCCAGTAAATAACCTAGGAGAACTTAAGATGAATGAGGATGATTTTCTGTACTTATCTCCGGATGATAGAGACCCATTATCTGCCATTACAACTTGCTCACTTATGCTCTACTTTATAATTCCTCTTCAGCAAAACTCCCTCTAGAAAAAATTACTACTTTTAGGTCCCAAAAAATCATTAGACCAAATAAAACACACACACACACACACACAATATATGCAGACACTAAAGAGGGAGAGAGAACACACCTGATATGGTTGAAAACTGCCATGGATTGCAGGCTCAAAGCTCAAGCACAAAGAGAGAGCTATAATCTTTTGGGTACTATCACAAAATACTAGTGCTGAAGGCATTGCATATTTGCATAAAAAACAATGGTACCATTCTTGAAAGCCCACAAACCTCAACAGCTTGCTTTAATGACTAAATAGTTATATATAAATACTAACTACCCACTCACCCTGTATTCTAATCAATTCAGAATCATTCAGTTCTACAAACAGACACACAAAAGAAGGGTGACTGAATAATCATTCAAGAACAGCTTTAATTGATAAATACTACTATTAGCTAAAAACCAACAAAACACACAAAAGCTTCTAAATTTACCTATCTTTTCATTTCATTTTCATTTTATTTTTTCTGTATTGAATTAATGCATCTGCAAGAATGATTCCAAAATATTTAAAATCACTGCCCTTGTATAAAGACAATACTTATAAATCAAAACGTAAACATAAAAAATGAAGCTAAAATACAAAAAGAGGCCCTGAGTTTGCTAAAAAAAGGTTTTTTTGTGTGTTTGTTTTTGTCCACTAACTTGCTGGCGGTGTAAAAACTGCCATGGGATTGCAGGAGAAAGGTGGTAAAAGTGAAAGGTGTTAAATAAGCGTGTGAGAATCAGTGGATTTATGAAACCACTATATTCACTCACTCTGCTGCTGCTGCTGCACTGGTAACTGGACTACTGTGATCTATATTTATACATGAGTGTTTGCATGTATGTGTATATTATATGGGGTCAAGTACATATGTGTGTGTGTGTGTGTGTGTGTGTGTGTGTGTGTGTGTGTGGAGTAGGAGTGGGAATGGATGCGAATATAAGAGAGAGCTCAAACTTATATGCTGACGCAAGAGTCTTCTGTGTATAATAATGAGCAATACTTGTTGCAGCAACAGCAGCACTGTATTTTATTCATTTTCTTGGACTGGGTGAGGCTCGGCTTTACATGGGTACTTGGGACAATAATGTTCAAATTTCATGCTCCTTTAATCATTAGTTTTTCTTTTCATTGAATCTTTTTTTTTAATGAAAGGGGTGTAATCAATGCGAGTCGTGTTATAATTAAATATATCGAGTTGAAATTTAAAATCACAACTTATATTTGAGCACAGGCTCGTTATAAACGAACTGGGATTGAGTTTTTGTATGAATAGCTCAAGCTAATCTGAACTCGAATCATGTAAAGTTCGAATCAAATGTATATAATATTCAAAAATAAAATTTTATGTTAGTTGGTCAAGTTCACTTAAATGAGACCAACTTGAATTTGTTTGCGAGCTTGATTCATTTTGGATTTTAACTGCAATGGTGGATAGTCTCTAACACCTACCTCATTTTAATTAATTGATATAATAAATTTTAAAAAATGATACTTCTAAGTTCTAGCAGTGATCATTTCAAGAAACTTTAATACATTACTAAGAGATGTTAAAGTTAATATAAAGTAATATTTTTCATCAAAGAAAATTGACAAACTTTGACAGACAGGGAGTGCCATTATTGAGGGTGTCTAAAAACGTCAAAGGAAGCTAGTGAATGAATGTGTAGGGTAGTGTAGCTGGGTAGCAGCTAAAGCCATGACCAAGCTAAGCTAAGCTAAGCTATAATGGCTTTAACTGGTGGGCATTTATACAAAATAAATCACTAAACGTTAGAAAGGGTGTTGTGGCAAGTGACTTGCGTGGGGGCCGGATGAAACTTTACTAAACAGGGTCAAAACGGTGGGAAATTCACGGACCCTCCTGTGTTCGTATCAGCTGCTACACTCCTGTATTTGTATTGCTATTCTGTACAATCATCACCGCCCCGAACCCAGAAGCTAAAATTATTATTTCAGCTTAGTAAAGGGTTTCTCCGTCACAATAGAGTCAGATCTCGAAATGTTTTAAACGTAATAACTTGAATAATTTATAAGTTCGTTGAACACCATTAAAAGATCATATTAGTAAATTTGATAATATTACTCTAGCTTGTATATTGAATAAAAGTACCACATATCAAAATGTGGGACTAGAATGTTAGGTTCCGCCTGTTTCAACCTACGACTTTTTTAATTTAGCACGATTATAAATTACAGTTGAACTGCTACGTACTGGAATGGAAAGCACTTTCTTTTTTGAATGTATACAAATAATGAATTTATTTTTATAATACTAATTTAAAATCCTTATAATCATATATTCATTATTCCCATTTTTTTCATTTATGTGAATATAAATGAATGTTAGTTAAATTAAATTTAAATTTTAAAACAGCATGAATGGTTGACTCATTCCAATTGAGACGGAAGGAGAATTTAGTGTAGTTCATGATTTTAGTTTGAGAGTATAGTGTTTTGATTGACAAGTATTGCAGTTTGACCTTGGGGAACGGTTAATTGTTAGAGTTGTACTCTTTAAGAGTCTACTTTTTGCAATTCTAGAGAGTCTGGACAGTATAAAAAACGATTGTATATTCAACTAATCCTCCTTGTTTTATGATCAAAAAAATTGTTTTATTATTTGATATGAAATAAAAACAAATCATTTTTTAATATTTAGTTTCGAGTCTTTCATAGAGTTAGGATTTTACAGTGTCTGTTTGGCTTTTCTCTTTTTAGAAATAAGTAATTTATTTTAAAAAAAAAATACGTAAATGTGTACTTTAATTAATAAATATTTACTTTTTGTTTTAAAAATATAATTTAATCTTAAAATTTTAAAACAGATATTTATCTTTAAAAAAGTTATATAAATATATATTTTTTAAATTAAATAATTTATTTTTAATTTTAAGGAATGTCAAATGAAATCAGATTAGAATCGAAAGAAGAGAAAAGATGAAATGATGTGAGTGCTTAAACTTTAGTAATTATTAGTCTTTATCATTTTCCATTTCTTGTATTAATAGGCTATTGTCGATAGCTTTCTCAATTGTGAGTGGAAATCTAATCCTAGGAATTCTCTCACCTTTAATCCTAGGTGTGGAGTAATGACTCTTGTTAAAAAAGAACCAAGTGACATGATTAGATCAACAAATTTTTAAATAAATATATATAATAATCCCTAATCTGTGCCCTTTTTCATTATCTTCATTATCATATGTATACCTATTACCTAGCATAAGAAATATATAATACGGAGTACTAGTACTCATATTTAGAAAATTATATGGGGCCATCATAATATTTACAGTAATATTTAATGTTTAGTGTTGATTGATGTTGAGTTGTGACTTGTGAGACATGGCTGGCTGGTCTCTGTCTGCAATTAATCTTCCGGTTGAAGATTTATTAGTATTGATTATTGATTATCGATTTATTGGGGCACAAGGTCCACAACTATTTCCACCTATGTTGACTGAATGATCACAACAAAACGAAAATGCATCGCAGAAGTCTTGAAAACATTAATCATCGTTTTATCGTATTTAGAGTTTTGGGTTGACAAATTCAAAATTTCAATTGAATCAAATTTTTGTGCTCAAATTATTAAAAAAAAAATACTTATAAATAAGATTATTTTTAAAAAATTATCCTTCTAGCGGTTTTGTTAACAAAATCATTCATAAGTTTTTCATAATCAAGATTTTGAAGCATATCATTCTCAATGGCTATCACGGACAATCCATTCAATCTCTCTTGTGACATAATCGAACGAAGATAAGACTTGATCAACTTTAATTTAGAAAAACTTCTTTCCCCGGAAGCCACTGTAATTAGTATAGTTAACAGAATCCTATGATCAACTTTAATTTCGAAAAACTTCTTTTTCGTTGTCAGACAATAATTCCTCTTCATCAACAATTGGGTTCTCAGTATTAACCATATTTTCATCTTCTTTGGCTTCTCCAATGTTAATATTTTAACTCCCATCACTAACATTAACCTCTTCATTATCTGTGGAAATTGTTGATTTCATAAATCTAAGAAGTCTGTATAATCTTTTAAAAAATCAACCTTTTTTTGATTGATTTTTCTTCCTTCGGCTCCAGATCGATTGTTTTTCATCATAACTAAATGTCACTGTAATTAGAGATTTGGAAGCCAACGATAATAAGAAGAGGAAGCGTTAGTTTTTATAAAATATGGAGATTGATATATAATATTTACATATCTTTAATTTTATTGTGCTTCTTTACATAAACAAAAACAAAAAAAATATTTTGGCCCTAATTATTATTATTATTATTTGATTCTTATATATTAAAAAAAATTGGTGTTATTTTATAAAAATATTGTGTCTCTAATTTTTTTTGTACCTCTACATATATTTTTTAGTTTTTTTTCATTCTTTTATTAAAAAAAATGTGTCCCTAATTTTTTTATTTTTTTGATGTCCTCATTGAAGAGCATAAACCACTTGAACTCGGTGCGGGCTTTTATAATTATGTCATTTGAATTCTAATCAAAACCATAATAATCGAGAAAAAGCAGCATCATTTAGGCCGTTGTCTCTTCTTTGCCCTTTTGCATGTATCAATAACTACTTTGTCGGCAACAATATTCGCCTAAACATTTTCCTTTGATATATTAAGATGTTTTATTATGACATTAGAATTTAAGATATTTTAATTACTGATATAAATTTGAAATAAAATTTTAATTCATATTATTTAAAATGAATTATATATTTTTAAACATATTATAGAACATGTAGTATTTAAATATTTACTAATTTTATTAAATTACTAGTTTACTAAGCTGCGATGCACAACGGCTTTATAATCATTGTTAATTTTTCTAAAAAATCAAATGTGAACTTGTTTTTTAAAAATCATAACATGACTGTTAAATTCTAACATTTAACACACTCTTTCATATTAACTTGCATTATTTTTAGACATTTTTTCTGAATAATGAGCCATTTTATTGTTATTTATTCAAATATCAAATATAATTTATATCGACAATATATTAAATAAATTTTATCATTTATAAATAAAAATTATAATATGAGTATTAAATTTTAATTATTAACATGTTACTCATTATTAAGCCGACCTCTCGTTTGATAGTCAATTTCTTTTTTAAAAATTTATTATAATTATTTTTGTTACAAAATAAGTCAACTTATATTTAATATATTTTACTTTTATAAGAATTTTGTTTTGCTAAATTACTTTTATAAGAATTACATTTAGAATAGGTTAATAGCTATTAATTAGAGTCCTAATTAAAATGTAAATAATAATTAAAATCATAATTAAAAGGTAAGTGCTAATTAGAAAAATAGTTTGGAGGCTTTATCGTTTTTTCTTTATGTAGTAATTAGAAGATAAGTTCATATTTTCTTGAAAGACACCTAATTAGAAGACAAATAATAATTAGACTATTATTAAAAAACAAATAGAAATTTATATAAATTTTAAATACATAAATTCTAAAAAAATTAGAAAAATAATTTCAAGCTGCTTGAAACCACTTGAGAATTCTCCAATATTAACAGATTTCTCCTTTATGAGCCGGAAATATATTTTCACATAATTAGAAGACAAATATTAATTAGACTCCTATTAAAAAAGACAAATAAGAATTTATATAAATATTAAATATATCATTCTAAAAAATTAAAAAAATAATTTTGAGCGCTTTGAAAGCACACGATTAACAGGTTCCTCCATAATGAGCCGCTATCTCGTGAAACATATTTTTTACCAATAAATCGCTTTATCAATTTTTCTTTAGATCTCTCGTACAATTATTTTTATAAAACTTACAATTAGAATATTTACTAATTAGATTCTTAGTTATGAGGTAAATAGTAATTAAAATACTAATTAGATTATAAGTATTAATTTCATTAGACTTTTAAGTAGAGTAAATTAATATTTCCTTATAAGACTTCGAATTAGAAAACAGGTAGTAATTAGGCTCTTATTAGAAGACAAATAAAAATTTATATAAATTTTTAATATATTGATTCTAGAAAAATTAGAAAAATAATTTGGATCGATTTAAAAGCGCATGATCATTCTCCTTTATTATATATATTTGATATTGATATCGATTAATGGGTTTTAAACCACCAAATATAACACTTAACGGAAACTAAATTCAACCGTTCCAATGGAAACAAGCCGATAAACGACAGGCTCTCGAAAATTCTGGGTAGCCGGCAACGAGCTTCCGATAAGGGTGCAGTCCATTTATAGCTAAGCCTGTTTGCAAGAATGAATCAACATTACACGCAAAATTTGATAGCGGCCTATGATTATTTGATAATGTTTAATGTAAGACTATAAGTATGATTTAATGCTACATTTTAAATAAACTATTAAAAATGCTACATTAAATAAATTTTTGAACGAATAGCAAAGAAGTCTAAGTTATTGGACCGGGAATATTTAGCAAAATACTTTACTACCCTCATAAAAGCCCAACTTGTTCCCTATCAAAAAAGCCCACAAGTTGACTATTCATCATCCTGTATGCACTATGCATCAATACTTTACTCAAACATTAAACTGAATTAAAAAATATTTGAGGATTGATAAATTTAGGCAAAATTGATTTTTGGATTAATCTATAGTAGTTTATAACCCGTGCAATAGACAGGCGGGATTAATAAATTATATATTAATTATTTTATATGATTTAAATATATAATTTATATTTTTTTATTATATCGGCTATGATAATATAATATATAATAAAAATTATATATAGATAAAATAATATTATTTTAATATTTATGAGATTTAATTAATAAGTTGTAATTTAAAATAGAAGTGAAGTGATATATGTTATTAGAATGTTGTACAAAAAATGACTCGCCAATGGTAGAGTTATAAGTAATATATATATGTTTTAAATTTAAATTATAATTATATCATAATTGCATAAAAAAAGTCATATAAAAAGAAAATTTACGGATAATAAAAAGAGTTGTATAAAAAGAAGATTTACCGGACGGACGACCAACTGACCAAACTTTTTATTTTTCTTTAAATTTAATTAGGAATTTTTTTATTAATAATTTGAGTAGAGTTTGTGTTTTGATAAATAATTTGTGTTATACGATTAAAACAGATAAATAGATGAAAACTAAAAAAATATATATTGTTTATCATAAACTTTAATGATATATTAAATAAAAATTATAGGATAAGTAGGATTCGTAAAAAAAATAGAATATAAGTTAAATATAATATACTATTATCATATTTTATTATCCTATCTTGTATGAAAGGAGTACTACTGGGGTTAGAGTTGTATGTATGATTATATTCTTTTTAAAATTATATTTTATTAAAATTTAATGATTAAGATTGTTTTTATGTTTCACATAAAATTGAATGTTCACCCAGAACCATACCGATTGACCAAAATTTTTAATCTTTCGGTTATAATAATATAGTATATAGTATAGATAATATAGATTCGTAAAAAGATATAAAATATAATTTAAATATAATATAATATTATCTTATCTTGTATAAAAGGAGGACTACGGGGAAGTTGTATGTATGACTATATTCTTTTTAAAATTATATTTTATTAAAATTCAATAATTAAGATTGTTTCTATGGTTTACATAAAATTGGACAGTTAAAATCTTTTTTATGGTTTACCTAATACCATACCAACAACCAAAACTTTTAATCGTTATAATAATATAGTATAGATGTACTTTATATATTTTTTATAATTTATATATAAAGAATTCGAAAATTTGTTGGAAGCCGCACGTCTTATTCGCAAGACCATCTGATCGATAAATACATATTTAAATTAAAATTGAACTAACAGTTCACTTCCGATCTGATTTCGCCGCTTCCAGCTTACAAGAACGTATCTAAAATGCAGATATATAGCTTTTTGGCCTAATTAAATCACAGCATCTGATCAGTTGACAAGAAACTATACATGATCATATCTCTAATTTCACCTTTATTGTAACCATACTTCCTCAGCAACCCTTCTTTTCTGAACCCAACTTTCTCAAGCACCCTTTGAGACCCTTTATTTTCTTCTTCCACCAAAGCCTCTATCCTCACCAAATAATAACACCATAGCTATTGCCTTTTTCAGTGCGATGGTAGCTATGCCTAACTGAAACATAGCCTATGCATATATCATCCATGCAGATAGAGTGGCGCCAGGGATGTGGTATAGCAACTTGTTGGATGTAAGTTAGTGCTTCATCTCTTGACGTAATGGTGGTCCATCTTAAGTATCGAGTTACTCTGTCATCACTGGCCCATTTCAAGAAATCACCATAACATCCTGATGATACCTGGTATATCTCATCCATAACATAAACTTAATCCATGAACTTTCATATATGAAACTAACAACATACACATTTATATTTAGATCAATTATATAATTAACCAATTTAAAAACAGAATGAAGCTTATTTGCAACAATTTGTTGATCCCAAGGATCCACTTCTGTTCTTTGTCCTCAATAACTGTACAAGAGTTCATTGTAAACATTATCTACACTGTGATGAATTTAGTCTATCAGGCACGTGATCGTTATCGTTATACATACACTACCACGGATGCAAGTTAAATTACTTCTGTGGAACCAAAAGTTATTTACAAATGATACATACTGTCCAGTTGAGGTTTATAGAATAATGTAATGAATTTCTTGTTCACGTAAAATCGTCAAGACCTGAGGCAAATTTTTTATCACCAAATATACAAGGCCAGCCGGAGTTGGTTAAAAAAATTCTATCATGTTTCAAAAACACCTTTTTGAATTCAATTTTCTTCCTCTGTTTATTTTCATGTCAGCCAGGTCTAGAGCAAGGGTCAGTCATAGCCTAGTTCTGCCACTGTAAGATATATCGCTCTACAAGAAGATTGAGGTATTAAGTTCGTAGAACACAATGGCCAAGAACACTTAAAATAAGGTCTACATGTACTTCAAGGTCTTCATCTACACCTTACCTTCAAGATCAATACCTCTCTTCTGAAAACTAGGAACAAATATATAATAAACTAATTACTACTTTCTCGGGGAAGGGGGGGGGGTCTCATTTGAGTTATGCATAGTAAGGTATACCTGAGACACACTTTGGGGGTCATATTAAAGTTGCTCTTTTTTTTGCATAGTAAGGTTTACGTAAGGTACACAATAACATATGATCTTAGTTTTTCTTTATTAAAAATTGTTCAACTAGTGCGTTCTAGACAAACCTGAAGATGTTTCAGAATGGTCTACAATCATCAAACTCTAATTTTTTGAAAGCAGGAACACTGGAAGAATTAAAAAAATAGTGTTTCTTTATTTATATTAATCAAGTCCTGCAATTTTTTTTATTCTGTTTGCTTATGTTAAGTTTTTTGTCCATTTGCCATACTGTTACAAATTCTAGCAAGGTTTAGTGTTTGTGCATGCATATCTGGTAAGTATCAATATCTGAGGGTATACCAAAGCCTGAGGGCAACAATATGTCAAGGAATTTAATGACTTTTAGATGATTTATTGTTTCAAAGCCAATAGGTCCTGCAACAACAATAATTGCCTATACCAAAGAACCAAACTAAATATAAATTCAACGAGTAAAAAAAGTATCTACATAAGGATACCTGTCTTTACCCTTCTTTGGCAAACTCCTGCTTGGGTAATTCAAAGTTACAAGACTGTCGTGATAATTGTAAGTTCTGCGAGTGACCAGTGTAAGTTGAGTATGATTTACATCGTTATTCACAGAGTCATATAAGAATAGTTCACTATTATAATTATTTCCAACAAATTCACCCGTCTTTAGACATCCAACTATTTCTTTGATCGGTGTGGGTCTCGTGATAGTGAACTTCTTACTCCAACAACTGTCATCATCTAGTGTCCAGATGCTAGTGTTCTCGTTCTTCCATTCCCAACCAGTATAAGTAATGGCAACAGATTCCTTAAACTCAAATAAGCTAATGCCTGATATAAATTCAATGCACATATCATCAGGCAATGAAATCGTGCAAAAATTCTCACTTTCCGCATTAAAGGAAACCAAAGCTAATTGATGATGAACCAGTTTGTGTTCTCTAATTATCTAATTCCAATAGAGTGAACCCTTCACATAATAAGATCTCGTTTTATGATTGCGAGAAAATTAAACCCTAGTTCAAAATATATATAGGGTTTCGAATGCAAAAAGTCTGATCAAAGAGAAAGTAGACCACAGTGACCAGGGTAAAATTTAATTTAATTATTTATTAAATCTTTCAAAATCAATTAATATTTCAATGTTACCAATATGTATAATCACATCTCAATAAGTTTATAGTTTTTAATTTATTAAATACATCTCAAATGTTAATGGTTTTTGTAAGTTGGAAACTAAATACTTGTAGAGAAAAAGGAACGTAAGATATATTTTTGGTAATTTCCTAAGATTTTAGTACAAAATAATAATATATTAGTAAAATTTTAAATGAATCCTGATTTTACAAAAATACTCCTCCCATATTTGCATATAGAATAGAACCTAATCTTAGGTTTCCTAATCTCATAGTTATAAAGCTTTAAAATTCAGAATAAATCTCAACTTGAGGCGCAACTTTTTGCCTGTTTAACTCATATACATGTAATCTAAATTTCTATATAAAAAAATGAAAAATAATATCAATTTTAGTTGCTAGCTAGTTCAAGAAATCATCAGCATCTGAAATCTTGAAGAGCCTTAGAGAGATTCTTATTTGAGTCCATTTAGATTGAAGATATATATGATTACTGATACAAAAGTGATGTAATTACTGACCTAAAGTCTGAAGATAAAATAAAAGTAAAGGTTGGAGTCAAAGATTAGCATTCAGCAGCCTACATTGACTAGTTCCACAAAAATCATATCCACTGCTTGCTTTCCAAGTAATAGAAAGCGGGTCATCAGTCATAGTCTCCATAATTAAGTTCAAGTTTCATAGAAATTTCTTTGGGTATGATTTGCACTTTTGCACATATATAAATAGGCATGTCACATGATGGGACACTCTTCAAAAAACAGAACATAAAAACATTTAAGCACAACTTAATATAGATAAAGCACATAAATATGCATAGCATGGTGGAGAATGAGATTCAGCAAATAATAGCAGCAGAAGATGACTATTCAGATATAAGTCTGAGGCCCATGGATGCCAATGACATAAATGATTTCATGGTATGGGCTACAGATGATAAGGTTAGTCAGTATTGTTCTTGGTCTACTTACACTTCAAAGGAACAGGCTATGGACTACATGGCTAATATTGTTGCACCCCATCCCTGGTTGAGAGCCATATGCCTGCAAAATCGAGCGATCGGATCCATTTCTGTGATACCATTTAAAGGCAATGATGCTTGTAGAGGTGAACTTGGTTATGTTTTAGCTTCAAAGTACTGGGGTAAAGGCATTGTCACAAAGGCTGTGAAAATGGTGGCCTCAATGATATTCATTGAGTGGCCACATTTGGAAAGATTAGAAGCTCTGGTTGACGCTGAAAATTTTGGATCACAGAGAGTGTTGGAGAAAGCTGGATTTCTGAGAGAAGGTCTTTTGAGGAAGTATATGGTTCAGAAGGGAAGGACTAGAGATATGGTTATCTTTAGCCTTCTTTCTAGTGAAGTTGCTCAAAGTTAATGCTTGTATTGTTTTACTTAACACGTGCTTGTAGCCTTATATAAATTGTTTTTTTTTGGAATTTCAATAATGGCCAATGTTTAAACTTTAAAGCTCTAGCTAGTTGCTTTCTCTTCCCCGTACATTGTAGAAAATTGCAGCCAATGCATATCGAAAGTATGACCTGATAGATCATTTACCGAGGTCAGATGCAGGGGAAGGTACCCTGATTGAATGATTAACTAAACAAGTGGATCTACAAAAAGATTGTGGAGTTCAAGATTACTGGAGGAAAGACAATGCTTCCTAATCGGATCTGAGGGTATTCACTCCGAAAGTTGAGTCACTCTATCACCTCCAGCATAAACCATAAAATCATCTACATCTGAGGTTTGTGTGGATAAATTTTATGTTTCACGATCTGTTTTTCCAATTTTCCAGTAATGAGGACCGAGTATGCATATTTGATCAGTAGTTTGATAGATTGACTGAAGGCGGTAAAATTTATTTGATTGGTTTAAATGAGATTAGTATATCAGCCAAATTAATTGTAGATTTGTAAAGATCAATTGAAGTATTTTCATCCTTTTACCGGAGATTGAAGGTTTAAGTTTTGTGAAATGCAAAAGGGTGAATGTGTGTTCAATTAGTCAAAAAACTAAAAATACTGGGGGCAGAGGAATTGCCACGGGGACTGTGAAAATGGTGGCCTAAATGATATTTGTTGGGTACTACATTCGGAAAGATCGGAAGCGCTGGCTGATGTTGATTATTTGGAATCACAGAAAGTGCTTGAAAATACTGGATTTCAGAGGGAAGGTGTTTTGAGGGATTATGTTGTTTTGATGGGAAAAACAAGAGATGTGGTGATCTTTAGGCTTCTTTCTAGTGACACTCGAAGTTAAATGAAAACCATTTGTATGTTCTTGTATTGGACTACAAATGTTGCACATTATTGTATTGTACTTGGCTGGACTAATGCTTGCAATAAAGTTCGAAATTTTCATTTTTGATTTCAAGCTTTAGTGTTATATATAGTGGTAAAAACTATTCGTTCCTGGCCATTAACACTTTGATTAGAAGTTAGAATTGAGTTTTTAGTTATTGTTGCTTGGGATATGATATTTGTTAGAATCATACACTGCTCCGGACTATTATATCACATGATCTGTTTGGTTGAGCTGTACTTTGAGGTATGATTGTGGACTGTACAAGGTACAACAAGAGTGAGTTTTTTTTTGTTTTGCTAGATAACAAGAGATAGTTTCAGTTGTTTCTTGCCAATTAAACCATAAAAATCATCAATCATTCATGTAACTAACAAAAAAAAATGCTTCAACATATTCAAAAAAAAGTTGTGCATTCTACAGGGTCATCAAAGAATACATTATACAGGAAGGTATGGAGATCTTAGACAGATATGCATTCTCTATGCAACTCCGTGTATAAATCAATACAAGAGGGAAATCGATGAAACAAAATAGGTGAATCGTCTATATATTTGCACCGGAAAAGATGGGTTGAATTCATCATATGTTGAAGGTAGAGGCATATGATGCAACAAAAAGAAGAGAGAAGAGCAAAGGAGCCGCCAATTTAGTAGAGCTTCCATCTGAGGTACCGTTATTGGATCCAGGGCCTGAAACATCGCAAATATTTTAAGCGGTATTGATAAACGTTTAAAAAGATTAAATTAATTAAATATATCCTATTATGTTCTTTTCTCGATAGATGTAGTCAGATATTAGAGGACTAGGATCTTTTTGTACCTGAAGGTGTTCCTTTAGTTGGAGTCCCTGATGATCCTGGAGAGCCACCTAATAATGCATGAATTTATTAGGACTTTTTTATAAAAAAATATTAACATTTGAGTTAAAATTTTTGATGCTCGGAACTGATCGAGTTGTTGGTACACTATATTCTAAGTAAAAGAACGCTTACTGTTACAGCTACTGGGAGGTGGAGTTTGAACGTTGCAGACACCCGGCAAGGCCTGAGCCTGAGTTTGGTTAACTTCAATACCAAGAGATGATCCACCACCATTAAGTACTTGACACAAACACTCTGGCTTTGACTTGGCAACGCTACTGAGCTGTGTGCAGCACCCTGTATCTGGCTTGGAGGAGTTTCCTGTAATGAAGCTGAGGCAAGGCGACAAGCTGATTAGTGTGTTGGTGCAATCTGTTTGAGCTGTTGATCCAGTCCAGAGAATGGCAACTAGTACCATAGTGAGGGCTAAACTGGTTTTTCGAAGAGCCATCGATGATTGCTTAAGATCTGTGTGTGTGAGTGGAAATGTAACCAATGAATGTAGGGACTGAAAGATTCAGATTAGTGAAGTTGTTGGAAAGAAATGTAATGAGGGTGAGATTTATATAGGGGACTTGGAGAAGAAAAGTAAACTACAAAGATAGCCTTTTGTGGGTAACCAACCTATGTGTGTATAGGTAACAACTTTCATATATTAAACTAAACATGAGAGTTAAACTCGGATTGGTAATTTTACTCCAAATGAAATAGTTTGTATATTTTCAAATGTTGATAAACTAGATGACAAAGTTTTGTTTTGTTTAGGTGACCAACTTGAACAAACATGCACTAGTTACTCAGGGCAGTTTTGTTTATATGGGATACGTGGACTACACAAAGAGGATTATCAGTTTATCACATTGTATTATATGTGTGGATTATGTATTTTTAATTTCAGTTGTCGTATAAAAATTTAGCAAATGGAGAAAGCAAGTAAGCTTAGATGTACGCCCACACACACACACACACGGAATATAGAGCCGTTTAAAGCCGGCATCTGAATATAGTGCACTTGAATTACTTGAAATCCAAACACTAGGTCTTCGTTGTTTGTCACTCCTGTCCTGTTTATTATTCTTTTGAACAATTAAATAATTTTATCAGCAAGTGTACAGTTCAGAGTTACTGGTATTTTTAGTTAAGTTACTGCTTGTGAATCAACGTAATAATGAGGATATACAATGCAAAAATTTAACAGTGTAGCTGAGACGCTGAGTCATACAAGCTTCCCATCAGTTACAAACTGAAATGAAACATCAACTTTATGCGTTATATATAGAGATAACACAAGTATACTTGATAACATTTAGAAACTGCTGATAGCTGAAGCATACAAAGCCATGAACCAAACGATGAGAAAAGGCATCTTCAATTTACTTCCACCAGAAGTTGCACCATTTGCTCTAGCTTTCTTAGATCCTGCATTAACATGATACAAGCTTTTGATTTTAGTTAATGTTAAGTATGCTTTATAAAATTTAGCAACAAAAAAAAAGTATACTGTATAAAGCAAAAAAATAGATTAATATGGATGAATATCTTGTTTTAGGCATGCAGACTCCTAGCTTCTTTTTTTAAACTTTTTTTCGAACCATAGTCCTTGTTAATAAAGAAGAATTCTGCTGCAAGAATGCCTTGCCTTTCATCTGAAGAGTCTCGTAAAATACAACCTGGAGAAAAATCTTGTAGAACTCGCAATGACTTCACCCACACAATTGAAGTGATCAAAAGAACCTAGAGTATTTAATATATTAGAGACGATCATACCTGATACTGATGGGCTAATAGGAGAAGCAGCAGGGGCCTCACTCAGTGGTGGTAAACTTTCTGGCGAGCCAATTGGAGAAATTGCAGCTGGCCCATTAGCTAGTACCAAAGTATTCAAAAACATAAGCAACGGCAATTTTTTTACCATAATATGAGATCCAAAGAAAACCCTAACCATTATATGTTTCATATTTAAATTAAGTTTTTTTGGTACCATAACAGCGACTAACTGGTGGAGTTTTCACTTTGCATGCAGCAGGAAGAGCAAGAGCTAGTGTCTGATTAATTTTAATTGCCAAAGGAGTTGCAGCATCGCCATTGAGAGCACTGCAAAGGCATTGCGGCTGTGACTTAACAACACTGACCAGTGATGAACAGAATGAGGAAGATGGGGTTGATGTGTTGCTTCCAGTAACGTAGTTCAGACACGACACCATCCCAATGAGCACATTGGTGCACCCTGACTGAACTGTGGTTCTTGCACAGAACAATGCCATCATTAGGATAATGACTGAGCCCAGTTCGATCCTTTTGGAACCCATTTAAATGTGTTGCAGATAATAAGGATGGATGCATTTGAGACATAGAAAAGTGTGATTTTATACACACATTGGCTGAATAGTGCACACGATCTTTGTTGAATATACAATCTTACATAAGGTTTTAGCTGCTAGAAGTAAAATGTTGGTAAACAAGAAAAGGCCCTGTGCTGTAATTTCATATTATCTACTAATATAAGCAAATCACGAGAGATTCTCTTTATAACGTTGACATATAGTAGTGCTTAGATGAGTTAATACATCACATCCTCATCTTCTTCTAACTCATTTTCCTTATTATAAAGAAAACTGAGCTACAATATCATGATGTTATGTTTACACATGAATGCATTATTGATATTAGCCTATTTCAATTGTTTTTTTTGTTTTAAAATTTTATGTTGTTTAACATGAACTCTATACTTTAGTCATCATAATTAGCCTATAAATGCAAGTATTTGAATATAAATTTTTGCGAAGAATGAGGGAAGAAACGAAGAGTGATAAACCAGCTCAATTTCAGAAAATAGGAACAACATGCATTTTAATAGGTATTTAGCTTTGTAATCTGTTATTAGTGATACACAAGCCACAATCTAGCTGGATCATGTTAAAATTATGGATACAAAAACTACGCAAGTAACTGTCTTAACGGAGATTAGTATACTCTTTTTTATTTAAAATCAGGATTTCTATGCATCAATAGTCGATATTTTCAGACTATACATCTCTGTTCAAATAATGTGACAGAGTATGAGAGGTACAAACGTAGGCTATCTCATACTTATTGATTGATCCCATAATCCGCATGCATCGTATACACACATATGTATAGAGTCCTGGTTGTTGGAATTTATATAAATATTATTCCAGTTTTTAGTTTGTTTCAAAAGAAAAATAATATATATATATTAATATATATTTTTTAATGTATATGTGAGACTTTTCAATGGTTGAAACTTTTGAATTGTCTTAACTTTTTCTTTTAAATACTAGTGACTTTTGACTCTCTAGCAGAAGAGTGGCAAGTTCTGATCAATATCAGAAAGAGGTTTTGTCCTCTAGTATTTTTTGGAGAAGACAACAAAAGAGCAGTCTCATATATTTTATATAAACAAGTTTATGGGCAATGATCAAAAGGGTTCTCGATCTGTTTTCCTGTACTACTGGAGGTTGATTGTCATGAGTCCGTGTGTATGTAGTGGGACAAATTCAACTTTAGCGCAGTGATTAAGTTCACGCCACGACTTTTGTTCAGATAAGTTGTCTTGATTTTCATCTGACAAATTTTGATTTATTCCATATTTTTATTTTCATCACATGAGATATCATATACGTTGCTCAATATTTTATCTACCCCTTTGTGACTACATACATATCACCAACATTCTAAAGTTGAATTTTGTGTATTAGACAAATTTATATCTATGTATGGAGATTGAGCGGAAAAGATTATTTTTAATTTACTTGTGATGATACATGTGATATTTATGTAAGAGTATATAATGGAAGATGTGCTTGTAACTTGTTTGAGGATATGTCCGAGTGAGATATGATATTTTTAGAGAAGTATCCTTAATATATATGTGTGGTCATTAGTTAACTTTTCGTATGCATATTTGAAAATATGTATATATGATATTTTTTGTTGGCCTGATGGTGTAACATATAAACTCATTTGCATCTGATTTTGGTTCATATGAAGAATCAAGAGATGTTTAATTTTTGAGCATATATTTCCTATGAAAGTGACTGTCATGTTTGCCTCATGCATCTTCTTTATCTATATTGTGTAACACTCATGAGCCTAGAATGAGTAAAAGGGCTAGAATTGAGACAAGTTTTGGACCTCCTTTTATTATTAATTTTTAATTGAAGAAGAATTTTTAGGTGAGAGAGGATAAATATGAAGCATCCAGAGGGATGTGTTGTCCAAGAAAAAGTATGCAAACTTGATCATCATATGGTCTTAGGCAAATACCCAAAGAACGGTATGGAAAATTTTATAAACCATTACCTCTAATGGCTTTCAGGTATATGATTCTGATGCTTGTGTTTACTCCAAATTTGATTAATTTGGTTGTGTGATCATACATTTTTTTTATAGATGATGTGTTAATATTTGGTACAATATAATGTGGTTAACACAAGCAATGCTTTTCTAACTTCTTGCTTTGATATGAAGGGCTTAGAAAAGGCAGATGTGAATTATTATGAATTCGCATGGGTTGTCTTAAATCAGTCTCATTATGTTGAGAAGAAGTTCAAGGTATTTAATCGAATTATAATTTTGAGGTAAATACTTTCGATATTCGTTTTGTTTTGCTGTGGGGGTTGCCAATTTGTGTCAATGTTGTTACATTGTGCATGTGTACCCTAAAACTAGTTATTTTATGGTAATGGATGTCATGTTGATTGAGTTACATGCACATTTTATTTCTGTTTGAGAAAAATAATATCTATTTGGATGACAAACATTGGGTTTGTAAATTAACAAAAGTGATTGGCATTGTGTGGTTTGCAAAAGTTGGCAAACTTTAAATTTATATTAAAAAAAAGAGAAAGAGAAGGCACAGACGCCTAAGGCATGCTAATGTGTAAATCTGATCAGTAATAATGTGATATCACTTGTGTATAAAGAGTATGAGATGAATACTGCAGATTCTCTCAGCAAAGGTCTTTTGTTGCTAGAGTTGGCACAAAATAGGTTTTGATACCTATCGTGGAGTGAATTGTGATGAATCACAAAAGAACTCAAGTTTATGACCTTTGCATGGTGCTAGAGTTAGCACAAATAGGAATGGATTTGAAGCCTATTGTGGAGTGAATTGTGATGGATACCCATCTTAGAAATGTCTAAGTTCAATGGGTCAAACGAAATCACAAAAGAACTCATGTTTATGTAATACTACTACCATTCCTATTAATAAAGTGATGTAGTATTTTTTATTGTCATATGTGTTAGGATGAACTAATGTTCTTAATAAGTTCATAACCTTATAAGGTGGTTTGCGATAATACAAACTTGATGAACTTACCTATGTGAATGTGGGGGTTACGCCCAATCCCCTATGAGATCCTATAGGCTAAGGACTTTAGAGTATTCATGAATATCCAGCTACAATGTAGGGCATAAAATTGTGATTGACATTATCAATGTTAATGTCATGCGAGAACACTTTTGATTTGAGAAAGGTTTTAGTGCGCATATATGTTTTCACTAACTACCATGAGAGGTTCAAGAATTTGTTTCACCTAACATGGTTGTGGAACATACTTGTATGCACTATGTATCAATTCAAGTCCACGAGACATTGATGCTTAATAAACTGAATATCCATTGCTCATAAAACTATTTTTTTTTCTTTTGAATCATGTGGGGGATTGTTGGAATTTATATAAATATTATTCCAGTTTTTAGTTTGCTTCAAAAGAAAAATAATATATATATATATTAATATATATTTTTTAATGTATATGTGAGACTTTTCAATGGTTGAGACTTTTGAATTGTCTTAACTTTTTCTTTTAAATACTAGTGGCTTTTGGCCCTCTAGCAGAAGAGTGGCAAGTTCTGATCACTATCAGAAAGAGGTTTTGTCCTCTAGTATTTTTTGGAGAAGACAACAAAAGAGCAGTCTCATATATTTTATATAAACAAGTTTATGGGCAATGATCAAAAGGGTTCTTGATTCGTTTCCCTGTACTACACCAGTGAGACATATGTCGTGTAACGCTAGAGGTTGATTGTCATGAGTCCGTGTGTATGTAGCGGGACAAATTCAACTTTAGCGCAGTGATTAAGTTCACGCCACGACTTTTGTTCAGATAAGTTGTCTTGATTTCCATCTGACAAATTTTGATTTATTCCCTATTTTTATTTTCATCACATGAGATATCATATACGTTGCTCAATATTTTATCTACCCTTTTATGACTACATACATATCCCCAACATTGGTCAGGTAAAATTAAATAAAATCATGCTAATATGTTAATTTATGTGTAATGCGCTAAACTTGCTAGATACATTAGGACTTATTTTCTTCTTTAGCGGTGTTAACACCCTGCCTCAAGTTGGAACCGTGAAAGATATGGCGCACTCAGAACTTACCCTGTATATGATGCAACTCTGAGGAAAATAAGAGCTTAGTTAATCGAGTCAACTGGTTGATTAGAGGCAACAACACCATAATTGGAGAAATATAGAGTTTCATTTCATGAAGCTACAGTCACAAGCTCCCAACTCATTTCAACATCTATTTCTGATTTAAATAAATCTCTCAGCCACTCCTTTCGTTCAATTGTGGTCTACACCATAACTTTTATACAAATAAGCATATCAAAGTAAACCAGAGTGATGGGAGATGTGGGGATGTCTATAACTTGCTGGACTTGGTGATGAGTTAGTAATTGACTTTTGTAGGTTGTGTTGTTTATACATACATCACATGACCTCCGATACTCTCCAGTTCTAGATAAGTGTTAAGACCAAAACCAAAATCTTCCCCATAATTCAATGGGAATTGTGCTTGAGGTATTAAGATTACCCATGACTGCGGTACAGGTTTCCATGCGGATGTCTCAAAAGACCAATAACGAGCAAAACTTGTGTGAGGTTCATCAACTGCGTGAGGTTTATTAACTCTAATGGAAGCCCTGAATTCTGACAAATGTGAATGAGAGTGATCGACATTCAACCAAACAATGATCCCCAAGCAGGCGTTAAGAACATTTTGCGTCACATGGAGTGACATTGCAGAACTCTCTGAAACTTGATGCATAAACCAACAGGGAATATCTCTTATTGGAAGATAAATGTAAATTATTTTCCCAATTACAGATAAAACCTGTAACATATGTAAGTACATTATTAGGGAAATATAACACAGGGTTAAAAGAGACTTGAATCAATTTTGAATGTGTTTCTCAAACACACACACACACACAAAGGGAGGCTAACCAACCTGAAACAGGCTTTCTTCAAAAGTGATCGATAAATTGTCACAACCTGCCATGTCAATCCGTGTTATAGATTCAAGTTTGTCCAAACCTACAATCTTAACCAAGCTGCTGCAATAGGAAAGATGCAAGCATCTCAAGTGAATTAAATTTGAAACATTTAATGTTTCAATTGATGTACAATATTCTGCATATAAATCACTCAAGTTAGGTGGAAGATTTGGAATTGCCCAAAGATACCTGCACCCTGTCAATGTAAGAGTTTTTAGATTGTACAACTGACCGAGGCTGGGTGTTAGTCTGGAGAAATGGTTTCCAGACAAATTCAGATGTTGCAATGATGATAAACAAGCAATAGAATTGGATACTGAGAGCAAGGATCCAATTTTTGGTACAAATGGGAAGAAATTCATATAACCCTCCTCACTTTGGTATTGTATAACCAGGATTTCAAGGTTCTTAAAATAACCTGTAAAATTAGGAATCTTCCTGAACTTGTTGGTGCATGCCCGCAGTTCTCTTAAGCTTTTAATTTTTCCAATATCATCAGGCAATCCCTCTAGAATACAACAGTTACTTAGATCTAGACATTCCAGTGATCTGAGATTGCAGATGCTACTTGGAAGATGCATGAGCCCCTTGCAATTACTTAAACCTAGCTCAACAAGTTCATTTAGATTCCCAGTGGATTCTGGTAGTGTCGTAATTGCAGTGCCTTCTGCCAAAAGCATCCTCAACGATTCCATATTTCCGATATTGTCAGGCAACTCTTGTAAATTTGAGCAATAATTAAGATCTAAACATTCCAGTGCTCTCAGGTTGCAAATGCTGCCTGGGAGATACCTGAGCTCCCTGCAGCTATGTAATAACAACTTGCTTACTTTACTTAAATGTCCAATGGATGCTGGTATGCTTGTGATTGCCGTGTATTCTGCTGAAAGCAACCTCAAGGATTCCATTTTCCCCAATTCAAAAGGCAACATTTCTACATTTGAATAACCAGAGAGGATTAGATTTTCCAACTTTCTCAGGTTACAAATGCTGCTTGGAAGATACCGGAGATTCTTGCAATTATTTAATTTTAACATAACCAGTTCACTGAGACATTCAATGGATTCTGGTAGAGTCGTAATTGCTGTATGTCCTGCACGAAGCATGATCAAGGATCTCATGTTCCCCAACCTGTTAGGTAACTCTTCTAGAATCGAGCAACCATCAAGATCTAATCGTTCCAATGCGGTCAAGTTGCATAGGCTGCTGGGCAGATATTTAAGCTTCATGCAACCCATCAAATTCAAATTAACCAGCCTCACTAAGTGTCCGATAGAAGGGTCAACCTCTACCAGGGCTTTGCAACCACTTAGGTTTAGATCCTCAATGCATGGGACTCCACTGAAGTCTGGGGTTGTCATCAAGAATATACAGTCACTGATATTTAGGACCTTCAATTTTTCTAGACACTGCATTTTAATGTTACGATAATGTAAAATTTGTTTATTGTAAGGAAATATATTAATATTTAAAGTAACTTACCTTAGGACCCCTCCACAGTATTATGAAATTGCTCCGTTGTAGGTAAAGGAAAACCAAGTTCTTTGGATAGAAATCAGTTGGTAAACTCTCTAAAGGACAGTCTTTCCAAGAAAGCCACCTTAGCTCTTCAAATATACCTTCAAAACCTCCACTGAGATGAGCATAGTTGATGCTAAGCAATCTTAATTTATGCAATTTTTGAAAGGCATTGGTTTCAAATGATATTCTTCTTGGTGCCATCAGAAATCCCCCAGAGGATGGGACCTGAAATACCCCTCGGTATGGCATGACACACTCTATGCATTTTTTCCCCTGATATCATTAAAGAAATTCAATAATCAATATATATGAACTCATTAAAGCAGGAAATCATGTATATGTGTAAAATTGCATCATCTCTAATTTCAAGTTTCAACTAATGGCAATCATACATTTTAAAACAATAAAATGCAAATTTAATATTAATTTACCTTGTTTTTGTGCAAGACATTGCAAATATCTTCAAATGACCAGAGTCGACTATGCTTCCAAGGTTCTTCAGGGCAATCATTACGAGCAATATCTCTTCCCATCTCTCGTAGTAGATCGTGCATCCTGATCTCATTTTTGTCATTTACTGATAGTAGACATCTTTCAATCAAAATAATGATTGCATTTTCTGAATCAAAGCCACATGAGTTTAATATACTGACTGTCTTGTCTTTATCTTCACCGATGAAATAACATGCAATGTCCAGGAAGACATCCTGCAGGTTACCATTGCAGAGTGCGTGGTAGCTTATCAAGAGTTTCTTTTGAATCTCATTTCGAGGAATTTGTTGCAATTTTGTGAGGAAACTTCTCCACTCTTTCATGGATCTTTTAAACAAATAACATCCTAAAACCTCGAGGGCTAATGGAAGCCCTCCTGCTTGAAATACAATGCCTTCAGAAAGTTCCATATAATCTTCAGGTGGAATTAATTTTCTGAAGGCATGTCGACTAAAGAGCTCCAAGGACTCATTTTTTTCTAGTTTCTCGACATTATACCTCTTATCTACCTCAATTTGTTCAAGTAGACCTGCATCCCGTGTTGTTATGATGATTCTGCTACCTACAGCAAATTTGTTCCACTGTCCTGTCAAGTAATCAAATTGCCTTCTGTTGTTCAAATCATCTAGAACAATAAGAACTTTCTTAGAACATAATCTTTCCATTAATAAACTGATTCCTTTGTCTTCATTTTCAACCCTAAATTTATCTATGATAAGAACTTCAGAAAGAAGCTGCTCTTGCAAGTGAACTATACCATCATGTCGTTCTGAAGCTTCTCTTACGTTTGCAAGAAAGCAACTACCTTGAAAGTGACGGAAGTTTTTATTAAAGAGAGCTTTGGCAATGGTTGTTTTACCTATACCTCCCATACCACAAATCCCGATCGTTTGTATATCATTGCTGCCAATGCTCAGCAATTGTGTTAATCCTTCCACACGAGATTCTATTCCAACTGGTTCCTTGGCAACATATAAACCTACCAGATTTACTTCAAGTAGGACTTGTTTCAAAATTATGTCAATGAACCTAGCTTCATGCCTGTCATTGGACTCAGAACTTGACTATTAGTTCGATTCATCAAAAACAGTTTATGCATGTTGATCTCTGACAACTCTGTGTACTAATGCTAGGTAACGAAAAAAAAGAAGCTTTCTTAAAAAGTATTTTACAGAAAAACCCAAAAACGTTACAAGGTTTCATTTCACAAGTTAAAGATCCTGTCTTTTATCTATCTATTCTATTCACACTAGCTACCATGTATTTTCAATTTGTTATTATCATGGATAGGTACAGTAAGAATGTTATCCGGACTCTGCTGTGGAAGTCAAGTTCCAATTTCAATTCAGGCGTTGCATTCTCAATTTTTGATTTCTAAGAAAATTAAATTAAATTAGGTCCTTCAGTATGGTTCCATCAAATAAGAATTGACTTGCAAGTGGCAGAGAAATTTATAGGCTGTGCATTTTAAACTATCATCTAACACTCATGCATAAGACGCATTGTATTGATAAGTAAAATGGCAAGAAAAATAAAGCTTCGTACCCATCTGCATCATTTTGGAGGTCGTAACCCGACAGATTTGCAGCTTCAGTCAGAGCAGCTTTCCATTTTTCAACCTTTTCGAGGTTTGAAACATATCTCTTCTCGTGACTCTCAAAAGCTGCTGAGTAACTCTCGGTTCTGTTGCGTACAACTGATGGACTCACATTATAAAAAACAGGATATACTAACTGTCCCATTCTTTGTTTACACTCCAGGATCTCTACGAGCTCATTAAGGCACCATGGCGACCATGCATAGTTGGCCGAGAAAATAACAAAAGAAATCTTCGAGCCTTGGATTGCTTTGAGCAGTTGTTGTGAAATTTCTTCTCCTCTTGGTAGCTCAGAATCGTCTATGAATGTTCGAACTCCAGCCTGCTTTAAAGCTGTGTACAAGTGACCAGTGAAAGTTCTGCGTGTATCTTTTCCTCTAAAGCTCAAGAACACCTTCCATTGGTGATCTGATGGATCAGAAGAGAAGCCTAATGCCATGGACAAATTTTTTTATTAGTGATCAGATGAAGATATGAATAAATGGACAGAAAATTTATTAGTGATCAGATGTAGTATGGCTGTATCTGGACTTTTAGGAATGGCAGAGGGGTTGACTTTGTTTTAGTAGGCTATGTAGTATGTATACACACCTATCATCTTGCTTTGCTAATTATTTTAGACTTTTGGCTTCTATTTAAATGTTAATTTAGATATTTAATTATTTTTATAAGTGACTTGATTAGTATAAGGTTTTAAAAATATTTATTTTAATGAATTCGTATACTATCTCTTTAACCAATATTTTGAGAACAACATTGTATTATTTTAATTCCATAGTGTCTGAAATGTGATGTGCAGCTAGAAAAACTGAAATATGAAGACCTCATTTGCGGATATTGTCCAACTGAAATTTTGAAAGACACACTCGTCCTTGCAAATCTCTGCAGTTTATGCCACTTTCTTCACCTTCTCCCCCAACTTCTTCTTGCTCCATGGCTTTCTCCATTCTTAAAAAAACAGATGTAAACTTTGACAACAATAAGTCGAAAATCACTAAACTAAGCTATCATGAACTCTCAAGATACAACATAATTCTTGTCGATAATTTGCAGTCTGTGCAAGTTAGCCTTTTCACCAAGTTTTGAAAGTTGCATCATTTTTTATTTGTACATGTCTTCTTGTAATTATAGAGCCTATTGCACAAAAAAAACACACAAAGACCAAACTGAAGCACGGATCGATATAGTATTCCTTAAAACAGAACACAAATTTATTTCAACTCCATGTTTTTGGAACAGGTAAACCGGAATTTCAAGGTTCTTCAGACATCCAGTAGATTTCAGAACTTCTGTAAATATGGTGATGCATGCTCGAAGATCCATTGAATTTTTAATCTCACTGATCTTATCAGGCAACCCTTTAAGATTGGACAACCAATAAGATCTAGAGATTCCAGTGATCTGATATTGCAGATGCTCCTAGGAAGGTATGTAAGCCTCTTGCAGCACCTTAAGACCAACTCAACAAGTTTACTTAGACATGTCAGTACTGCTGTGCGTCTTGCCTAAAGCATCTTCAAGAATTCCATGTTCCACTCTTGTGTGGGAATCTTTGTAAATTTGAGGAATAATAAAGATCTAAACGTTCCTTGCTGCTTGGAAGATACCTTGTTTTTTGAAGCTATGCAATAACAACTTGATGAGTTTACTTTAGTTGCCATAGGATTCTGGTAAGATCGTAATCCTATCCCGCTGACTCTGCAGGAAGCACCATCATGGATTCCACGTTCCCTAAATCGTCAGTTAGTACTTGTAAATAATTATAGAGGATTTTATGTTCCAACATTCTCAGATAATCCTTCTAGGATCTTGTTGTTCAATGCTGTCAAGTTGCCTAGGCTGCTGAGCAGACACTTGAGCTACATGCAGCCTAAAAATTAAAATCAACTAGCCTGATTAAGTGTCCAATAGATCTGTACAACCGCTTAGGTTAGATTCTCAAAGCATGGAATTCCTTTGAAGTCCAGGGTTGTCATTAAAGAATATACAGCCACTGAAAATAAAAAAGTAAAATTTGTTTTTCGTTTTGTCTGCAAAGTAACTTACCTTAGGAGTTAGGATCATCAGATGAATACTCTTCATTTTCATATTCATCCTCATATTTTAAAGGTAAATGTTCTTGCGGACTGCGGTAACGAGCAGATCCATATCCGTGTAACCAGTTTAGTTTCTGAAAAATCTGAAAATGGTAAAAAGGTTACTAAGATATAATATTAAATTTAATATAATTATATAGTACATATATGAAAATTTAATTGAGAGAGAGAGAGAGACTTACTTGGAGTAAACTACTTTCAAAGGTTTTTGATAGCTTTTTACAACCTTCCATGTCAATCCATGTTATAGATTCAAGTCTGTCTAAACCTTTAATAGCAACCAAACTACTGCAGTAGGAAAGATACAAGCACCTCAAGTAATTTAACTTGGATACGTTTAATGTTCGAATTGATGAACAGTATTCTGCATATATATCCCTCAACTTTGGAGGAAGTTCATGAATTGCCTTAACAGACTTGCATCCTGTCAATGTAAGAGATTCTAGACTGGTCAACTGACCAAGGCTGGGTGTTAGCATGGAGAAATAGTTTTCAGACAAATTTAAATGTTGCAATGATGATAAACAAGCGATAGAATCCGGAATATCAACCAAATGGCAGTTGCTAAGATTCAAGTTCTTTAAAGAATGCAAAACAAATACTGAAGGTGGGGCAAATCCAGTATTCATTGGCACATGGGAAAAATTCATATCAATCCATTGTCCTTGGAAATGTAGAACCAGGATTTCGAGATTCTTCAGATTTCCAATAGTAGTAGGAAATTTCCTTAACTTCATTTGGCATGCTCGAAGTTCCCTTAAGCTTCTGACATTTCCAATATCATCGGGCAAACCTTCTAAACTTGAACAATCACTAAGATCTAGACGCTCCAGTAATCTGAGATTGCAGATGCTTGTCGGAAGATATGTTAGCCTTTTGCAGTCACTTATTACCAGCTCAACAAGTTTACCTAGATGTCCAATGGATTCTGGTAATGTTGTAATTGATGTGCCTTCTGCCCAAAGCATCCTTAATGATTCCAAGTTCCCAATATTATCAGGTAATTCTTTTAAATTTGAGCAATTATTAAGATCTAAATATTCCAATGCTCTCAGGTTGCAAATGTTGCTTGGAATGTACATGAGCTTCTTGCAACTATGTAATAACAACTTCCTGAGATTACTTAAATGTCCTATGGATTCTGGTAAGCTTGTGATTCCTGTACCTTCTGCCCCAAGCATGCTCAAGGATTCGATGTTCCCAATCATGTCAGGCAATTTGTTTAAATTTGAGCAATAATTAAGATCTAGACAATCCACTGCTCTCAGGTTGCAAATGCTGCTTGGAAGATGCCTGAGCTTCTTGCAGCTATGTAATAACAACTTACTGAGCTTACTTAATTGTCCAATGGATTTTGGTAAGCTACTAATTGCTGTATATTTTGCCGAAAGTGTAAATAAGGATTTCATGTTCCCCAATCTATCAGGTAAGCCTTCTAGAATTAAGCAACCATCAAGATCTAGTTGTTCCAATGCTGTCAAATTGCAGAGGCTTCCTGGCAGACATTTTAGATTCATGCAGCCCATAAAATTCAACTTAACCAGCCTAACTAAGTGTCCAATGGATGGGTCAACCTCTACCACGTCTGAACAACCCTGGAAAGTCAAATCCTCGATGCAAGGGGCTCCACTGAAGTCTGGAGTTGTTGTCAAGGATGTACAGCCACTGATATTCAGGATCTTCAATCTTTCCAGATGCTTCATTTTGTTGTTGAGAAAAGAAAAATATCAAATTAATTTTTCATATTGTCGAGAAAGATATTAAATGAAGCATAGTCAAGATAGATATTTTTTCATAGACTCAGTATTATAGTAACTTACCCTAGGACCATTCCACAGTATCTTGAAATTGCTCCGTCGCAAGTCAAGGAAAACTAAGTTTTTTGGACAGAAATCATTTGGCAAACACTCCAACGGACAGTCCCGCCAAGAAAGCCACTTAATTCTTTAAATATACCTTTAAAACTTCCACTGAGATGCACCTTGTTGATGCTAAGCAATCTTAATTTATGCATATTTTCAAATGTGTTGGTTACAAATGATACCTCACTTGTTCCCGTTTGAATTCGGATGCGTAGATGGAATTCTTCTTCCTGCAGTACCCCTCCGTATGGGATGATACACTCGATGCATGACTTCCCCTGAAAACATGTATATGTCAGTTCATCCAATCTCCACATAAAAACAAAATTTTTGTATGACGTATACATGAACTCATTTAAGCCAGATATCATGTATATGTTTTGGTTCATCCAATTTCTACATTGAACTAATGACATCATGCATGTAAAACAAGTAAAATGTTAAGTTTATCGACGAGTCACCTTGTTTTCGTTTAACACATTGAAAATATCTTCACCTGACCACAATCGACTGTGTTCCCAAGGTTCCCTAGGGCAATTGTTACGAGCAATATCTCTTCCCATCTCCCGTAGTAGGTCATGCATCCTCAACTCATTTTTCTCATTCACTGATAGTAAACATCTTTCCATCAAAATGTTAATATCATTTTCTGAATCAAAGCCACATGAGTTTAGCATACTAATTGTCATGTCTTTATCACTGCCAATGAAATAACATGCAATGTCAAGGAACACATCCTGCAGGTTTCCAATTCCCAGTGCATGGTAGCTTATTAAGAGTTTCTTTTGAATGTCATTTCGAGGAATTTGTTGCAATTGGCTGAGGGATCTTCTCCATTCTCCCATGGATCTTCTAAACAAATAAGATCCTAAAATCACAAGAGCTAGCGGAAGCCCTCCTGCTTGACGTGCAATCCCTTCAGAAAGTTCCATATAATCTTCGGAAGGAATTGGTTTTCTGAAGGCATGTCGACTAAAGAGCTCCAAGGACTCGTCTCTGTCTAGCTTCTCGACGCTATACATTGTATCTACCTCAATTTGCTCCAGTAAACCTGCATCCCGTGTTGTAATGACGATTCTGCTACCTTCAGCAAATTGGTTCCACTGTCCTGCTAAGTAATCAAATTGCCTTCTGTTGTTCAAATCATCAAGAACGATCAGAACTTTCTTAGAACATAATCTTTCCATCAATAAAGTGATCCCTCTGTCTTCATTTTTTATCTTGATTTTGTCTACTATAAGAATTTCAGACAGAAGCTGCTCTTGCAAGTGAAGTATACCATCATGTCCTTCTGAAGCTTCTCTTATGTTTGCAAGAAAGCAACTACCTTGAAAGTGACGGAAGTTTTTATTAAAGAGAGCTTTGGCAATGGTCGTCTTACCTATACCACCCATACCGTATATCCCAATCTTTTGGATATCAGAGCTGCCAGTACTCAACAATTGTGTTATTTCTTCCACGCGAGATTCTATTCCCACTGGCTCCTTTGCAACACTCAAACTTACGAGATTCACTTCGAGTAAGATTTCTTTTAGAATTTTCTGGATTAACTTAACTTCATACCTGCCAATGATATCACAGATTCAGAACTTGCATATTAAGTAGAATCACGAAATCAATAGTGAATATTGATGCACGTCGATGAACAACTCAAAATAGGACTGATTTCAAAGACAATAGTGGTATTCTGTATTACCCTAAGAATTTCAAAGTTTGCATTTGCTAGCTAGTAAACTGTTAACTAGCTGTCTTGTCATATTTTGCCTAGCTGCCCTGTATTATTCATATCTTAGTATCAGGAGTAGAATAGGTATAGTAAGTTATGGTACCTGTCTTGACTCTGTTGCGGGTTTTGGTTGTTTGTATGGATACGAATATTGCATTCCTAACTTTGAAAATTTTAGAATTCACGTCTCTATTGTCTATTACTAATTAAATTGTTGAACATTGTGATAGTTGATATCAATAATGCAGAATCAAAAAGAAAATCTTAAAAAATATATGTAAACCTCCAGTTCCTTGCAATAAAATTCATTTTGGTTTGGACCACCTATTAGAGCTTGAATGAACAACCTCCTTAAGAACTGATGCTTATTGTCTAGCTATATGATCTTGTAACTCTACTCTTTTCAATCATTTTGTCAAACCGACTTTTTTGCATAAGATAGGAGACAATAATGTATGATAGTATTAAGAAAAATGGAGGAGTTTACCCATCTGCATCATCTTGTAGGCAATAACCGGAGAGACCTGCAGCAGTAGATAGTGCATCCTTCCATTTCTTCACTTTTTCAATGTTAGAAACATATCTCCTCTCATGTTTCTCAAATGCAGCTGAATAACTATCAGTTTTGTGGCGTACAACTGCTGGACTAACATCATAAAATACCGGATAAACTGATTGTCCCATACGTTGTTTGCATTCCAGGATGTCAACTAGTTCGTCAAGGCACCACGATGAGGATGCATAGTTTTTGGAGAAAATAACAAGAGAGATCTGCGCCCCTTGAATAGCCTTACGCAGTTGATGTGAAATTTCTCCTCCTCTCGGTAGTTGAGGATCATCCATGAATGTTCGAACTCCAGCTTGATTCAAAGCCGCATATAAGTGGCCAGTGAAGTTTTTGCGAGTATCTTTACCTCTAAAGCTCAAGAACACATTCCACTGGCGATTACAAGAGAAACGGTATCGATTACTACTAGAAGATGCCATGATCAGAGTCGCATAAGATTTCAAATCACTACGTACACCATCCACTTGTTATCACATACTCTAGTAGAATATTTTGTTGTTTACGTTGAAATTTTGGTGTTGCAACTTAAATTCTCGGTCGTCTAACTTTGGCTGATTATGCCGACCTGCCGTAATATATTTGCTTCTCCATTATTAGTTTGACTTTATTGGATGGACCAGTTTTTTACGTGAGAATGTTTGAACAATTAAACAATTATTTTGTATCATGCACAATATAATATTTATAATAAATATTTAAAATCTGTAAAATAACGTACAACAATTTTTAAAATTACACAATAATTGTTCTCATTATTCTTTATAGAATACAATCTTCACTTTCTATTCTTTTTAAATACAAATGTATTCATTATATTTTAATTTTCACAAGGCAAGCAACCTCGTAAGGATTCCATTTTCCCAAATTCAAATTGTACTGCTACTGATATTTTGGATCTTCAATTGTTCCATACGTACAGTACTACATATTATATATTGTTAAAATAAAAAAATATTCAAATCATTTTTCATTTTGTCAGGAAATATATTAACCTTCAATTCAATATTGTAACTTGTCCTGGGACCAATCCACAGTTTTCTTGAAGTTGCTCCTTGGAAGTCAAGGCAAACTAAGTTTTTTGGATAGAAATCAGTTAGTAAACACCGGAAAGACCTGAAATTTAAGTAAATACATTTTTTATACTATTTTTATTGTTATTTAATATAAAAAAATTATATTAAATTTGTTGCTAGGTTGAGAACTTAAATTTACACATATATATGTTCTATTTTATGTAAATATATTAAAGAAGTGTATGATAATAAATAAATTAATTCAAAAGTTTAGTTTGATAATGATTATAAGTTATATATAAATCTATAGTTGCTCATCATATTAATTTAGGTTCGAGGTATAATCCGATAATTTATATATGACTCCATAGTTGGTCTTCATATCGATTTAGGTTTGATCGTGGACAGTAATTTAAGTTAGGTTTAACCTAACATTCTATATTTTTAAAATAAAGAATAGTTTATAGTAAAAAGATCCATATATATACATAGAAGAATATGGTTTGATCAACTGCCATATCCTAACTTCTCCACTTTTTTCTCAACTGTTAGTTATTTAACTCCTGGAATATCTTCTCATCCCACCTCAAAAATTTGCATAACCAAGACTATCTATACATACATACATTGTAGATAACCCCTTAATCTAGTCTGTTTCTTGTAAAATCTTGAACAATGACATGGTCTAGAACACCCCCGTTGGTAAAATCTTCAAGTTTTGGTCAAGTTGGGGTCCGAAGAATGGACCCTCCTGTGATTATCTTGAATAATAAGCGACCAGCCATTGCTGTTGAATGCGGGGGCCGGAGTGAAGGGAGAAGCGTTAGGCCTCTTGTTGTTCAACAAGTGGGAATGATCAAGAACTTGCACTGCAAGTTAATGGAAGATGATGAACAAGAAGAAGATTTAGAGGGTAGTGGTGTTATATTGGGATCGCCTAATTATGATGATGATGATGATCAGTCTGTTGATTGCAGTTTTGGGGTGTTTCTTGAGAATTGTTCGCTTTGCAAGAAACGTATCCGCAGGCATATGGATGTTTTCATGTATGGGTACGTAGTCTCTCTCTCTCAGGCATGCAGTTTCAATATCTCTCTTCAACACAAGAACACACACCTTCTGTGAACATACTGTGTTTTTTGCTTTATTATTATAGCTTGATTTTAGAAAAGAGGTAATAAAAATTGAAATGATATGTTCGTAGTTAGGTGCTTAAGATTAATAGATTTTATTACTTAACATATTCTTGGACAGTTGGACATTTTAATTTCCTTTCATTTTTAGGCCCAAGGGAAAAAAAATATACCCTCTTTTATCACCTCATTTTTGCTTTTAAGACTGATTTGATATATTCGATCTATAGGCATTTCCGTTGAACTTTTTGGTACATATTTGATTGTCATGTTAGGTAAATGGTCTTGCAGTTGCAGCAAGGGATGTGATAGATTTATAGTGTCTGCCACAGTGTTTCGTCATAAAATGTACTGTAATTTTATACTGTACTATATTTTGTTACACCTTACTTTTGTGTACTATCCTAATACTACTCCCTCTCAGACCAAGAACACAAATAATAAAGTCATTGCCTTAACTGTTGTACATATAAAAGATGTAATTTTCTTACATATTCATTCTAGGATGCAAGTATTTGCTATAGAATTAATGGTATATTGGTATCATAAGGAAAATATGATGCTATCTAGAGCAGAATGTTTGAGATTAAACTTATAAGATTTCCATGATGACTGCAGTTACCTGAACGCATTTTGCTCCCATGAATGCCGAGACGTGCAGATTGAAATGGATGAAAGGTTGAGACCTCCTCCACCGGAACCATCACAGTTATCAACAATAGCTAAATTGGTTGGAGCTAGTAATGCAACTAAAATAACTTCGTCAGAAACAGGACTTGGCTCTAATGTTAACAATCGATTAGTTTCCACCTTCGATTAGCTTGCACTTCTGTGTAATGATCTAAAATCCAATTGTCATTAGTTTCGGTTAGCTAACATGATAGCATACCATTTATATGTACAGTTCTGGTAGTTTGTTTTAGGGGTTAAGACTTTAAATAACTGTCTTCTTAGATATCGAAGAATGGAGACATTTGCAGATGCTTGCATAGTATGTCAAATCGCTGAAACAATAAGGCATCTCATTAATCAAAGTACATGAGTATGTTTCTCTTGTAGTTTTTTTTAGATTCCTTTCTATTTAAATGAACAGCCTTTTTCATGTGGATGAAAAATTAGGAGTTGGAAATGAATTTGTAGATTTTATTTCTTCTTTATTCTTTTTGTAAATTATTCCTTAAATTTCCAGAGTACTGATGGGAGGATAAGTGTGTAGCTCGGTGCTAGAGACGTATTTGTAGTTTTTCTCCTTTATTGGCTATCTTCTTTCATCTTTTATAGGAAACCCGCACCCGTATCTATAATTCAATATAGATAGATATATACCACGTATATATGTCTCTCTTCTTATCGTTTTTCCCATGCAATTTGGAATACTTGAACGGTCGAATTCGGATTCGCTCGTTCCTTCGACGAATTATAAAATACAAGAAAAAATTAACTCTGTCAATGTCATACATAAGTTGTTTAGCAGGTGCTAATATATCGAACTTTATATATTGGTTTGGTGCCAAATAAAGTTGTGAACTTGACGAATGATTTACATCTATTGATTTGAAAGAACACATTTTGTTCCCTGTGCATCTCTTGCCTTGGCTAGGGTCCAGAAAGTTGATTTAGACACATTCAACGCATAAACAGAGGCTTTTGTTTATGCATCCGTATACTGTATACATAATCACTACTTTTCTGTATATACAAGTTGCCTTTTGATCTTTAAATCCAACAGAACTGCTACAATTCACACTTTATACATAGATTTACAGTTTGTATCTGAATAAGAAAATAAATAAAGTGAAAAGAACAAATAAACAGACTAGCTACATGGTGGTGATGTAACCCCATGTAAGATAGTTGAGGACTTGAGGGGAACCCTTTTTCCAGTCAAGTAAATCCCCAAGAGGCCAAGACTCAGGTCCCAAGTAGTGCAAAGAACTGAAACTACTACATGCAAGATATTTGACATATAAGACCTATGAATTTAGAAATTAATAAACAAATCGACCATAAGTAAAAATGCGTAAACACGATCAAACATGTAGAGGCAAATGAATCGATGATGTTAAGTTTTTTCATGCGGATACATCAGATTATAAACACAAATGTAGCCAAATACAGTACATTTAGTAATTTTTATTGAGAATGTTACAGAAGAAAACATTAAACAGTCAAGAAATAAATTAATTTCGAAAAAGGGGCCATTGATTTTTTTACCTTCAAGTGAAACTATGAAAAGTGTGAAATTTTGTTTGTTTATTGATTCATAAATCACTTTAATCTACTGTATAGGTGGATGCATTGCAGCAGTGGTACAACTTTAATCACTGCAACTCTCGGCTCACACTTTTATTTTGTTTCTTCCTTGTCCCCAGCATGCAAAAAGTTTTAATATTTATAAGAACTCTTAAACACAATCACCTGAGCTTCAGAATTCTCCATCTATATTTATCTGTCATGCTTGTAAATCTGTCTTCACTTTTACTTTTATAATTTGTTGTTCATCACACTTGCTAATAAATAAGAAAAGTATGCAAGAGTGGAACTGGGGGGTAATCAAGATCCCAACTTTTCAGTAAAATCATTAACAGAAACAACAACAAAAACTATAAATAAATAAACAAGAGGGCTCTACATTGAGTTTTCTTAGCTCTCCGTCACTTTGGTAATGAGTATATATACACACATCATTTCTTTACTTGTTTTTCACATAAACAAAAAGAGCACACCTAATGATTATTTTGACAATATATAACATTCTCTTCCAGTTAGTGATCTGTCATTCCTTAACTAATAAAGAATCTTGAATAAACTATTCCTCAGTTACCCACTTGGCAATCTATAATTAGTTGAGTTCCTCCTGAAACAAATTTTGATTTGATTAAAGTTAGAATGCTAATTTTGCTACTGATTAATATGGCTTTTAAGTATTTCAAGATTATACGACATACCTGAAAATGCATGTATGGAACTCTGAGATGCCGTAAAGTGGGACTTTGTTAGTCTTTACTCTAAATTTGTTATTAACCAAGAACTTGTAGTAAAAAAATCCTGCTTCAGTGATTAGTGACCGATTATAGTATTGTTATGTCTGCAAGAGATCAGAGATAATGTTAAATTTAATATATAACTAAAATGTAGCGACAAACTATTTTAAGTAAAAAAGGCAGAAGGCCGACCTTTTTCAGTTTGTGGACATTGTTGTGTCTCCATCAACCTTCAACAATGAGCTTCAGCAAAAGAAATTAAGCACGCAACTGGGGACCATTTAACAGATAAGAACATGTGTGATAATGTTTCTGCTCCAAAGAGCATTCTACGATATATATATACAAATACACTTATGTGAGCATGCTAGTCAGTTATCCTCGACTATAGAAATAGTCTTCAAATATATTCTGGAACTTTATGTTTTGTAGTGTAACCAAGACAAATTTTGGTGATAGACACTAGTTGATTAATGGTGAATCAGATCTTGCTTAATATAAACTCAAACAACTGTGGGATGTAAAATAAAAACTAGAGAAAGAAAGCTTACAAAATTCTAATTTTAACAATTTCCTTGATCCTTTCAGAAAAAGCAGAGTTCTGTGTAGCCATGTGAGTATGGAAACAGTTCCTCCACCTCAATCCTAGAGGTAGAACAACTTGTGCTTTTCTTTAAACGGCTATGCGATGACTCAACCTCAGCCCAGAATATGCTGTAAACTGGTCTGTGATCAGAGAACCTGGATTCCCCTCGGACATAAGATAATTGATGAAGACCTCTTCCAAACCACAAAATCCGATCACACCTTTACAATATGCAAAAAGATGCATCAATGTGTTGAATCAACATAGAGTAGCCCATATATTAGCACCATTACAGCAAAAAACAGCACGCACACACTCGCAGACACTATGAACATAAGTGAACGCACAATAATACGAAATCGTATTTAATTGAAGCAAGTTCAATATTTGAAGAGTTCTTACCATGCAGGTGTTCGACGTTTCTCTTTTAGGTGAATACTTTCACCAGTGTATCTGTCGGAATTATTTGAATATTTGTATGTTGGGGGGAAGTATATCTTCCCTTCTCTCCAACCTTCAAAAACTCGACCCTTTCGCTGCTCTAGTCGTAACTGTCAGAAGGAAAATAGTACATCAATAAGGGATTATAAATAACAATTTGTTTAATTAAAAGGAAAACATAGAAATGATTTGGCGAGAACAAGTATTTCATGCCTGATCATTTTCTAACAGAGCTCTCCAGTTTTGCATCTCAACAAGTGCTTTTGCTGATCGGTAAGATAGCGCAATTCGATAGTTTAGATCCCCGACCCAGATAATTCGACTAGGTCAAAATAAAAAAGAACATCAGAACATGAAATCACTTAAATTCCCGAGAAAAAATATTGTAATTGCAAAATGTTAGAGTAAATTTGCTATAAATTATCAGATGCTAAGGTGGCAAAATTCAGTGTAGAAGCACAAAAGAGAAACATTCAACAGTATTTCACACTGCACATTAACTAACAGATCTTATGGTAACAAAGCATATACAAATCGCTTACTCGTGTTCAAGGATCGTTTGTGGGGACTTGTCATCACAAATGCCACGAACTCGTGGAAACCTAGTCCTCCTCAGGATCTGCATTACATCAGAGTTCCTCCTTAACTCATCGCCTTCCTTCTGTCCTGAGGTCAAGTGGCTACAGACAAAGCAGAAGCTTGTTTGATGCAACAACATGCTGACTGATATGGACCCCTACAATAATACTACTGGATTAACTCAAGCTTTTAGCCGACAGAAAATCAAAAGATATTATAACATTAAAAATTTTACCTTGTTTCCTAGGTAACCCATCAATCCTCTACCAACACGAGATACCTTGATGTTCTGGACATGCTCTTTCAAATCACTCCTTACCCATATTGTGAGAAAAACTCCAACCATTTGCTCGGTTACAATTAAACAATACTTTGAATTTCCTCGCATTCTATAACCATCTTCCATTGGTGAGAATAACACAGTGCTAGGTGAATCTACCGGCCCATAGTCATCATCAGACGAGCCCCATCTAGAATAATCACTTGGTCTCTGACCCCATGAGTAATCACTTGGTCTGTGGCCTGAAGAATAATCGCTTGGCCTTTGACTTGAGGAATAATCACTAGGCCTCTGACTTGAGTAATCACTTTGCCTGTGACTTGAGTAATCACTAGGTCTGTGACTGGAAGTATAATCACTTGACCGGTGACTTGAAGAATAATCACTTGGCCTATGACCCCATCTGACTGTAGATTCATAGTCACTAGGTCTATGACCGAAGATCACTCGATCACAGACACTGTACCGTCTATCAAGGCGAGGTTGGGGTAAAGGGTAATTGTCATTGTCATTTCTCCAATTTCTTGGTGCCTGGAATGATCTACGCTGAAATAAAACCGAGGCTGTATGCCTGTTTGATCCCTCAAAATCAGCATTAGATTCGGCAATTGGATTAGGGACTGGAGAAGGTGTACAGCAAGCACTTCCACTAGTTCCAGGACGATTGTTTAGGGTTTTGTTAATCAAAGATAGCCATTTTTTGGCAGGGCCATTGTCTTCTGCTCCCAGAATATTACCAGCATTTAAGGGAACTATTTCCTGAAATCTGATGGAGTGAAAGGAAAACTTTCTTAATTTAGTTTTAATAGTTAATCACTTCCAAGAAATAAGTATACGTAAACTCAAGCAAATAAAAAATAAAAAAACATACCCGAGTACATATATGTCTGCAGGAGGTGAGGCGAGGAGCCAATCATCTACACTCAAATTACTTGTAGGAGATTTTCCACCTACATTCCATGTAGCTGAAAAAATGCTGTTTCCACAAAAAATTTTAAACCGATATAGTTAACCCTCAGAATCTAGCTTGAAAGACCAAACTTGCAAAATTAGGAATATCAACCAGGAGACAAACCTATAGTTCTGCACATTTATAACTTGAGGGTGATCCAGATTAGCTTTATATCGACGGAGACGGTCCCTTGCTTTGCTTGCTTTATCTGTGCATTCAAGTACAAGAGATTGAGAATAATTGATAATCATCAGAAAAAACAGGTCTGCTTCTCATATGCAGATAACCGAAAACATACATGATATACTCATTGCTCGAGTTTAATTACAAAACCTGTTTTAACTTTCTTGCTTTTGTTCAGCTCCCTCTCAGAGAAGCTATTCGTCCACCCCACATTGCCATCTACACAAAGAAATCCACATTTATCCAAAAAGTCATGTATCTTACACAAATATAAACTTTAACCTTATAAATAGAATCAAGAATATTATGCAGTTATCATAATTATCATCATCAGATGGTAACAAAGACATATTATCTGTAAGATTCAATAAACAAGTAAAGCAGAAGAACACAATTATCAAGTTTAATTGCTATCAAAACAAATTATTACATATAAATGAATTATTTGCACACAAAAACTCAATTAGCAGCAATAAGTTAACAAAGAAAGATTCCAACTTTACAACAAAAAAGAATTGCCCACCTGCACAAACATCTTCATTTGCCTGAACATCTTCAGTTTTGCACCTAATATTAAGCAACTTCCTAACCACTGATTTTGACCAAGAGAGCTTCAATAAACACAACACTTCAAGTCAGAAAAACATGAACTTTGCAGAATCATAATTTGTTACATAAACTTAATCATCTTATATAACATAAATATTTTTTTTTAAAAAGCAAACACCTTGCTTTTCTTGGCATTTTCATCTCTCATTGTTTCACTTCTTCTTCATGCAGCTCTTCTTCAAATACCCCTTCCCCCTTTCCACAAAACTTGTTGTAGTTCCCTCTAAACCACCCAAATTTTCAAGAAAATGACACACTATAAAAATCAAATCTTTATTAAACTAACCCTATTTCTAAAACTGGCCCTCTCCAGTTTGTCAACAAGAAGCTCAATATCAACACAAAAAACCAAATTTAACACAAAAATATTAGTTCTTGAAAGATCTTGATTTTGGGTAAGCTCTCAAAACAATGTTGCTTTTTTTCACTCCTCAATCATATATGTATACATCATGTATGTATAAAACAAGGGTGAGAGAAACAAACAATATTTGAGTTAAACAAGTGTAGAGGGAATGAGTAGATTCTCAAGCTTAAGAACAAGACAAATGCAGCAAAAATATTTAGAGAGAGAGTAATAATAAAGTGAGCATTGTGTTCTTTTATTTTTGCTCCTCGAAATACACACACTCTTTTAGAGTAACAGCAAAGTATCGAATTTTGAACACAGAATAAAGTGCAAGTGAGAGTGAGCTTTCCTTTTTTTATTTATTTTTCTCTCTTTTCTTGAACCCCAAAACACAAAGACTAGGCCTTGAGATTTTGGGTCGTTTTGATATGATATAACAAATGAAACGACATGATGAGGTTAAAATAAGGCTGACCCATTTGGTCTAAAGGGTTGTGAGATCTAGTATATGTGATTCTATGCTCCATTTTGTTCTTAGCCATTTGGTCTAAAGTGAGATTTAAAGAAGGGGAAATAAAGATAAAGGGAATGTGTGTTGTAGTAGTATTAGTGAATTATTAGTAGTACTAGTTATGTATTTATTTGTGTATGTATAGGTTCTTTATTTTGGGTTACTTTTTCTTGGGGTTTGTTGAGATTTTGTGAGGAATGTTTAGAGGATGTGCCAATTGTGTTTGGACAAACGGATACTTCTCTTGTATTGGCTTTTTGGTTAGTTATTATATAATCAATCATGTCTTAGATTTAGGTTAACCATGGTTATATACACAAGTGGCGAGATTTGGGTTTTAGGAAGTTTATTTTTGCAAGTTTTATGATATTTTAGGTGTACAGATGTGACAAGTGTACACCCATACTCTCATCATCTCATGTCCCCTTTTATAAATAAAGATAATTTAATAACATAAATTTACCCATGTAGTTAAATAAAAATATAACTATTTTCTCATAATTTGATGTGTGATTAATATTCATTAATTACATGTGTGAATTATATTTTTATGTAACTTCTCGATTTCTTAATGTGTTTAATTTAATCAATATTGACAATATAAAATAATGAGTATTTTAAGAAAACACTCCACATATTTGCATAGATAAAAAACAAGACACATAAAATGAGGTTTTTTTATTTTCTCAATCAAGACATATATTATGAGATGGAGGGAGTATATTAAAAATCTCTTTGAAGTTAAAGAAAAACTGAACTAATCTGATAATGAGATGTCTGGTTTAGGAAAACATATTTTGAAAAAAATTAAGTACTTAATTTAATAAAAAAGTTATAAAATTAAAATAACAAAAAAATACCGACGGTTCAATTATTAAGGGAAAGAATTGACAAGATTTTAATTTTAACGGATGGGTCATTCTTTTATTATTAATAGAAGTTTGAGAAGAGTACGATTGGATAGTGCACGTGATTATGAGTTTATCTTTTGTATTCGTGTGGATTCGAATACTCGTAAAAAATAGAAGTTCGAGAAGTTTTAAAGTCATAAAAGAATATTGAATAATAAATATTTGAGAAATTCTCAATTCACAAGAATATTTAGTTAATCCCTTCGTATATAAAATATATATCGTTTTGACTTATTACACATATTTTTATATGCTTTAATTGTATAACAAAGATTATTATTTTTAATTAAACTTTTTATGAATTAAAATTTTGATTACATATTTGAATTCATAAAAAAAATTATTATACGATCCAAGTACATAAAAATATATGTAAAATCAAAACCACATATATTTCAAATGAAATAGTATAATATAATATCATTAGTTATCCAATTAAAAATAATAAGAAAAATTGGAATAACTTTTTTAGTATGTTACGTTAATGTACATTCCTACTCAGGTATGGATATCATGTCTCGTAGGCTGCAGCTAAATTTAACGAACCCCAAAGTCGCACATATTCCTTTTACTAGATATGATACATTTCTGTGTAAACTCAAGTATATATATCGTGATAATGTGAAATACATACATGAAGGACGTAAGCATGTAGTATAATTTTGGAAAGATCTTGGAGAATATTTGTGATTGGAGGGTGTTGAATAATTAAGAAAGGAGAAGCATTTATTTAAGATTTTCTATACCAGACATAATTTAATAAGATTCGATTGAAAGAGATAGAAGAGAATTGTGGGGACAATTTTTCGAGAAAATAAAAAATGTAGACTACTAGACTTGTGTTGTGCCCTGTGTTTCAATTGACATTGTTGTAATATTGCAAGCATAAATTAAATTTATTTTTTCTTATCAAGCTCGCCCCTCCTCCACTAAATAAGTGTAGCCTCCACCAACAATGGCGGCACTTTGACAGGCTTAACTCTTAATGATGATTTATATACAACATACGTATCGGATATTCATAGATACGAGTTGTCACATTTTTTCTGGTGGGTGTTTTCGTTTTAGAAACTAAAAATCTATTAATATTATAATTCATATTAATCCTACATTTCATTTTTTTAAATTATATTCTCAATTCAATAACTTTCTCTAATTTTATTAAATGTATTCAAGTAATTTACTAATCCAGGAAATTAATTTAATTGTATTATCATATTTCACTCTTTAATGATTGGACCGAGTATCTAATTAATTATAATTTGAAAATTAACTAATTATGTTTATATATGATATTCAAATTTAATATAAACTATTATTAATATATATGATATTCACTCTTATTTTTGATTTTATTAAATTTAGACATATAACTATTATTTATATATATATATATATGAATTTTAAAAATATATTTAATGATATAATTCATGCAACTTATGAGAATTATTTATATTAAATCAATATCCTAAAAAATGAAAATTAAATCATTAATTAAAATTTAAAAATTAATTTATTGTAAAATAATTAAAATAATTAATTAATTGCAACTAATGAGATATCTTATAACAATTAATTGATTAAAATAATTAATCAACCCATTAATTAATATGATATTAAACAATCAACTAATATCTATGTATTAACCAATTCATTTGCATGTATACTTATACAATTAGTATAAATTTATTTAAATATATTTAAATCTAATAATATATTATTGAAAAAATCTAATCTTTGAACATGTGGGTTGATTTAACAAAAAAGAAATATTTTTAATGATTTAATAAGATTTATGATATTAAACAATCAACTAATATGTGTATTGACCAATTCGTTTACATGTATAGTTATACAATTAATATATATGTATCTAAAAATAATTGAAAATTTGATAATGATTATAAATTTGTAATCATATTTTATTAAAAAAATCTAATTCTTGAACATGTGGGTTGATTTAACAGAAAAAATACTTTTAATGATTTAATAAGATTTATGAAAGTGTTAATAAGATCAATTCTGATTAATTAATTTTTTTTATTAGACAAGTTTTTAAAAGATTTAAACTCTATTTCAGATTAATAATAATAGTATACTGCGTGTTTAATAACTGACTAAATACTCACAAAATAAATATAGGTTTTCAATTTCATTTAATAAAAAATAGCGTATATATATACATATAATATTAAAATTTATATAAAATAATAAAAACACAATTTTAATGACCCGAGAAGCGGGCAAAAAAATTCTAGTTATAGCGATAAAGAATGGTGTTTAATTCTTTGACATATTTTTGTCAATCCTGTTTGTTTGTCTTTCAGTGACCACACTCGTACAGTTGTTTGGGCTTAAATGGATTGCTGAATGTCATTATTATGCATGTTTGATAATTTAAATTTTCTATCTGAATTTTTAAATTTGATCAAATAATATATTAAATAAATAAATAAAGTTGATTTCAATTTTTTTTAAATTTAAGTCATTCAAATATTAAAATAAATTTACGAATTTAAAATAACAACTGAATTCGTATTATTTAAAATTTATAATTTGAAATAAATTATATGTTCTCAAATACTATTTTAATTATTTTGGATTTGAAATTACTATGAATGTAATAATTATTATGTTAATTTGTTTGGACATTTTAAGTTATTTTTTAATTTAATAATGTTAGAATAGTATAAGATTCATTTGAGTCTCTCTCTAACACCTTAAAATTTTAGATGAGTTGGTTACTCAACATGGTATCAGAGCCGGGTTGGCCGGGGTCCCAAATTCGACTCTCTGCCATACCCAATATTCTCACAATTTATGAGGGACACGAAGACAAAAACTATGCTAAAAAATGGGTGTCCGTGATCTACTGTTCAATTCAAAAATGAGATTTCGAATGAGGGATAATGTTAAAATAGTATAAGATCCATTTAAAATTGGGATTTTGAGTAAGGGGAATGTTAAAACTGTATATGATAATTGATACATTTGGGTCGAAAAGATTGATGTTTGATTTATGAGTGAAGTGACTATGACAACATCCATTAGGTTCACTTTAAATCAACATCCATTAATTATCCTATGTTAATTAAATTGTATACAGTGATAATCATCTTTGTAATAATCATACAAGGGTAAAGGCATGCACTGAAGGATGAGATGTAATTATTATATATAAACTGTAAAGATTAATTGTTAATTACTGATTATCAAAATTAAATTGTGATATAATGTATTTATTATGTCCGTAAGTATGAAGCATTATAAGAAGATTCACCTTCTTTTTCTTTTCTTATGACCCCAGTCTGTATCCCCATTATTCAAAGAAACAAGATGTATCATGTTATGTAGTCAAAGGAAACAATTTGATTTTTGCTTCCGCTTTTTCTCATGCTTTAGTTTTAGGCCCCATTTATACAGTTTGGTTACATATATACGCTTCTAAATAATTGCTTTGTATTTGATCATTTCGTGGAGCCAAGTCATGCTTATAAACAAGGTCTAACAATGTGTACATTTCTACATATATATACTCTTCTTCTTTTTCTTCTTTTTTGTATTTTTGCAAGAGAGGTTTATAATTTATTTGTGAATGGTGATTAAATTAGTTGGTACTTCCCAAAGTTTGATTCGGTTTTCATATATATATATATATATATATATATATATATATATATATATATATATATATATATATATATATATATATATATATATATATATATATATATATATATATATATATATATTCATATTTTACTACAATTCGACTGGAATTTGTATATTAACACTTGCTTTTGAATTTAACCTGAATCAAATGACCACAAAATATTCATTTAACGAGTGAATTATAGTCCTCGGCCAATTAATTTAGCTCAAGATTTTTAATCAAAATTTAAGACATGGTGACTACTGATTATACCCAAATACAATCAAATTTATGTTTTGGAATTCATGGGTAATGTTAATGTGTTCCTCATCTTGCTTTAGGACAGTTTAACAGAAATCAGAACATCTCGTCTTCCAGGTACCAGCTCGAAAAATTTCGTTGTAGAAACTCACCATTACAAGAGGTGGGAATATGATCCACAGGTATGCTAATATTTAATCTTACCAGATCAAATGCTATTAACGAGGCAAGCCCTTCTGGTCTCGTTTCATAAAAGTTTTGGTTGCTGTAATGGATACCTGCTCTTTTCCACCAATGTGCATTGGGGTTCCACAGCATGACTGCACATTGGAGAAACAAGTGCACTTGCCGAAGAAAGTCTTTCATGTGGCTACTTGGGCTCAATAGATTGTGTTAATGATTTCAATCAGCATGCTCAGCAGAATCTCCAGGTCTGGATGAACTATAAGCAATGCTGACATGGAACCTACCTTCCACGGCTCTCCAGAACAGCCCATGGGCACGAGTACGGCAACGACTTGTTTACCACAACTGACATTATCCATTCCTCTCTAGGGCTTGCATATTTAATTGACTGAAACATGAAGCAAGAAAACTGGATTATTAAATTTGATAAAATGGTCAACATCATCTAGCAAAAATGCAATAAGCAGACTCATGATCATGAGCACCCCACTTCACAAACTACCATTATCTAAACAGTTTGGGCTAGAGTAGCTAAGGTACATGATATAATAGACAGCATCTATACTTGAGTCATTTAGTTAGTAAATAATGGGATGGCTAAAGAATTGGGCTCGAAGCATGGAAGATAGATGTTGATGCTTAGCTAACATTTGCTTATTAGGGATGTTAGAGGAGTTGGGTTAAGGTTTCATAGGTTCAATTGATTGGGCATCTTCCCCTCCATACCAAACTGCTCGCTATCCAGTAAGGACTTGAATTGGGTGGGGAACTGAGAAAGCTAGGGTCATCCTGGAGACTGACTTGTCTTTAAGTTGCCAGGACAATTAATGAAGTTGGTGAGGAGTGAGGACCATGTCCATAGTACATGTACACAACAGCTGTTGTTAAATTCCGGCAAATACATGTCATAACAACTGCTGCAAGAGTTAGAACCTTAACATGGTAATACCCCGTGCTAGGATCAACTGCTGAATCAAAAGATATTTCATTAAAAAATTCACTGAACCAAGATTTTAAGCTGATCCAAATCTCAACTTAATGCAATCATGTATGGTACGCAAAAAAAAAGTTCCAAGACACACATAAATAGTAGAAGAAATTTTGGTAAGTAGATGGTTTCACACCAGAAATATGTGACTTGTTTGAGAGCATGTGTATGTGCAGTACAGTAACAGTTACCAACAATTTTCGAAGAGATAATTCCAATGAAATTCTCTTATCATGATTTCATGTAAAATATAACATGAAGCATATGAGTCATTGTGTAAAAGTGTTTTCAAAAATTTCCTACTCCTGGCCAAGTCCAATATGTACAATATAAGAAGAAAATATACTGTATGACCCCAACATCTTTTGTTTTCTTTATTACATAAATCAGGCACCAATTACGGATATAAGAATTTAAAAAACTTTTGGATCTACAAAGCATGCTCTTCCATATTTACAATCTGGACAGCCAAGGAATTCTGAGCAACCTAATTTTGTGCAGTACTCGTGCATCTTTAGATTAGTGTCAGTATCATAGAAATTAATAAATTATATATAGGTACAAAATTTTCAACTGAAATATCTACTGGCATATACGAGTAAACAGCTGTGACATTAAATACACAAACTGATACGTTAGAAAAATATGATGAGTATGCCAACTGAGGCCAATGCAAAAAAAAAAAAATTCTGTCACACCAAACATATGAAAGTTCACAACACGGTGTAGTCTGTTCATACCCTTATTCAGGTTCAACTTGATCTTCATCAACGCCATGAGTTGAAATGTTTGCAAACTTTACTTGCTTGTGCATGAAAGGATTCATCTTTCCCACCTTGGAGTCTAGATCCCAAACCGTGACCAATTCACCAGTCGAAGCTATAAAAAAAAGTATCAAAAAGATTTGCTCTATACCAAGTCATTTGTCAAATATAAGGCAATGATAAGCATAAATAACAGCAAACTTGAAACTTTTTGTGACTGGTTACTGGCCAACAAAATTTTTTATAGGCGCAGTAACAAAATTATGACAATTCCATAAAAAGTAGTTATTGTTTAGTCAATACTGGTAGTCAGACATAATAGGCAACAGACTTGTCTAAAAACATTCGTCCAATTCTCCTATTGAACATATACCTAATGAAATGGCTAATTCTTGCAATTTGTAAAACTTAATCATGAGTAACAGAAGGAGAAAGTACTAGACTATTAACCATTTAAGATTGAAGTTAAATTCTTCCACAATTCTTCATCTCTTACTCCATTAACATGTTAAATGTACTACTAGACCAACTACGCAAATGTTTTTTGGCTTAGTTTGTCAATACACGCTTTAGAAGTCGTGTCAACTATAAAATTTATTCCAGCAATGATGTTATATCAATTACATGCATCTACTACCTAGCCACATAGTCATGTAACTGTAAAGGTAATTTTAATCTAGTGTTACTCTCATACTGTTGAAACAATATATTTGAATAAATTACAGTATCTAACTGAAACCATTCAAAAAATATTGTCAATGCACAGTACAGAGAAATTAACTTGGTCTACGCAGAAAGCAAAAAATAAAAAGTAAAACAATTACCACTTGCATTTTAAATAAGATGCTTGCTAAAGAAAGTGCTGATGCTTTGTTAATTCTGACTTTCCACTAATATTAAAATCTCAAGTTCAGCATCAGAGAATACTATGCAACCGGTTGGCTATCTTAAAATGGACTTCTTTACATATTCTTAGCATGGTAAAACACTAGAAAAGATGGCAAATTTGAACTAGCATTAAAAGGTTGCAATAAGTTAATCTGGCACTGTGTAGCGCAGTACTTCACTGCATATTGCTAAAAGTCCATTCTCTTTCTTAAAGATGTGATTCAGTTTGTTGTTTTGCCAACAACATCAATTCTTCAATTCGTTTCTTTGCTTTACCCATACCCTTTTCCTCAAGTTTTTTCACCAGATCATTGTATATACCCTCCAGAGGAACAAACTTTCTCATCACAGCTTCCTCAAAAAATGAGCAGGCATGTTCCAATTTCCCACTATTACATAACCCACGAATCAAAACCAAATAGGTATTAAGACCAACACTGACATCATTTTTCAACATATGGCTCAGTAGAAAAGAAATCATCTTCATTCTTTTCAATTTACAACACATCTTTAATAACGGAATGTAGGTTTCCAAATCAGGAGGGCAGTGATTCTCTTCCATTTTCTGAAGTAGTTTTAGAGCATTTTCCTCTTGCAAGTGAAGGCAAGCACTTGTGATCATGGTTCTATATGTTAAAACATCTGGAATAAGTCCTTGATTTGGCATATCCTCAAAAACATCCTGAGCATCCTTTAGCCTACCAGCTTTACCTAAGATGTAAATTAAGGAACTACAAAATGCGGAATCAGGAGCACAACCATTCTTCTTCATAGTTTCTGATATCGCCAAGGCTTCATCTATTTCCTTTGCCTTTCCTCGAGCATGCATTATAATAGTGTAAGTCACCACATTTGGAGGACAATTTTTTCCTTGCATCTCCTCCAGAATTGCATCAACTTTACGAAAATCCCTCTCGTGGCAATAGGCATCAATGAACGAAGTATACGAAATCACATCAGGACAGACCCCATTTTTCTGCATCTCTTCCATAATCTGTCTTGCTTTATCTATTTTCCCAACTTTGCACCAACCGCGTAACAATATATTATAAGTAAGTAAGTTCGGAGTTATTTGATTCCTAAACTCATTATACATATCTTGAGCAAGCTCAATGCTCCTTTCCTTTGCTAATAAATCAATCAGTACGTTTAGTGCAGCAACATCCTTCTTCAATTGAAACCGATCCATGCTTCTAAAAGCCTCTATCACATCATAAAACTTACAAGCCTTTGCAAGCCTTCTCATGACTTTCGTCATTGTGTCAAACGTGACGTGTCCTCCCAACTGATCCATTTTTTCTACCATCTCCCACATTAAATCGAACTTCTTCGACTTCCCTAAAATATCAATCATCATATTATAAGAGTACGGAGAATTCATAAACCCTGCCTGCAGCTGAGCCCATTTGAAATACCCAAATGCCACTATCCAGTTATTGCTAAATCTCTTCAACACTTGATCAACCAACTCATTAGATACACCACAATTATTCAAAGCTTGTACAACATCATCCGTCGAATCAAACGGATTATTCAAAATCCTACTTATCTTATCAACATCACTTCCATCAGTATCTCCCACTCGTCTTTCCGATTCATCTGTTAGATCAAGAACTTGATGCTTATCAACCCAATGTGAGATAGAAGGAAGCACAAAGTCATCATCTTGACTAGAATTTCCAATACCCTTCTCTGAAAATTTAACCCACCTCGGGAGTTCAGGTGACTCGGCCAATTCAATTGACTCATCTACTTCTTTAGACAAAGTCATATTGCTAAATGAACTACATAACAAACTATACACTCCATTCCTAGAGTAAACACCACCTCTGCATACCTTCAAGTCATATCGAGATCCGAAACGCCATAAAGCCTGAATCTTTGCTAATTTAAACAGCATTCTTGATGACCCTATAACACTAAAGCCAATTAAAACAACTACTTCAAAAAAAAATACACAAAACAAGATATCATATTTATTCAAAATTTAAATTGGGTACTCATAAAAATAGAATCTTTATCATAAATCATAAAAAAGGGGTTGGTATTAGGTGCTTGTGGAGTGAGTGTGTAGGCATAGCAGATATGAACTTGCATTCTATAAGGAAAAAAGGGCTAGTTACAAAAAATTAAAGTTACAAGAGCAGATGCATAAACCGAAATAGAAGTTTTGGATAAATAAACACACACACATATATTGTATATACATACCTGAATAAGATATGATAGTTGAACTGATAGTTTTCAACACTTCGCCGGCTAACAAGAGTGTGTGTACTTGTATAGCGTGTACTGTGTTGTGTTCTGTTGTGTTGAGTTTTATTCATTTAATCATTTAAATAATATAAATATATAAATTGTGAAATTTTTTATAGAATTATAAAAAAAATGTAAAATTATAATAAATAATTTATTTAGATATTTTTATTATATTTTTTTATTATAATGATGTAGAATTCGCATTATTCTAAAAATCGGATTAATCATCTATTAATCCATGTTCGGTAACTTACCAAATTGATTAAAATCCTAATTTTTTACGAGAAACTATCCCATTTGGATTTCAAATCTCACATTATGGACTGCCTAAACCCATAATCGGGTATATCCGGACTCAACTATTAAGGGAAAGCGTGTCAAATGTCTCTAGGGAGTTGAATTTTGGTATGCAGAATAGTTTTTACTTACTCTTACCTTTTAATTAATCATTCATATTCATGCCTGATTCATCCGATTAATCATTGTTCCGTGTTTTAACCGACTAAATTCGATTTCCGTTTTTTACAATACAGAGAATTCGGTGAAATTTTTTACAATTATCTGATTGTTTTTTTACTTATTATCCTAAATATACTTATTATTTTAAAATAAGCTAGACCGCGCTATATATATTTGTTTGCGACTCCTTTGGTGATGCAGATGTGATTTGTGAGTGTTTGAATTTTGTCTATTATTTTGACACATAGACATATATTTTTATTAATTTTATTATTTATTAATAATTGAATTGAAGAGAAAATATTTTTTATTTATAATTTAAAATATATATAAACTCATTTTATTGCGAGTTTTTTATTACTCGTAATTTTAATATTAAGGATGCGAATGGTATTCCTATAATTACAGAGATTCTGAGTGACCTGAAATTCAAAAAAAGTTTTGATTTTTATTTTCATATTAAATATGGGTATTTAGGTAAATATAAAAACTTAAACATGGACACATTAGGCAATGAGAATACAAGACCACAAGTGCTTAAGAGTTTGGATTTTACTCAATTTGGGGGTATTTATAGGTGCCTGAACACGAGGGCTTTTATTTTTCCGGCTTTCAAGTGTACACTTAAGTGACCAAGTACGACGTTGATGCTCAGTTAAGTGTTAAGATTCTATAACCCTTGTACTTTACTCAAAAAGGTGCACATTGTTTCTTGATTTTTCATGTCTCTATCTTTATTTACATTGATATTATTAATTTCTTGTTTTTTTATGTATGTTTATCTGTTATTCTGATGCATATCTGTATACACATAAGGGCTTGTTCTTGCATGTGTCATTTGTGTCTATTTCTGGAATATATGTTACTGTTATTTAAATGTATGTTTGAGTTCCTCATTATCTTGTTAGTCTTATTGTGGATCAGGGGCTGTTATGACAGATTTACGGGTTAAAGAACGATTATGAGTTCTTTTTAATGGACGGAAGAGTTGTTTTTCTCTAGACAGGTTATCGGCTTTTAGAGAGATGAAATTTATTCGACTAGTTTCATGATTGGAAAATATTTATAACTTTGTGGTTAGAAAAATTTGAATTAATTGGCTTATAGTGTTTTTAATCAGCTTTTATAAAAAAATTCCCCAAGAATTGGAGTCGAATGTATTTTATCTTTTTGGATTGTGGCCTACCTCCTTCCTATATATGCATATAGACAGCCAGATGCTGCAAGTCAATTCAGTCTGGCTCTGGTTCATATTTTGTAAACTACAGGGGAAGAGGCGGATAGGCTAGATGTAAATGATAATATATATCGTTTGATGTTTTATGACCTACGGACTAACTGGTTAAAAAGAAAATGTTCCTAAAATTGACCGACTCGGCCAAAAGGTAAAAGGATAATCTACTCTCTACATTGGAAGGTTTTCTTGAAACCTTTTTATCAGATGAAAAAGTCTGCTGATGCTAATCTTGTCATTGTAGGCCACCATTGTTTCCACTAACAAGATTCAGACAAAAATCAACTGTTTTTTAGATTATCTGTTCCAGAAATAATCTTTGAAGCTTCAACAGGGATTTATTGTGGTTTATTAGAATCAAGTACTCAAGAATTTAATGATAAAAAGGAATAGGGAGCTCGTATAGACAAAATTATATAAATTTCAATAAGGGATTGTGCCTTTATCTTCGTAAATTTGATCATTATATATTCTTTTAGCATTGGATTCAGTCATCTTAATGTCCTATTACTTAGAGCAAGTCCAACAATGTCTTAGTTGATTCCCTATAAATATTATAAAATAACGGGTCCTAGTGATTTAGGTAATCTATTTTGCATGTCAGCTCCAACAATATTCCCTATATTCATTCCCTATTATTATAATAATAATAAATTTGAATCTAGTTAGTCTTAAAAAGGATGAAAGAGAAAAAAAGAAAAAGAAAAGATGTGAGAAAAGGGAGGGAAATGAATTTTTTTATTCATTAGGATATCCTAGAGGATCCCTATTAATAGGATATGGCTAGTAAAATTTAGAATATCCTAGTGATTTATGGCTAGTAAAATTTAGAATACCCTAGTGATTTAGGGAATCACTAGGATACTGTTGGAGTTGTATTTTATATCATATTCCCTATTTTTGAGCTTGAGAACTCATTTAGGGATACTGTTGGACTTGCTCTTAATTGGCGTCCTTTGTTGTGACTCACTTTAAACTATGCAGCTTCAGGGCCAGGGGGCGTAGCCAGTTTAGTTGATTTTTTTTTTTGGGGTGGGGGTTCAAATTTCAAAATGTTTATTCAATTGTTGAAGTTGGGTCCAAAATTTTGTATTTAGTGGTGACAAAATTTTGCTTTGAAATTTAATTTTAATATAAAAAAGGTAGATATATACATATAATTCCAAGTTCAGATAGGTCAACTAACCCTACTTCTGTCAACATAACCACGCCTCTGCTTGAGGCAACTACTCCGTGTTTGAATATTTTGTGCATCTGCGGACTGGAGTTTAACCATTTTCTTGTTGAGCTTACTGATTTCTCGTATTTCCTTTTTTCTTTTCATATCTGTTCTAGCATCAGTCCTTTTAAAGGAAAGAAATAATGAAGAGGGCAATGCCATTCCCTGATCAGGTGGACATATCTTCCGACGAGTCATCTTCTTCTGAATTAGACATTGCAGAGTTGGCTGGCAAGCTTGTTGAGGACGTATCATTTGATCAACCAACTGATATTGTTATGACAATTGGTAATTGCTTTTTCTTTCCCTCTATATCAAAGTGACAAAGCTTATCATAATTACTTCGTTATTCTGTAAGGTCTTAGTGTCATTGTGCATGTGTCTATTCCATCAAAAAACTGTGAACTTGTGGAAAATCTGGTGATCAATGAGCAGCAGTTTGAGTTCTCTCTAATGTATATCTTCCATGTATGATTAATTCTTCAGGTAGATTAAAAGTATAAAGAAGTGAAATAACATTTAGCTTTTAAAAAAATTCAAGCATTGGAAATGATGTAAAAATCACCAAAGCACGTCAACAAAGAGGGTTAGACAATATCCTAGTTTTGTTCAATTTCAAAATCGTTCTTTTGGAATTCTGAAGATGCTGTTGGTTGGACAAGGAAATGCTATTCAATATATGATAATTGAGTGGGTTAGAGTTAGAAAAGCAAGATGAAAACCAAGAATCAGTTTTTTGACTTTGCACATTACTATTAATCTAGTTTATGAAATTTAAAGAGGTGAAGTGAAACTGTGAAATCGAACCAGGTCCAGGAGCTGATGACAGATTAATTTTTTCCAGTCAATCATCTTATATATCATTACATTCTCCAGTGTTAGTTAACTATCCTCTATTTTATATTCTCAGTCTGGCTTCTATAACTTCAAACAGGCCATTCTCTTTTTAACTACCATTTGGATTGCAGAAAATGCTGCACTCAGACGTGCTGAAATGTACCAAAATGATATGATGCAGCTTCCAATCCCAACTGAGCGTGGTGCCACCGTTCCATTTTCCTCATGGACAGAATTTGGCAGTTCTATGAAAAAGTTATATAAGCAGCCTCTGCATTACCTCACAAATGTCTGTCTGAAGCAATTGGATCATAACCGGATTGGGGCTGATGATGCAGACAAAAGACTTGATACTATTATTCATCCCGCCAAAGCTGAAGTTTTCCTTTGGATGACGGAAGAAATTCACAGGCTCACTACTTCTCCACATCAGCTGGCTACACTCTGGCTGAAGGACCCCATGTACAAGGTTTTTATCGATCCGTATGCCCCTCAGTCTAGAAATCCAATTTAAGGGTTTTTTTAATAGTAAGGGTCAATTTCTAGCATTCTCTGAACATTGCAATGGTGTAATGATAACAAACAACCAAGCTGATATGCTTGATCGTGTTGTGTGAACTATCTGTTTTCTTTACCATCTATGTATGGCGCTGTTTGGAACATACAGAATGGTTTGTATACAATACCAAGAGCTTAGCTAATGACAAGTGTTGAAGCAAGATGTACATACTACCAATAATCACTGCAAGAGCAAATTCCTTGCTGGAAAAAGTGGAATCGGTTGTTATCTCGAATAATAATTTTACGGTCATATATCTTTGACACTAACTTTGCATAAGAATGACAGTCGGAGCACATTCTAAGATTCTTTATTATATGTATGGGCGTCCCATGGCTTGTACTGATGAGTCCAAAGGCTAAGGCTAGTTTTTCACTATGTCTACCCAGCAATATATCTTTTTCTTGCTCATCGACATCTAGCAAAACACTTTTCAGGCCAGGAACATGAGCCACATCTCTGAGTCTGTAGTTCATCTCTTCTAGCATTGGGAGAACCAGGTCTGTAACTAAATGAGACTGATCATCTGAAGTAAACTCATGGATCACGCCATCAACCTCGATTGAGCTAGATCCTGGCACTTTTCTGATCCCCATTTCCTTCATGTTTAGTCTCACTTTTGCAACATCATTCCATTTTCCAGCAGATGCGTATATGTTTGAAAGAAGAACATTGACCCCAGTATTTTCACCAGTTAATTTGGCTATCATCCCAGCTGCACGTTTTGCCATTTTGTCATTTTTGTGTGTCCTGCAAGCAGCTAGAAAAGCTCTCCAAACTATTTCATTGGGTGCCATGGGCATTCTTTTGATGATATTAAGAGCTTCACTTAACAATCCAGCCCGGCCAAGTAAATCAACTACACAACCATAATGAACAATTTGAGGAGAAATTTTGTGGCCCTCTGGCATAGATTGAAAAATAGACATGCCTTCATATACAAGACCCCCATGGCTGCATGCTGTCAGTACCCTTGTGAATGCAACTTCATCTGGCTTTACCCCTTGCATGATCATCTCATGAAACAGCTGGACTGCGCGTTCTCCATTTCCTTCCACAGCCATAGCTCCAATGGCTGCTGTCCACACAGACACATCTCTCTCCTCCATTGTGTCAAAAACTAGCATTGCACTTTGAGTATCTCCACACCTAGCAAACATATCTACCAGGGCTGTACTGAGCCGCAGATCACAACATATGTTGTTAGTTTTAATGTATTTATAGGTCCATTTTGCAAGATCAAGGGAAGCAAGATACCCGCAGGCAGATGCAACACTAACCATTGTCACCTCATCTGATTTTATTCCTTTACTCTGCATCACTCGAAAATGTTCAATTGCTTCCTCAAATAAACTTTCTTGTACTAATGCAGCTAAAATGGTGTTCCAAGACACAAGATTAGTCTCTGGCATCTCAGTGAACATTTTCCTAGCCAACTCAATATCATCATTTCTTATAAGAACTGCAATCAGCGAGTTATAGGAGACCACAGTCTTATTCACCATTCGATCAAAAATTGTACAACCCAATTCTTTCTTTCCACATTTCATGTACATGTTAATAAGGGAATTACAGATATTATCACAACCATCTAATTTATTCCTCAAAACATAACCATGACACTCTTTCCCATACAGACAATTCTCGATTTCTGCAGTTGCAGAGATAACAGACAACATGGTGATTCGGTCAGGTTTTAACCCTTGCCTCAGCATATCATTCAGTACCGGAACCACTTCCCTAGCTAACCCCTGATGGACATAATTCGACAAAATCGTGTTGTAAAGAACCAAATTCCCACCAGCACATCCACGAAAAACTTCCCTCGCTTTATCAACAGCACCACATTTCATGTACATATCAACAACCGCATTCGCCAAAACTGCATTCTCCACTGCCCCCAACTCACCAATACACCTCCACACTCTTTCACCCAACTCCAAGTTCCTCAATTTCCCGCAAGCCGATATCACACACACCATAGTCACCTCATTTGCTCGAACCCCATTCCCAACCATTTCAAAAAACAAAGAAACAGCTTCCTCAGCACAACCCCACCTAGCACACCCACAAATCAAGCTAGTCCAAGACACAACATTTCTCTCAGACATTTCATCAAACACTTTCCTCCCCTTACCAACCTCACCACACTCGCAATAAAAATGTATCAAACTATTCTGTATATACACATCTTCCTCAAAACCCATCTTCACAACACACCCATGAACCTGAACTCCCTCAAAAAACCCATCATTTTTAGCACAAGCACTCAACACAAAAGGGAAAGTATAGTGATCAACCCTAACATCTTGTCTCAACATTTCAACATAAATCTTGATTGACTCATCACAAAACCCGCAAAAAGCATAGCCTCTAATCAAACAATTCAACAAGTAAAGATAAGGGGCATTTTCTTTTTTGTCATAATAAAGATAAAAGACCTTTCTTGCATGCTTTAAGCTCTCAGGAGTGGCTAATTCAGCAGAGGCAGCTATTAATTTAGTTAAAGAAAAGTGGGTTTTGCTGTTAAGGCCTTGTTTGGTTATGTGGGCTTGGTGTTGTTTTAGTTCTTTTAAGGTTTTGCATAGCTTGATTGAGTTGATTTTAGGTGGGTGTTTGATTATTGGTTTGATGGGATGGTGGGTAGTGGTGGTGAGGATTGGGGCAGCCATTTCACACCTTCCCAGCCTATACTGCAGTAGTTAATTTTGAGTCTTTGATTGCAGTTTATATATCTGTAATTTAATATTTTTACGCAGTGACTACAAAATCAGTTATGTATGTCTAATGGTTAGATTTTCATGCATTTTAGGGATTCCGAGTATTTAACATTAAATCAGCCATTTAAAACTGATAGATAAGAGGGCTAAAATAGTCAAACTATCTTTTTTTAATATTTTTATATACACCTACAATTATATATCTACATATACCCACACATGGTTTATACGTTTCGGTTGGCCTCTTTCTGAATCATCTTTGTTTCTGAACCATTAAATTGCATCATCTTTATTCTGTCAACCTAAGGCTGTATCTATGTGGGTTCGCTGGTGAAACCAACATTTACTTCAAAATAAAGCGTTTTAGTCTGCTTAAAGCAAATCATGGGAAGTTAAATCATGAACTGTTACTTTTTCCAGAGCAGAGGAACAGATTTTGAGTGTTTATTTTACGATCAACATGATGACATAACCCATGTTAACAAGCATTATAACACTTCAAAATCCATTTTCTATTACAAAGAAAGCAGTTCAACACTTGCACAAAGTCATTAACATGAAACAAAGGTTTGGTTTCTTGAAACGTAATAATTAACACATATAGAAGATACAGACTATTATATCCAACATTTGCAAGTTTTTTTCATTGTTAAATGCAACTTTGACACCATCACCATCCGTTTATGTGCCTTCTCTATCATCACCTCCACCGGTGTATTTACCGCCTCCACCTCTCTCATTTCCCTTATTTTTCCCCTTCACCTTTATATTTTTCTCATTGGAGCTTTGTTGAGAGATTTGTATTTATATATATGTACAAGTCCGGCTAATATCTTTCATGTAATATACAGACCTGTATGTTTAGCATATTACCCTTTTTTATTTTATTTTTTATTTTTTTTATCTAACGACATTAGCTTTTAACTAACACAACTGAGTCGGAACCCTTACGCTGGTTAAAACAATAAATTTGGCCATCATATTGGCACAATTAATTTTTTAACCACTCACATGCAAAAGAATTAAATTACAGGTATGCAAACTGCAATTTAGTCGTCAAAATGTCAAAAAGGCTATTATTTAATATTGGAGAAAATACAAAAAATGATAACGAATGAAATGTCAAAAAACACATATCACAGCAGGGGAAGTTCAAACAACATGAAAAAGTGAATATTCAAAATTTTAATTTATATTTGGACACCATACAACGAGAAGAAATTTACATTTACATTAACCCTTCTTTTGTCACTAATTTACAAAATATACACACTTGCACACATATGCATCATGTACTACTTGCAGCTGAGCTGTTTTAGACTTTTAGTTCTCCTGCTACTGAAACAATGAAAAACTACTCTACTTCTTCACATACGGAGGATTACACATTTGCTATGATTCATGCAACCAAAAGTGCATCACAAATGCACAATGTTGACCTGCTCTCTCACTCCGAAGTAGAGTACGACAAAATGCTCTAATTTGGGACGTAAACTCTGCAATCTGCAGAGTAGACTGCTGGTTCATAGAGCAGTGTAACCTAATCTCCTGGAGCGAAATCTGCTGAACGAAGCATTTCCATGAGAAATTAGATACAATATAAATGCAGCATAAGCAACAATCAGGCTGCAAACCAAAATTCCAAATACCAGCCCCTTGACTTCTGAGGAAAAAAAATCTAGCAGAACATATCCATTAATCGCGATTACCAGGGCTGCCACAATCCACATAATCCACTGCATTAAATAACAGTAGAATGTATTCATTAATCACGAGAGCAAAAGATAACGTACTAACAGGCCTCTTGTGGCTGATAACTAACAATGTACTTTAAGAGGTGATTACACTGTTTTCACTTGGGGAAAGGAGAAAAACAAGAACTCGATAAAAAGAACTGAGCATTCAACAATCATGCAAAAATGTGATCAATGAACTTACTTTAAAAACAGGTCCAATTCTGAAAACTCCCATAAGATGCTCATCAGCTACAAGTACAAGAAGTGGGATGAGGGTGAAAGGAATCTGCATACCTTGGAGCACATTAAGCCATTCATTCAGATTATCTAGCGAAGCATCAGATCTATTTAAAACAACAGCTACAATCATAGTTGGTACAATAGCACAACTTCTGGTTATTAAAGATCTTAGCCATTTTCTCAGACGAAAATCAAGAAAACCTCCCATTATAAACTGTCCTGCGTATGTACCAGTTAAAGTGCTACTCTGGCCAGCAGCCAACAAGCCAATTCCCCATATATAAAGAATTGGGAATATTCCTCCACCATACCTCTCTTGAAGAAATTTCCCTGCATTTAGTAGCCCTAAACTATTGGCTTCTTTAGTATTATAGAACCCTTTAGCAAATACAGTTGTAACACATAAATTGATCAGAAAGGTCACAAAAACAGCAATGGAGGATTCGATTGTGTAGTAATAAAGAGCCTCTTGGACACGGCCTTTCTTGGTCCGATCTACTTTTCTTGATTGCACTAAAGCAGAATACAAAAATACATTGTGGGGTGTTATTACACAACCAACAATTCCAACAGCTTGTTGAATAGTTTTTCGACCGAGTTTTGGAACCAAGAGACCTGAAACAAAGTGTGTTTTTGAAATTTACAACAGTAGTCTCAAAGTAAACACAACATTATCTAGTGATCAAGTATCGGACCTACTAGTAGTTCCTTTCCATTTGGTTTTGTATGGGCAAACATCCAAGCAAATGATAAGGCCATAGTAGAGATAAGAACAGCAAAAACAGCTTCTAGTTTCCGCACTCCATAGTTTTCAAGAAACAGAAAGAAGAAACTGTTCCAGTTAACATAAAACAGGTAATTTCAACAGATATTAGAACCTGACAAAACAAATATCTTGTAACAAAAATTAAGCTAAAATGATAGCAATAAAATTTGAATATGGATTCATAAAATTGTGACTATACATTGATAGTATGCTAAGAAAATATATCAAGTTCAGAACACAAACACTAGAGAATATTGCTGCCAGTTGATAGGTAACATAAATGGGAACTTTATGTAACACAACTGAGCTGCTTGCATGCCCCTACTTGAATGAAATTTAAAGAAGAAACACATGCATGCATGTAACACATATATAGTACTAGCTTGCATATAAAAATTCAAACACACATGAAACCTAATTGTATAATTACTTACCAGTCAGAAGCTGTTATCATAACACCAACCCATAGAGGAACTACACCATTACTAAGAATATTAATAGCAATAGCACTCCCAATAACCTCTTGAATATCAGCACCAATTACAGCCAACTCTGCCATGCACCATAACAACAAGCTCGCCCATCTCGGATACTCATCTCTACATATCTCAGCCATGTGCCTCCCCGTAACCACCCCAATCCTGGCCGATAAAAGCTGTATTAACAACCCCGTCACCGTACCCCAAAGTAACAACCATAACAACGAGTACCCTGCAATTGCACCAGCCTGTAAATCAGCCTCTAAATTTCCAGGATCAAGAAATGCGATGCTCATCAAGAAACCAGGGCCTGTGAATTCCCACAGCTTCTTCCACGAGAACGGAGGTGTTATATTGTTATCATCATCATCATCTAATACAGTATGAGAAGATCCACTGTCAATGGAGAGAAAGTCGTTGTCGAAATATTCATCATCGGAATACATTGTAGCTAGCATGTATTTATGTCTGATTCAAGTTCATTAATTTTAGTTCCCCTTCTCCATTATATCACAGTCTTGTAACTTGTGATGATTAATGATGCCACAGAAGAAGAATAAAATCCTGGAGGATTAATTCACTACTACTTTTCACTCTACATCAAATTATGTAGTTAACGTCGAAACATGAGCTAGCTAGTAGTCCATAGTGGTAGCCCCACACACAACTATGGTTGGCTGATGGTTGCTCACTTCAATTATCACATATTCGTGCCTTGATTGATGCATCTTAGGCCGATTTTTTGAGAATATATAATTTATTTCAAAGGATCGGATGGTTTTTAAATAACAAAAATTGAGTTTTATTTTAAATTTTATATTTATATTTGAATGTCTTGGAGTTGAAATTAAATTTAAATTTTTATAGTTATTTATACATATAATTTGATCAAATTTAAAATTTTAATTGAAATCATGAACAATTTATTAGCAAATATATACTCCTAGCTAAACCTAGCAAAATGGGTCTAGATCCGAAGAAACGAACCGAAACATAGGGTCTGAGATCCGATTTTGTATCCGAATTTGATAATCAAAAAATGTAACTGAATCTGAAACAATCCGATCTGAATCGATATCAGCTCAAAATAATAAAATTCAATAATGATCCAAAAACTGATTCGATCCGATCCGAAAATAATCCAGAACCAGAATTTTAATAAAAAAATAATCCGAAATAACGACCCGATTATGATCCGAATCGATCAAATTCAAATAAAAAATTATACATACCGAATATGTCTCAAATTAAATAGACCCTACGTATACTTCATACATGCAATCTTATGACTCGTTACATCACAAATACATTACACACATATACCTAATTCATACATATAATACATGTATTCGTATCATAAAATATTAAAAAAATAAGAAAATATGAATAAAGTTATTAATGCATGAGTAACTAGTGAGATATTGATCATTAAATGTGTTTTAAAATTATAAAATGACAAATAAAAAAGAATTTCAACACGAACTTAAAACGACTAATATTAAGGAACGGAGGGAGTACATGTTAGTAAGGAATATTTTCAAAAATAAATACTAATTTATGATGAAGGGAATAAAAAATAAAATATTAAATGGATAAACTGTTTTTTTAATATATGTCATCCCACTGAAACTAAACGGAAAATCATAACCTGCACCTCCAAAGATGTAATGTCTTCGCTACGAATAAGCATACTAATCTTAACGACTAAGGCCAGAAATCCTAAATTTGTTTCCAAAATATTTTTCTAAATACTATGATAATGATGATATGGTAAAATGTGGTAAAATGAAAAGTTTTAATTAGTTCTAAAAATAATAAATGAGATAGATCCATTGCATTCAGATTTATCATACCCATTAAAATTTTTCATTCAGCAACATCATTTACAAAAAAAATTGAAAACATTTTTGAGATTTTTAGCATTACTCTTAAACAAATGTACATTAGACAAATACAAATGTCCGACTCAAATCTTAAGAACATAAATCCGAGTCTAGGTCTGTCGGATCGGAGCTCCGATCCGATCCGATCTAATCTGGAGCCTAATAAACGGATATGGATTTATATAAAATCAATCTAATTCATTAAAAATTCGATCCGATAAAAGTCAAATCCGATAAATATGGATATGGATTGTATATGATTCGATCCATTAACGACCCGATCCGAGTAAATATAATTATATATATATTATATTTAAATAAATATAGTTATATTTAGAGATATTATATTTATATAAATATGTAAAATCCAAATATTTTAGTTTTGCTGTGAATAGTCACCTTTAATATGTTATAAAGTTTATTAGTCAAATTTCATGTCTAAACTAGATATATATTAATATTAAATATATATATATATATATATATATATTATAAATTGTTGGATAATCCATTCTCTATATTTGGTATCTATATTTAGGTTCTGATGAAATTTATAACTTTAATTTAACTCATTGGATAATTAATTTTCAAATTTTATATCCATATATATAGATTGAGACAATATCCATACTCTAATTTGGCTCATTTTAATATTTATCATTAATGAAATATATAATATACATCGTATATGGTAAACTTTGTATCAAATTTTGATATATTAAAATAAATTCATTCATATAAATTATATCGTAACATATATATATTTGGATAATATCCATAATCTTAATTTGGTATCAAGTGCAAGTACCAAATATTGATATATAATATAATAAATTTTATAAGATCCAAAAAAATTGACATATCACATAATTAAATAATGAATAACATATAAAAATATTATAATATGAGTAAATTATTAGAAAAATATATATAAAATATTATAAGTAGTTTGAAAAAAATAATTTTGAATAAAATTTAAGATAAAAAGAATTAAAAATAAAAATTAAATATGAATTAAAATTTATAAAATATTATTGTATGAGAAAATATTAAATAAAAATTAACACATACAAAATATTATAAATAATAATAAAAGAAAAATTAAGATATTTAAAATAAATTTAGGAAATAGTTAAAATAATTTAAACTCTTTATGTGAAAGTTTTAAATATAAAATAGTTAAATATAAACATTTTTATATTTATTATGTTATATTATAATAAAAATATTTATTAATATATAAATTATAATATAATGCGCGTGTGGCACCGACAAATAACTTAATTATAAAAAATAAGTAAAAATTGAATTGGATTGGATATCCTATCTGATTACCCGTGATCCGAATAGAACCGATATGAATTGACCTTTAAAATATCTGACACTTGATCTGATCCGATCCAGAAAAATAAATAAATTTGGATATGGATTAAAGGTGATCTGATCCAAATCCAATCTTTTGACAAACTTAAATCTGACACCACCTAAGATGAACCGGGAGAATTGAGAAAATCCTCGGTTCTTTCATGCCAAAGTTAGTGTCATGGAGAACACGAAGAACAAACCTTTAATTTATCATATTGTAATATAACTAGCTCTAAACACGTGCAAGGCACGGGTATGTTCTAGTTGAATTGTCATATAACATGTTATTTTTATAAATATACTGTAAATTTATTGATAAGTAACTAAAGTGTGTATAAACTGATGCAAACTTGTAATTGATGAATAAAATCTTTTTTAATTGTATCTAATCTTGTTTCAAAGGTCCTGTAGGTATACAAAATCCAAAAATTAATTATTATGATAAAAATTCAATTTGTTCTAACATTTCATCAAACTGGTAATGTCTAATTATTTGTTTAGCCATTAGATCTTATTATCCTCTTTCTTTTCTATCAAATGAATTTGGTTTATTATACTGGTAAAACGTTAGAAATAGTGGAAGGATTGGAGTTATAACATAGAAGTAGTTAACTGACAATAGAGATATAACCCATTTGGTTCTAAAACATCTTCAATCTCAATGTTTAAACTCTCTGATGCACTATGAATTTCACCCACCATTATTAATAGTAACGCAAAATGTACTCCAATTCGAGCAAACTGTCCAGCCAAAACAGTTTGTTAATTGGCAACAATAAAAACATGATTTCCTCTTCATTTCATAAAGAATTACAAGTAGGATCATCGAAATCAGCATATACATTATCGAAGATTCCTACACACTCTCTATCGTTTAAATTATTCGAGCCACATTATGATGTTTCTTCTTCTTTTCTCAGCTACCAAATGAGCTCTTCTTTCTCATACTAACAATTCAAAATTTGTATCTTATGACACCATTAATCCACTTAAATCCTATGTTTCTTTTGTCCCGAGCCAATTTTGACTCTAAAATATTATTTCTCTTCTTGTTTTTACCATTTTAAGTCCCACATCTCCCTCTCTTAGAACTATGTACAATTACAATAAAATTAAATAATACACCTATTAACTGTGAAGGAGAATTTCAGAATTATATCTTAGCTACTTTCATTTGATTTTTCCTGGTTAAAAGATGAAATTTTAGTTGAATAGTCTGGTTAATTTTTTTTTTTGTATTGTATAGTTACCCAATACAGAAAATTTATTTATAACTTCCACTACAAATAATTCTCATCAAGATAAATACACTCCTCTTAGTACTCAGAAGTTGAAAGCTGCTACCATAAGATTTTTCCAAAATAGTTGTCAGCAGTAATATGTTTGATACTTATAGTAATATAATTTATTTAAAATGATTTTTTTTCAAATTAATTTAAATGCTTAAGTAGCTTTTTTAGATTTCAATTTCTAAGAAAAAATTTGTTGAAATTATATATTTTAATATTTTTAAAATTGTATTTATAGTTGTTAAAGTTTAGTATAAATATAATTTAAAATTAATGTTATATGTATATGTCAATGTACCTCTTCAGATTTGTTCAAAATTTCATTTTTTGAAAAAAAATATTATTGAAATATTAATATGATTTTATTGCTAACTTGTTTATGTACCGTCAATTTGTTAGTGCTTTCGATGATCATTGTTTGTTATATAATTTTTTTTCGTCAAAATGAATGATCAAACTTTTGAAGAATTTAGTACTATGACTTTCCATGTTGTATACGGTAATAATAGATTGAACAATAGTGACAAAAGAGAATAGTTTTAAATAAAATGTAATTAAATAGGGTTAAAAAGATATTTCACACATATAAATGTTAATTATAAAATAATTAATATTTACTTATAAACATGAGATATGATATTAAATAACTAAGGAGATAAATATTAATTACAAAATAATTAATATACATTAATAATACATGATATTAATATGTAATTATTAGGTAGGGTCTACTTTCATTTGATTTTTCCCAAGTAAAAGAGGAAGTTATAGGTGAACTAAATTAAATGCTTTTTTTGGCAAAAAAATTAATAATTAAATGCTTTTAAATTTTTATTGTTATTTTTGTCTTGTTTGGTTAATTTTTGAAGTATTGTACAGTTAATATGTAATTATTAGGTAGGGTCTATTAGCTACTTTCATTTGATTTTTCTCGGGTAAAAGAAGAAGTTTTAGTTGAACTAAATTAAATGTTTTTTTTTGGGTAAAAAATAATAATTAAATACTTTTTAATTGTTATTCTTATTCTTGTCTTATTTGATTAATTTTTTTAAGTATTGTACAGTTACCCAATGCCGAGAGTTTATTTATAACTTCCGCTGTAAGTAATTATCATCACGATAAATACACTCCTTTTAGCCCTCAGAAATTGAAAGCTGCTAGATTTTTCCAAAATAGTTGTCAGAAATAATATGTTTGATACTCATTGTAATATAATTTATCTGAAATGGTTTTCTTTCAAATTAATTTGAATGCTTAATTAACTTTTCTAGATTACAATTTCTAAGAAAAAAATTGATTTTTTTAATATTTTTGAAATTACATTTATAATTGTTAAAGTTTTAGTATACATAAAATTTAATATTAATGTTATATGTATATCAACATGCTCATTATATTTGTTAATATATCTTTTCGGATTTGTTCAAAATTTTATTTTTCGAAGAAAAAATTTGTTATTCGCCCTTAAGTACACTAAGTTTGGAGAATGGGGGGGTTGAATACAAATTTAAGAATTAATTCAACTTCTTGCGGAAATAAGTTTGTACAAAGAGAGTGTTTAATTAAGATTGATGTAACTAAGAACTGGATAACTAAAGTGTTGAAAACAGAAACAACAAGATTAAAAATTACTAGTGGATTGTTTTTCCACTAGTGAGTTTTTGCTTTCAATTGATCTTAGTAAAAACACTAAGCTGCGTACAAAGTTGAATGTAGAACTTAGAAAAGCATTACAAATTCTGCCTTATTTTCTACTTTGCTTTTCTTGAGTTCTTCTTAAAAACTTCTTACTTTGCTACTGTGTTTTTGCTCTTTTTTTTTATAAACAAAAACTACTACTCTAGTTTTCTATCGACTGATAACAATATAATATTACAATTTATACTGTTTACATAAAAATAGAAACTAGCTCCTTTTCACAGCTTTCCTTGTAGAACTAACTAGCTCTGGAAGTGTCTTTTGTCTTAAGATATTCCTTGGATGCTGTGTTGCCTAGAAAGTCTTCACAGTCCTGACAGGACTGTCTTCCAATGATTCAGTTTCTGCACTGTTCCCGTAATATCTGGCTTTTAGCTAAATAGGGAAACTTTAATCAACTGATAAATGTTGTTAAGCTTATCAGTTGATTCACCTTTGCTTATCCATCGATGAATAGGATATCTGTTGATCAGTTGATGTGTCGATGGATAATTGAGTTATCCATCGACTCCTTATCCATTGATGGTTCTTTATCCGTTGACTGTAATTATCCATTGATGACTTGTATCAGTTGATAGCTTTCATCCGTTGAGTAGTGTCTTCATCCATCGACTTCAACATCAGTTGATCACTTCACTTGTGAGAATTCTGACTTAGAATATTTACAATTGATCAGCCATTCTTCACATCTGTTGAGAAGCTAGAAATTGAAGTCAATAACATCAGTTGACTACATCATTGCATCCATCGATGTAATACAATCAATTGATAGTGAAACATAAATCAATGCTACAATCCAGTTTATCAGTTGATAAACAAGTTTCAACTGATAACTGGTTTCCTAGTCAATGGATATTTATAAGTCATATCCATTGATCAGTTACAAAATAATTTTGAGTCCCTATTGAAATTCTAAGTAATTTGTTATCATCAAAACTCATAATTCCTAACAATCTCCCCCTATTTATGAATATTTAAAATATGCATAAATTTTCTGTTGATGATAACAAAACTCCTGAACATTTTCATTCTTAGCAAGAATTACAATATTGATAAGTAAAGTTTGAGACAGAGTAATCAGATACCAGACAAGGATGAATTCTGATAATTTTGATGATTGAGGTTGAATCTCCTATCTTCTCCTTCTTCCCCTTGACTCATTCATCTTGTCTTCATTCTCCTTCATCTTTCTGTAGAGGGTTCCCTTCAATATCTTCTCATCTTCAATTCTGTAGTCCAATTGACTTGCCAGATGATTTAATTCCAGATTTGGCAGTTTGTCTATTTCTTGACAAATATCAATGCATTTTTCTCTGCCTTCCCTGTCCTTATATATCATCAAGTAGAAGGGCTCATGAAGCACTTTTCTTCCTTCAGGATTCCAGATCTTTATTCTGTCATCCCTTTCTTCTTGAACAGGTGCCTCCCTTATCTTCTTCATTCTTTCAAGGATGGCCTTTCCTAGCTCTTCAGTTAGATAATACTTCCTGTTGAGCATAGTGTAGATTTTCCTCAAGATGCCATATCCTTGATCCAATACTTGGTTGAATGTGAAGGTTGAGTGTGATCCATCTTCATACTCAATGTGAAGAAGATCAACATCTTTCTTCCTTTGCCCTTTTGCTGCAATCATTCCCTCAGCTTTGATTGGCACAAAGTTTTCAGATTTGTGTTTGAACACCTCTATTTCTTTGGCTTGATTACTCCCAGAAGCTTGACCTTCAGTCTTGACTTGTTTTGGCTTCTTCTCCTTGTCTTCTTTGTCTTCATCAGCTAATGGTCTTTTAACTCCAGATGATTTTGGTGCATCTTTGGGCTTGTTTGCTCTTTGCTTCATCCTTGGCCTCCTTTCACCTTCTTTTCTTCTGGCTTCTCTTATTAGCCTATCCTCTTCATCATATTCCCTTTGCAATTGAATGACTAATTCTTCTTGTCTTCTTTCTTGTTGCTTCTTTTCTCTTATGCCAACTACTATGGCTTTGCTCAACAATTTTTCACTTTCCCCTCCACCTGTGACAGCTTTCTTTTTATCATCTTCAATTAGCTTTCCCTTTCCTTTCCTGTCACCAGGTTGTGAGCTACTGGAACTTGTTTCCTTGAATTTGCTAGCAATTGCATCAAATTTCCTTACTATGTCTTGAGCCAACTCCTTCTTGGGATCTGTAGACTTTACCACAGCTTCAGTACCACTTGCTTTCTCCAATGCATCAGCTTCTTGCTTCTCCCCCTTTTTGTTATCAGCACCTGGCACTTGTGCTACTGACTGAGAGAGTATGTGAGTCTCTAAGAGTTTACCCAGAAGATTGATTTGAGTGACTTGATTCTTCAAAATTTGCTGCATGTTAAGTTCCATGGAGGTTACTCTTTTCTCCAATTCCATTACCTTGTCCTTTGCTGAAAACTCAGTGTCCAACCTTTGCTTGATTCTAGTCAGCATTGTGAGGCTGAGTCTGGAGTCAATGGTGGTGTCAAAATGCATCCTTGAGCTGTCAATGTCTTCTCTTATTTTCTTCAATTCATACTTGGAGCTTGTGACATGCATTTTATGGATCTTCAAATTATCCCTGTAAAAGTTCAGAATTCTCCTGTGCAGGGGATCCACTACATCTACTTCAGCCATGGACCTTCTGTAAAGAGAAATGATGGCCCTTTCTGTTTTAGCCAAATTAGTTTCATCACTAGCCACTTGTGGATCTAGAAGTTCATCATCAGAATTGTCATCAAAATCTTCAGGATTCATGTGGGATATATCATCAGGTTGACTGGCCAAAAACTCTTTCCCACTCCTGAATTGCTCTTCTGTTTGCACTAAACCCAGCATTTGCTCAGCTATTTGATTAGATGCTGCTGCTAGTTCTTGATAATGAGGATCTTCATGTTGAAAGGTTGAAGCATCAAGATTTACATCAATTTCATCCTCCACCTCCATGTTGACTTCTGCACCTCCTGCAGGGACTTCATAGTCTACAGCTCCCCCTGACTCCAGCCCCAATTCCTGGGTGAGTCCTGCTTCAAACTGCTCAGTTTTAGAAGTTGATACTTCATGAGATGGTGAAATTGGTTTCTCTCTCACTCTCTTCTCTCTTTTCTTGCATCAGGATCTCATCATGGATTCTCACCTCTCCCTTACTTTCCTCTCCTTTTTCATCACCTGCTAAGGTGGGACTCTCTTTTCTCACACCCTCTCCTTTTGCCACCTCAGAAGAATTTGAGGGCCCCTCATTCACACACTCTCCTTTTGCCAAGGTATGCAAACCTTGCCTCTCACACACCTCACTCACTCCACTCAATCCTAATAGAGTATTGGCCACCTGAAGTGTTTCAATGGATGATTCATGAATTGACATTAAGGGTTCAATCGATGGATAAGAAGTATCCATCGATGGATGAATATCCGTTGATGGGAGCTCGTCGATGGATGTAAGGATATCCATCGATGAAAGTGAACTAGTCAATGGATGTTGGAAGTTATCAGTTGATTGCATAATATCCATTGACTGGAGAGAAATAACAGTATTTGCCTGATCAACCAAGGTGTTAACCTTATTTGGTGATGCCGGTGAGAGTGTTGGCTCCACCCTGAGTTGCAAAGAGGGTGAATTTGAAACAATGAAGTTGTCAATCAACACTGTTTCTGAAGAAATAGTTTTTGAGGGAGATTGAGGAGAAGATTCAGATAAAGAATGGGGCTGTGCCTCAGGAAGATTCTGAGACACATCAAAAGAAGAAACTGAAGGCTCCACCAAATTTTCATTTGGCTTTGCAAGTGTGTGTGTGCCCTGTGCAGTATTTGTAACCTTCTTTCTTCTTTTGTATGGCTGTATTATTTGGTGACCCTTATCCCCATCTGATGGTCCTGGTTGAGACCTCTTTTCAATAGTTACATCTTTTTGAGAAGATGCAACTAGGGATGTGTTCAAGTCCTTTACTACAGCCTCAATCTGTTGGGAGATTGGACTGGTGGCTGGCTGGTTCCTCTCAATCTCACTCTCCTTATCCTTCTGGCTTTCTTGATGTTAGCCAGTTCCCTCACCCTTATCAACCACCTTCACTCTCCCCTCAGTGGTTTTTCTTTTCTTAGATCTTACAACAGTAGTCTTTTGAGAAACTATTGAGGTGGTTTGATTAGACTTGTGTTTTGAAGGTTGTGCAACTTGGGTAAGAGGAATGGGGGCATTTCCATCTCCCTCCATTGTTGCAGAAGGCAAAGAAATTTGAGATTTTGAAGAAGAATGTAAAAGATTGAGATTTTGAAGATATACCTGCACAAGAGGAGGATAAATGAGGCACAACTTAGGGTGTAAGTTGATTCTCACAAGATCCTTGAAGACCCTCTTGTTTTGCATCCATGGCTCCAAGGACTCCATATCTGCACTTATTTCATACTCTCCAACAGAGGCATTAATAATCATCATGAAAAATCTTGCAAAGTAGATATTATGTTTCCTAGATGACTTGGGTCCTAACTTGGCAGTTAATTCATTTAGGAGTAATGTGCCAAAATCAAAATATTTATCAAATAGGACAGAATAAGCAATTTCTTGCATACTGATTGTAATTGCATCAAAATTACTTATTTTTCCAGAAAATACTTTAATTATGGCATCAAAGAAATAACTCCATTCTTTCCTAAGATTCTTCCTAACAACTTCTCCTAATCCAGTTTCAGCATTTGCATAATTAACGGATTCTAACATGTCCCTAATTTCTTCTTCAGTTGGGGGCATATCACAATTATTTGCAGGCAACCCTAAACATTCAGATAATGAAGTACTAGTAATTGTATAGGTATTACCTTTGCAAGAATAAGAAATTACCTTCCCATCTGGTGAAATCTCTGCAGAGGTCCACAGTTCTTCAACAAAGGAACACACGATTGTTGGTGCTTCGCTGAGAGCTTTGGAAACTTTGCAATCTCCTAGGAATCGCATCAATGGATGAAAGTCCACAGGAGCATCATTCACCGTTAGACATGCTGTGAAGTTGTTCTGTTCATAGGTGAACCTAGTGGAAGAGACGATCTTCTTTTGTGGTGCCATTCTTTCAGTTGATATTCAAGAAATTAAAGTGAACTTGAAAGAATTTGTGAGAGCTCGTGAGAATGAGATAAAATTAGCTTGAGAGAGAGAGACAGAGATGAATAGTTTAAAAAAAATAGCAGGTAAGAATGAATTTTTAATTGTAACTGCTATTTATATTTTCTAGTATTAAAAAGACTTGAAAGGACTTTTTAATTAGGCAGATAACCGTTGATGTATGAAGACTGTAGTTTATTACCCTTGATGGTAATTCTCCAACGGCTATAATCTGATCAACGGATGAATAAAACTGTAGAAATTCTATTACTATCGACGGATAAAAATAGAGAATTAATCATTTATCGATCGATCACTAACTACCAAGATAATTAACTGTCGATAGATAAATATCCATCGATAGGAATAACATTTATCTGTTGATCAAATAAGAAGGGATTTATTCGTCGATAAACAATTACTTAGGTAATTATCTATCGATAGATAAATATCCATTGATAATTGTGAACAATGGCTACAAAACTTGACAGACATTTTAAGCATGAGCATTATTAAGCATACCTAACTCACAGACTAATCTATTAAAAGTAGATTCATCTAGAGGTTTGGTAAATATGTCTGCAAGTTGTTGTTCACTAGGGACAAAATGTAATTCAACTGTACCATTCATTACATGTTCCCTAATGAAATGATACCTTATGTCAATGTGTTTGGTTCTGGAATGTTGCACAGGATTTTCTGTTATTGCAATGGCACTTGTATTGTCATAGAAGATGGGAATTTTGTTCAAGTTGAACCCATAGTCAAATAGTTGATTCCTCATCCATAAAATTTGTGCACAGTAACTTCCAGCAGCAATGTACTCAGCTTCTGCAGTTGAAGTTGATACTGAGTGTTGCTTTTTGCTAAACCATGACACAAGTTTGTTTCCCAGAAATTGACAGGTGCCTGTAGTACTTTTCCTGTCTATTTTGCAACCTGCATAATCTGCATCTGAGTAGCCTATTAGATTAAAACCAGAATCTCTAGGATACCAAATACCTAAATTTGATGTACCCTTAAGATATCTGAAAATTCTTTTAATAGCTACTAAATGAGATTCTCTAGGATCAGCCTGAAATCTAACACATAAGCATGTAGAGAACATTATATCTGGCCTACTAGCAGTTAAATATAAAAGTGAGCCTACCATGCCTCTATAACTTGAAATATCCACCTTAGCTTCTTTGGTATTTAATTCAAGTTTAGTGGCAGTGGCCATGAGAGTTTTTGCAGAAGAACATTCACTTAACTCAAATTTCTTTAACAAATCATGAATGTACTTTGTTTGATTTATAAAAATACAATCCTTAACCTGTTTGACTTGTAACCCAAGAAAGTAGGTAAGCTCTCCCATCATGCTCATTTCATATTTACTCTGCATTAGTTTGGCAAACTTCTTGCAAAGTTCCTCATTTATTGATCCAAAAATAATGTCATCCACATAAATTTGTACAAGAATGATAGAGCCATTAACATTTCTACTGAATAGAGTTTTATCAACAGTACCTCTTGTGAAATGATTCTCAATGAGAAACTGAGATAAAATGTCATAACAGGCCCTTGGTGCTTGCTTCAAGCCATAAAGTGCTTTGAGTAAAAAGTAGACAAAGTTAGGGAATTTTGGATCTTCAAAGCCAGGAGGTTGTTCCACATAGACTTCCTCTTCTAGTACTCCATTCAAAAATGCACTTTTCACATCCATCTGGTAGACTTTGAAATTAGCATGTGCAGCATAGGCCAGAAAGATTCTAATTGCTTCTAACCTTGCAACTGGTGCAAAAGTTTCATCAAAATCAATTCCTTCTTCTTGTGAATAACCCTTTGCTACAAGCCTTGCTTTGTTCCTAGTCACAATACCAGTTTCATCCATTTTGTTTCTGAATACCCATTTTGTACCAATTACTGATCTATCTTTTGGTCTGGGCACCAGCTTCCATACTTTATTTCTTTCAAACTGATTCAGTTCTTCTTGCATAGCCAAAACCCAATCAGGATCCATGAGAGCCTCTTCAATTCTTTTGGGTTCTTCTTGAGATAGAAAACTGCTATACAGACACTCATTTTGAGTAGCACTTCTTGTCTTGACACCATCTTCTGCATTTCCAATAATTAGTTCAAATGGATGGCTTCTTGTCCATTTTCTTTGAGGATACAAATTTTGCCTTGATGATGAAGCTTCATTATCATTTGTATTGAACTCAAAGTGATCTGAATTTGTAGATTGATTCTGAAACCCTCCCCTGAAATGGATACCCTAGATGTAATATCCCATATTTTTTTAGAATAATAAAATAGATTAATAATAATAGAAAAAGGATTAAAATTGGATAGAAATTAGGAATTAGAATTGGATTAGAATAATGGGCTTTCGAATATGGGTCGGATTTGAATAACCAAATTGTAGTAGGTTTATAAATTAGGGTTTTAGAGCACTATATATAGATTGAGATCTTTTTTTCATATTCTTTTCAATCCACCAAGACTAAACAGTTATAAATCTCTCTCGACACAAATCTTGATTCTTTTTGTTCATCTTTATTATTGAAATTCGTAGGATTTCCCACACACAACTCAGTTATCTTGTAAAATTCATAGTAAATTCATCATAAGTCAGAATTCAGCGATTCTGGACTTTTCGGAAAGATATTTTCGTTCTCTACGACTTTCGTGGTTTAAGTTTTTTGAGAAAATATCGTTTAGAGGGTCAGAATGGACAAATACAGATCTGAGCAGATTTAGAATTATGGAGACGTTCGAAGTTTGAGATGCGATGATTTTGTTTGGGTGCAAAGGATTGAATATGTATTTAAAGATGGTGTAGATTCTTGAATTTCAGAAGTGTTATATGCAATATATGATTTATAGGGTTGGCTGAGAGGTAAGTACCTTTTGACTTGCTTTTATTTTCGAAAAGATTTTGATACTGTAAATTTCGAATTTCGTATAAGATATAAGAATATTGTTTTCGAATTGTATAAGATATAAGATATAAGATATGAGAATCTTTGAAACCCAGTCTCTACGTTTTGAACCCGTTCGTAATTTACGCTATAGTTCCGGAACTAGCCTTAGATACCCTTATTAGGGGCACAAGTGTGCACTCTTAGATACCTGATAAGGGCGCGTGATTATTGAACTTTAGATCCCGTCCACTGGGAAAGTGTGGTAAAGAATAAGAATAAGAATAAGATGCCGGTCACTGGCAAAGTGTGGCCGTAGAGCAAGACTGTGGAATTTTATAAGATTATCATATTGTTTTCAATAAAGGATTTTGAAATTATAAAACTGTGGGTTAGATTGTTTTTCTCAAATTGTTTTCAAGACTTATATTATTTTGACGGAAAATTATTTTATTAAAACACCCACTGATTTTTGAGAATATTTGTAAGTCGATTGTTACTTGCTGGGCTGTGTAGCTCATTATTTACAATTTTCAGGCTCGGTGTATGAGGAAGATGAAGTGTATCGGATTTCGAGGATCTTAGAATTGGAGTAGATTGGATGTTGACTTGTCATTGTTAGCTGCGCTTTTTGTAATAGTTAGTTTTGTAATAAAGTTTTTGGATTAATAAATTGTATTAATTGTTTTAGATTTTGTAAGATTAACGGCCCGAAGAGGGCGGGCTGTTACACTAGATGTAGATTGTTGATTATCCGTTGAGGAGTTATCAGTTGATGCATTATCAGTTGATGGATTTCTGTCAAGTGATAAATTATCCATTGATGCAATAACATCAACTGATATTGGGTTTCTGAACACTTGAGGTTTTATAATTTCTGCCTCTTCATCATCATTTACATCATTTGATTCATTCTCAAAATGCAGTGTGTCATGATTTCCTTCATCAAACAAGCCTTGAATCTTTTTCTCATCAAATACTACATGTACAGATTCCATAATAATGTGTAGTCTGAGATTGTAGATTCTATAGGCTACGCCTGATAGTGCATACCCAACAAATATAGCTTCATCAGCCTTGGCTTCAAATTTTCCTAGATTTTCACCTTGATTTCTTAGTACATAGCACTTGCAGCCAAAGACATGAAGAAATCCCACTTTTGGCTTTTTGTCTTTCTTGATCAATTGATAAGGAGTCTTCCCTTGAGCTTTATTTACTAGGGAGATGTTTTGAGTAAAACATGCTGTGTTTATGGCCTCAGCCCAGAAGTATGTTGGAAGTTTGGCATCTTCCAACATGGTTCTAGCAGCTTCAATCAATGTCCTATTTTTCCTTTCAACTACCCCATTTTGTTGAGGTGTTCTGGGTGGAGAGAATGTGTGTATGATTCCTTTTGATTCACAGAACTCTTTTATTGTGGAATTTTTGAATTCTGTTCCATTGTCACTCCTTATCTTCTTTACATCCAATTCAAGATTTTTCTCATTTTCTCTTATGTGCTTGATGATGAGATGACTAGCTTCATCCTTTGAATGTAGAAAATAAGTCCATGAGAATCTTGAAAAATCATCCACAATGACTAGAGCATACTTCTTCTTTGCAATAGACATGATATTTACAGGACCAAACAAATCCATATGTAATAACTCAAGTGGCTTTTCAATTGAAGATTCCAATTTCGACTTAAATGATGCCTTCCTCTGTTTTCCTTTCTGACAAGCATCACAAAGTCCATCCTTGACAAATTCCATTTGTGGTAAGCCTCTCACTTGATTTTTCTTAACCAAGAGATTCATGGCTTTGAAATTCAAGTGAGCTAATTTCTTATGCCACAGCCAACTTTCATTTGTACTTGCCTTAGAGAGAAGACAAGTCATTGATTCTGCATTTGTTGAGTTGAAGTCAGCTATGTACACATTCCCTTTTCTATTCCCAGTCATGACCAGGCTTCCATCTACCTTGTTGGAAATTATGCATGCTTCTGTTGTGAAACAGACTTTATTTCCATTGTCACATAGTTGACTTATGCTTAACAAGTTATGTCTTAAGCCATCAACTAATGCAACAGGTTCAATGATGACATTCTCTTTCGAAATCAAGCCATATCCCATGGTGTGCCCTTTGCTGTCATCTCCAAAAGTTACTCCAGTGCCAGCTTTCTCCTCAAACTTTGTGAGCAGGGATTTATCTCCAGTCATGTGTCTTGAACACCCACTGTCCAAGTACCAAAGATTTCTTCTTTTTCCCTGCACACAGTCAAAACAAATCAAGTTGATTTTGGTACCCAAGTTGCCTTGGGTCCTTTCTTATTAGTTGTTATCTTTGGCTTGGTTTCCAATTTTTGTACCTTTGGTTTGGGTGGTTTTACTTCCACTTCAACCTTAGGTGTTGGTCTCCCTACCTCAGAATTCTCAGTGCTAATATTTGGAATGCTCATGCTTGCAGAGTTGAAAAAATTTGGTGCATGAAGATTGTTAAGCATATTCCATGGCATAGCAGGCATATTCATATTGACAAATGCAAGATATGGATTAAACATATAAGGCATTGATGCATACTGAGCATGAATAGCATGAGAATCAACTAAATGAGGAAAAACAGAACTGGTATGCATGTTGGGTATAGCAGGTACATTTGTTGCTGTAGGCATGGTGAGTTTACATTGCACAGATAAATGATTTTTACTACCACACTTAGCACATACTTTCCTAGGAGCATATTTGTTAGGTGTGTAGTTGTTGTGCTTGTTTATGCCTACTTTACCATTTCTATTTTTCTTCTTCTTTTCATTTGGCTGAATATTAGGTTCTATCTTTTCCAATTTCTCTTTCAACTGATTTTTAGATAAGAATCCTATGTTAGCCTTTTCAACTTTGATTTGAGCTTCAGAGGAGCTACTTTCTTTGACAAATTTAATAGGTCTGTTAAACTTAGTTTTAATATCACATTTCTTAGCAGTTGATGACTTCTCAATCGATGGATAATTATCCGTTGAAATAGCATTATCAATCGATGGATAATTCTTATCAGTTGATTCAGAGTTATCAATCGATTGCTTCTTTTCTAAAGATTGATCTTCATCAATGGCTATTTTCTCAAGAGTTTCAGACAACATGGTGAAAGAGTTTGTTCCATGAATGTCATTCATCTTCTTACTGGCTTTACTTGACCTGTTCCACTTGTCAATGGTTCTTAGTTCATCCTCTAATTTTTCTTTTAACTTCTCTATTTCCTTTTTACTGTCAACTAGTTCATTTCTAGCATCTTTGTTTTCCATCTTGAGTCTGTCCAATTGCACTAGCTCACTCTCTAAGAAATTGTTTCTTTCAGTGAGAGTTTCTAATGTTAATTTGAGCCTAGTGTTCTCTTTGTTCAAAGACTTAAGAGTGACATGCAAATTATACAATTCATTAGACATTTCATTAATAGTAATATTGCATTCATCTTTGGACAACTCAGATAGATTTGTAGAAATTACCTGATTGCTAGATGAACTAGCTTCCTGGTCATCTTGATTGGCCATTAGTGCAAGATTGATGTGTTCTTCTTCTTCTTCAGAATCCTCCTCAGCAGCCCAGTCCTTTTCTTCTGTCACAAAAGCCTTCTCTCTTTGTTTGAGCAAGTCAAAGTACTTCTTCTTATAGTCAATACCATCACTAGACTTTGACCTCTTTTCAACTTTGGGCTTTCTGCATTCACTTGAAAAGTGACCAGCCAATCCACAGTTAAAGCATCTGAATTGAGTTCTGTCAACAAGATTTTTGCCTTGTTGAATGTCTCTCCTGAACTGTGATCCAGGTCTTTGCATTGGATTCCTTTTGAACTTGAGTTTAGAAAATTTTCTTGATAGAAAAGCTAAATGCTCATCTATTTCATCCATTTCATCTTTGATGAGTGACTCATCACTGTCACAAAGTTCTTTTCCTTTACCAGTAGAAGATTCATCATATCTAACATAATTTACACCATTGCCATGACCTTCTTTCTTCCCTTCTTTGAAATCAGCATCTTCATCTGTTTCTGCAACTTGCTTTTCTTTGACCACCAAAGCAATGGACTTTTCTCTCTTCTGACTTTTCTCAATTTCCTCATCTTGCTGTAGCTCCAACTCATAGGTTTTCAAGATGCCATACAGCTTGTCCAAGGTATAATCTTTAAAGTCAGGAGATTGCCTTATAGAGACAGTCATTGGTTTCCATTCTTTGGGTAGGGACCTCAAGAATTTGAGGTTGGTGTCCTCAACAGCATAAACTCTTTCATATAGTTTAAGCTCATTCAACAGCTTTTGAAACCTACTATATGTATCATTTATTGTTTCACCACCCTTGAAGTGAAAGGCCTCATACTTTTGAATCAAGAGTTGCATCTTGTTCTTTCTTACTTGCTCAGTACCTTCACAGAGGGTTTGAAGAGTGTCCCAGACTTCTTTGGAGGTTGTACAACTGATGACATTTTCAAACATGTCCTTGTCAAGACCATTAAACAAGATATTCATGGCCTTTTTGTCCTTGTGTACTTCCTTTTCATCTTCATCTGTATACTCACTCACAGATTTATGAATGAGTTTGTCTGGTGCTTGAGTACCGTCTGCATTTACACTTGTAACTATTTTCATAGGCACATGTGGACCTTTCTCTATGCAATGAACATAGGAAGGATCAATAGATAGCAGATGCAAGTGCATTTTTACTTTCCAGGGAAAATATTCATCTTTCTCTAGAACTGGAATCTTAACTCCTGTTTCTCTTTGACCCATTCTTGATGTACTTTTAGATCTTGACTTTCTGTTTGTTGAAAGCCTGCTCTGATACCAATTGTTATTCGCCCTTAAGTACACTAAGTTTAGAGAAGGGGGGGTTGAATACAAACTTAAGAATTAATTCAACTTCTTGCGGAAATAAGTTTGTACAAAGAGAGTGTTTAATTAAGATTGATGTAACTAAGAACTGGATAACTAAAGTGTTGAAAACAGAAACAACAAGATTAAAAATTACTAGTGGATTGTTTTTCCACTAGTGAGTTTTTGCTTTCAATTGATCTTAGTAAAAATACTAAGCTGCGTACAAAGTTGAATGTAGAACTTAGAAAAGCATTACAAGTTCTGCCTTATTTTCTACTTTGCTTTTCTTGAGTTCTTCTTAAAAACTTCTTACTTTGCTACTGTGTTTTTGCTCTTTTTTTTTTATAAACAAAAACTACTACTCTAGTTTTCTATCGACTGATAACAATATAATATTACAATTTATACTGTTTACATAAAAATAGAAACTAGCTCCTTTTCACAGCTTTCCTTGTAGAACTAACTAGCTCTGGAAGTGTCTTTTGTCTTAAGATATTCCTTGGATGCTGTGTTGCCTAGAAAGTCTTCACAGTCCTGACAGGACTGTCTTCCAATGATTCAGTTTCTGCACTGTTCCCGTAATATCTGGCTTTTAGCTAAATAGGGAAATTTTAATCAACTGATAAATGCTGTTAAGCTTATCAGTTGATTCACCTTTGCTTATCCATCGATGGATAGGATATCTGTTGATCAGTTGATGTGTCGATGGATAATTGAGTTATCCATCGACTCCTTATCCATTGATGGTTCTTTATCCGTTGACTGTAATTATCCATTGATGACTTGTATCAGTTGATAGCTTTCATCCGTTGAGTAGTGTCTTCATCCATCGACTTCAACATCAGTTGATCACTTCACTTGTGAGAATTCTGACTTAGAATATTTACAATTGATCAGCCATTCTTCACATCTGTTGAGAAGCTAGAAATTGAAGTCAATAACATCAGTTGACTACATCATTGCATCCATCGAGGTAATACAATCAATTGATAGTGAAACATAAATCAATGCTACAATCCAGTTTATCAGTTGATAAACAAGTTTCAACTGATAACTGGTTTCCTAGTCAATGGATATTTATAAGTCATATCCATTGATCAGTTACAAAATAATTTTGAGTCCCTATTGAAATTCTAAGTAATTTGTTATCATCAAAACTCATAATTCCTAACAAAATTATTAAAAAAATTATATCCATATTCATATGACTTTATTGCTAACTTGATAATGTACCGTCAACTTGTTAGATTTATTGTGTTTTCGGTGATTATTGTTTGTTATATAATTATTTTCGTTAAAAATGAATGTTCAAACTAAAAAAGTACATGTTTGAAAAATTTAATACTATGACTTTTCTTGTTGTATACGGTGGTAATAATAGATTGAATAATAGTGAACAAAGAAAATAATTTAAATAAAAAATACAATTAAATGAGATTAAAAAGACATATTCTACACATACACATGTTAATTACAAAAAAATAATATTTATTAATAAACATGAGATATGATATGAAATAATTAAGGAGACAAATATTAATTGACTTTTCCTGTTATATAAGGTAATAATAGATCAGACAATGGTGAAAAAGGAAAATAATTTAGATAAAAAATGTAATTAGATGAGGTTAAAAAGATATGTTCTACAAATACAAATGTTAATTACAAAATAATTAATATTTATTAGTAAACATGAGATGAGGTTAAAAAGATATGTTCTACAAATATAAATGTTAATTAAAAAATAATTAATATTTATTAATAGATATGAAATAATTAAGGAGACATATACTAATTATAAAATAATTAATATACATTAATAATATGTGATATTAATATGTAATTAGTAGGTAGGGATTAAATGGTCATTTCATATAAATAAATTATGATATATATAGGGATTATATCGTTTTTTTCACACTATTAAATTTGCTCATGTTACCCTATTATATATATAATAATAGATTCATAAAACTTCATTTCATTATAAACATCGGGAAGAACATTAATCCTCTCTCCTGTCTCTTTTACAATGCTTAGCGCATCACTGAAAAACAAGAGGAAATGCTGAACAAAAAAAGAAAGTTTACAAGGGCTGTTATTTAGTTATAGCTCGTTTCGTAGTAGGGAGATATTTCAACCTCATTATAGTAATGAAGGCTTCACTTCATGTAACTTCCCTTTGTAAGATCTTGGATATAGCTTTAATAGTTTTCGGGGTAGTTCTGCAGCAGCCTCCAATAAGAGAAGCCCCAGCTTCACGCCACTTGCTTACATATGACACAAAATCTTCATCTGCAACTCCAGTTGATGGCTGACAAAATCATATCCTTCTTGTTAGGTCTTCAGCAATAATATTATAAATTACTTTCAGAAGGATTGAATAATGTGGATACTGGATACTTGCAAAAGCTGCTTGATTTAATACAAGGAAAATGAGAGTACTAACCACCCACTCCTTTCTTTCACCATCGTACATCTCACCGCTGTTTGGATATACAAGTATTGGTTTACTGGTAACCTGTTCGGATACATAAAAAGAACATATGAGTGTACCATAAGTATCCAGCTGCAACAAAACAGATCGAGCTGAATGCTATAAATTAAATATGCAAGGTTGCATAGATTACCTGTGAACAATTGTGCAAGACATGACAAATTTTGTCTTCTAATAAAATTAATACAGACGACAATCGGGTATTGATTCTTGAAGACCCCTAGGTCAAGAATTCACATCCTTAAGAACATAAGGCCTAATGCACGAAAAAACAAGAAAGTATGATGCAATTGCTATACCTTCTAAGTTCTAAGAAAAGACTCAGCCTTCTTCCGACAGAGAATAATTGATGCTGGAAATAATATTTTGAAATTAATTCTGATTTAAAGATACCTTTGTAATTGATTGAATTAGGCCATGGATGAATCGAGGAGGGGTGCAATTAATTCCAACAGCCACAACTTGTTTACATGAATCAGCTACTGAGGCACATTCGGATATGGAGTCACCACTAACTACATTGGTCCCATCCTTGGAATTGAAGGAAAACCAGGCTGGAATCTTTATGTTTTCTTCCTCAAGAAGTTCAGCATAAGCCTGTTGTAGCCATATTAAGTCTATCAGAAAAGATAAACCGAAACATATATCGAATAACTTTGAATCAAAAATGAATATATTATCAAAATTTGAATTCCACTGGTTAAACTTTTGCAATTTGATTCATGCATTATGCCGAGCAGACTCAAAATGTTGGGTAATTCGAGCTCAATCATAATTTCAACAGAATCACCTTGTTCAGTGTCCCATAGAAAACACATATAATTCTTCTACCTATTGTTTTTGTTCTCTGTAGTGTTCTTATTCTGCTTTACAATGTTAAAACAGAGCTGAATCCATAAATTAAAATTCTGTCTTTTATATAATCTTTAAAAGCTACTGGTGTTTCATACTTGTTCAATTTCATGGCATTCAGAATCATGCTTACACCACAATTTATGTAATTCTTTCTTAAACTGAAACCATACAACTAACTAGGCTGCTTAAAGGAGGGAGCCTTAAAATACCACTAAATTCCATTCACATCATAAATCATCAAGCATGAAAATTAGAGATCAAGAAGGAAAAACGTAAACTGTGCATATAGTGATGTGGTAAATTATTGATTTTATTTTCTCTTTATGATGTTACAGAAATTCCAAAGCTTTAGATGATACCTTGGCTTCCAATTTGTTAGGTATCGTCTCAAATGCAATTAGGTCAGCACCTGATTCAGCTAGAAGTTGAACTCGTCTTCTGTGGAAGTCTTTTAAAGTTTTCAAAGTGACCATATCACCATATATCCCACTGTGAGAAAAACTGACTTATATTAATATCTCTTCTTTTTGAAATCACAGAAGCATCAACATACATACTTTAAGTGACCTAGTACTTGGTAAGGATTAAGAAACTAAATTACCACACAAGATTTGAAACTGTTTTACAGATATATAAAGCATTTGAGACATCATGCCCTCTTTATTACAAAATAATAATAATTAAAACATAAATCCTTGCAAGAATTCCTGAACATCCTAGAGCTTGGGAAGCTCGGACACAGTCAAGATCTGAGCTATGTGCCTCCTTTTGCTTAATATATAGGTCTAAAAGTGTGATCATCACGAGTCATGTTCATGTAACAAAGGCAAGATAGTTGAATTTTCCATAATTGAGTTCAAGAGGGGCTAACAAATTATCTTAAATTTGACTTGGCAAAAGTAAAAAAAAAAATTCACATAACTTCATTGGAGAAAAGGTACTCGTTTTACAAATTCTATCTTTTATGCATGGGTGCATGATACAATGAAAAAAATGTGGATGTTTTACAAGACACACAACTTAAGCAGGTTGAAATTTGCTTTTCTGAAACTTAGACATATAATTCTCAGTGAGGCAAAAAATGTAATCAATTATCAGTGTCAAAATGAAGAATGCAAGTAATATACATTAAGTATCAAATTTTACCTATATTCAGAACCATCAGCCAAGTAAGCTCCATAACTTCCCACAGAAGCTGCAACGAGGATTGGATGTTGTTCCGGCACATTTCTTTCTTTCATAGCATCCCAAGAACTTTTGATGGCCCTGTCATAGTAAATATTCCGTGCCTCGCATGCTATTTCAACACTTCTTTTAAGTAAAGCTTCACCTTCTTCTTTAGACATGCCCTTAGCCTCAAAACCCTGAGGTGTGGCCTGCCTCACCCACAAATCACTTATTTTTCAGATATAAATTTCACAGGAAACAGATTATACTCCTACTTTACGTGGACATATGGTAGAACATATCCTTCTTCTTCTTCTTCTTCTTCTTCTTTTTTTTTTTTTTTGCTATTTACAGAACATATTCTTACCTGATATGAAGCAGATATTATCACATTTGCTCCAGCTTCAAGGTAGTCTAGGTGCACCTGTCATTTGAAGTCAGTAAATGCAGAAAAAATTGCACATTTCCTATGAAAACAAATCTGCAATGTATCCAGAATACATGCCATGATAGTAATATATAATAGACAAGTTTCATAGCCAATTTAAATGGCTTTCCGATAATTGATAATCATGAATACCACTTACATTGCGATCTGTCATGACTCATGAGGAGAATCAGTAGCTAAATTCTGACATTTCCCCAGTCTAAGAGTAAGGAAGATGCAAAACAAACTATAAACACTGGATTTCTTATACACTCCTATGCATGAAGGATTACTAGTTGTGGTGGAAAACGGGTGCTGAGTAGCTCCTCGATTGGTAAAGAAAATGCAGTGTAAACAATTTTATGAAAGTATTGTCTAAGAAAAAGAAATTTAATTTCTCTTTATTTTTTTTAAAGTGAAACAGATTCCAATTTCCGTGGCGTATATACCATATCTTGTATTTAAGTAATATTGAATAGTTCTTTTTTTTACCTAATTAATCTTGAATGGTTCTTGAAGTGTCATTGATAAATTTATTCACACACACACACACTGCTACATGAACCGTCATACTTTGCCTAATGCAGATTAACCAAAACTCTATAAAGAGGAATGAAGTAGATGCTATTCCATTTCAACATTTTATCACATGTTCAGTTTTTCACACTAATATGCCGATTAATATAAGCATTTCACCGAAACACTGGTAATGAAGTTGCCCAAGTGGGGTTTTATACCATATAGCTGAAATGCAAATTTTTGACAAACTAGAACCTATTTCAGTAACAAAAATCATACCAGAAGCTATAGATGGTAAAATTCAAGCTATCTATAGAAAAAGTAAACTGATACTTGTTCGGGGCCTGGGAAGCACAGACTCTTCTAAAACGGCACCGACTCGGTTGAGTACGTGTTCGACTCGCCAGGTGACGAATCGATGCAAAAACGTCCGTCAACTTGCCCCCGAATCGTTACCGACTCGGGCCCATACAAAATTAACCTAATTTAAAGAGATAAACTATATGCCCTCGTTCTCCTCCTCAATATACATACATACATACATACATATTCATAGATATTATATATTATCTATCTTCTCCTATATATATACATAGATTATGCCATGCAGGTGTCCTAGAGATTGCAAATCTCTCAATTGATGAACCAGAATTGGAAACTGTTCTCTTCACACAAGATGGAAATTCTACTATGGATAAAACTTAAAATAGTTCTTCTATTAGTTTGTCAATCAATTACCACTTACTATGAATGAAACTTTTATTATTATGGTTTAAGTGAAATGAAACTATTAAGTGTTTGATGCATACGAATCCTATATATATAAATATAATTTTTTTTATTTGCCGAGTCGCGTTTTTAGGACTCTTTGAGAATTGGCGAGTCCCGTATTCCCATACCCGTATCCCGTGTCACCGTATCCGAGTCCGTGCTTCCTGGGCATACTTTGTGACAGAACTAGAATTGGCCCCGGCTGGATTTTTAAAAGCAGTGTAATCAAATTATCTTGGTTCTGCAGCCAGGAATACTATAAAACAAGTAGTAATTTACTCATATAACATATTTTTCCTTGCAGTTCTCAATAGTACTCCCTCCGTCTCCGAATACGTTTCCTATTTTGACTTTTTGTACTGTTCATTGTAAGCGATTGACTACTAATTTACACATAATTTATAAGACAAAATATAGTCATGAGTGATTTTGTTTGATTCGTATTTGTGAGTACTTTAATACAGTAAAATTTTTATATTTAATACTAATACGAAATTAAAGATATTAACGATCAAAAAGTGTGTGTTGGCAAACGCGCACATGATTAACAGGAAAAGTAATAAGAGACGGAGGGAGTAATATACATTATTTGTATATACTATTGTCTTATATGTGTCAGTTGCATGGGGGAGCCATGTGTCGAAACTACATAACCCTGTTAAAGATAAATATAACAATACTGAGATGGAGTGCATATCCCTGGACATGTCGCTGCCAGAAGGTTAATATAAAACTATACTTGTTCCATCCCATTCAACTTCAACATCCCCTTCATCATGTCATTTTAACTAAATTTTAATTATATTAACTTACTTTATAATAAAATTTATTTATATTATATAATAAATATAAATTTTAAAAAAAATATTTACATAAACTATGTTGCTTATTATATTATAAGATTAACTTTTAAATCCGTAAACGCACCAAAAAATAAAATTTTATTGAAGATTAAAATGTGATAAATAGCTAATAAAATTAAAATAGGATAAATGGGGAGTTTATGTCCAACCCACGCTACAAACATATTTTTATACTAAGAAATTGTCACTATACTTTGATTAACATAAAACAGACAACTGTGTAAACCTTAAGTATAGCTAGATTAGAGAAAACAAAAATGATAATTAGTAACAATCACATGATCAAGAACTTGAGATAGTGAATTCTATTCGCAATTTTCGTGACTCTTATACATGTGAATTATAAACCATATTTTTATGTTTCAATTCTACCATAAATTTGATTTATACATATAGTAAATCACGTAGCAAATTTCAACGTTCGTAGAGTTTTACGTTACATCATATATATAGTTAAACACTTAAACGTACTTAAGCATTAATTAAAGAGAGAGAGAATAATATATTACCCTTCTAATGAGATGAGGGGAGCTAAGGAGGCACTTGGCGCTCCATAGAGGGTCATTAAGGTCAGCACCATGGCTCTCTAGCTCCGTCGCAAGTCCGCCATCGATCACCGCATAGCCACCACACTGCTCGAGAAAATCTTTTATAAACATTTTTTAAATTCGGTTGTGTTGTTTGCTGCTTAATTTTCTTCCTAGACCAAAGAAACCGTAATCAACACAAGCTATATATAAACACATAGAAACATGGATATAAATATTATATAAGTTTATAGGTAGATTGCAAGTACAGTTGAAAAGTTTACCTGAAAAGAGAGAGAGTTCGACGGAGCAAGTAATATGCTACACCATCTTGTTTCGTGCAACATTTATATATGGGATTCAAGTATGTTGAAGTTACCAAAATTGCCCCCTGTCTAGTGGTTTTTTTTTCTTTTAAAATAATTATCCATTTTATCTATTTATAAATTATAATTCGACATTTGTTTCTTCTTTTTGCTTTTCCATTTTTCCGACAACTTAGAGAGGTTTAGTTCAATATCAAATCCATCATTTTCAATATTTTGTGCTAGGCTAAACGACAACAAGATAATGATCCATATTATATGCAAAGAGTAAATTCTTATTGTCATTTATTGAATTTATATTTCTAAAAGTATTTGGGTAGGATAGTAAGAAAAAAAGTTTTTACATAAAAAATTTATTTGCAACACAAGTTATCATAGCTTTTGTCTTTGATTGAAAATGTATTTGTGTTTTAATGCAAATCAAGAACTTCATAGTACTCGATCATCTAAATTTAATACTTCCACTAAAAGAATATGATGCAGATTAAGAATTTTATGTTACTCCCTCCGTCCCGGCCAAATGTTTACATTTGGTCCGGGCACGGAGACCAAGGATAGTGGGTGTAATAGTGATTTTATTGTTAAAATAAATGAAGTAGTGGGTGTAATAGTGTAAAGTGTTGAAAAAGTGGAGTGAAGTAGTGGATGTAATAATATATTTATTGTTAAAAATTACTATTTTTAGTAATGTAAAGAATTGGATGGGACGTCCCAAAAAGGAAAGTGTAAAGAATTGGTTGGGACGGAGGGAGTATTTAATTATATAAATTTGATATTGTATATTCTAATTATAGATTCATCTTTTAATCATAGAAAATAATTAAAGAAACATTAATTGTATTCTCTTTCTTGCACAACTATATTTGTACATTTCATCAATTATACAACTATACGTATGTGCTTTTATCTCTTTGTAACTAGTACTAATAACTAATTACCTTTTATCTCCTTGCAACTAGTACTAATATTTTCTTAAATTAGAAATTTAATATTTTTTGCATTGTTTAGAGATATATTTTTGTAATCGAATACCAAAAGAAAATAATTGCAAAGTATAAAAGGCAAGAATGCACGTGTGGCCAACTTGACAGGCAGATTTTATTGATAAACAATTAAAGTAGTCATGAATAATGCATCTTCATTATATCACTTACATTACATACGTAATCTTTATGTTGATTGATATTAGCACTTGACGCTGAATTCTGTCCAAGTTCGTTCAACTCATGATTACCAATTTGTCCTTTCTTTCGATAGTGGAGGTGGCGTGGATAAACATTATAAGCACCATTGGATAATAATCAAAATCGTAAAGGTTTATCTTTATGATTCTTGCTCACCGTAAAAATTTCTTTTGTAAGGCTTCCAAAGATAATATGTTGTCTAACATTTTATATTTTTGCCAGTTATATTAATAAATTAATGTATATATTAAGATATATTTTATTAGTTAATATTTTAACAGTTTTAAATAAAATGGATCAAATTAGACAATTCTTGGCCTTGGATATCAATTATAATATCTTAATATAAAGTTATATCTATACTATATTATTAAAAATGAATTATTAAAAATTTGATGGTTGGTAGTTGATCGATATATGGCCCGGATAGTTATTATTGAGCATAATTTTTAAACATTAATCTCTTAATTAAAATACATATCAATTTAATTTCCTAACTAAAACATATCTCTAAATAAAACACTCAAACATTATCCTATTAAGATATAAATACAAATAAAGTTCATGAAAAAATATATAAAAATAAATAGATATAACATTAAATAAAATTTTAATTATTATAAAAAATAAAACTAAATTAAAATTATATAAGAAATATTAAAATAAAAATATTACAATATTAAAATAATCCAATCCGTGCATCGCACGAGATATAAAGTAGTAATCATATAAATATGATATATTGCATACTATTATGTAGAGAGTTTGAAAATATATAACAGAAGCAGGAAAATCATATCAGACTTTAAGGCTGTTTTGCAGGAATCTCAATTCTCACCCAAAAAAAAAAAACAAAAGTAATAATATAATATCAATCAATTCTCACCCAAAAAAACAAAAGCAATAATACAATATCAATAAATATTAAAGCCAAACATAAGAGATAAAGAATATATAAAGGAGCTAGATTATAGAAAAATGACAAATAACATTATACAATAAGGAGCTAGATTATAAAAAAAACGACAAATAACATTATCAAAATGACAATTGACAAGACAATATCAGATTATAAATTATTAAATATAAAACTTGCAGTAATAAATAATTAAATATTAATTCTTCATAGTTCTACTACTATATTTGCAAAGATATTCAAATATAAATGACATGTAATACTTCTTCTGATCCAAGAGAATGAAACAAAATGCTCCGAAATAAAAATTGTCACCAAAATATACGACAAAAGTTACTCCATCCGTACCAAAAAATCATTATTCCTTTTCAGAATTTTTCAAAAAATGAATTTACTATAATTACCATTTTTGAACACTATTTTTTCATTTTATACTCCTTTTTTATTAAATAAATACTATTACACCCACAATTTTTCTACACTATCTTCAAATCTATTATTAAATATTGATAGGTCCCACTACTTTACCCACTTTTCAACTAATTTTACTCCTTTTTTACTACTCTCTCCGTCCCATTTTATGTGAGTTTTTTTTACTTTCACGGAGATTAAGAAAAAAATAGTAAAAAAAGAGTAAAATTAGTTAAAAAGAGGATAAAATAGTGAGATCTATCAATATTTACTAATAGATTTGAAGATAGTGGAGGAAAGTAGTGAGTGTAATAGTATTTATTTAATAAAAAATGAGTATAAAGTGGAGAAGTAATGGGTGTAATAATGAAAAGTAATGTTTAAAAATAGTAAGTATAGTAGGTTCATTTTTCAGAAAAGAATAAGGGTCATACAAAATGTGATGAAAGGAGTATTTTTTCTTAATTTCCATAAAAGTCAAACAAATTCACATAAAATGGGACATATGGAGTATATAAAAAGGTTCGTTATTAACTATACTAGAACTTTAGCATCAACGACTCAACATGTCCCAAAAAAAAAAAGCAATGTAAATACTGTGTGTATTCGTTTAGCAAGGTACGGTTCAGTACCAATTACTGATCAATTTGGGATTAAAAAACAAGAAAATTTTCACTCCTGTTATAAATCATAAGCCAATCATTTTTGAATCAAACACAAATAGAAAAAAATGCAAGATCTCAAAATTGCGTTGAGTTTTTATCATGCATTTTCGAAAATAAAAATAAAAATCATGCAAATGGCAAAACATATCTCACTTCCATCGAACATGCAATTTTGATCATGAATTTTCCTCCGCCGAAACTATTTACATAAATAAATCACCAAGGGGGTTGCTTTGTGCAGTAACGTTAAATACTAAAACCACATAATATTTATATGAAAGTTAAGCAAACAGATAGCTGTGTTTGTGGAAGGCTGGAAGCAGAGCATTGTGCTCAACTGTGTGTGCACTTGTTACCAAAATGGGGTGCATTACCTAGTAAAAATGGTATCAGCACCACGAAATGATTTAAAAGTGCTTTTTCTTGTTCTTTCAAGATACATCCATGAAGACATAAAAAAAACACTAGTTTAAAGTAATTTTAAGTAACATTCAGAAAATTATCAAGAAATAAGAAAAAAAAAACCTTCAGAAAATCTCCGAGGGACCAACATCCCCGCAAAGACATTTAAAATAGAAAACACACACTTTCATTTGTATGTATTGTACTGATAATGGACGGAGAAAAAGGAACCACTTTAAGGACCACGCATGGGTGCGAAGCAGAAACAGCCACCAGCTTGGTCTTCTGGAATCATTCCTCCTCCCTTGCTTGTATCGATTGCTTCTAACAACCTCACCACCTCCTCCATTTCAGGTCGTTTCTGTGGATTTGCATCCCAGCATTTTTTCATGATGCTGACGAAAGAACTTGGGCAACATCTGGGAATATCTGGCCGCAGATTCTGGGAAAAACAAATCAATCAGCAATATTAATACCAATTTTATTAATCAGTTTTTTTCTGCTTCTCTCCCTAGGAATGAAATATATTTCTATTTGACCATAAAATGAAGAGATACAAAACTAATGTAATTTAAGTATATTGCCACTCTATTCAATCTCATACTTTTGAATTGTAAGGAAGATTAATGCATGACTGGCAACAAATATTCTCATTATTAATTCTCCTCACATGGCCTCACCAGGCAAATACCACGATAACCTTTCCCGGTTACAAAGTATGGTATAATAGAGAAGTTCACATACGTTGAGAAAGATGTTTGTGTCATATTTACGTCTACACATGACATCATTTAATGGTGTAAAACCATTGGAGTGTCAAGTGTGTGATTCAATGACCGGGTCCATAATTCTATTTTCCGTAATTGGTGACGAAAGTGAGGTACACCTGGCCTTGCATCTGATTCAAACCCATCAACCCAAAGTTTAGAAACACCAGTATATTTATTTGAGGGAGAAGGAAATTGTTTTTTGTTCCTTTTGTGACATGGGAGGTTGTGGTTCTCACTCCCCCCCCCCCAGGCTAGGAAATATTATTTTGAAAAGGAGTGACTTTAATTATCTTTTGAAATAATAACTCACGTCAATTTAGCCACTTAATTAGGAACTACCACTAATCCCTGTAAACCAACCTCTGACAACTGACAGCTGTTGACCTTTTTAAAAACTAATTTATGATATTTTCAGTGAGGGTATTGATCACAAGTTTAATTTTTTAAAGTGATTGATGACAGGATGCCACTGATAGAATAATATTAATACCATCTGAAAGGGTACCCTAGTGATGTAAAACTTAGTACTAAGAGCTTGTTTTCAGATATCCATAACAAATTACTTTGCAGGGGCCTTTCTAAATTATAAATGTAATTATGGGATACAATCTAAGCTTAAGTACGTAAACAGTCAAAAACCAGTGGAAATTATAAAAAAGTGTAATAATTCTTTGCTATCTTATAAGACTGACCAGTCGGACAACGGCAGATGACACTTCAGCAAAGCTAAGGTTTACGTAGGGAAGATCACAGCAATAGATTTCCCATAAGCATACACCAAAGCTGTAAACATCACACTTCCGGTTGTATGGCTTGCCATCGAGAACCTACACAAACTACCTCATTAATTTTGCTTATATAAGAAAACTACCAGGAAAAAAAACTAAGGTTCTAGATAATACAGAGATTTATATGTGCAATCAGTACGTATGGCATACAAAAATGCAACCAACTCAACCCCAGGTTCATTTAAAGATATAGGAAAACCATAATCATATTGCTTGACACAGGACAGATGAAGTGTATATCTATCCTTTGCAGCCCATAGATTAAACTGATGTCTTGAGCATTTGAGTAAATTTTATGAAAATGAATAAGTGTGTTTCTTCTCTAATCTCTACTATTTGCACATATCTGAACCAAAAATGACCTAGGGGGTGTTTGGCTTAACTTATAAGTAATAAGTTACTTTTTTAAAAAAAATATTTTCATATTTTTTTTTTGAAATTAATATTTATTTTAGAAATTTAAGACCAAATCTTATTTCTAAATTTGAAAATAAGTTACTTATTTTCAGAAAAAGTACATATATACCAACTTTTTCAGCTTATAAGCTACTTATAAGCAGTAGCCAAACGGGGCCCTAGTTGCTTAGACTTTGGGATAGGAGCTTCTTTTTCTTTTTTCATATCTCTGCGTGGTGTAAATGATAGAGGATAATCCTTAATTAATTAGGTTTAAGGAGGAATAATAATTTTCAGGCATTGACTCGAGAAGGGGTCATTAAAGAAATAGTTAAAGAAGAAATAAAAACACATAGAGGGCATTATGCAAAGGAGAAATGCTTAATTTTTTAACATGTACTGATGGACTTAGACACTGTATGTATCTGTTATATACATCCTCAATTTGACAGTTGCATAAAAGCCATCATACATAATTCTGAAGATTAAAAGAAGTAATAACTGTTATTGTTACCTCTGGTGCCATGTAGCCAAGGGTCCCAGTTTCACCAGTCATGTCTTTGGGATTTTGAGCTTCAACTCGAGCAACACCAAAGTCGGCTATTTTTAAATTTCTTTGATAGTCTAGTAACATGTTTTCAGCCTTGACATCTCGATGCACGATCTTCTTTGAATGTAAATAGCTCAATCTGCAAAGTGAAGACAACTAATGATTATTAGTGGTGATCATTGTTACCAATCATTTTTCAGATAAATAAAAATATCAAAATAGAATCCCACCCTCTAGCTAGATCCAATGCAAGCTGGACAACCACCTTGAATGCAAGCTTCTTCTTCCTATTTTTGTATAGTAAGCTTTTCAAAGTTCCTCCTGGAACGAATTCAACCACCACACAACATGCCCTTGCAGGAAGGTTATCTGAAGTTTCGCTTGAAGAAGAGGGTTTATAAGGAATCTTTAGATCCGAAGTTCCCATTGAAGCACCAATAAACTACAAATTATAAATAAGGCATGCTTGAGTAATGACGTTATATCAGCAGCAAAATTAGAAAAAGTAAAAAGTATCTTCCGCTATTAAATGTATGTGAAAATTTAAGGTGGACCAAATCATATTGAAATTTCCATCAAATTATTTAATAAAATGATCTTTAGTTAGAGAAGCGGGGTATTTGGGAACATACTTTTGTAACATTTGGATGGTCAAGCTGGTGCCAAACAACAACCTCTTGTCGAAATGATGCTCTCAGAGAAGCAGTTTGAGCGGTACTGGCCATACCGTCCTCCCCCCAATCTAACACTTTCACTACAGCACACACAAGATGATGATTTGAGCAACATAGTACAATATCTCTCGAAACAAACAATAGGTCTAAGCATATTACAATCATAGTTTAGGGTTCTTTTAATTTATTTATTGAAAAGAAAAATTCCTAAACTTTCTCATGAGCATTAACGGCATTTATCATGCATACCGAAAGCCAACTGTTTACTTAATTTTCCGAAATGTCAAAGCATTCATGCACTGCTGCTCTATTATAGTTTACAATTAATTAAGTAGATTTTCGACCAATCATAAAATGTTAATGCGGTCAGAAATGCACTTCAAATCATACAGATGTTTGCTACATCCCTATCAGATTACATCCTAGACTTTACGTCATAATTAATATGAGGAATATGAAAAAGATTGGTATGTCATATCCCCAACGTTTTAGTGTATGATCTATAAGAAATTGACAATCAAACTAGCTAAAACCCTAAAGATTGTAGTATTTGACACGTATCTACCAAAGAATGTCTTATCTTTTTTAGCCGTTTTCTTTTTCTGGCGACTTCATATATAACTGTACGTACGCCATCTAAGCCCATTAATTCAAGATAAATCTGCATGCTTCTTAGCAAAATTAGGCACATGCATGCATTGGTTGTCATGTATTCAGTTATTCAGAAAGAGGAAAGTCTGACTACCCACCTATATACAATTTCAAGAACACATGCCAATCAATTGGCCGCTAGCTAGAATCTTTTACAAGTGTCTATAAATAAAGAATCTCTCTTATACATCCACATTATGTCAAGCTTGACTGGCCTAATACACACATTCGAGACATAACTGATGAGTTCAAAAATTAAACTTGGAATCTGGAAGGAAACAACTTAAACGAATCTGAAATAGATCTTAATTTCATCTTCAATTATTAAAAAAAGCAATAAGCAAGCTATTTTAATAAGTAACCTGAGGCGGATACGTACCTGCAACATCTTGGTTATCATAAGTACCACGGTATATTGTACCATATGTTCCCCTAGCTACAAGATGTTTTATATCCAACTTCGATAAATCAATCTCCCAAACTTCCTTGGGCTTTTGGGGATCCACATTTCTGGACCAAGCACGGCTCAAGTGCTTTTCAAGCTGAAGATCCAGGCTTTTCAGATCGATCTTATCAGCTCTAAAAATCATATCATTGCTACTAAGACTTCCTGGACTCTTCCCCAGAACATTTTTCGGGGTTGCACTACCTGTAGCATTCATCTTACCCTCCTCTTGAATTTCCGACTTTTCAGTTATCGGAACCTCTTCTACTTCATCTGTTACATTCACATTTGAATCAGCTTCGTCTTGAATTTCTGACTTTTCAGTTTTCATAACCTCTCTTATTTCATCTGTCACATTCTTCACCTTCAAACCACCCTCCTCTTGGATTTCCGACTTCTCAGTTTCAGGGACCTGTATGATTTCATCACCAGTATTTGAATCCATTCCGAATGATTATATCCAACTCAATCTGAAAAGATTGTCAAGACTTAATTAGTAGTCCTTCAAATTAACTGTAAGTTATATAAACATCAAACACTTATTCCTAAAATGCAGCTATACATCCAACTTTAACTTAAACCAAATAAGTCAAGTCATTATATATAGATAAACACAACAACGTTCTTCACATATAGAATAACCCTGCCAAATCAAGGCCCAACAAGTGACACATCAATCAATTGAGATAAAAATGGATACTATAGAAATTATAGAAACAAAAAACTAACTCAATGAGACATATATACACAGTCACAAACCCTGTTACTCAATTCATGTGAATAATTATCATTTTTTTTAATACTGCCTCTCTTTTTTTTATCGCTTTCACCTTTGTCACTCATCTTAAGGTGTTTTGCATAGTAAAATTTATATTTTTAAATACTTTTTTTGTAAATTAAAATTTTGATTATATATTTTAATTCAGAAAAAGAAAATTTTAAAATTAATAATTTTATTATGTGATCAAAGCACCTAAACATGTGTGCTATAAAATCAAAACAATAAATAAGAAAACAAAGGGAGTAGTAACTAATCAATTGTTGTTTTTCTTAGTATAGCTTATAAAAATCTTTGGAGTGAGGAAGAATCGAATCAAAAAAGGATAAACCCTTACCACTAGACTATCCCATCAAGCTCATCAATCGATTTTTCAATGAGAGGCAAAGAAGAAAAATAAAGAACTAATCAAATTCAAGCACATAAAATAAGGGTTTTGAAGATTCTTGAATACTATTTCTTGTTGACATATAAAAGTTCAATTAGTCAACTAAACCTAGCTAGTGAAAACGACCTAATTAATTCTCACAAAAAATAAAGAACCCCATCATAAATTAAAGCACAAAGAAAGACCTAATACAAAATTGACAAAGCTTCACCATAGATAGACAAATATAATTAACATGCATATATACATAGACACGTAACACTTACCCACAAGTAGAAAACACAGAGAGAAATAGAGGGCAGAGAATGCAAAAGATGGACACAAACACACACACAAGATATATATAGCACAACACACGCACACGCAAGGAGGGATAGAGATAATAGATAGATACAAAATAAATGCAAGGGTATACAGAAAAAGAAGGAGAATGTGAATTAAAGAGAGGGAGATGAGAGATACATACGTGGATCTTAGAGATAGACAGTATATATGTAGATATTAGAGAGAGAGAGAGCACAAAGATATAGAGAGAAAAAAGAGCGGGCGTCGGGGGGTGTTTGCGTAGTAGTTTTGTTAATCGACAAAACAACATGCGAAAGATCCAAAAAAAACAAAGACAGATGGAATGAACTTGTGTACTGTTCCGTGCTGTACCCTTTTTTACTCCTTTTTTATTTTCTTATTTACGGTTTTGCCCTTTTTCGGTTACGTTTGGTATCTCATACTTTTGAGAGAGAGAGAGATCCTAGAGGTCAAAGATAGAGATAAAAATCTGAAATAAGCTAGCTACTAATATTGGGCCTGTTTGGCTAACAGCAATTTATGGAAATAAGGGCTTATTTCCGGAAAAAAGTAGGGATGTATTTATTTTTCATAAATAAGCCCTTATTTCCAGAAAAAAGTAAGTTCATATTTGGTTTTAAAATTCTAAAACAAATATTTATCTTTAAAAAAAAATGAAAATATGTAAAAATAAATAAAAAATAAGCTACTTATTTTAAGTTTATGGAACCCCAAACACCCACATTATATACCTTTTAATTTGGATTGTATTTTTTAAAATTTTAATTGTAGGATGGATGGTACTTGAAGTTGTATACAGGCTTTCTCTAGCCAAAACTGATAGTGCTTATCTCGTTGTGAAGGAGATAACCTAGCGTTAAGATTTCTAATTCGATTCTCACAAATTTATTAAAGAAAAAAAATATTATTTTGATGATAAATTTCATACAGAAGCCGTTTTATTCATTTTTTTGCTTCCTTATAATTACGGGTGATCTTAAATCTGTGACTTGCGATCAACAAATGTGCCCTTAATTTTTGCCAGGCTGCACATATTCTTCATGGATTGTGATGGATTTAGATTCAAATACATTAAATTAAGTCAAGATTAATTTTATACTTCCTATGTTATCATTAGAGCATCTCCGAGAAAGAAATTCTTAACTAAAAATCCTATCATATATTATACTATAATATGTATAAATTGTAAAATTTCAATCATCCAAAATCCTTAATTAAAATTATAGTTAACCTTTTGACATTAGCTAAATTTATCGAATTTCTCATCAAAAAGTTGTAACAAAATTGTACATATATATTTAATCTATTATACCTTATTGAAGCACATTTATTCAATAAATTTTAATCAATCATTATTTTATATCATTTTAACCAACAATCATTTTAGTCTAACACCTTGAAGATGCTCTTATAAATATATCCTTACAAAGATTTGGTATAATTAATTATATTTTGACGTTAAAATGTTATTACGTGTTTTAAATATAGGATAATAAAATTGTATATGAATATAAGCTATAAAATAGATTAGGTATGTTATTATTTACAAATTTTTAAATATTTATTGTAATTTAACTTCATTGACAATCATATTTGAAAAGAAATTAAATTCGAATTATTAACTGTTATAAAATAAAATATAATTGTTTTGATTATATTGAGATTATATGTCAGTATAAATGCTAATTTTTAAGCTTTAACTATGGTAATCAAATAGAATAATGAGTTTTCTGACATAAATCGTATTATTAATCATATTTTTATATGTAAAATGATCCTCCGTTAAATTATAAGATCAAGTTTAAGTTATATTTTTTTGAATCTGTGTTCCTCCCAATCTCTTGAGTAGCGACCCCTAATATTTTAGGAGGGGTTTAGTTTTCACATGTAGAAAGTACCAATCTATTTTTACTTTTTCGTTTTCTTGATTAAGTTTTTGTTTTCTTTCAATAAATTTCCAATTTTTTTGGGTTTTGTTTAAGTTTTGTTTAGTCTCTTCTCCTTGTGAGAGTTTTGATTTTGTTTTGGTGTTCTTTATGTATGTGATTATAGATTTGCACAATTTTCGTGGTTTGATTTTGTGATAAAGGTTTTTATGAGATCACAACTACGTACGGTCGATTGCTCAAAATAGTTGGATGATAGCAAGTACATATATTCATAACATCTTCAAAAAATCGTTTGATTGGATATTTAAGAAAGAAAAATTCAAAAGCGATAGTTTAATTTCGATTGTATTTGTAGGTGCGATATAACTTTTCATTAATAAATTAATTCCCCCTTTTTCCAAAAAAAGTTTAAGTTACAAGGTGATTTTATAAATCTTTGACTTGCCAAATGAACAAACGCCTCCTGAGTTTTCGCCTACAAAAAAAATAGAATCATAACATCAAAATTAAAATTTTATACTTCCATTATTCATTAAACATCCTTACAAAGATCAATAATTTAATTATATATTTTGACGGTTATGAAAAACGGGCCTCATTAAAGCCCAAGGAGAATTGTGGGCTTGAGGAAACAAGCCGGTAGTTAGTGGATTAATATTTCATAAAACATTATAATCCACAATGTATAGAACTAAGAACATCATGTGAGATATAGATGGCTAGGTGTTCTGGGCCACTGATGCAGGCTCCAATATTAAAGCAACTGTTTGTTTAAACTCAATTTAACTCATTTACAGTAAGAAGAGTATTTTTGTCTAGAAAAGAGTATTAAACTTGGCAGGTAAATTTACATGAAAAAGCATTGCAATTGTAACTGATAAGAAACACTTGCATGTTGTTGCCATACCCTTGTTTCTAGTATTGCTTCCTACACTCAGTACACTGCTAGATGAATAGTCCAGCCTACACTATGCTAACTTAGCCTAGTTGTAATACCTCTACTGAGCCATCAAATGTCAAGTTTATGAATGCAAATTTTGGGATAGTGAACAAACGGATATTAAGTTTCTATAGTCATAGTAAAAAGCAAACTCTCAGAAAAGACTCTTCTATGGAAGTGCCGTCTAGTTTTTTAGCCACAACTTTAAGGTTTTAGCAAACTTGAAACCTTATCGATGACAACTTTGGCAACAATAGTTGTGGCGGCTTCTGCCAAGATCCCATGCGGAGCTGCTTTTTTGGCTAATTTTTTGACTATCTCATTCGAAACTATTTTTTTGGTTGAAACTCTTATTCCAGTCACATGTACACTGTTTTGGATGCTCAACGGTGGCAGATGAGGTTTGAAATCACGAAATATCTTGGGACATTTTGATTTTTTCTTTGGGTCTACTATATGAAGAACATCCTGAACAATTTTCTCGATTAATCTTGCTTCATGCCTGTCAGATTATCCAAAAAAAATAATGAACATATGTTACTTCAAAATACAAAAGGCCACAGACTAATAATGACAAGTAGTTACATGGTTTTGTTAGTACATGGGCTACTATTGAGCCAAACTTTAAACTTGCTCCACTTAATTGTTTCACAACAAGAGACACATTTTTAGGATCTTGACATGTCTAATGATTCATTATGTTTATGCATTTTTTCTGAGTATGGAATATGTAATGAAATATTGATGAAAGCATGACAATGAATTATAATTTCAAATTAACCTAAGGACCTCTATTCCATCTAAAACTGTATGCACCTTAATAATAGATGGATCTATTGATGAATAATAATTAACTGCAGATGAGACTCATTTTTGCGGAATGGACTTAAGTAATTATGACAAAAAAGATCTAGCAGGGGATGTGTACCCATTTGCGTCCTTATCCAGACAGTATCCAGATATACTAGCAGCTTTATATAATGCAGCTCCCCACATCTCTACCTTACGCTTCATTTGATCATCAACAAAGGAACATTTGCCAAACCATTTATGTAGTAGTTCATTTGCATCTTCATAATTGACCGTTTGATGTCGTAGAAAAGAAGGATCAACATTATAGAATACAGGAAGAACTATCAGCCCTGTTTTTTGCTTGTATTCAATGATCTCTACAAGCTCATCTAAGCACCATTTTGAAGAAGCATAATTTTTTGAGAAAATTACAATACAAACTCGTGCTTCTTGGATAGCTTTTCGCAGTCCAGGGGAAATTTCGTTTCCTCTTGGTAAATCATTATTATCTATAAAGACTTGTACCCTGACCAGCTTCAGTGCATTGTATAGATGATCTGTGAAGCTTTTTCGCGTATCCTCACCTCTGAAACTCAAAAAGACATTGTGATTCCTCCGAGGGCTTGTAGATGAAGATGAAACAAACTTGGTAGCTCCTTTACGTGTTGCATCCATTGACGTATGAGCATAAGGCAATTAAGAAGCTTAAACCAGGTATATAATGAATGATGCTTAGTTTACAACATCGTAAAACAAGTGTTGAGTAGTCTAGTTTGCATAGTTTTTTTATAATATCCATTAGCTGCATTACCCTAAAAACTTCTTATTTCTGTCATTTTTTCCCTATCTTTTCTGTCTGTCCTAAGGTATGGCTCAAGCCAACTGGCCCTAAGGTGATATCTTTGTTGTCACAATGTCACTAACAGGAAACTTCTTATTTCTGTCATTTTTTTCCTATCTTTTCTGTCTGTCCTAAGGTATGGCTCAAGCCAACTGGCCCTAAGGTTATATCTTTGTTGTCACAATGTCACTAACAGGTAGGGGTGTCAATTTCGGGTTTTGGGTCGGGTTCGTGTCGGATCAGATTGTACATGATTGTTTCAGGTTGATTTTGCCTAACCTTAACCCGTACCTACCGGGTTCGTGTCGGGTTTCGGGTTTCAGCACCTCTACTATTTTTTAGAGTAATTGAAAATATACTTATATATTATATACTCCTTTTGTCCCGATTTATATGGACGGATTGTTTTTGCACGTATTTTAAGATAAAACAACTCATTTCTCTTTCATTGCACGTGAATATTACACTTCAAATGTATAATATATACTGTACCCACTTTGTCAGGTGTAAAAAAGACAGGACATGTATGAAATATTATTATTACTATTAAATAATTATGAACCAACTACCGAGTCTCTATCATTGTACATGAAAGTTACTTAAATTTAATTATTTTAAATATAAAATATTTCAAAATTAGGGTTATAAATAGAAGGTTCATTAATTTTCGGGTCATTTTCGGGTTTCAAATTCGTATCTGATTGTACTTGGTTGTTTCAGGTTGAATATTTATTGACTCAAATTCATATTTTTCAGGTTGGGTTCCGTCGAGTAAGAAATTGACACCCTGCTAACAGGATCTCTTTATTTACTTCTATGAAACAACAGATAAGGTTGACAACTTTTCTTAGACGACTTGATTATTAATTTTCCCGTCAATATAAATGAGACTGAGAGTCACTTGGTGAATGTCGAAAAAAAATGACATCGAAATGTGATAAAAGAAATGATGAAATATCAGTTAAGAAGTCTTCTTGTATGGTGTATTAAGGGTTTTATTCAAAGTGAAACGACGCTTTTTGATATGTCTTCTTGCATGCTTAGTTTTGTTATGACATTTGTAAAGCTTACAGTAAAACATATTAAAGATGACTAAAACTATTTAGTGGATCATCCTAACAATATTTATTGCTGGTACTTGTTGTGGATTTGGAAATTAGTACAACAGTTTTACTTGCCAAAAGAATCATTTATATAAAAATTGAACCCAAAGACCTTCACCTAATATTTTTTGTCCGAAAGACATTTATTTAATTAATCGTCTAAACTTGCAACATCTTGATTCACACAAGCACACTCATAAATACGGTAAATGTTTAGTCGTATTCTCGTAATTATACACCCTTCAAATTTCTCAAAGTTAACGACGGGAAGAACTTATTGGAAAGGAGTTACAATCACGATAACTAACACCACCCACAAATACGACTCAGATTTATATATACGAATATTATGATCCGAAAATGACACAATCTTTTTCTTGGGACATTTTGACTTTTTTTGGGGTCTACTATATGAAGCACATCCTGAACAATTTTCTCGATTAATCTTGCTTCATGCCTGTCAGGTTATCCAAAAGAATAATGAACATATGTTACTTCAAAAAAAGCCACAGACTAGTATTGCATTTTCAAAAATTTGGTACAACAAAAGCAGACTAGTAGCAAAGCTTTGATATTGCATGTCCAACACAGAATGAAGTCATTTTAAAGCTTCCGTCTCGCAAGCTTTTTCTCAAAATTACTTTTAGCAAATTGTATATTTTCATGTAAATCTCAACTCTTCGAGAAATAAAATTTCTATGTATAATATATATTAAAGTTGTAATGTCTATAATATGAAAGAATTAGCAGTCCCTTGTTTCCTTACAGTTAGGAACATTCATAATGTTATAGCTGTAATGATTGGTCACTACATGTAATGGCCACTGAAATATCTAATGTAGCAGCCAGGACGTTTGCAATGCTGAGTTTTATGAGGCTATTGAAACTGGTCATATCCACTTTTTAATGTTTGTGATGAAAAAAATTGGAGTGATCTACTACTGTTGCTGCAAGGTTCAAAGTGGCTGTGAATGAGGCTAGCGATGAACTCAATGATGGAATGGTCATTGATCCCCCCACCCTTTGATCATAATGTCCAACTTGGAGAGGAACAATTTGAGTTTTTTTATAGAAGAAATGGTGAACTGTTGTGCAATGCAAATGCTGGAATGTTATAGGTAGTTTATGCAGGATGCAGATACTGAATTCCTAATGAGTTTGTTGTGCAAGTTCATGCAAGTCCTTTTGCATCAGTATTTAGAGTTTGTTTCTTACTAGTTTATTAGTGTTCGGGAAAGGGGTCTTGTGTTCTATATATGTGTTTATAGTGGATCTTTTATTTGTGAATTGGATGCAGGCAGCTACTGTAACTAGTCTGTCTTTTTTCGGTGCCCAGAAATGGAATCGTGATAGGTAACGAAAAGGGACTACACAGCAATTCTTGTTGTCGAAACATGGTTACATCATGATTTCTAGAGGGATAAGTTTGTACTCAGGAGTACAAGCCTTAATCATAGAAACTTAACATTCTTAACTTCTATAATGGTTGAGATCTTCCAATTGACTCTGTTAAGGCTTGTAATCTCTAATGACTTTTACAACGATATTTCCTTCATGGATAAGAAAAGACTCAGTATTAGTATTACTTACATTCTTTTAGTTTGGAATTTTGGTTCAAAATCTTCATCCTCATATTCTTTTGTATTATAAGCACTATTTACTTGTCAAATCAGAAGAAGTGGAGTCCACAAATGCTTGAGCGAGCTATCAATAGACATTAAAGGTTAAAGTTAATCAAATACAATTCTTCATTCAACTTGATCCTACCACTGCACCTGAATACCTGATATGAAGCCGTCATATAACAAGTCACGAGAAAAACGAAGGAACTGAACTGCTTGTTTGAGAGTGTCAGAAGAGAATTACAAAAAAGCATAACATTTACCTTAATAATGAAGCATTGCAATTGTAACTGATTATACATTTTAATTTTGCGTAGCGTTGGATATACAGTTACACTTGCTGGACTTTAAGCAACAGATACATTACATGGGGTTGCAATAAGATATCAAGATTCTCTGTGCTATGGTAGAAAAGACTCTGTGTTTGAATGGAGGGAGTACTACTGTTATAAGATAATTTACTGAAGCACCATTTGGTTTTGCAGCTACATCATTAAGATTTGCGGGATTCTGAAACCTTATCAGCAACAAAGTTGGCAGCTATCGTTGTGGCTGCTTCTACCAAGATTGCAAGGGGAGATACTGTTTTGCCTATTATACTGGATATCCCAGTGGAAACTATTGTTTTGGTTGTGATTCCCAATAATCCATTCACATTTACATTGTTCTCGATGTTCAGCAATGACAGACGAGTTTTCAATTCATCCAAGATCTTGGAATATTTCAAATATTTATTGGGATCTACTACATGCAAAACATCCCCAACAATGTTCTCGATTAAAGTTGCCTCATGCCTGTCAAATTTTATCCAGAAATATGATGAACATGTGTTACTTCAAAAGAACGGTCACAAACTGAGATTGACAAGTAGTTACGTAGTTTTGTGAGTACATTAACAGTACAGGGAAATACTATGTATTATCTAGCCAAAAGTGATATTTTCTGTATTAGTTTCACAACAAGAGTTGCAATTTAAGGATCTTGATTGCATGTCTAGATTGTCTAAGGATTCATTTTTGTTATACATCGTCTCTAATGGTAGAAATTTTAATCTAAAAAAATATCATGACAATGAAAATGATTTGAGACCTAAGAACCTCTATTTCTGTTAAACACCATATGTTTCTCACTCAAAGATGGATCTTAATTTTATTGAACAAAAATTATTTGCAGATCATGCATGTGATTCTGTTATTGCGGAGTGGACTATGTAATTATGACGAAAAAGATCTAGTAAGGGATGTGTTACCCATTTGCATTGTTATCTGAACAGTATCCGGATATATTAGCAGCTTCATGTAATGCAGCTCTCCACATTTCTACCTTTTCCTTCTTCATTTGATCATCACCATTAAAGCATTTGCCAAACCATTTATGCAGTTCATGATGAGCTTCTTCAAAATTGACTTTTTGATGTCGTATAAAAGAAGGGTTAACGTTATAGAATACAGGAAGAACTGTTAGCCCTAGTTTTTTCTTGCATTCAAGGATCTCTAAAAGCTCGTCCAAGCACCATCTTGACGAAGCATAGTTTCTTGAGAAAATTACAATACAAACTTTTGCTTCTTGGATAGCTTTTCTCAGTCCGGGGGAAATTTCTTTTCCTCTTAGTAAACCATTATTATCTATAAAGACTTGTAAACCAGCCAACTTTAGTGCATTGTATAGATGGTCTGTGAAACTTTTTCGAGTATCTTCACCTCTGAAACTCAAGAAGACATTGTAACTCCTCTGAGAGGTTGCGGACGAAGAAGGAAAAAACAAAGAGGTGGCTTGTTTCAGTAATTTATCCATTGACAATAGAGGCACAAGGCAATCAGGCAATCAGGCAATCAAGAAGTGGAGTAAAATTAGCTAAGAAGTCCTAAGGTATGTATATAAAAAATTTAATGATTTGGGACGGAGGAGGGAGTTGTTAACAATGACAATATTATCCTAAAAACTAATCTTTTTCTGTCATTTTATTCCTATCTTTTCTTTCTGTCCAATATGATGATAAATTCCAAAACACTTGTTGAATGTCGAATGACATTGAAATGTTATAAAAAGAATGAATTTGGTTTTGGATCATGCAATACAGTTTAGAAAGTGTCGTATTGGGTGATAAGGGTTTAATTCACAGTGCAATAAAAAAATTGGTACATCTGTTAGCTATCTTTACATGCTTAATTTTTAAATTGGTGTGGGATCAGGTCCATCGAAAGGTCATAGCGGGAGCTCTTTTTTATGTGTGGAACACTTCATGGCTAACTTGAGGTGTCCAGAGTACAACAATGTTCTTGGCCTAATAATCATTTCAATTGATCTTGCATATGAAAGTTAAATGAATTTCGAAGACCTATTTTTGGTAGCTAATAAAAAAGAATGTCTTTGGCTGTAGTGTATAAATATGAATTACACAAAAACTTGGAGCGAGAAATGATGAAAGAATATAATGTGAAAGAGTCTTGGACAATCGTGTTCAAACTTGAAGCTTATAGCAGAAGTGCAGAGTCACCCTCTCTGAAGTTACAGCAACTATACCAGATCTGGAGGGGATCAGTTCAGTTCTATGCATTCAGGGAATGGTAAGATCTTAATTGAGTGTAAAGTTGGAAAGTTGGCTTTGCTAGTACTGGTTATGGCTGAGTTGGAAATACAATTATCTCGAGAAATTACTTTTTTTTAATGTTGATGGAATCATCATTGTGATATGTATCACTGAAAAATAAATAAGTACTAGCAAAAAGAATTTAATGAGAAAATTGAACATAAAAGATCATGTAAATGCTGTAACATTATGTCTGTTCAGTTGTATTCTTTTTTCTCCAAAAGACCTCAATTAATCCATTGCTGACCATATATGTGTGTTCAAAATTAGAAGTTCATGAGCTTAGAGGATTGATCACTAATGGCCACTTAAATAGATAATGTAAACAAACGGATATTAAGTTTTTATGGCCATAGTAGAAAACAAACTCTCAGAAAAGACTCTTTGTCTTCGAATGGAAGGAGTACTATTGTTGTTATATGATAATTTATGGAAGTGCCATCTAGTTTTTTAGCCACAACTTTAAGGTTTCAGAAAACTTGAAACCTTATCAATGACAACATTAGCAACAATAGTGGTGGCGGCTTCTACCAAGATCCCTTGGAGAGCTGTTTTATCGGCTACTATTTTGACTATCCCGTTCGAAACTATTTTTTTAATTGGGACATTTAATCCAGTCACATGTACATTGTTGTTGATGCTCACCAATGACAGATGAATTTTGAAATCACCAAAGATCTTGGGACATTTCGATTTTTTCTTTGGGTCTACCACATGAAGAACATCCTGAACAATTTTCTCGATTAATCTTGCTTCATGCCTGTCAGATTATCCGAAAAAATAATGAACATATGTTACTTCAAAATAAAGAAATGCCACAAACTAAACGACGTACAAGTGGTTACGTAGTTTTGTTTTTGTTAGTACATGAGCTACTATTGAGTCGAACTTGAAAATTGCTCCACTTGTTTCACAACAAAAAAAAAACATTTTTAGGATTTTGACATGTCTATTGATTCATTATGTTGACGAATTTTTTCTGAGTATGGAATATTAATTTAATGAAATATTGATGAAAGCATGGCAAAACTGTATGCACCTTAATAATAGATGGATCTTTTGATGAAATAATTAACTGCAGATGAGACTCATTTTTGCGGAATGGACTTGCGTAATTATGACAAAAAAGATCTAGTAGGGGATGTGTACCCATTTGCGTCCTTATCCAGGCAGTATCCAGATATACTAGCAGCTTTATGTAGTCCAGCTCCCCACATCTCTACCTTACGCTTCATTTGATCATCAACAAAGGAACATTTGCCAAACCATTTATGTAGTTCATTTGCATCTTCAAAAATGGTCGTTTGATGACGTAGAAAAGAAGGATCAATGTCATAGAATACAGGAAGAACTATCAGTCCTATTTTTTGCTTGTATTCAAGGATCTCTACAAGCTCATTTAAGCACCATCTTGAAGAAGCATAGTTTTTCGAGAAAATAACAATACAAACTCGTGCTTCTTGGATAGCTTTTTGCAGTCCAGGGGAAATTTCATTTCCTCTTGGTAAATCATTATTATATATAAAGACTTGTACCCTGGCCAGCTTTAGTGCGTTGTACAGATGATCTGTGAAGCTTTTTCGCGTATCCTCACCCCTGAAACTGAAGAAGACGTTGCATTTCCTCTGAGGGCTTGAAGATGAAGATGGAACAAACAATGTTGTAGCTCGTTTACGTATTGCATCCATTGATGTTAGGAGCATAAGGCAATCAAGAAGTTCATTTATTCTAACTGGAATGTTAATAATTAAGTAAGCTGTCTATGAAATGTTTTCAGCCTTATCTGTTGTTACGTAGAAATAAATAAAGAGATCCTGTTAGTGACATCAAAGATATCACCCTATGGCCAGTTGGCCTTGAGCCAGAATGCCTACTCAGTACAGAAAGAAAAGATCGGAAAAAATGACAGGATTAAGAAGTTTTTAGGATAATGCAGCTATTGGATATTATAAAACACTATACAAACTAGGTCTAGGTGACTACTCAACCACTTGTTTTACGACGTTGTAAACTAAGCATCATTCATCATACCAAGGAAGTTTCAGGCACAACTCCAAATCACTTGGTGAATGTCGAACAAAATGGACATTGGATGTAACAAACAAGTTTTAAATTTAAAGTAGTGCAACACATTTCACTTTTTGTTATGTCTTTTTGGATGCTTAATGTTAAATCTAGTGTCTTGTATTATGTGTGATTAACTAAAGACAATTTCAATTTTGCACACCTCCCTCCTTTCACACAATCAAACTGCCTTCAAGCTCTTCCAGCCAACTCCTGTTCAGCTCCAGCTCATGCATTATCTGGATCAATATAACAGCACTAGTTCTTAAATTTTACCTCCAAGAAAATAACAGAATTGCAACCAGTCAGTTAACCGTTTTAACTAAGTAATTGTCATTTCTGTCTGCAAATAAACAACTGAACTGCAATTCTGTAATTCCTAGCTAATGGCTGAGTTGGAAATACGATTAACTCGGGAAACAACTTCTGTTAATGTTGATGGGAGTATTACTGTGATATGTATCACTGAAAATAAGTACTACCAAAAAGAATATAATGAGAAAATTGAACATAAAAGATCATGTAAATACTGTAAGTCTGTAACATTATGTCTGTTAGCTTGGATTCTTTTTTCTCTGAAAGACCTCAAGTAATCCAAACGCAAACCATATATGTGTGTTCGAACAAATACATCAATTAGCGTAACTTGGACATTTTATGTGCATAAGAGCTGTGGGCATAGGAACCTTAAAACTCATGATTTAACCAATATTTCTCATTTTCTCTGGGTATGTTGTATTGTTGTGCAAAGACCAACATGGTAGATAGATATTTGGGGGCAGTTCCTCTTTTACCATTAACTTCACTTGCTAAACATTACTTTCCAATGAGAATTAAAAGTGAAGAGATTCAGAATTTAAGATAAAGAAAGAATAAAGAAGGCAAGAATTAGAGAGGCAAGCTCAAGGTAGCTTTCATTTCATTCATCCTATTCTCTATACCAATGATTGCAGTTGTAATGTTTTTAAATAGATTGGCATACATGATAAGATCGAATCAAAATGGAAAAGATGCTATCTCACAAGCAGACAAAATAACAAAGTGACTAGGCTATTTAAGAGTCGTTTATTTTGCACAGCCAGTAGTACTAGGATTAGTAGAATATTTCTCAATACGCCCCCTCAAGCTGGTGAGTGAGATGCAGGAGAAGGTCCCAGCTTGGACATGAGGTACTGATGTTGTTGAACTGGTAAGACCTTGGTTAACATATCTGATATTTGTTCTCCAGAATGAACATGAATTGTTTGAATACTGCCAGCTTTGATCAGATCTCTAATGAAGTGACAGTCGATCTCGACGTGTTTTGTACGTTCATGAAGAATAGGGTTGGCAGCAATAGCAAGGGCAGCCTGATTGTCACACATAAGTTGAGTAGGAGGCAAGTTTTTGAGGCCAATGTCTTTAAGCAGGGCAGTCAACCATGTAACCTCGTAAGAAGTAAGAGCCATGGCCCGGTACTCGGTCTCAACAGAAGATCGGGAAACAACAGATTGTTTTTTTGCTTTCCAGGAAATAAGTGAATGGCCTAGAAGGATACAATACCCAGTAGTTGAACATCTCGTAGTAGGGCAAGATGCCCAATCACTGTCACAACATGCTTGGAGATGTGCTGCACTGTTTGTAGCATGCAGAATACCTTAGGATGATGAGCCTAACAGATACCTCAACAGGCATTTTGCAGATTGCATATGGACCGAAGTGGGTTTGTGCATATATTGGCTAAGGAGGTGGACTGTGAAAGATATATCAGGGCGAGTGATTGTGAGGTAGATGGGTTTACCAACCAGTTTTTGATAGGGTGTGGGGTCTGGAAGAGGGTCTCCTATATCTGGTGTGAGTTTAGTATTAGGATCCATTGGTAATTGTAAGGGTTTAGCATTTTGAAGCCCAAAGGAGGAGATTAAGTCCATTATATATTTCTTTTGAGACAAAAAGAAACCATCTTATGACCTACTAATCTTAATACCCAAGAAATATCGAATGGGACCTAGATGTTTCACGTGGAAAGTGGCTGACAGCATGGACTTAATGTCATTTATAATAGACAAATTGGAACCACATATGATTAAGTCATCAACATAAATTAAAATGAGTGTAGTGTCTGTGACAGTGGTTTTACTAAAAAGACTATAATCAGATTTGGATTGGACAAATCCTAGCCGAATTAAAGTGCAGTATAGTTTTGAAAACCACTGTCTAGGTGATTGTCTCAAACCATATAATGCTTTAAGTAGTTTGCAGACAAGATTGAGAGTATCAGTGTTTGAAGATGGAGAGATAGCACCAAGAGAAATTTTGTAACCAATACCATTATATCCTTGTGGTAATTTCATATACACCGTCTCCAGCAAATCACCATGTAAGAAAGTGTTGGTAACATCCATGTGTTCAGTATACCAATATTGGACAACTGCAATTGCTAAAACAGTCCTCAACGTGGTCATCTTGGCCACAGGTGCAAAGGTGTCAGTAAAATCTTCCCCAAACTTCTGTTTGTTGCCAAGAGCTACAAGTCGTGATTTGTGGCATTCTAAAGAACTATCAACATTATACTTAGATTTGTATAGACATTTTCAGCCAATGATTGTCTTTCCAGGAGGCAGACTCATAATCTCCCAAGTCTTGTTTTGTTCTAGAGTGTTCAGTTCAGCATTCATAGTTTCAACCCATTCGTGCTTTTGCACAACCTCCTTAAAGTGTACTGGATCAACTTGTGCAGTGAGGGTTGACATAAAATAGTAAAATTTAGGTTCTATACTTGTTGTGGCCAGAGAGCTAACTGCATTGGATGTGATGTAATCCTGTAGAGTGTAGACTAATATATATATTAGCAGGTGTATTTAGATATGAAACTGAGATAACAAAACTACTGCATTCAATTAAAATGAAAGCAATACAACGTGAAATATATAATGCATACACACACAGATGTGGTTGCATGAAAATAGAAACCACTACTTAACACACTCCTACCTCTACTCCACTTCTGCTAAAAACTCTCCAGACTTCCTAAAACATCTCTAAACCTATCTGACTCAGTCTAGTTGAGTACAAGCTGATCTAAAACAAATAAACTATAACTTTAAACTAATAAAACATATGACTAATTTAAGATTAATTCCAACAAATCCTGCCATAAAGGTTTTTGTTGGATTCTTGTAGACCTTCTTGGTGGTGGCAGAGGTGGTGAAATAACAATTTCAGGAGATGGTGTGAGAGGAGAGATATGAGTTGATGAAATATGAGTTGGTGATTGAAAAAGTGTGATGCTTTCTGTTACAGAATGATAGATTTCATAAGTCATGATAGGGTCCAGGCAAAATTTGAGGTTAATGGAGGAAGGTTGCATAATTTGTTTGTTTGAGTCTTGGTGAAATGGCAGAATATGTTCATGAAATTTAACATCCCTAGATACAAAAACTTGTAAAGTCAAAAGGTTGAGAAGCTTATAACCTTTTTGTGTGGACGGGTATCCAAAAAAAAACTCGGTACTCCTCGTGCCGCGAACTTATCAGTGGTAAACGAGGGATTGGTAGCAATTGCTAAGTAACCAAACACCTTAAAGTTGTCATAATCTGAAGCCTCATTATACATAATTTCAAATGGAGATTTGTAGTCGAGTAGAGGTGTGGGTAGCCCGTTGATGGTGTAAACTGAAGTTATCACACAATCACATGATAACAAAATGGAAAAGATGCTATCTCACAAACAGACAAAATAACAAAATGACTAGGCTATTTAAGAGCCGTTTATTTTGCACAACCATTAGTACCAGGATTAGGAGAATATTTCTCAATAAAAAGGATTGTTACAACTTACAAATATCATAAAAACAATAGTCTATGTATATGTCAAAATAATAAGTTTCTACACAAATGGTGACAAATGATGTTTTCAAAATTAAGCAAACGGGGTCAAACTCTCATTTTTTCTATCACTTGAATAACGAATCCTGAAGTTGCTCTAGTGCTTTTACCACCTGGGTCGCGTTAGGTTTTGATTTAGATATTCTGAGAGGCATCTAAGTGCAAAGGAAGACGCTTTTAGTGCTGCTTTGTCTGTAATTTCAGGACATGCAGATTTTCAAACTGTTTGATTATTCTCCTCTTTTTTGCTTCTGTTAGTTTATAGGCCTGTCAGTTAAAGAGTTATCAGTTTTTACCTATTGTTGCAAACTCTGATTCCAAGTAGTCAATTATGTCGTCGTGCAGTTTGATTTCAGTGACTTTTTCTAGATTTCCCATCTAGTAGAATTATGACAGATTTTTTTAGTAGCTTGTGCTCTTGGATGTGGTTATACTCCTAGCTATCTCCCTCGCATGTTCAATGTTAGATTGTTTCTCTGAACTCTGTTTACCGTGATCGCTGATTTTCTATATATGTTTCTAATAGAAATCAACGTCTCATTGTATTGATAATGATTCCTCCCACCTGCGTTAATGCTCAGTCCATTAGCTTGGAACTTTTAAAAAAAAATATCCGATGTCCCATTGTTGCTCAACTTTAAGCGAAGTTTGGAATACTCTTTCTGCACAATATTTCTGCGTTTGTACCTCTGTGCGAGAGGAGTGTTTCGATTAATATATATTTTTTATTTCTATCCGAAAGAAGCAGAACACACACACGGGATAAGTCGATAGGTTACACATTTTGACCATAAGGTGTACAGAAATTCCAGCTTGAATTATTGAGTTTGTTGTGTGGCTTATTTGAATGTTATAGTGCTATTCTACTTGTTAACTTAGGTCCATGAATAGGTGAGAATGATGCTACAGCTTACCAGAACAAGTCCAAAATGCAGAACATCTAATCTGATCAAGCAAATGCAAAATCAAAAGAGATATGGGTCTGGTTGTGGAGACCCATGGCTTCTCATGAGCTGCTGTTAATATGTGGACCTACTGAACGTTTTTGTCAATATACATGTTTCATAGATTGACTACACATAACAAAAACATAATTATAGATCTCATTTACATATTGCCCCCCGTTCGGGCTTTCGTAATAAGTTACTTAATAGATAAATCAAACGGCTGTCTCTGATTTTAATTAACTGCTGAGGTTGCTTGCTACTGTAGATTTGTTAAAAGCTGTCAAAACGGGTGGGGAGTGCTATCCACACGCTTGACAAATAAGGAACTATTACAATAACAATTCATGTGGGATTATAGTAGTAGCATCTCTTTACTTTTATGTGACAAGCTAGTAATTTTTTTTTACAAAGATGTGTTCAACTTGTTAAAGCTACGACCGAAACATGTAGTAACGGCTAAACGCATAGCCCATGTGCTTAATGGACCCAAACTTACTGTAAACATCACAAATCCAAATGCTAGAGACAAGCTGAAATGGTGATGATCTGGATGTTACTTGAGTATAGTGCGCGCAACATCAACATCAACATCAGACTACGATCTATGTTTTTTAGTTTTTATACTCTATAAATGTGGGCGTTTGGGGTTCTTAAATTTAAAATAAGTTGCTTATTTCAATTTTTTTTTACATATTTTTATTTTTTTAAAATAAATAAATATTTGTTTTAGAATTTTAAAACCAAATATTATTTTTAAAATAAAAAATAAGTTACTTATTTTCAGAAAAAGTACATACATACCTACTTTTTCTGAAAATAAGGGTTTATTTCCAGAATTTATAGGGAGCCAAACACCCATATTATAAGTAGGATTACACATGAACTCCCTGATCCTACTTCTTATAAAATGAGTAATACTACATGTCCCAAATTTGTTCCCAAAATGTTTTCCAAATAACATGTGTTATGTTTTCCAAATGTCATGTCATTTGAGACCTCAATTTGAAAAATAATTTTGTACCCCTAATATTACTCTTATAAAATATCTAACGTCACATTTTATTTCATATCAATCAAAATGTGAGATCCGAATGCAACAATTTATCGATGGGGCCATAGATAAAATGTTCTTGCTTGGATATCTAAGTTTGAGCTAGTAAATTTATGTTCAATAATTTTAACATGAGCTCATATATACACACATGTTTAGTTAATTTAGAAGAAAATCGAATTCTGATATCATATTAAATTATTAATTTTTAAAAATTTTTAAGATATTGAGAGGAAAACTTAGCCGAATTATATATTATTTTAACAAAAATCAACTTGTGAGAGTAATAATGCATGGACTTGGTATTAGTTAGCAAACAAATTTCTTTAGTTCCCAACCAATTTATCATATAACATTGTTGTTCCTTTTCTACCAACTATTAGTACACAACAACCCTAAAAGGCTTGCGAGAAAGTATTTGGAAAATGATAGCGTCAACACGTTAAAGCATTAAAGGCAAATCTAGACAATTACTCATAGTAGTACGAGTATATTATATGAAATCATACACACTTGTGGCCTTGTGGGTCTCTAATCTATACATGGTCAATATATTAAAGGGGTACACTAGTCAGTCCCATTTTATTATTAATACTACCATATCCCTATTTATATATTCATTTTGGGGTTTTTGGAGTCAGATTAATTAATTTTTAACTGAAATTTAAAAATTATTCGTTTATAATTTTATAAAATTAAAATATATATTTTAAAGTAAATCATATATACTTTTTAATAATATAAAATTTTAAATCTTTTCAATTATATATTATTTTTAAATTATGATAAAAAAATGAGTGAGTTCGACCGTGCAAAAAATAAAGTGACCAGGGATGAAGGAGTATATCTCAACGCTCAACCAAGTAACCAACAGTATTGAACTTCACTTTAGCTGTGTGTCAGTGTGTGTAGCATCCCTGGGTTACGGGGGATACAAAATATATATTTTTTAACTTATAATTTGTTTATTACATAGATTAAATATGTATTATAATGTCACATTTTAATAATTAAAACGCATGAGAAATGTGAATCGTAAATCTCAAGCATATGCATTCTCCCTTTGACCAATTAGTATAAATAGACATATTAATCTTTTAAGGAATACTTTTCCAACAAAAACATTATACTTACAAATTCTTATTTCATTCTTTTAAAAAGAATCTTAATTTTATTCTCCTTGGAATCTTGTTATGATTCGAAAAATATAAGTTGATTTCATTTTAGGATATACTTTTAAAGTAAAAAATGATCTAAATAATTTATATATTATAAGTTAAACATAAAAAAAGTTAAAACTAGTTACACTTGACAGGAAGGAATGTGCATCAAAAGCAATGCAAAACGGTAAATAAATATTATGGCAAGTAAGATTTACAGAGTCATTACAAACCCAAGAAAGGGCATTTTTGAATTGCTAACCACCATAATTTAGCACTATTCCATTAAAAATCTCTGTTAACGTATACATTTTAATCCAATCTCAACTTTAATGTTTCATAACAACGTTTTCAAATTAATTAATAAATTTGTAACTGTTAATTTTATATACTCCTATTAATTACAGTATAATTTTTCAGATTTTATTTTGACAATACCAGTTGCTAATTTTATACATGGGCCCTATATAATTTACTCTCAGAAAGTGGGTGGTCTGTGTTTTTCTTTTTTACTTTTCAGTATTTTCTGCTAGCTAGTCACGTTGGCCACCCTTTTTTTGCTACATAATTAACATTTTGTGGCACAGTCATACTGACACTGTACCTGTTGGAGAGTATAATGCTAGAGCTGTGATGAAAGTGAGATTATAGATACATATATAATACTATATTATATGCATTGAGTTGGAGATAGATAATGGGGTGATGGGAGCTTCTGTAATTAGCTACTGTTTAGAACCCCATTTCTAGATTTTACTCTATTGGTAAGTTCTTGATTTTCTTGATTTTAATTTTTAATATTTTCTTGAAAAGATTCAATCTTTATGGTTTTTGAGGATACCCATTTGCTTAAAGATTCAATTTTTATCTTTCCTTATCTGTGTTGGTTTTTATATGTATGGTGTAGTGTAGTATAGTATAGATGCTGGTAATAAGTTTATCTTGGTTTTTATGATATAGTGTAGTTGATCAGGGAATTTATTCTCTTTTTTTTCCCACTAATTATTGAATCTGGATCAAATTGGGCAGCTAAATGTTTGTGTAATGGTGTTAAATAATAATGTTCTTGGGATACTTATATGTCTAGTGTCATTTTGCACATGGGAAGTCTGTATGTATAATTGATAAAGTCTGAGATCTGATTTGCATTTCTTTGTGATTGGTCAGGCTTTGATACTATTCTGGCTTGGACAGGGATTCAAACAGTTGCATTTGCTGTATAGCTGTCATTTTGTGCTCTGGCGCGCGAGGTAATGGCGTAATGCTTGGGTTTTTCTATCTGGATAATTGATTCCAGAAAGTGGAATGAGTTTTAGTGGTATCTTTGAAAATTTACTCTTGCATTCTGATGTGTTTTTGCCCTGATCTTTTGTTAATAGGTTAAAGGGAGGCACGACGCTGGCCTCCCATTACTTGGATTTCTTTCACTGGTATATAGGACAGGCTTTGGGAAGGCCTAAACCAATTGTATTTTTGTTATTTGCTGGAGTAATGTCGACAGCGTTATTACACTCAGAGTCGAGGCGCTTGTATTCTTGGTGGTGGGACAGCCACATTAGCCCAAAGAATTCCAAATGGCTTCAAGAAAATCTTACAGGTTGGTTTGCATCTTCTTTTTTTTGCTAGGAAGGTTGGTTTGCATCTTCATGTTCAAGATTTGGTTAATTATCTCATTACTGAATGTGATTAAGTAGGATATAATGCTCCCATAGTTCAGAGATAGATGACCATTTTAGGAAGTGTGTAAATAATTACTACTTTTTCATCATGACTCCAAAGTCTACAGTTCACTAGATTTTGATTATACACTCGATGTCTCTTGAAACAACACAAAAATAACTTATATATTCTTCACGGTATGTATATGCCTCGTCGAGAATAAATGAAGCACAAGTCTTGTTTCAGATGATCAACTTTCACATTAGTATTTGTTTCACAAAGCTTTCTTCCTAGTTTTCTTTCAGTCATCCTACTTTGAAAATAAATTTACTAAGTTTGGTGCTGATGGTTTTGTCATTCATTCACAAGGAAAACTTTCTATACCATGACAGGGCAGATGATCAATTTTCATATGATCCACTACAATTAACTTTTTACCTAGCAAGAGTGTAACACTCATAATATAAGTAGAGTTTCCAAAAAGGACCCTCTTTGGCATTCCGCCGATCGCTTTTATCACATGTTTGATACAATTAAACCTACACTTGTATCTAAAGAACATTCATTATATTTTTCTGAATAGATATGGATGCCAAAGTAAAAGCAATGATCAAACTCATTGAAGAAGATGCAGATTCCTTTGCAAGAAGGGCAGAAATGTACTATAAGAAACGTCCTGAGCTCATGAAGTTGGTTGAGGAGTTTTACCGAGCATACCGTGCACTAGCTGAGAGGTATGACCATGCAACAGGGGAGCTTCGCCAAGCACATCGAACTATGACAGAGGCATTTCCCGATCAGGTACCTTTTGTACTGGCTGATGACTCGCCCTCAGGATCTGCTCATGTTACAGAGCCTCACACGCCTGAAATGCCACACCTGATCCGTGCACTTTTTGGTCCAGATGACTTGCATAAGGGTGCAGTGGGGCTTTCTGCATCTGATCTGCATTCGGTTAAGAGTGGTTCTTCTTTAGGAGATTCTGATGCTGTGATTAACAAGAGGGGGTTGAAACAGCTATATGAGATGTTTGGTTCAAGAGAGATTCTCCCACCCAATATGAAGTTTGCAGAAGGAGCAGCAAGAAAAGAAGGACAAAATTGTATTGTAGAAGAGAAGGAAGAAAGTTTGCATGATGACTCGCAGGTATCAGAAGATAATCAGAACCTGAAGATAAAGTTCATTTCTGAGTCTGATCGTGCTAGTAAAGCTGAAAATGAAGTTCAAAACCTTAAGAAGAACCTTGTAGATATGCAGGCTGAAATGGAAGCTTTTGTTTTTCAGTATCAGCAGAGTCTAGAGAAATTTTCAAGTCTGGAAGGAGAACTTACTTGTGCAGAAAAGGATTCACAGAGGATCAAGGAAGAAGCTAGCAAAGCAGAATCTGAACTTCTTCAATTGAAAGAAGCCATAGTCAAATTAGAAGCAGAAAGAGATGCTGGTCTTATTGAAAATAAGAACTATCTAGAAAAGATATCTAGTCTGGAGGTTATGGTTTCACATGCACAAGAGGATGCAAAAGGACTTGACGAGCGGACATTTAAAGCAGAATATGAAGCTCAATATTTGAAAACTGAGTTATCTAAATTAGAGTCTGAGAAGGAAGCTGGTCTTCTTCAGTACAAACAGTGTCTAGAGAAGATAGCTGATTTGGAGAAAAAGTTTTTCCTTGCGGAAGAAGATGCCAGACGTCTTATGCAGCAAGCTGAAAGAGCTCAAACAGAAGTTGAACAGCTTAAAACAACTCTGGTTGAAGTTACTGCCGAGAAAGAATCTACTTCTCTTAAATATAATCTTTGTTTGGAAAAAATATCAGCACTGGAGAATAAGATTTCCTGTGCCCAAGAGGATATCAGATGCCTCAATAATGATATTCTGTTGGGGGCTACAAAACTAAGCATTGCAGAAGGAAAGTCTGATCTTTTGGAGAAGTCAAATCAAACTCTGCGGCTTGAGGCTGATAATCTAGTAAAGAAGATTGCGTCAAAAGATAAAGAACTTTCTGAGAAGCTTGGGGAGTTGGAAAAACTTCAGGTCTGTGTGCAAGATGAACGTGCGCGCTATGATCAAGTTGAAGTCAGTCTGCTTTCACTGCAGAATATGTACTCTCAATCTCAAGAGGAGCAGAGAAGTCTGGCTTTGGAGCTCAAAAATGGACTTCAGATCTTGAAGGAAATGGAGATGTGCAAGAATGGTTTGGAGGAAGAGCTCCGGCAGTATAAGGATGAAAATCAGAGCCTAAACGAACTAAATTCATCTTCTACCATTTCAATTACAGATATGCAAATTGAAATAAGTGGCTTGACAAGGTTGAAGGAGAGACTTGAAGAGGAAGTTGCATCACAATTGGATCAAAGTAAATCCCTCCAGCAAGAAATTTGTTGTCTCAAAAAGGAAATCACTGGATTGGATATGAGTTACCAAACACTAATTAAACAATTAGAGTTAGTTGGTCTGAACCCGGAATGTGTTGGTACTTCCGTAAAGGAGTTGCAGGATGAAAGCTTAAAGTTAAGACAGGTCTATGAGAGTGACAGAGCTGAAAAGGAAACCCTTTTCAAGAAGTTAGCAAACATGGAGGAACTTCTAGTGAAGAATGCTTCACTGGAGAGCTTATTGTCTGATGTAAACGGCAAGCTAGAAGGGTCGCACGAGAAGGCTAATGAATTGCATGAGTCTTGCAATATTCTTCATGCAGAAAAATCTGCTCTTGCTACTGAGAAATCCCTTATTTTGTCTCAGTTACAGGTTATTACTGAAAATATGCAAAAATTACTTGAGAGAAACAGTTTTCTTGAAAACTCCCTTTCTAGTGCTAATGCTGAAATCGAGGGTTTGAGAACAAAATCAAAGTGCTTGGAAGATCTATGCCAGTTGCTTGGTAATGAGAAAGCTAATCTCATCACTGAAAGAAGTGCCCTGGCAGCACAGTTGGAAACCGTTGGTCAGAGACTAGATAACATGGAAAGGAAATTCACAGAATTTGAAGAAAAATATGCCGGCCTGGAGAAGGAGAAGGATTCCACGCACTCTCAGTTAGAAGATTTGAGGGTTTCTTTTAGATTAGAGAAGCAAGAGCGAGCAAGTTTATTACACTGGAGAGAATCCCATCTAATTAGTCTGGAAAATCATATCCACCTCCTACAAGAAGAATGTCGGTGCAGAAACAAAGAATATCAGGAGGAACTTGATAAATCTGTTATTTCCCAGTTTGAGATATTCATGTTGCAGAAGTTCGTACAAGATATGGAAGAAAAAAATTGTATGCTATGGACAGAATGTCAGAAACACATTGATGCTTCCAAATATGCAGAAAAACTGATTACAGAGCTGGAGAATGAAAACCTTGAACAACAGATGGAAGGGGATCTCTTAGTAGTGGAGATTGAGAAGCTAAGATTGGGGATATATCAAATTTTCAAGGCCCTCGAAGATGGTCCAGATAATGATACAGATAAAAAAATTAAAAATGAACAGACCTTTGTGCATCATATTTTGGAAGATGTTGCTAGTATGAAGCATTCTCTCTCGCGAAGTAATGATGATAAGCAACAGTTTGTTGTTGAGAATTCGGTTCTTGTAGCCCTACTCCAGCAACTGAGATTAGAAAGCCTGGAAGTTCTGTCCCAAAAGAACAATCTGAATCAGGCTTTAAAAACGATGACAGAGAAGTTTTTTGTGGTGCAATCTGAAAGACAAGATCTTTTAGAAATGAACAGGCAGCTGAGAACTGAGCTGAGTATGGAAAAACATCATGTGGACTTGCTTATTACTGATGTAGAGAGTTTTCATGTGAAGCAGGCTTGTATGGAGTGTGCGTACCTTGAATTACAAGAAGAATATTCTCGAATCCTTGAAGAAAATAGAACTTTGTTGAAAAAGTTTTCAGGCCTGAAGGAGGAGAAACTTATTGTGGAAGAGGAAAATAATACTGTTCTCTTGGAAATGTTGACATCCGACTGTATATCCACAATTTATGAAGGTTTTAGAACCGAGGATGCAGAAGAATTGAAATTACTTCTTGAAGATCTAAACAATCTTCATGGAGTTAACGATGAACTTGAGAAGGAGAATAGCGCATTGAGAGAGGAGCTGGACATGAATGAAACAGAAAATCTACGAATGCAGAATGTAGTTGAAAAGGTTGAGATGGAATTGTTTGGTGTAAAAGATCAAAACTATAGATTGAAGCAGGATATTTTAAGCGGAGCAGAAATGCTAAGCCACAGGGAAAGGCAACTTTCTGATGCAGAGGAGAAGCTTATAATAACAGAAAACTTGAACTCGGAGTTGTGCAGAAGTCTAGAGGATCTAAAGAAGGTATATGAGGAAACAGAAATTACAAAAGAAAATTTAGAGGTTCGAATTCTTCAACTGTCTGATAACAATATGAGCCAGCACGAGGAAATTCAATTTCTTCTTGAAGTTAAAGGAAAATTAGAAGCCAAACTTGGTATGCTGAATGAACAAATAGTGGAAAGAAGAATTCGAGAAGAGAACCTGAATTCGGAACTGCAAGAGAGGCACAAAGAGTCTGAACTGTATGATGCGAAGGCTTCAACATTTTATTTCGACCTACAAGTAACCGCTATTCGTGAAGTTCTGGTTGAAGAAAAGGTTCATGAGCTTACTGGACTGTGCGACACTCTTCAAGATGAAAGCTCTTCTAAAACAGAAGTGATTGAACAGATGAAAGAAAGAGTTAACTCCAGGGAGAGAGAAATTGGAGGACTAAAAGCCCAGCTACTTGCATATGCCCCTGCTATAGCTTCACTGAGGGATGACATAAAATCTCTTGAACACAGTACCCTCTCTTGGGGGAAGCATGCTGGAGGTGACAACCGAACACCAAAGGTAATTATACTCCTTGTTTGATCTTAATATATTGCTTCAACGTCTAGGTTTCATAATATTTAGCGAACTTGGAAAATCCTTTCCTTATCCTGTAAGCTACCTATTATGTGGAGGAATATATTGTACTATTAATTTGAGTGATTAAAATCTAAATTGCTTGGAGGGTCGAACTATGTATCCAAACAACATAAGATTTGTATCTTCTGTTGCCTAGTACTGCAAAACAATCTTAAGAGTTCAGAATCGTCTTATAAAGTGGCCATTCTTGAATTTTTGTTAAAATTTGTTTCTAATAATTATCCATATTTGAATAAGTTGTATGCTTAAATGGTTTCAATATATCCTTTTGCAACGAGTGTGAAAGGATGTCGAGCTTTCAACAATTTTTCCAGGGTCACATATCATATATCAAGCTTTAAGAATTTTAATGAAAACTTATAATATTTTCTTGCATTCACATATATCAGGATGTCGAGATGGAGGCTCTTGCTCATGGAAGAATTTTGCAAGGACCGATAAATGATCAACAGGATCCTACGCGAAATGGACTCTCAGATTTGCAGATGTTGCAGAATAAGATTAAAGCAGTTGAGAAAGTAGTTGTTGAACAAATGAAGAAGAATGGGATTCTCGTGAAAGATATTCCACTTGATCAGGTCTCAGACCGGTCACTATATGGAGTTGGCAGAAGAGGAACTAGTAGTGCAGATGATCAGATGCTAGTGCTGTGGGAAACGGATGATACTGATCACACTGACATTAATCCAAAGAAGGCTTATAAAACAGTTGGAGATGATATTGTTTATGATCAATGTGAAGATGCACAAAACAGGAATACGCATCCATCTTCAGAGTCAGAAATGGAAAAAGAGCTGGGTGTCGACAAGTTACAGGTCCCTACAAGTAATTCCAAGCCTGATTTTGGAGGGAACCACAAGAAAATTCTAGAGAGATTGGGTTCTGACGGGCAAAAACTTGCAACAATTCAGATAACAGTGCAGGATCTCAGAAGGAAATTAGAAACAAATAAGAAAAGCAAAAAGGCTAAGAATGTTGATTTGGAAACAGTCAATGAACAGTTGCAAGAAGTTGAGGAGACCACAGTGCAGCTGTTTAATCTGAATGGTCAAATGACCAGGAAGATAGAGGAGATTTTATTTTATTCAGATGGGAAGAGTTCTACGGAATTAGAGGAGGCTGTTAGTGTCCAGAAGAAGAGAGTTGCAGAACAGGTACGAAAAGGGTCCGAGAAGATTGGAAGGTTGCAGTTAGAGGTTCAAAAGATCCAATATGTCTTGTTGAAACTAGATGATGAGAAGAAAAGCAAAGGAACAAGCCAAGCTTCAAAGACCAAGAGTAGAACAACAATTTTTATGAGAGACTTCATTCTTCACCGTGGAAAGAGAAGTAGCGGAAGGCGAAAGAAGGGTCGATTCTGTGGCTGTTTTAAACCTTCTGCGGGAGAAGCTAACATCTAATGCATCAGTTTTGAAGTTAGTTCTTAGCAGTAACTTAAACTGTTAAAATTTCCTGGAATGCTGCTTTTATTGTATTGAAACTTTGAAAGTATCATTTCTCAGTTGTAATTGCATAAACTGTTGATCAATAAATCCTGATAAGCTGCTCTAGTTGTACTTGGTGGTTAACAATAATTTCCTCCACTCCAGAAGATAAATTCCTAATCTGAAATTATTTTTCTATGCATCATAACTAGTATGAATAAATTTATCCACTACTTATCAGCCAAAATATTTGATAGATCACATTTGTAAATAAGTCCTTTGAAAAATTTAATTAATCTATCTGATGGGGAAGATTAGATATATATGCATAGTTTATCCTCCTCGATGAATCTCATACATGGATTATTCTACATTTTACTATAAACATTTAGTCATTTTGTCTAATTCAGAATTTTGTCTTTGGCAGCTATGTAGCACTCACCTGATTTGCCGCGTTAATCTTTAATTAATATAACTTTCTCGACCAAAATAATCTATTTTCTCACTGACTATTATTTTTAAATTGTTTTTATTTCCCTTTATCTAACTACCGCCACAACAAACCTTTGATTACACAAAGAAATATTAAAATTTCAGACTGTTTACCTCCTTTTTCTTTTACTTTGTTTTTTACTTCAATTTTCTTATCATTGAAATTATTTGAAAATTGTTAGGTTCCATCGAGTGTTTGACTTTTATATTTCACAATTGCACTTTTTTAATAGTTTCTGAAATTATATGCTTAACATAAACATCCTAGATGATGTCAAAAGAACCGATAAGTATTTGATTAATGATGGAATTTTGAATTTTTAAGAAATTTATAATATTGGATTTTAAGTGATATGTGTTTTAAGTTGAATCACGAAAGGATGTCTACTAGCAGTTATATTCCAAATTAAATTGGGAACAAAATTCTTTTATTAATATACTTTTTTATAAATTTTAAAATATTTATGTAGAGCAGCATAGATTAATTCGGGACAATTTTTGGAGGTTATATTTGGGTTTGTATTTGATTCTAAATGAAAGACTTTGAGTTGCAATTTCAAATTCTTAGAGCAAGTCCAACAGCATCCTTAAATGAGCTCCTAAACTCAAAAATACCGAATATGATATAAAATACATCTCCTAAATTTTACTAGCCATGTCCTATTAATAGGGATCCTCTAGGATATCCTACTGAATAAAAAATTCATTTCCCTCTCTTTTCTCACGTCTTTTCCTTTTCTTTTTTTCTCTTTCCTCTTTTTTAAGACTAATTAGATTCAAATTTATTATTATTATAATAATATGGAATGAATATATGGAATATTGTTGGAGTTGACATGCAAAATTGATTATCTAAATCACTAGAATCCATTATTTTATAATATTTATAGGTAATTAACTGAGACACCGTTGAACTTACTCTTATATTTGTACTACTATTTGAATGTTTTGGATTTCAAATGAATAATATTTAAATTTTTATTTATAAAAAGAAAATTCGAAAAATAATTTATTAAATTATATTTTTTATGCGCGTTAAAATACGCACATAGAAAATTAAAGGGACAATTTTACGGAGGGAGTTTTACAAGAAGCAAAATCTCGATATGACCCTAAGTTTTAAGTGTAAAATGATTTATTTTAAATAATATCAAAGTCACCAACTTATTTGAATAAATTTAAAATCATTATCGCATGCAGGGGCATATAAGTTGGTCATTTTGTATCACTCTAGCTGTTTTTAAATCCAACATGCACATACTACCGAAGCAACTAATATGTAAAACCATTGCAAATAAGTTGAAAGCGTGTTTGGTGATCCAGATTCCATAACAAGATACTGATCGAGTTTAACAGCACCAAGATCACCAAATTAATTAGTCCACCGTTCATGCTTTCCCACGGAAACGAGTAGCTATTATACCATCTTCGAACTTTCCTATGTGACAAAAAATTCTATTAATAATACCAATTTAGTAGGTGATAAAGTTCTAGATATATTTGTGCATACAGTACTCCATATATCTAGCTATATATACAAATACCAAAAAGCCATAATTAATCATTAGCATCAACCAAAATGAAGATAATCCAATATCTAAACTCAACCCTTTACTTACCTCTTACAATCATCTTCTTCTTAACCACACTTTCTCATCAAGCATCTTTATCACCTTCATATCCACCACAACAAAACCCTAGACTCCAAAATGCTTACTTTGCACTCCAAGCATTAAAACATGCAATCACCTCTGACCCAAAAGGCTTCACATCAAATTGGTATGGTCCCTACGTTTGCAACTACACCGGAGTGTACTGTGCACCTGCCCCCGACAACCCTAGTTACCAAACAGTTGCCGGAATCGACCTTAACCATGCAGATATCTCCGGTTACTTACCGGAACCTCTAGGTCTACTCAAAGACCTAACTCTCTTCCACATTAACTCTAACCGTTTCTCTGGAACCCTACCACAAAGTTTCAATAATCTTCGACTCCTTTTCGAGCTTGATATTAGTAACAACATTTTCTCGGGTGAGTTTCCTCAAGTTGTGTTTTCTTTGCCTTCATTAAAATTTCTCGATATTCGATTTAATCAATTTCAAGGTGACATTCCATCGAATGTTTTTAACCTAAAACTTGATGCATTGTTCATTAACAACAACAATTTTCAATCAAAAATACCGGATAACATAGGTAACTCCCCCGTATCCGTATTCGTGTTAGCTAACAATAACCTAAAAGGTTGTTTTCCAGCTAGTATAACAAAAATGGCAAACCTAAACCAACTCATTCTTTCAAACTCCGGATTATCTTCATGTTTGCCCTACGATATCGGTGCGTTGACCAGTTTGACCGTGTTCGATGTTAGCTTTAACACGCTTACCGGACCTTTGCCGGAGTCAATAGGGAGAATGAAGAGCTTGGAGCAGCTTAATGTAGCTCATAATCAATTTTCCGGGAAGGTTCCGGCAAGCATATGTTATTTGCCAAGATTGGAAAATTTTACATTTTCGGATAATTACTTCTATGGGGAACCTCCAATGTGTTTGAAGTTACCGGAAATAGATGATCGGAAAAATTGTTTGCCGGCAAGGCCATTGCAACGGTCAGTTGAAGAGTGTAAGGCATTTTATTCGAAACATGTGGATTGTGCTTCGTCCGGTTGTTCAGCTAGGACTCATCCACCGTACGGACATTGATCAACCTAACGCCCATGCATGATTATAAAATTATTTTGATATATATATATATATATATATATATATATATATCATTTTATGTTGTGTTTGTTCATGTTTAGGACTTGAAATCTTTTCTTTTTGTCTAATTTGTTGTTGATAATTTGTGATGTCGTGCGGTTTTGTTTGTAATTTTATCATTCTTTACTCATAAAACGTGTAATTTTTTTGAAAGACTAATTTTCTTTTGTGTTATTCAAATATTTAAAATTGATTGGACATACGATAATCGAATTGTATTTTATTGAACTAAATTTGAGTACGTTAAAATTCAACCTATACGGTAATAACAGTTAATCCAATACTTATCAAGTCTATGCACTTAGCACATTTATAGCGATGACTTATCTATTCAGTATTTGTATTTATCTTGTAAACTTATCTTCATTCCTTGTACTGTATATACTCCGTATTCTAAGTTGTGTACATATGAAATACAATCCTTCAATCATATTTATTCTGAATTCTATTATACGGATAGAAAGTCAAAATGAGTTTTTCCTAGTATTTGCAAGTCAATAAATGTATACTAGTAGGAAGAAATTTATTTATATTTAATGTGTTATTTTCAAAAAGTTCAAGTGATAGCTGCCCTTTTTCTTAGAAAGTCGGGACTCGTAACTCGTAAAGTTTGTTCTAAGTGATTAGTAATTCATGAGAAAGTCGTATATAATTTGAGAAAAAGTTTAGGAAAAAAAATGCGAGCATCATCTAATATTCTAACCGAACATAATATGTAGAATAGTTAATTTAAAATTTTGAATCGAATTCAAGCGTGCCAAATTATTTCAGTTAGGCCAGTGCGTGGATATGACTCGTCCAATGCTTACTATGACACATGTTGTGATTGCGATCAAATATAGAAAGAAACTATTAATAAAGTTTCGGCAGGCGGGGAAATTTAAAAATTTAAAAGGTTGTCGGGTCCAAGGGAAATGGTAAATGCTAACCAAGGGAAGAGACGTGCGTAGACTTAAATTCAAACTGCACTCCCTGCATTATAGTAAAAAATTATTTTAATTTTAACCGATCTCAATAATTTAATGAAATAATTTTTTTTTTACCCTTTTTAAAAGTGTAAAAGATTTTTTTTGAAAATTCTAATTACACCACCTATTTTAATATACTGTTGTTGTTAGCTTCTTAAACAGGGACATTTTCTTTAAAAAAATAAAAATTAATACTGTAATGGAATATGTAATTTGGACCCTTATTACCGTGCATGACCAGCATTTAAACCCAAACTACTGGACCTATTCTTACTCACTTTTCTGTTTTGTTAACTATTGGGCCTATTCCTATCAAGATTATGTCAAAAAAAGATAATTATCATGTCAAGTTTTCTTTTTTGGGTTTTGCTAAAAGGTTTGAGATCAGAAAATTTATATATTTATATGAGTGTAGAAGACTTATATGTTTTTTGTAAGTTAAAAAATACATACATTTTTAAATTATAAATTATATAAAATAAGGCAAACAGCCCCGTAAAAGGGTCTAATCAGTTATTTTCTGTGCAAGTCCGAGTTCAAATTCCATCAATGTATAGTACACTACTGTTTTGACTACAGTATCTACCGAATAGAAATCGGGTTTCTATATGGTATTAAAGATGCAAAATTTACAAACAATTACTTTTGGGAAGAACAATTCAAAACATCGAAAGTCATAAACTATGGGGTTTCTAGTTAATGAGATTTCAACTCGGTTGAAATATTATTAGCTGCGTTGCTGTTTAATCGGAGTACTGTAAAGCTCGTTAATAATTAACCTGGATTTATAACTCGAGAAATGTAAAGTATCCAAAAAATTATCTTAAAAATTATTCCAAATGAATACGAGACCTCGCGTGTAATTGGCAGCATTGCTCTTATAACTCATTTCGGTGAATTTACTTGCATTCTTCTCACTTACACTCATTTATAATCTTACTCGGATCAATAATTCAAACACTTACGTTGATAGAATCTTTGTCATAATAATCTATTAATTAATCTGTATTTTTTCTTTAGAAAAAAAATATGAATTACATCCGTCTCATTTTAACTGACTTTTTAACATGCATATTAAGATTTAAAAAATAATAGTGATATTTGACACAAAATTATAATTCTTACGTCAAATTAAAATTTAGGTTCTAATTTTTTATTTGATATAAAAAATAATTATGTTTAGATGTGATTTTTTTTATACTTTAAAATACGTATAAAAAAATTAAAAATAATTAAAATGAAACAGAGGGAGTTTATATATATATATATATATATAATGTAAAATTTTAAACTAACCTAAACATATCAAATCACAAATAAATTAGTCTTTCGTTTAATTTATCTAACCAAGTGAAATATTGAAAGCCGGTATTTGCGGAACACCGCATCAAAGCCTATACTGCAGTTTACAATTTTAAAATGAAGATTATGTAAATGGCTCATAAAGTTGTGCAAATGACATTTGTTAACAAGAACTCCAGTGATCTAGTCAACTTAATTTATATCTAAATCATCACTCTAATTTAATCAACTGAATATATACCGTACGTACATCCAACAGTGCGTTTTGTGGGATACAGCAAGCAGTTAAGTGATACTCATCATAGTATAATGGGACCAACACCATGTGCTGATCAAGCGTACTGTTCGTAGTTTAAACTTGACTTAGTGAAAAAGTTGCATACAATTAGTAAGTAATCTCTCTCTAACGGTTCCTTAAAGCACAAAGTGTAACCTTGACTTTATCCAACGTTAACAGAATAAAACTTGCTCACTTACGGTTTCATATATCATCTATTCGATCGTCTCACCTCTTTTAAATATCTTACCATCTTCCATCTTATTCTAAAATTTACTAAAATTATATCTCGATCTTCTCCTCCTGCATATATATTTAATTTTGTAAAAATGAAAAAATATTAAATAAAATTGTTTCTTTTTTTCTAACCATAGTCCCACCGGATATAAGCTCGGGTTTGCCCCTAATTATTTTCGTCTTAGTCAAAACTTAAAACACGTTGGCATGCATGTTTAGATTTCAATATTTAGCTATTTTTAACAGAGAACTTGCATAGAGTTTAACTGTAAATCAAATAAATAACTTAAATAGATAATCGACAGCGGATCAATACTAAAATAAATTTAAGGGCAAGAACACATACGGGTTTGTCCATGGATTTTGTGGTTAACTTTGTCTACTATCACAAGGACAAATGTCCCATACGCAGTGCCAGAATCAAGACATGCAATAAGGAGGTTTTACTATACATCTCATTGATCACTATTTTGGCAATTTCCTCTTCATAATGATGTAATTGTTTTGGATAGTACGCCATTTCCTATCTCAGAGAGAGAGGGGGAGAGGGAGAGGGAGAGGGGTTGAGAGAGAGATGGTGGGCGATTTTAATAATGCATGGTTTAATTTGAATTTGAAAAGTGATGATCATACAAATTATAGTGGAATATTAGTGGAAGGGTAAGCAAGTTAGGACGTACAGTACATGGATGTCTAAGTTCAAATTTGAAATCAAGTGCATGCAGTCTTCATGGCAGGGACTGAGATTTTATCATATCTTGCATATGCTCGTAGTTTACTTGGGTCACGTATATGGATATTTTTTGTTTATATACTCATTATTAATTATCACTACTCCTACTGTACTAGTACTTACTGGAATCAGCATATTGATGATTAAACATCTTAAGTTTTGAGCATACGAACACATTTTTCTTCACAACATATCACTAAAGTCATCACCTTATTTCTAACAACCCGCATGTATATATTTACACTATACTTAATTACTTATCTAGCAATAAGAACAAAGGCTGCAGCTTTATTTTAACCAAAGGTGGACTTTGAAAAGAAATTTGTTAATTATTAATCGACAAAACAAGCCATTATATCATTGTCAGAACATCTATTTGCGATTTTTTAATGACGGAAAAGATTAAAATTATATTTTTATGTAAATGCAGGGTCATGTTACTTTAATTATCCGCGTTTTGATTAAGAATTTTAGGATTTTTTTTATCTGTTATTACTGACGACCAATTTTCATCTTTTATTATATATAATAATACAATAATAATAATATATAAATATAAAGATGTAGAGATTTCATTAGGCTAAGCTATTACCAAGTAAAAAATTGTTAATGAACAATACTCCTTTAATTAAAAATATAACTACTATTCCACAACTTATAAATAAATCAAATTCTTGGGTAACTGTTTTCACAATTTATCAGTGCAAACAATGGCTAGCGGAATAATAATTCTTAGTTTATAAGTTACGGATTCAATTACCCAATAATTTGATTTAACTTAAATCCCCAATTTAATTGAACTACTATTCTACTCATCTTTATTTGCATTGATATATGAATCTAGGTAGTAAAACAAAAGGAATATAAAACCAAATAAAATGCAGAGTGTCGGAGAACTCTCGTGTGAAATTAATTTAGTAGTACAATATCTAAGAATATTCGATAAATATTATATTTGGCTAGACAATAGTGCTACGCACGTACAATTGTAAAGACAATAGTAAAGTTCACGGGTTCGTAATCTCTGTCGGATTTCCATATCTAACTGCATAAACTTGCTTATATATGGAGTCTATACTCTATATATCTGTGACTGATTATGAGCCAGTGCGTACGTGCGACAAGGACAGCAGGCAAGTACCAATTAAAGAACTATTCACTAATTTCATGGACACTATGCTGTATATGAACTAGTTAGACGCAGGTAAAATATAGGATCGAGTATTTAGGTCGATCAAATATTATGGAGATCGATCGATAGGATTTAACAAATGTTATAAATTATATATATATATATATATATATATATATATATATATATATATATATATATATATATATGAGACTGTGCATATATGATGTGTGAAACAGGAGATGGTTGAATTATTTCATATTAATTATAGAAGGGTCAAAATATTGATCTCTGAGTACGTAATTAATTTTAAGAAATATTAAAAATAAATTTGTGCGAATCGATCTAGTTTAAAAACGAAAATACACTATTTTGAAGTTGAAGTGGATAGCTGCCCTAATTAACAAATGGTATCAAAACTTGATCTTCCGATGAAATTTCAAAATAATTACAATATTTTAGCAACACAAAATTAAGAAATCAATTCGTATTTTACAAATTAAATTGGGTTCAAGTGGAAAAGGAATCATGACTTGAGTCGAATGGTTTCCGTTAGGGATCGCTTTCCGAATTGAACGTCATGATTTTGACTTGAGTAAACTATTGATGCGGTTGTAGTATAATTTACTTTATCAAAAATCAAATAACGGCTTCCCTCGTTGTTTTAAGTACCACTCTTTAACCCTTTCTCCTTGCCAGTACCATCTCCCAACCCAACACAACTCTTGAAAGTTGAAACAAAGTAGAGTCTATTGAGCGAGACTACTTACTTTCTCTCTTTAAATTAAACTCATTGCGTAAACAAGAAGTCTAGAATTTTTGCTTCTGTTTTTATTGGAAGATTACAGCAGCTATATATACACATTACATATATTGGAAGTCGCAGGTTTAGATTTTGTTAAATATTTAAGAATGGGAAAGCTAGATTTTCATAATCACAAGCTTCAAAAAAACAGAGATAGAGTTGAAGCTGTTGTTCATCTCCTCAAAAAACAAGCTCCTCTCTCCCTCAAACAGGTTCTCTCTCTCTCTCTCTGTAATCTTTTGTTTCTATGCATGAAACGGGCTTGCTGAGATTATAATCTAGCTCGAATATTTTTCTCAAGTTGATTGAAAATTAATATATGTGTGCACTGATGGTAGGAGAAGTATTGCAATAGCAGTTGCATAGAGAGATTTTTGAAATCGAAAGGAGATAATGTCAAAAAAGCTGCCAAGCATCTAAGGGCTTGCCTTTCTTGGAGGGAGAGTACTGGCATTGGTACAACTTCATTCATTTTGCTAAAACTGTCTATATTAAGGCAGTACCAATTATTAGTTTAGTTTATCCGTTTTTACTTTTTACTTTCTTTATTTTGTTTCGTTGCACACTAATATAGCTAGAATCTTGCTTTTTCTTATTCTCCTATTTGAACTAACTCATTATTAAAGTACTTTACCCTAGTAAAGAAGTGAAATATGACAGGTTACTGTAGTTTAATCATTGTGATGCGTTTAAGTGCAGAGAATTTGATAGCTGATGAGTTCTCTGCTGAGATTGCTGATGGTGTAGCTTATGTTTCCGGCTATGACCATAACTCTAGACCTGTTGTGGTACATTTTCTTATAATTCGATACATAATTTTTTATAACCTCTTCTCATTTTTAATTGTTCTCGAGGTTTTATTTTCTTAGAGTAATTCACAATTTCTCTTGATCTTATCTACTTTACTGCTTATGCGTTTCCTCAGATTCTCCGAATTAAGCAAGACTACCACAAGTTCCATTCACAGAAGATGTAAGTTTACAAGTAACTGCAGTTGTTTGTACGAGTTATAAACTAGTACTTTGAGTATGCATATATAATATTTTTGATTAATTTTGTAGGTTAACTCGACTGGTGGTGTTTACACTTGAGGTTGCTATACAAAGCATGGCAAAAAATGTTGAGCAATTTGTGCTTCTAATTGATGCAAGTAGGTCCAGTTTGCGTTTTTAATTCATGCAATGACCATAAATTCATGTTTCCTGGGAGAGATTGAATTTTAATTTGAAGGGCACGATCATTAAATAGCCCTGTGTTGGGATCTTTACTAGTCAAAATTTGCCACAAGGAAAAGCAATTACTCCACTCCCGTATGCTAGCATTTCAATTAAATTATAGGGGCAAAAAGTATATGGGCCAACACAAACAAAGCATTAAAGCATTAAGCATGCCACTATATATATATGGTGAAAAAGAGGCTTCTGCTTCTTTGTAGACATATTGATTGAGTAGCTTTTGTTTGACAAACTTAAAGCAGAGTAACTCACTAGTGGTGGACAAGAGTGAAATATGCACATTAGTGTTTTTATTTGGTTATTTAACCATTTGACTATTGCATTGGTTACAACAGGCTTTTTCAGATCAGGGTCAGCTTTCATGAATATGCTTCTTGCTACACTCAAGATCATAGCTGATTATTACCCTTTTCGTCTTTACAAGGCCTTTCTCATTGATCCTCCTTCCATCTTCTCTTATCTTTGGAAGGTAATTTTGTTTTTTTAACTGCTGTTTGTCTACTTTGAAATACACTATACAGTTTCGCCCGTAATATATATGAACCTTTTCGAAGATGACAATCAATGATGAGATTATATAGCTAGCCTTCTCTTTTTACATATTCATGCATGTATTTACATTTACTTTTTGACTGTACGGTAATTTTTGTAATTTAGATATGATTATGAACACTGTGAATTGTAATGTAGGGTGTGAAGCCATTTGTTGAGTTGTCACCACTTGCGACAATTGTGTGCTCCCTCGATTTCGAAGATTCAATGGAGTACAATGATCTCACATCCTATCCACGGGCCTCATCGCTCCGATTCAACCCTTCTTCGGTACCTTCAACGGCCAAGATCGGTTCTTGTTCTTCTTCTCGTTTCTCATTCACCGTTGCACATCACTTTGATTCCGTTAAGCCTTGGTACCTCAATTTTGGTGACACGTCAGCATCCAAAGTAGGTCCAGCACTGACTTCAGCAGGCAATGCCAGGTCATTCTCATTTGCATCACCAACTGCCAGGACGACACGTGGCAACATCAACAACGTGGTGAGGAAGAACTTCTTTCCATCCACACCGTTGCCACAGAAGACTCAAGCATTCGATCACACAAGCATCAAACAACCAAGGACACCTAAGCCATCATTTCTCCAGTCACCTGCCATGTCATTCTTCACTAGTAAGAAGGAGTTCCACGTCAGCAAGGCCGACAAGTGTCGCGAATCGTTCTCTATGTTCATTAAATTCTACAGGCGACCATATGATGAGATGGCTTATCGGTCTAAAATGAGGCCGCCGCTAGGGGGCCTCATCTCCATCATCTCCCCCCAGCTTGGACGTCGCCACATGTCAATCTCTCAACGATTCTGATTCAAATTAACATAAGATCAACGTGAACAGTATTATAATAATTTATAATGTGGTGATAATGTCAGAAAGAATTTCTTGTTTTGTGCTCATATTGAATTTATTTATCTTTAGAGTGTATCGATTTTGGTCAGCCGCAGTGTACTGTAATGTAATGAATGAGAAAAGATGATATTATAAAGACTACGTGCAAAGAGGGATGTGAATTAGTGTGCGATGTCTAATTTTGTTTAACGTGAGAAATTAAGGGCAATACATAGATACAAGATAACGTGGTCGAGCCGGAGAACATTTCTCTAACTATCAATTTGCAGTATAATTAAACTACTTGTACTGTTTTTCCTGACTTTCTAATATTAATAGATGTTAGAGAATCTTGGTAATTGTCATCGTTGGAAATAAATTAATTTGTTATTTAGTTCTATTATAAAAATAATAAAATGTGTAGACCAACATTTGGTACTGCACTAGCTTGCTGGATTGCTCGATCAGCTTGTTAGTACTTGGTTTAAACTTAATTTATAGGTAGAAACTAGAAAATACATGCCTCATGCATATTAGATTGTAAGTTTGAAAATTCGATGACAACTTAAGTTGGTACATAGGGCAAAGTCAACGTGAATACTCGGATTAAAAAGTTGACTAAATTCAAATCTTCTTGTTCGGCAAGGTGTGTGATTCATTAAAATATAAACTAAATTCGTATCTTATCGGTGTTAAGTCAATTGAGAATGGAAGGAGTATCAGTATCTCTCGATCAAAAGTTGAGAGACGAACAGAAACAGAGAGTTTTTAAAATTTAGTATCAGTATATCACCTCACGCTTGAGGAAGAAGTACATAAAATTTGCACTAAAAACAAACAGAAAACTAAAATTACATTAAATATAACAGTAGGATGCACCGCTGCAGTTAGCATGCATCTGAAATGAGATTTCTTCCTATTGACCCCGTGAACAAGAGGATTTCTGAACGTACAGAATACTAGCTAGAGTAAAAACTGAAGACTTGTTCGAGTTCTGCAACTTGGACCGTATATGCTCAAACATTAATTGTTAAGCATGTTACCGTCAAATTGCTTACCAATTTGTGTGCTGGAATAGTCCCGAATCTCTCCCCATTTTTATTCAGAGTAAAATGCTCTTGGCACAATTTAAAAAGTTCTTTGCAGCAAACATCAGCTTCAATTCGGACAAAAGAACTAGAATGAAATATGTGTTGTTAATTGGACATATATCCACGATCCAAAAGTTTATTTCCTTTGATATATATTTTTTGTTTCATTGATTCCCTAATGCCATCTAAGGCAGACTCATCCATCCTAGCAAGAATATGATTGGGAATCTTTTGACCGATTTGAAGAGATGTCGATAGCCGATGCATATCTCTTTGAAAGTCTTCCGGTAGATTCTCTAAAAGTATTAGTTCATTTATACCTTTGGTGGCAGTATAATTATATTGTTTTGATTCACGGACTTGTTTCCTAAGGTTCTCTGGCAACCGATGATGGTGCATCCACAACTCAACTTCAAAGCGCCTAGCCGATATTTCCAATTTCCTGCATCCTAGAGCTTGGAAAAAGTTCTGCGCATCTCCAGTGAGAAGAGAGAACAACAGAAGACCCGTAGCTGCAGTGATGAACATTGTGAAGAAAACTTCTGATACATCTAAAGTTGGAGTCTGATTTCCAGCCAAAGTACTAATTTGCTGGAACCCCCAAAACACTGAATATATATGTATCTCACTTGAAACTGTCTGGACTATAACAAGCAGTAGCATTTTATTTTGGTTCTTTAGCTTTCATTTCCTTGCCCACAATGTATTTTCTCACCACGGGCATTTTGAAGACATTGTTTAACCCTTTCCGATACTAATAAATATGTACCAGCTTGTACCAATCAAGTGACTAAAAAACCATCAATATAAAATTTGTTACAGTTAAGACAAGATACTATAACTAATTTAAAAAATTACTTTTACCGCCCCAAATTAATAGTACTCCCTCCCAATATTAAATAAAGTGATGGACAATTAATATGAGACAATGTTTTTTTTCACAAGACACTACTAATTAGAACTTAGAACAGAGGGAGTAGTTACAAAAAAAATACAACATAAATTTATATGAATTAAAATTAACTATTTTTCCTCTTGCCATGTCAGTAGTTATATCACTACTTGCCTGAGGACGGAAACATAAAACTTGCACTGCTATTCGATAGTAGGATTGCTCTGCTCTTCGACGGAGCTAAATGATTATGTTACCTTCCCTTATTTAACTAATTTTTCTTTCGAATTGCCCATGCAAGTTTAATATGATTCACTAGCCTGTATTGAGATTTCTTCCTATTGACACCTCGAACAAGAGGATTTCTGAACAGAAGCTTAGAGTAAAAACTGAAGACTTCCTCAAGGTCTGCAATTTGGACCGTATATGCTCGAACATTTGTTAAGCATGTTACCGTCCTATTGCTGACCAATTTGTGTGCTGGAATCCTAAATCTCTCTCCATTTACATTCAGAGCAGAATGCTCTCGGCACAATTTAAAAATTTCTTCGCCACAAGCATCCCCTTCGGACAAAAGAACTGCATTTTTATTCTCTTCAACGCTCTTAAGCTCTCCGCGAACAATTAAAAATGTTTTGTTAATTAGACGTCCACGATCCAAAAGTTTACTTCCTTTGATATATGTTTTTTGCTTCATTCTTTCCAGAATGGCATCTAAGGCGGACTCATTCATCTCAGCAAGAATCGGAAATCTTTTGATAAATTTGAAGAGATGTCGACGTATATCTCTTTGAAGGTCTTCAGGTAGATTTTCCAATAGCACAAGTTCATTTATACCTCTGGTGGCAACATAATGATATCGTGCTGCTTCACGGACTTGTTTTTTAAGGTTCCCTGGCAACCTACGACGGCTCATCCACACCTCAACTTCAAAGTGCCTTACTGACATTTCTAAATTCCTGCGTCCGAGAGCTTGGAGAAAGTTCTGTGTATCTCCAATGAGAAGAGAGAACAATAGAAGGCCCGTAGCAGTGATGAACATTGTAAAGAAAACTTCCGATACATTTAAAGTTGGAGTCTGATTTCCAGCCAAAGTACTTACCTGCTGGAACCCCCAAAATAGTGAATAAATGTATCTCATTGGTCCACTAGATTCTGTGGTAAGATTGACCGCCTGCGAATAGATTCCATACTTGAAACCTCCTGGACCAAAACAAGCAGTAGCATTGTTATTGTCCTCCCACCTTTTCCATGAAGTTGGATCATATCTGAATCTCCCACTTTCATTTCCTTGCCCACAATATATATATTTGTAGCACCAAAACTCACCACAGGCATTTCTAAGACATTGTTTTACCCTCTGTAATGCTAAAAAATACCAGCCTGTACCAACCAAGTGACTACAAAAAACAAACCCGAAAAGATTTGTAGCACAAAGTGCCCACCATGACTGAAATATGAAGCTTGTAAACCTATAAGCATGTAGAACTCTGTATAACATGGCCATATATTGAAAAACGATGGCTACTGCCAAAACCATTGCTGCGCCGTGTGCTCTAAAAGACAGGTTTAGCTTATTGAGGATCAACCACATATACACTTGGAAAAGTGGCAAGACCACATAGAAGTCGATAAGAAAGTGTCCAGAGAGATATTTGAGAGCTACTCTTTTCGGGTGTTTAACTAAGACATTGGATTTATGAGCAAAATAAGCAAATCTAAAGTTATGAAGCATGTACCATAAGTAAATGACACCAATCTGGCTCCGCAAAGTAATAAATACTTTTGTCAAGGTTTGGTTAACGCCTATGCACTTATTAACTTGATTAGCATATAGCAGAAAGACGAACAGAGCGTCTAAAAGTATTGTAAATAGACACAAGAAGATGAAGATTTTGTTCCACTTCTGAACAGTTTTATCATGAGGGTGAACGACCCTGCCTGGAACAATATATTGAAACAGTGATGAAAAAGTTCTCCTTGCCCAAGCTTTAGCATCTTCATAATGGCTATCAGGGAGCTCATTGGCGTCCGGAGAGTTCATTGGAATGATTATCGAGGATGGCTTTCTCAACATGGCTCGACGATATTCATTTTCAGCCATTTGTGCATGTATGGCCCGATAGCATCAGCTAATAATAATAAGAATACCAATGATCAGACACGAAGACTGATCAATATTATAGTGAAAAAGGCTAAGACTATTCAGAGCATTGACTTGAGAAGGAACACAGAATGAAACCATTAACTACTTTTTTAGTTTATTTATATGAAAATTGCCTGGAAGGAAGAATGAAACCATGTTGACGCTTAATGACAACACAAATCATATCGGAAGCATTCGACTCGGTCTACCACAAATCATTTATCCTTCTCTTCTCTTATCTCTATAATACGAGTACCAGAACAGAGACGAGACAATTTAGTATACCCCCTCCGTTACTCACTTGTTTGATTTTTTTGATTAAATTTGACCAGATTAGAGATTATACTTTTATAAATTTTAAAATTAAAAGTTATATTTTTAATAGATTAAATATATTTTTTAATGATATACTTTTTTTAATTTTTTATAATTATATAATATATATAATTTTCGGTTAAAATTTAGTGAATTTGACCTCAAAAAATCAAATAAGACACATAGGAGGTGTATTCAATCCAGATTTATAGGTATTGATAATAATCCATTGATTTTTATTGATTATGTTTGATTCATGATTTCATAGATTATATACATGATTCTACGCGTAGAGTTAATTATAAATCCAGTAGAATCTTTCGTACTAAGGTGATATTTTAAAATATATAAAATATATAGGAAAATCCAACATAATCTATAGATTTTTAAAATCCACCGGTGTTAAAATATTTTTGAATATTCATAGATTTTAATTGATTAATAATAATCCATATTGAATACCCTGGATTTTAAAGTATTATTTAAAATCTTTACTGAATACCCCAGATTTTTAAAATAAAAAAAATACTCCACAATCCCAATTGAATACACCCAGTTAAATTAGAACGGAGGGGCAGTAATACATTTTATTGAATTTAATACGACTGACTTACCCTGCATTTATTAGTTGTTAAAACAAATTGATAAGGACATGAATAAAACACATGATCAACAATAATATATTTATATTTATTCACTTTACCTCAACATAAATTTATTGATTTTAAGTTTTAACCTATAACATGTATAAATAGGATTTTTAGCTATAACACTTTACCTCAACATATATTTATTGATTTTTTACCTACTTTAAAAAGTATTTTTAAAATTATAAAAAATAAATATATAAATTATAATAAAAGTTCAATCAATTTAATCATAAAAAAAATAAAATAAGATAAAAGAATAAATCTTGCATCGCGAAATAATAACAAAAAGAAACTTGCATTACATACAATCTGTCAGATTTTATTACAATAAGATTGATTAGAAAATAGTGTCCAGTTTGCTGCAATGGTTGGTATATCCGAAGTCTGAACTTGAACACTGAACAAATGTGTCTTTTTACCAGGGACGGAACTTATTCTAATATTTCAGTCACATTTTCCTATATGTCCATACAAGTTTAATACGATTTACTGCGTGAAAGACTCTTTGGGTAAAGAGATTCCTTCTTAGTGGCACCTTGAACAAGAGGATTGTCGATTAAAAGCACAGAGTAAAAACTAAAGACTTCCTCCAGGTCTGTAGCTCTGAGTGTAAATGCTTCTACATTTGTTAAGCATCTTACTATCCTCTTGCTTACCAATTTCTGTGCTGGAATCCTATATTTTTCTCCATCTTTATTGAAAACATAATGCTCTAGGCACAATGTAACAAGTTCTTCACCGCAGACATGCCCCTCACGCAAATGGACGACATTCTCATTTTCTCCAACGCTCTCAAGCTCCCCCTGATAAATGAAAACCATCTTATCAATTAGATCCCCCGGAACCAAAATTTTGCTTCCTTTGATGTATGTTTTTTGTTTCATTCTTTCCCGTATGGCATCTAAGATAGGCTCATTTATTAAAGCAATTGTAGAGAATTTCTGGTCAAATTTGAAGAGATGTCGACGTATTTCTCTTTGAAGGTCTTCAGGTAGATTCTCCAATAGCATTAATTCATCAACACCTCTGGTGGCAATCCAATTATATTGTTCTGATTCACGGATTTGCCTTTTAAGTTCCTCTGGGAAACGTCGATGCCTCATCCACTGCTGAACATCCAAACCCCTTACCGACAGTTCTAACTTTCTGCGTCCCAGAGCTTGTAGAAAGTTCTGTATATTTCCAATAAGAAGAGAGAACAGCAAAAGACCTGAAGCACTGACAAACATAGTGAATAGAACTTCCACCACAAAGAAAGATGGTTCTTGATTTCCAGCCATAGTACTGATTTGCTGAAACCCCCAAAAGAGTGAATATATGTATCTCATCAGCACACTAGATTCTTTCGATAGAGTCACAGCTTTCTTATAGATTCCATAATTGTAATCGTTATGACCGAAACAGACTGTAGCATTGTTGTTGTTCTTCCATTTTTCCCTCAATGTTAGATCATCATTGGAATTCCCATTTAGGTATATTGGCTCACAAATCGAATATATAAAACACCATCCCTCACTACAAGCATGTACAAGACATTCGCTTAACCTATATATGGCAAAAAAATACCAAAATGATCCGACCACATGACTAAAAAGGAAAAACGCGAGAAGATTAATAACAATCTTCGACAACCACGACCCATATACGAAAGCACCTGTAGACATATCAGCCAACAGAGATAGAAGTCTACATAAAACGGCCAGATACTGCGAATAAAGTACTAATCCAGGTGGATCAAAAGACGAGTACTTAACAAACATGGAAAATAGGCACGCTAAAACCTTCAGGGTAAGGGTAAGTGCATGTGGTAACACGATGAACAAGTCGATGATAAAGTAACCAAAAAGATAATTGAGAGCTACTCTTTTTGGATCATAAACTAAGACTCTAGATTCAAGGTCAACATAAGCCAATCTAAACTTGAATATAATGTGCAAATAGAAAATGACACTAGTCCAATCTAGCAGATTAGACCATACAGCTCCCAAGGTGATGTTATCAGCTATGCAATTGTTATCCTGATCTGAATGCTGCAGAAACATGGATAGTGTTTGCAACAGAAATGTAAACAAATACATGAAGGTAAAGAGTTTACGGCATATTTGAACACTTTTTGCATGAGGATTCATGACTCCTGGAATATATTGATACAGTGGAGAAAAAAATCTTCTTGCCCAATTAATTTTAACATTTTCGAGATGATTGTTAGGGAACGTCAGGTCACTGGACTCTAGAGAGTTTACTGGAATGGCTATTGATGATCCATTATGCATTGATGCCTTGTTTTCCTCTGACTCATTCATTGCTCAACTCAGAAACCTGGATGTATTTTCGTACACTGAATGATAATGAACAATCTGAGAGAATGGCTGATTCTTTATATATTCTAGTGTAAAGGGGTTGCAAACTGAGAACATTGACCTGAGAGTTAAGGAAATTTGTTTTAGTTTAATAGCAGAAGAATTTGCTAGATAGTAGGAATGAGATCCCATGCCCTTTGACAAGGACACTTCACTTGATAAACCAACTTTCATATGTTTGAGAGGTGTGGTTCTTACGCAATCTCCTTCATTCAAAACAAATTTTCTTTACAATTTCATTTTGGTAAAATTTATTTCATTACATCGACCATTTTAAAGTTTTTTTCCAATACATACGGAATTTGAAAACTTGACTGAAAAAAATGTAAATAGAAAATATAAAAATTTCAACTTCCATACTGCAATCACAAGTTTTTTTTTAAAAAAATTATAGATTGCATATGTTATTTTTTTGAAGTTACGCACACACTAATCTTTGTTTTCATATTTATATATTTAGCAGAGAAAGTAAAGGGGTCTAAGAAATCAGTAAATAAACGCAAGAACTGATACAATTTGTTCCAGATTAAAGACTTTTAACATCAGGATGCATGACTGTAGAAATATATTAGCAAAGTGAAGAATAAGTTCCACTTGTCCAAATTATCTTTAGCATCTTCTGATTGAGAACTATGAAACATCTGGTGATTGGAGTGCATAAATTCACTGGAATGGATATTGATGAAACACTATGCATCAATACCTTATCTTTATTTGCAAAGCATCTTATATTGCTCAGTAACCTGTGTTGTAGAATCGTGTTTCTAACACGTATTACAAGTTACCAGAAAACAAGAATACTTTTCAACATCATCTTCTTCGAACTTGCATCTACACTTTCAGGCGGAAGGCCTTTTCATCGGCAGGTGAATGCTATCGAAATTTTATTGTCATATATTTATGTACAATAATTTATACTTTTTTTTTACAAATACAATAATTTATATCTAATAATTATATCTTTTTTACTAAAAAAAGTTGAGATATCTTGGTTGAGGTGGTTTAAAGGGCCATCGCTCCACAATTTGACTACTTTCTCAGTCCCAAAATAAAAAATACGTGTCGATTTTGGGATGGATGGAGTATCATAATATTATAAAAAAATGTGTAAAAAGTATTTATACAAATCAGACATATCCAAGCACGATGTCGAAAGAACCGGAGGTGTGGGGAGTAACATATCCTCTGAAAGTGCATGAGAAGCCCGGTAGAACTTAAAGTGTGTTGGAAGTAAATTTAATGACAACCAAGCATGCTCAGAATTTGACATAACATCAACATAAAATTTGTTAAAGTTAAGACAAGATATATTAGAAATAATTTTAAAATATATTATTCCCTTTGTCCCAAATCAGTAATACTCTCTACCAATATTAAATAAAGAAATGGACAATTAATATGAGATAATTGTTTTCCAAAAAATACTAATAACTTTACAACGGAAAGAGTAGTTATGAAATAAATACAACTGAATTTTATATTAGATAAAATTAACATTTTTTCCCTCTCGCCATGTCAGTATATCACTACATGCCTGAGGACGGAAAACATATAACTTGCACTAAAAACAAACATAAAACTAAGATTACATTAATTACAATAGTAGGATTGCTCTCTGCTCTTCGACCGAGATAAATGATTATGTTACCTTCCCTTATCTAACCAATGTTTCTTACGTATTGCCCATGCAAGTTTAATACGATTCACTAGCCTGTAGTGAGATTTCTACCTATTGACACCTCGAACAAGAGGATTTCTGAACAGAAGCTTAGAGTAAAAACTGAAGACTTCCTCAAGGTCTGCAATTTGGACCGTATATGCTCGAACATTTGTTAAGCATGTTACCGTCCTATTGCTGACCAATTTGTGTGCTGGAATCCTAAATCTCTCTCCATTTACATTCAGAGCAGAATGCTCTCGGCACAATTTAAAAATTTCTTCGCCACAAGCATCCCCTTCGGACAAAAGAACTGCATTTTTATTCTCTTCAACGCTCTTAAGCTCTCCGCGAACAATTAAAAATGTTTTGTTAATTAGACGTCCACGATCCAAAAGTTTACTTCCTTTGATATATGTTTTTTGCTTCATTCTTTCCAGAATGGCATCTAAGGCGGACTCATTCATCTCAGCAAGAATCGGAAATCTTTTGATAAATTTGAAGAGATGTCGACGTATATCTCTTTGAAGGTCTTCAGGTAGATTTTCCAATAGCATAAGTTCATTTATACCTCTGGTGGCAACATAATGATATCGTGCTGCTTCACGGACTTGTTTTTTAAGGTTCCCTGGCAACCTACGACGGCTCATCCACACCTCAACTTCAAAGTGCCTTACTGACATTTCTAAATTCCTGCGTCCGAGAGCTTGGAGAAAGTTCTGTGTATCTCCAATGAGAAGAGAGAACAATAGAAGGCCCGTAGCAGTGATGAACATTGTAAAGAAAACTTCCGATACATTTAAAGTTGGAGTCTGATTTCCAGCCAAAGTACTTACCTGCTGGAACCCCCAAAATAGTGAATAAATGTATCTCATTGGTCCACTAGATTCTGTGGTAAGATTGACCGCCTGCGAATAGATTCCATACTTGAAACCTCCTGGACCAAAACAAGCAGTAGCATTGTTATTGTCCTCCCACCTTTTCCATGAAGTTGGATCATATCTGAATCTCCCACTTTCATTTCCTTGCCCACAATATATATATATTTGTAGCACCAAAACTCACCACAGGCATTTCTATGACTAGTCAGAGCATTGAGTTTAGAAAGAACACAAAATGAAACCATTAACAACTTTTTTAGTTTATTGATATGAAAATTGCCAAAGGAAGAATGAAACCATGTTGTCAAAACATTTGCCTCATTTGTAATTACAAGATCAGAATCTGTCTCTCCAGCCCGCGTAAACAATTGAGATTTCCCGTATTCAATTTTGACGGGTCAACTTCGCCCTGCACACTACACCCTGCTACTTGTCAACTTCGGCCGCTTGCTTCTTATAATACAATATTATAATTAAACTTAAGATATAGCAAAGATAAATAAAAGAGTAAGGTTAAAAAATTCAAAATTATTTTCTTAAATATTGTCGATGGAAAGTTTTAGTTCATGTGTTAATATGAATATATGATGGTTCATCTCATTTATTATTTGGACAACTAATTAAAATCAGACAAGTGTTATTTAAGAATTTTTTTAACAAATAATTTAAGAATAAAACTTCATCATCACAAAAAAATAAATCTTGGTCGCGAAATAACAAAAAAGAAACTTGTATTACATTTACATACTTTCAGCAAGAGAAAATCAAAATTTTATTATAACAAATATTATAGTTCGCTGTAATGGTTTAATCTATATTTTTTATTAATAAGCAAAATCCATTTTCAGGTACCAAATTTGATTTTAGTTTCACCCCTCAATCCTATTTATATTTCTTTATTAATAAGCGAAAAACCCTTTTCAGATACCAAATTTGGTTTTGGTTTCACCCCCTCTGTCCTATTTATATTTAAATTCTACTTTTTTCACAAATATTTTATTTATTTTCACCCTACAATTTTACCTATATTTAAACTCCATTGGATTTTAATTTTAACACTTGCTTCCACTAAATCTTGAGATGTTCATCAATTAAATATTAATAATGTTTTCCTTCATGGAGATTTACACGAGGATGTGTACATGGATTTGCCACCAGGGCATCCACTTCATGGTATTGGAGTGTGTAAACTTAAAAAGAGCATTTATGGTTTAAAACAAGTTACTAGAGAATGGTTTGATAAACTTGGAGCAACCTTATTTGATCTTGGTTTTCAATAGACTAAGGCTGATTATTCATTGTTTGTTCTACAGACTTCTACCTCTTTTGTGATTGCATTAGTGTATGTTGATGATATCATTCTAACTAGAACTGATTCTCAATTTATCTCTCACATCAACACTGTCCTTGATAAGACTTTTACTATAAAAGATTTAGGTCTTGTGAAGTATTATCTTGGCTTGGAAATTTCTAGGACTTCTGATGGGATTTATTTACATCAGCATAAATTCATTCATGATATGTTGGTTGAAACTGGTTTACAAGATAGTAAACCACTCTCTCTTCTAGTGAATACTACTGTGAAATTGTCTTTGAATGAATGTTCACCTTTGGATGATCCTTCTCTATATAGAAAATTTATTGGCAAGCTGTTGTATTTGACTATCTCTAGACCTGACATTACTTATATAGTCAATCATCTTAGTCAGTTTTCTCTTGCACCAAAAGCTCATCACCTTCTTGCCATACAAAGAATTTTAAGATACTTAAAAGGAACCCCATATCAAGGGCTATTTTTCTCTTCTTCTTCTCTAAAGCTGCATGCTTATTGTGATAGTGATTGGGGGACCTGTTTTGATACTGATAGGAGTATTAGTGATTTATGTCTCTTTCTTGGTTCTTCTTTGTTTAATTAGCAAACTAAGAAGCATCAAGTTGTTTCCAAATCTATTATAGAATCTGAATTACGAGCTATTACGGATACTTCCTGTGATTTCTCTTGGATGCATCTACTTTTATCTAAATTACATGTTTCACAGGATCTGCCTACAATTGTTTACAGTGATAGTCAAGCTGCTTTAGATATTGCAGCAGATCTAGTGTTCCACCTAAAGACTAAACATTTTGCTATTGATTGTCATTTTGTCAAGGAACAAGTCCAATTGCAGCTGATTCATCCACTTTATGTTCCTAGTTCACCGCAATTAGCACATATTCTGACCAAAAGTTTATGCAGAAACAGTCATTGAAGGATTTTGTCCGGATTGAATGTGATTCCACTCATGTCAATCTGAGGGAGGACCATTGAACATATATGTAGTGAAAAGTCATATTTTAGTCTTTTGGTCAAGTCAACAAGTCAATACTGTTATATGAGTATATAAGTTCAAATGTGATGTAACAAACTCTTAATTTCTGTCATTCTAAACATTCTATTTTTGTCTCTAACTCTCTCCCTTTCTCACTCTACATGAAGCTCCATCAATGTAGGTGTTTGATTATACTTAGATTTGATGTGATTACTTTTAAACTTTTAGTATTTGTTGTTCAATTCATCAAACTCTATACATCTTACCATCTATTGCTCATTAACCTGTGTTGTAGAATCATAATTATTTTCTAACTCCTTCCCCATCCAAAGCAGAATGCAAGGCACACTGTGATGATTAAGTTTTTGCCGCAAACATCCACTTTGAAAAAAAGAACTACATGCTTATGTTCTCCATTCTCCATGATACATGCTCGTACATATAATCATACAAATAGGAGAAACAATTCCAAATGTTAGTGCTTGCAAGAACATAATTATATATTGCTTCTTAAATTTAACTAATTTCTCTATAGTATCCTTTCTTTCTTACGACAAAACCAGCTCCATCAATGTTTTTTGCTTGTAATATGCATCGATGTTTGATCATAATATATATTTGGACTAAATTTTAGTTTGATTAGTTGTATTCTAATTGTTTTGCAGATTGATGGCTTCAATATATATTTCAGTGTTATGATGGACACCATAAATATCAATGTGTATATATATGTCTTTTACATTGGACCAAAACAGAATCCTTAAACTTGAAAATATATGCATTCATCCAGATTTTCAATCCTCGGCCTCTTATTATTAACATGTTGGGAAATAATCTAAGACGAAAAAATCAAAGTACAGGGAACTAGCTAGTTTGTTTTTCCCTAGAGGCATCTTTCCACCAAAAATTATTGTTCCGAAAAGAAATAAAAAACTTATAAATTAATCAAACGCTTCTACTTCACCTGTAAATTTATCTCTGTGTTTTCGAAAATTTTGTTTGACCGTCTGTAATTCTGTATACAAATAGCAGATTCTCCAATTGAACTATTTGCATTATCCACTGATCTTAAAAGGGTGAGCAAATGGAATGAAGCACAGATTATTTGTTTATCCCATTCTGATGTCATTAACCTGTTCTTCGCACAATGGTCAAATCCATTATTATATATGAAGCTGAAATAACTATTTTCACCTTTTCCATGTCACCAGATGCCTGAAGACTGGAGAAAAAAATTTGTATTACAAGAACTAAGAGGAAATTGTGTAATTTCTCAAATTTTAGTTTTACATTTAATGCGGCAGATTAATTCCACTCTTAAAACTGAAATGAACAGATGTGTCTTGCTAACTTAAAGAAGGTGCAAAATTTAATTTTGAAGAATTATGATTTTTTTCAAAAATGTCCTGAAAGAACAGATCATTTAGAATTTGCAAGGAAATTTAAAGATTGTTCTCCTGTTTAAGATGGAAAAACATTTTGACAGTTAACCAGCATTGATTACAGTTTACAATGAACATAACAATGTCAATGACATGATAACTTGACACTTGTGACTTTGACAGAGACAAAGAACATGGCATTTTCTTCTTTTTTTTTTTAAATACAAAGATATCTCATAACAGATGCACACTAGTCATCAGCCATCAAACATTGTTTAGAACACTATATCAGGTTTTTAAGTTACTGTTCAGCCGTTTTTTCCTGCATCTCCATGCAAGTTTAATACGATTTGATCCAAGACCCTGCCTGTAAGCAGATTCCTTCCTAATGACACATTGAACAGAAGGCTTTCTTGTCAGATTCGCCGAGTAAAGACTAGCGACTTCCTCGAGGTCTGCAGCTCGGAGTGTATATGCTTCTACATTTGTTAAGCATCTTACCATTTTATTGCTTAGCAATTTGTACACTGGAATCCTAATTATTTTTCCATCTCTATTCAGACCAGAATACTTCAGGAAAAATGTAATAAGTTCCTCGCCGCAAATATCCCCTTCGGCTAAAAGAATTGAATTGTTATCTTCTCCAATGCTCTCAACCTTCCCCTGAACAATGTAAACCATCTTATCAATTAGACCTCCAAGAACCAAAATTTTGCTTCCTTCAGTATAGATTTTATGTTTCAATCTTTCCCTAATGGCATCCAAGATGGAGTCATCCATTAGAGCAAAGATTGGGAATCTATCAACAAAATTGTAGACATGTCGACGTATAACCCTTTGAAGGTCTTCAGGTAGGTTCTCCAATAGCATTGATTCATTCAAGCCTCTGGTGGCAGCCCAATTAAAACTTTCTAATTCACGGACTCGCCTTCTAAATTCCTTTGGCACCCGCCGAAGGCTCATCCACTGCTCAATATCCAAACGCCTTACAGACCTTTCCAAACTCCTGCGCCCCAGAGCTTGAAGGAAGTTTTGCATATTTCCGATGAGAAGAGAGAACAGCACAAGTCCTGTAGCGGTGATAAACATAGTGAAAAGAACTTCAAACACAAAGAAAGCTGGAATTTGATTTCCAGCCATAGTACTAATCTGCTGGAACCCCCAAAATAGGGAATATATGTATCTTATTGGCAGGTTAGATTTTGTCGTAAGACTGACAGCTTCTACGTAGATTCCATATTGGAAACCGCCTCGACCAAAACAAGCAGTAGCATTCTTGTTTTCCTTCCACTTTTTCCATGATACTGAATCATCTCCAAATCTCCCGTTTGTGTTTTCATCCCCACAATATATATGGTTTAAGCACCAAAGCTCACCACAGGCATTTCTAAGACATTGTTTTACCCTCTGTAATGCAAACAGGTACCAGCATGACCCGACCACATGACTTAAAACAACAAACCCAAGCAGATTTAAAACAAACTTGGCTAACCATGAGTCAATTATGAAGCCGCTTGTAGACTGACTAGCAATCATAGGTAGAACTCTAAAGAACATGGCAAGATACTGAAACTCAATTGCTACTTGCAAAAAGTGTACTGCATCATTTGCTCTAGAAGAACCATTGAACTTTTGGAGAACCAACCACATAGTCAGTTGGGAAAATGGCAAGACCCCAAAGAAGTCAACAACAAAGTATCCAGAAAGATAATTGAGAGCTATTCTTTTCGGATGTTCAACTAATATTCTAGATTCAGGAGCAAAATAAGCCAGTCTAAACTTAAGAAGCAGGTGCAACATGTAAATGAAATTAGCTTGGCTTCGCAGAACAAGAAGTACTTTTGTCATAGTCCTGTTAACTGCTATGCACATGTGATCCTGCTTTGCGTACAGCAGAAAGAGGAACAATGTGTCTACTACACCAGTAAATAAACACGAGAAAATGAAAATTTTGTTCCACCTTTGGACACTTTTAGCGTGAGGATGCATGATTCCTGGAATGAATTGATACAGTAAAGAAATAATTCTCTTTGCCCATCCTTTACTATCTTCATAATGGCCATTATGGAACGTACCGTTATTGGATTCTGGAGAGTTTACTGGAATGCATATTGATGATGTACTACGCATCAATACCTTATCTTTCTCCCATTCATTCATTGCTCAAGACAGCTCAAGTTACGATTTACAAACAAGCATGTATTTTGCAAGCAAAGTGCCATTGAAAATTCAGAGGGGAAGACTGATCATTTATATTCTAGTGAAAAGGTGCAACGACTTTGATTTCTAGAATTTCTTTTGTGAGGATTGAGTCGAAAAAATGTAGAGAGAAGATTCAACTTAGATTGGCGGAAAGTTGAAAAAATGTAGAGAAGATTCAACTTATTCGAATTTATAATTTATATATTAATAAATATTATTATTATAATAATAAAATATAAAATAAAATATAAATATTTATATTGAGCAATTTAAAATTTAAAATTTTAATATAATAAATTTTAATATATTTTATTTTAAATATTTTAATTTATTCCTTATTATTATTTACAATATTTATATGTGTTAATTTTTATTTAGGATTTACTCATACAATAATAATTTATGTATAGTAATTCATATTTAATTTTTATTTTAAATATTTTAATTTATTCCTTATTATTATTTACAATATTTATATGTGTTAATTTTATTTAGAATTTACTCATACAATAATAATTTATGTATAGTAATTCATATTTAATTTTTATTTTAAATTTTGCATCTCTTAAATTTTATTCAAAATCACTTTTTTTCAAATTACTTATAATATTATATATTTTTTTTATAATAATTTACTCATGTTATATTATTTATTTACATTCAAATATCAATCATATTTAAAATTTATTATTTAATTATGTGTATATCAATTCTTACGTAAAAATATTTATTATATTATATCAATATTTGATACGGGTATTAGATAAAAAATTAATATTATAAATTTTATCCAAATATATATATATATGAAACTTGTATATGTTATATGATATAATTTACATTAATGAACTAATCATAATATTTCAAATTTTGATAAATGAAGATTACCATAAATATTATATATCACATTAATATATATCACATTAATGATAATTATTAAAATGAGTTAATTAAGAATATGGATAAATATGGATAAAGAGCCTAAAAATGGATTGTGCAATGGGTCAAATTAAAGTTATAAATTTCGTCTGAGTCTAAATATGGATACCAAACTTAAGGAATGAGTTATTCAATAATTTATAATATATATTTATTATATTATATCAATATATAATTTACATTAATTAACTTACCATAATAATATTTTAAATTTTGATAAATGAAGATTATCATAAATATTATATATCACATTAATGATAATTATTAAAATGAGTTGATTAAGAATATGGATCTTGTCCGAATCTAAATATGGATTATCTAATGGGTCAAATTAAAGTTATAAATTTCATCCGAGTCTAAATATGTATACCAAATTCAAGGAATGGGTTATCCAACAATTTATAATATATATATATATATATATATATATATATATATACACACGCACGCAAAGAGAATGTGCATTGTTATTGGATTTATGATTTTAGAATAACCGGACTTTTGGAAAAAGCCCAAATGGCTCTCTAAGCAAAGAGGAAGAGAAGGATCTCACTCATTATGGTCTAAGTTCATCTAAAATCCAACCGAGTTACGCTCTGATATACCTTTTTTTTTTAAGGCGCTGATATCTAGGGTACATGGAATATATGGGATGCTAAAATCGAATCCTAAATTGAAATTAAATTAAAAATTGTAAATTTCATATTCAAAAAAATTATTTGATTATTTTTTAACTAAGTAAAATTCTTTGATTATAGTTCCAGTGATAATATAAAAATTCTAAATCGTTTTAAATTGTACCAATTTGTATCCTCATGTAGATAAAATTAAATAATGATCAAATTACGACTAGCTTATAATATAATAAATAAATACAAATTAAAAAGGGATAAGAAAAACAAAAAACGGAAAAATATATTATAAAATAAAACAGAGCAAACGTCCATTAAAATGCTTACGTGTGCTTCAACCCAGCCAGCTGGAGTAATTGCTGGCATATGTAATATTTTTGTTTTATTATAGAGAACTATAGATGATCCACCAAGTTATTAATCAATCAATCTTAACGAGATTTTATATTTGCACTATTTTTATGAGTAATGCTAGAAACTCTAAATATTGTTCCATTTTTTTATCAAATGACGTGGCATGACATATGAGTATATGTCTTATTTTAATTCGTGTTCATATTATTATAGAAAATTTATCAATTACACAGATGACAATTCACTATTTGAAACAAATTTTAAAATATTTTTTGGGATGTCTAGCATTTTTCTATTTTTATTAAATAAAATTCTAGAATATTTCGTATTTTTACAATAAACAAATATTCGGTCATTAATGTTGCACATATATGGTAAACATCGACATCATTCCTCTCATTCACTAATATGAAATTATTTGGATAATGATTCAATAATTGCTAATTACATGAAATAAACATGTTCCTCATTTTTCTTTAAAAGGTATAATATAATATTCCTTAATTGTGGCAGGTTTGGTTTTTTCCACCGCCCACTACATATAGCTTGAGAATAATCTAGCCTAATCTTGTAGTGCTAAGCACGTCTGTGTAAATTAAAGTAGTTAATTAAATCGTTACTGGCACTAGGATCTCCATATTTTCTAGTCTTAACTTAAAACGACGAAATTAAAGAGGAAAGTAGGGTTGGCCGCTGCTCTCTCATACGAGAGTCGACCCCTTTTTAGATCTAGGTTCTAGCCGAACTCTTCCATTCTCTTACAATTTCTCTTTCATTGATTTTCCTTCAATAAAATTCATTTTTTGGGTGTTTCCTCCTTCGTTGATTTTTTAAAATAAAATTCAATTTTTTTGGTGTTTGTGTGTCTCTCCTTTTGAAGTGTTTGTTTGTCTCTCCTTTTGGGGTGTTCTGTCATATTTTTGTTTAGTTATGTTTGACTTTATTCGGTGACGGATCTTTTGAAAATAATTTTGTTGTGTTTTTTGGGATCTGGAAAATCCGCATCGAAACTGAGGCGGTGGTGATTATTACAAGAGCTCACCTTTCACAACCAAAGATAATTCATCCTCTGGGGTTTTCAATACGGCATGACTATAGCTGGTATCCGGTATGTAGATAGCCGGGGTGCCGCTCCTCCCACCTCAGTTTATGCAATTGGGATTTCTGAACAGGCTAACAATAGTTTTTATTTCATAAGGTTTGTAATGTTGCTGCTTTCAGGGATATTGGTGCAATTTGGATAGTTTGAGATGTCTTCGATTTCGTTTTTAGTTTCAAGAATTTTAAAATTCTTTGTTTTAAACGATCAGGAAACAAATCAGCTAATTATTTTTAATATGTTGTTTATTTTTCAACCTGGTTGTATTGGCAGTTGGAGGTTTGTCCCGAATGTGTTCTGTTCTATTTAATGAAAATTGCTATTTGTTCGTAAAAAAATGATGAAATTAAATATAAAATTAAAGTGAAACTAATTTAAACCACCAATTTCAACAATTAACTGATAGTTAGTCATTTCTAATTTTTAAAAAATTATAAAAATTGTTTAATTCATAATTTTGTGAAATTCTAGTTCTGAAATACTCCTACTTCAGCGTACACAAAGAATGCAATGTGAATTAGCTAAAAAAAAGAATGCAATGTGATAGGGCTCCCCATAGGATCCTTAATTAAAGTTTATAAAAGTTTTCACATTATTTTGTTGCCGGCACGCTTTGTTGTGTCAAGCACACGCATTAGCTTGTGCTATGTTTGTTGCCGAATGCAATTATGCATTGTTTTTTTTGTTGAAGTAATCACTGTTATTTAAATTAATTTTAATCATATTTAATTTAAGTTCCTTTTTTTAATGGATATTTAATTAGTTTCTGATTGATAAGTACCTCCGAACTTTTTTAGAGGGATTTGATTGATAAGTATAATGTATACCAACAAATTTAGAAGTATCGAATTAGTTAATAAATAATTAGTAAAAAAGAATTAGTTAATAAATTAAATACTGGAATAATGGGGTATTACATGATGGTATAATTAATTAATTAATTACATTTAAATATATTTATGTAAATACGAAAAGATCCTCTAATTTTATTGTAATATTATAATCAATTAAAATTTATCATATGAAATTTGAGATCTATTTTAGTAACAAATTTATAACCACTAATATTTTCCTTCTTTCAACTAATTGTGATGAAATTCAAATTTTAACTGAAAAATTCTTAGTATAAAATTTCAAATAGGTCTCGTTCTACACAAATCAAAATGCACTTGTGTTTATTTGCTTAGAATTAGATTTTTTAACTTTGTAGTTTTATATTAACACTTTTTTCTATTTATATACCAAGGATTATATATTTAGAATCTCAGATCTATAAAATTATCACCTCGTCTACAATGGGTTCGGCCGACTTGCTTTTACCCTGTAATATATATATAAATATAAATTCATAACAATAAAATAAGAGTTGAAATTATTTTGTTTTGACCAGCTACGTTTACGAAACCTATATATATATACAAAGATTCCACTGCTAACCAATTACTGTGTATCTTATTGTATCTACGTATGATGGTGACAATTGTTTGTTTTAGATGCGACAAAAACCGTGTCCAGTTATTTGATAATGTGTTAGATTCTCATGTCAGATATATATTCATAATATTGCAATTAATTCACACAAATAATATCATTCGGTGTTGCAAGGACATGCAAGGGCCAAAACTAACATGTAGATTGTAGAGTCGACTTGATGTCGTCGTTCGTTTGTGATAAATAATATAACAATATACACAATATTGATCCATTAACTTTTTCATTCATAAATTTTATAAAAATACAATATTGAGAAAAATATGTTTCTTTCATTTTAAAACGTTTACCATCTAACAGAAAAAAATACAAGATATCCCCGAAAATTTAAACAATAAAACATTAAAGTCCGAAAAGAAACACTCATATATAACAATGTAAGTTATAAAAAAAATTATGAAATTTATTAAAACGCGTATGTCATCAATATCCACTCCAAGCTATATCTACATGTTCAAATAATTGATGTTATGCACCTGAAAATTACAAATAAATCCTAAATAAGTCAAAAATTAAAATAAGATCAAAATATTACTACATATATTTTTTACAATAATATCATATGAAATAACAATGCACAATCTAAACTAAAAGGAAAATCTAACCAAAAGAAAATCCTTTTGGTTAGATACATAATTGAATAAATTTATCTATTCAATATTCAAAAAACTTTTAAATCAAATTTAAAGAATCAATTAAATAAAAGGTAATAACTATCATTTAATGAGTAATAAATATGAAAATATATAACTTATACTCATTAAAATTATTTAAAACTAGTAATGACTAATACAGAATAAAATACAACTAAAATTTAGCTAATAAACTTAAAAATAATAAAAGTTGAGATTATTAACACATAATATTTATTAGAAATATAACTGAAAGTTTTAAATCTAAAAATCACATATGAATAGACAAGTCATTTGAAAATATAAAAGTATTAATACATAATTAAATCATAATAAAATTTGTAATATAACTAAATATTGATAAGCCATCAAAATGCACTTAATTGCCTCTTACAAGTCCAAAATATACGCCATCAATCATGGTCACTCACAAATGGTACAAAAAATTTAATTACCTTTTAAAATTCAAAAAAAACATCAATCAAGGCACTAATACATGGTACAAAATATTGGCATGAATATCCATTAACATTCAGACCAGTTACCATTAACAATTGACAAATACAATGTAATATTATTCAAATCAATTCAATTAAGTTGTCAGTAAATTGAATTCTTATCAAAAGATAACTCTATATATCAAAGATCAAAGTATATTTGTTAATAATATCAAAAATCATTTAACTAAACACTAACAAATATTATTTCATTTTTATCTCGAGATAGATTTACTATGAATGTTAAAGTATAAGGACTTGGGAACTCAATAAGAACAAACCAGAAACACTGATAACACAACCTCATCACAAAAATAATCAATTTAACTAAACACACATAATTTTACGCCAATTTACCAAATAACACACATAATTTTACACCAATTTACACACATAATTTTACACAATTAAACACAATTTCACAAGGCAATTAACCAAACAATCAATAATGAACAATCCCTTGCGTATAGACGATGAACTTTATTGTATGAATGAAACCCCTTGTGGATTATTGTGTTTGGATACAATTCATCCTTGGAGTTATGTCTCCATTCAAAAAAATAAAATAAAATAATGAACAAACGATTAATCAATACACATTTATAAAAGTTTACAATATTAAAATTAAAATTATGTGAGAACGAGATTAAAGAGATATCACCATACGTGTGTAATATATATACACAAAACAATTAGATAATCAAACTGTGAGATTGAGTCAATGTCTAAATTAAGGTTCTTATGCTGAGTCGACTGAATCACCATTGAGCCAACCGAGTTTAAGCCCTTGCCGAATCTCGAGCGGCTCCCACGATGTAATCTATACGACAATCTTATATGCAGATTAACATTGGTTCCTCCTTTTTTTCAAAAAAAAATATATGTGTGTGTATTGTTTGAACAAAAGGCATTCATGATCCATTATGATTTCGAAAAAAATGGTAGGTCATGAATTTTTTTAATATATTAATGCATCACCGTCAAATATAAATTTGATCCATGTGTGTGCCGTATTTACGTAGAGATGTATTAAATTATAAATTCAAAATTTTATTTTATTTAATTAAATATTTTTTAAAACACAATCTTCCATTAAGCTTGGAGGTCGTTTGGTTAACCATTTAATACATAGGTATTTGAAGTTCATGTTAAGTGTATATTGGCCTAGTTGTTTGATTACACAAAATTAAGGAAATGCAACTTCCAAGAAAGATTGAATACCCATAAAATATGGGAAGTTGCTTACCCACCCCTTGTGGTTATTTGTACTTCCTATGTATTTAAATTCCTATACGAATAACTGTTGGACCAAATCAAGTCTACTACTGCGTTTTTACTTGTCATGTTGTAACATTTTAGAACTTCATGTATATGTGGTAACTTAGTTCTTTAGTTTATACACTTGCAAATAGAAGCATGTTTCTACTGTAACTCCAATTGTAAATAGAAGGTCACGAGAATAATTACTGGTAGAAGATTCAAGTCAATATGGATCATGCATCAAGGGAATGCAGATCTCATCAAAATAAGGAGTTCAGAAATGAAATTGTTTCTAAGACAAATGATATGTCGAGAAGTCACTCTGTCGAGAAGTTTGAAGTGTAACTGGTAGAGAAGTCTCAAAATAGCCATTTGATCAGTATTCGATCAAGAAGTATACATTTGAGAAGTCAAGGAATTGAAGCCAATCGAGTTGTGTGAAAATGATATACATTTGAGAAGTCCAGAATAACAAATCGAGAAGTTAGATATTGAAGCAGTCGAGAAGTTGAGGAAATGAGTCATTCGAGAAGTCTAGTCTGACCGAGAAGTCTTCATATGAAGTGTGCAATCGAGAAGTCTAGACATTCGAGAAGTAATCATTTAAATGCTAATCGAGAAGTCTCAAAAGTATTCGATCGAGAAGTCTATCTCATGACTTCTCGAAGCTACATCAGTTGAGTATTCGAATGTTTCAAGAAGCTAGTTTCAAGGAAATTTGCAGAAGAACAAGACAAGTAATTTAAAGCATTGTCATAATCAGGTCAGTCAAACTTGTGAAGATAATGACAAGTCTACAATGAAGCTTGAAGGAAGAACAAGACAATGATAGAAGATAGAATGCAGATGGTACAGATTGTCAAAGTGAAAGACTTAGTTAAAAATATAATTAAGTAAAATGTAACGTTTCATTTGTCTGTTTCTAGTTATATTATAGCTGACTGTGAAAGCATGTGCACCAATGACATATTGTCTATTTAGTAGAATGCACAACTTCACAGTTCAGTGTGTGGAACAGAATCAAACCTTGTTTATTTTTCAAGAACAAGAAGCTGAAATTCACATCAGTATCTCAGATTTGTAGCAACTCATTTCAATATACAATTAGATTGAAAATTAAATTTTGAGTGTTTATGTTATTTCCGAAATCTTCTAAGTAAACACTGTTTAAGTTATAAAAACTACAAAGATTTGTTATTCAATTCATCAAGCCAGAAAACAAAAGAGAAAATCAAAAAGTTTAAACCATACATCCACCCCTGTATAGTTTCTGTTTCTCTTTAACAGTAACCAAATAATTTTTTACACTTTCTATTAATTTTAAATATCAAGGAAATGATACTTCTCATAGGAAATTAATTCCTATATACAACCAAACAAGCACTAGATTTATAATATTAAATTCAGTGAAATTTTTTTTAGTTACAATATTATTAATTTATTCTTTCTAGCGTTTTCTACAATAATCTTATTGCATTTTCACTTCCAAAATTTTTGGCTAAAATATCTACCCTCCCGCATATTTTTTAGTTTCCCTTGTCTTTTTCCTTTTATCTTGACAATGAAATCTCTGGGTGCTTTTTGGGTCATAATTATAATATAGGGGAGTTAAATAAAAAAATTATTAATATTAAATAATCTGCAATTTATTTTTAAATATATATTAATAAATTTGTTTTTTACATTTTACTTTTCATTCAATAATCAAAGACTTGTTTTCATAATTTCATAATAAAAAAAATCAATATATTAATTTTAAATTAATTGTTATTATTAAAGTAAAAAATATAATATTTAAGAGAGTCAATTTATTTTATACCTTTACAGAATTTTATATTAAAAAATTTTTGTCACGAAAAAGTTGATGGGATGGAGACTCACTCCGGTCCCCTAATTCCATCGTGGCTTATACAGACGCCTTTCTGTGATATATTGTATAGAATTTTTTTTTTTTATTGTCAATGAAAAATCAAAAAATATTTATACAAATCCGGTGGCGGAACCAGGATTTCAGGATAGACGTGACTCAAAATTTTAATATAAACAAAATTTTATTTGTTTAAAAACTCATGGTGACAAAATAGAAAATCACAACTAAATTTATATTCAAGCATTTGTGAAACTTATCCTCTATTTCGTATCATTATTATCTCATATACAGGAAATGTATGTGATATGTTTTGTTTTTAATTTTTAAATACTTTAAAATTTTCTTATACTTTGGTTGTGAAATCAATCTAAAGAACACTTCTAATATTTTTTTTTCTACTTTTTAATTTTTATAAAAATATAGATAATGTGCTCTCTCCGACTTAAGAAGATGACACTCTAAATGGTATGACTCCTCGATACATAGCATAGTCCATGTAAATTCACTTAAAATGTTTACTTAACCATGACAAGATCATGTATCATATTAGTAAATAAACGTATTCATTAGTTTAATGCGCGAAAAAAATTAGAAACGACAATCCAGTTCTTTGAAATCCCACGAGAGTAATATAATAGCGTACTCTAACCAATCATATCAATTTAACTTAAATTTTATTTTAATTTTATTGTATATTACTTCTTTGGAAAATTTTAATTAAACGGTTGTAAAATATGGAATAAAATCAAAAAATTTGGATAAATGTATAAAATCTTTTTTGTGAGAATTGTAATTGAACTATCCAATAATGAATGGTGTGATGACGTGAGAAATAACGACAACTAACAAGTACTAGAAATGTAAGTAAAAGCATCAGAATTGTAAAAATTAAAAGTTACCAATTAACAGGAACTTTAAAATGATTAAAAATAAAAAAAAATTATTGATTATTTAGACTCTAACCGGTTTTCAGCCTCCCATGGACAAACCCTAATATAATTTAATCATACTAACGCACCTTTCTTTGAAACATGCCTAATATAATTTAATTATAGTCGTGATTCAAATTGAACGGTCTAAAAAATTGTGAATATACTCAAATTTATTTATATATCAATAAAATATAATTCATAAACTTAGTGAATATTAAATTCAACTTTACTCAATAAAATATCAAAACTCCGCTCAAACTCTCAATAACTTTTAACTCACCTCGACTCAAATCACTTTCATAAATCTAATTACTATTTATTTATAGCTCCTTTCCAAAAACTCAATTTACTGATTGAAAAATGCTAAAAAGTTATTATAAATACTGAGTTGCCGCGTATCTAATTAATAATATTTTTATAATAATATAATACAATACCCCGATGCGAGACCCGCGTGCACCCCCGAATTAAAATAATTTGGCTCCGCCAGTTGGACCCTCCCCATAATTAGGCCCAAATCTTGAGCATCACTCATCTTCTTTACCATTAGTAACAGTTTTTATTACACAACTACTTTAAAACTAGTCTTATGAATGTTGTCTTTTCTTCAACTTCAACAACATACATCTCCAACCCAAGATTTATAACACTAGCCCATGTTTCCTACACAATTTTTAGAACATGGGTTTGTAATTTCATCTCACATTGACTAACACACACACATCATATTTACATACCCTTTTGAGATTTTTCTTAAATTTTATTGCTTTTTTGGGTACTGTTTTTGTTAGTAAAATGAGGGATTCTCTATCTTGTTTTGGTGAAAGTGGTGTTCAAGTTGCTGATACATCTTGTTCAAGTTCAACTGTAAGTAAAGCTTCACAAAATTTGGTTACTTGCACATATCAGTGTAAATTAGTTGGTAAATCTTGTTTTGTTACTGTTTCTTGGAGTAAGAATTTGATGGGTCATTGCTTAAGTGTTGAGATTGATGATTTATCACATAAGTGTTTGTGTAGAGTTGATGTTAAGCCCACTTTGTTCTTCAAAAGAAAAGGCTTTAAGTGTTTGGATGTGAATTCTTGCAAAATTTACATTTATTGGGACCTTTCTGTGGCTAAATTTGGGCAGGGGCCTGAGCCCCTTGAGGGGTTTTATGTGGGAGTTGTGTGTAAGGGTGAGATGGTTTTGGTAGTTGGAGATCTTAAGAAAGAAGCTCTGAAGAAAACTGGTGCTATTCCTTCTTTGTTCAATTCTATGTTTGTTTCGAAGAAAGAACATATTTTTGGGAAAAAGGTTTATGGGAGTAAAGCTCAATTTAGTGATAATGGACAGATTCATAACCTTACGGTTGAGTGCGATGAGAATGGGGTTGATGATCCATGTCTTATTATTTGTTTGGATAGTAAGCCGGTGATGAAGGTGAGGCACCTGCGATGGAAGTTTCGTGGTAATCATACTATATTGGTTGATGGGCTTCCTGTGGAAATCTTTTGGGATGTTCATAATTGGTTATTCGGCTCAACTTTGGGAAATGCAGTTTTCATGTTCCAAACTTGTTTGTCAGCAGAGAAATTGTGGACTGGTGAGACCTTCTTAGATACCTCGGAACGACAATGGTCTGGTTCACAGAGTTTTAAGGAGTCTAAAGTATCTGGTCTTGGCTTTTGTTTGACTTTGTATGCTTGGAAGAATGAGTAGGTGTGACTCTTTCTATTGTTCCATTGCAGTTTTCAGTCAGAAGATTTAAATCCAACATGATATACTGCTGGAATCAGGTCTAAATGTTTGCTTGATTATTTGATTTTTAATCAGTTTATTAGACTGTCAAAACTTTAGCTGTTAATTCGTACATTACTTATTTCATATTTTGTTTTTTTTTTCTTTTGCTAATTACACAATATGTTTTACTACTAAGTCCTATCATCATATGTTATACCCTTACGACTGTTGTTTTCTCTGTGCTTGCTTCAATGATTGAACATTTATAAAATTAAGTTTGAAATCTAATACAAATGAATGAAATAGACATTAATCCTTACTTTGTAATATGCAATATACATGGCTGAATGACACTTAATGTTATACTTTGTGGTTAGATGTCATTTACTATTCACATTTTTCCATTTCATGATTGATGTACTGGGAATAATCACAGTGCTGATAAATCTGAATATATTCATGGTTCATTTGAGAATTGAATTTGCTTTTGTTCTCATGGGAATTTTGGAATGAATAGTTTACATAACTCAGGATTCTTGCTTAGCAATTTCTCTTCAGGTAAGCATAAGTATTCATGGGTCACATCATTGCTATGCAAACAATCCAGATTTAAGTTATTGTGGTAGCATTTAATTTGAACGTTGTCTGAACTAGCTGACCTGTGCTTTAAAACAAGGGAATTTGTTTCTTGTTGAATCATACAAAAATAGAGGTGGGTTCATTTTTTAGTCACACTGTATCTTTTCATTGGGGGGGGGGGGGGGGGGTATCATGTAGAGAAATGGAAACTGAACACATTATGACAATGGCAAGGAGTTCTAAGCTGAGAATTCTGTGGTGCAGATAACTAGCCCTTTTTTTACAGTCCCTGTATAAAACATATTTTACTTATATAAACGCTTCTAATAAGTGAATTGTGCTTCATCCTCCCCTCAGTTCTCATGTAAATGACCAGTTAACATCTCTGTAAAGGTAGATATTCATTTTTCTGTTCTAACCAAGAATCATATGCTCCATAGATTGTAATTCAATGGACTATCTTCAGACTTGACCATATCCTCCCTTTTCTTGTCTGACCTTACTGTCTGCAAACGGTATGGTCTCTTCCTAGTATGTATCCGATGCACATTTTCTCAATCTATATGTGTTAGATTCAAATGAGAAGTAATTTTCATTATGATGACTAGGTAACCCAAGAAATATGATGGCTAATAAATCAGAAATTTTGGTCCATGCAGGACAGAAGCAAAATCTGAGACAAACTCTTTCATTAAAGAATGAGAAATAAAAAGCAGGTTCAATGTATGAAAATAAATAATTTAATGCAAGGCAAAAAGTGGTCTTGGACAAGATTAGAATGTTTTTTATTTCAAAGACTCAGACAAGGGAACCTAGTTGTATAACAGTTCTGTTGTAATGTAGCCACTTGCTTGTTTGATTCTGGGATTAATTCCTATATTACTTTTCATGGTAAGATCTTCACATGTTACGGTGGTCTTCGCTCTGTATAAACGGGACAGGGGAAGCACGTTCCTAATTGTCCTACTTTGAATACTTTATTGTGTGTGCTGAATGACCATTATAAGACATTAGATGTATAGGTGAAAAAGCTGTCTTAAAACCCGTCTTGAGATAATATTTGCTGTAAGCTTGATGTAGATAATTGTAGTTTAGACCTTAGTTTTGGTGAAAGCGAAGGGAACCTTATTGAAGATTCTGTCTTCTGTGTGTACGATGAAGGCACATATGCAAGAAGATTTTTTATGGGAGGGAGCCAGGCCCCTGTACAAAGGGAGAGAATTCCTGCATAAAGATAAAAAAAGAGAGTTCCTCATAAATGGAAACTAATGATTCTCTCCAAACAACACATGATGGCTATTGAATTATTGGCAATGGAAATAGAAGTTGAAATTTCTATGAATAAGCTTTGACAGTGTCTTTTTGTGTTTTTGCAATGAATGAAGAGATTAGCTCATTTGACTTGAGGGAAGCTCTTTGATGTGATATGTGATGGAACTCACTTTTTTAGTGTGACTGATAAATAGTCACAGGTGTATTAATGGCATGGAAGGAATAACTACCAGAAAAGGACTATTTTTTTTTTGAGTTATTGGAGTATCACACTTTTGCTCAGCAGCTCAGCACTCAAACCTTGATATAGCAGCTGCTATATTTATGTAATACACTTGAGTGGAATGGAATCTAGGGAACTGATATAACCACCCAACAACCTCTAACTAACTCAATAGTTGGCCAGTCATTACTTCACTCGCTGTTGCTGAGCTGAACACTAACTAATTTGCTAGCACATTGATACTCAAGTGCTTCTAACTTGAGCAATTAGCATTAATTTGGGTTATAAACATATGTAGTACAATTTACAACCCAACAGTCCCACTTATGTGAAGGCAGTAGGACTCCCAGTGATCTCCTAACATGATATACATGCCTAGCAGTAACTTCAACTCTAACAGATCATTTAATCTCTTGTCCTTGTTCAGTTGTATGTCAGTTCGTTAACAAATCATTAATCATGTTCATCTGGTGTTTCAAAAGGCTGTTGTAGTGTATTTGATGTAACCAATGGATAATGTTAGTTGAAGCTATTTTCTATGTCTTTTAAGTATTTAATCCAAGTGTCTGTCATATGAAGGAACTTCAGTACCTTATATGATCGTCGGAATTGTTGTTGTAGAGGCCATTGAGGACTGCCTAGTTGCTGGATATCCAGGGATTCAAGATTTATTCAGATAAATTGTAATGTTTTCACGTTTGTAAAGAACGGGGAGACCAAACAAATGATAATTTTAAGAGCGTCATTACTCGGATAATCGGCTATTTTTCAGTCGAATAAGATACATACTCTTATACCAGGTACATAAAACACAGCACGACTAAAATATCCAGAACAAACTCTCATACAACACATCTCAATACAACCATATCATAAGACACATATGGGTTTTAGTTCTACAAACATCTCTCCGATTCATATGACTTTAAAAACATCATCCTTTAGACCACTTATTATTATTTTACATATGGCAAGGATGAACAACAAAGTGATCAGAAACACTACATGGCCTTGAAGATTTCAGTGCAGTTTGTTCTTCTGTAGGATCGAAATATCCAAATTCGTCTGGTGAGTTCGAAACAGAGCTTCATCACACCATCCATGGCCATCATCAACAGTTGGCATCCTCACCTCCATAAAAGGATTCACTGGAGTCTGACCACCGGGCATAACCACCCCTGCTAAGACCCTCAGAACATTCGAAGCATCAATATCCATGCATATAGTAATTTCTGGAATTCCTTTTGGAGCTGGAGGTATCCCAGTGATCTTGAAGTAGCCCAGCATATGATTCTTTTCGACTACTTTCTCATCACCTTCGTAAACAACAAGCAAAGCCTCAGGTTGGTTATCATGAACAGTTGTGAAGACAAGCTCTTTCCTTGCTGGTATTGAGGTGTTTTTAAGTATGACTGGTACAAAGCAATTTCCATCAGCTCGAACTCCAATGCTCAGTGGTGTGGCCTGAATGGTTAACAGATCTAAACTGCCAAATGGATCACTGATCCCAGAAGCCACTGCTCCTTCCAATGCTGCTCCACAAACGGCTGCCTCCAATGCGTTCATACCTGTATACAATTCCTCTGTTTTGCACACTTCCTTGACAAGTTTTGTTACCTTCGGAATATTTGAACAGCCTCCAACAACTATTACATCATTAAGATTTCCAACATCCACTTTGGCATCATGTAAACACTGGATAACAAGCCTCTCACAATGTTCAAACACTGCCCGATTTACTTCCTCAAATTCCTTCCTGTCAACAATCTTACAGATTTTTGTTCCATTTCCCAAGTCGACATCAATTTGGACATTGTCCTCATAGGACAACTTATGTATGGCATCCTGTGTTGCAACACGAAGCAGCCCAATTATCTTTATCTCATTGATGCCACGACTTGAAATAAGATTATCCAAGTCAGGTAAAAGATAATGCATCATATTTTGAAGTAAATCTTCACCTCCAATAACGCCTCCTGCTAAGGCTTTTATTTGTGACACCCCACCTGCTGTCACAGTCACAGCTACATCAGTATACCCAGCACCCATATTGAAAACGAGAGCGATCTTTTCACTTCCACTACCCACGTCCTCATGTAAATGCTGGTGCTGTGCATATAACAAAGCAACAGCAGTTGGTACAGGCATTAACCTTAGGACATGAAGGCCAGCCATAGCACATGCTCGTTCAATCCGGGTGATTTGAAACCGACTTAAAGACACTGGAATTGTTAAAACAACATTCCTAACCGGGCGTTTAAGCTGAACCTCAGCCATGGCCCTTAATTCAACCAGAAATATTGCAAGAACTTCTTCAGGAGTAGTAGACCTCCATATATGATTGACCAAGGCTGCAATAAACGGCCTGGCACCTATATCCAAAGTTTGGACCAAAAAGGGGAGGTTCTTGCTTGCGTGAACAACAGGGTCAGTGTCAAGTCTACCAATCAAACGCATCATGTTGAAGATTGCAGCACCGGATAACACTTCATACTCATGTGAAAGCTGATTATTAACTCCACCTGTAGGAGTTTCATCTTTGAAGGTTACATATGATCTCATCATCTTCTGGTTCCTTGCGTTCTTGAGAAGCTCAACTTGAGAACCATTCCAGAATGCAACACTACATTGAGAAGTCCCTATATCAACCCCAATTGTAATCTCTGGAAAGGGTGTTGAAGATTTCTCCTCTCCAGTTGTTTCACTGTCAGATGCCACAGTATAAGCTTGTTCAGCCATGCCTGCAGAGTTCAGATTGAATAGTTACAATTTCATCTTCAAAATTAACAATACAAAGCTAGGCTGTGCATGATTGACATCAACAATAAAATCCTATATTGCAAGAATTATCATAAAAATACTCAAACAGAAATTAATTCAAACATGTGTAAGACATATAAAAACATTATCAACCACAGTAAAATGTAACAGACAGATGCAGTTTAATACGGAGTATCAACTTATTATAAGTAGAATGTAAGAACTTGACAGACTACATATACATAGAATTAAAAGGGAAAGCTGAGAAGAAAGTATACTTACCGACTTACAGTAGATAGATACGGATAGAGATAGATAGATACACAAGTAGTTGGATGAACAAGTTAGTAATGCATGTTGCTGACTAATACAAGACAGAGTCGGTGTTGGCACAGGGTTCTAGACCTTGCCAGAGACTCTAGAAGTCGCATGCCTTTATTTTCCCCCCCTATATATATATATAATTTTGAAAATCGTCAATTATTTTACCTTATATATAGTTATATACCAAGAGTTCCACTTTTCATATTAGCCACCTTCTATTCTTTTTGGTTTTTTTTATTCTGAAAATTAATGATATATTTAAATATTAATTTTTAGTTTCTAATAACTGTGTATATAAATTAATATAAGAATTATAAACACAATTCAATTTTCTCTATAAGACCTAAGTATAGGCTGTGCAGCCTTCTTATAATAAAATTCAAATTTATAAAACGAGTTCAGCTTGTGAAAAGTATTCCGGTCAAAAAGCTTATGAAGTATTTTAGCAAACATAATAAACAAAGAATTATAATTGTTTTTTTTAAAGTTCAGCTCATTGAGTATATTGATTATAAAGTAGATATAACATTGGTTGGCCTTTGTTGATAATGTGTTTTTTCAAGTTTAATTTGAATTAAAAACTAATTAAAACTATCACTCGATACTCTTTTGGTTCATTGTAGATATTCATTCTTTTTGGAGGTTGTAGTATCTGGATATTTTTTTTTAAATTCCTAAAAATTTTAAAAATATGCTTGATTAAAAAATAATTTATTATTTTTTAAGAAGTACAAGTCATCACATGACTTTTAAAAGACACTAAATTCTATTTTATGGAAGCACAAGTCACCACGTGAAATGTGAGTAAGCAACTTTTTATCATATTATATAGGTATTCTAATTTCCCTCGGAGTACTACTTCCAAATTTATATTTTATAGAAAATTAAAGTTCTAAAAAATGCATATATGTCAACCAAACAACCTCTGAAAATTGAATTGTTTAAATTAACCGGTATTTTTGTATATGTCATAATACAAAAATTTACTAATTTAAATTTAAAATTTTAACACAGGTATACAAAAAGTATACAAACAATAAAGTATATGAAATATTAATATGATATTTCAATTTTATTTCAGCTATACGATACAATATTAGAGTACATGAAACAAAAAATTAATATTTTTATGCAATTATATATTATTTCAATAGACGTGTTTAAAAATCCGTAAAGATAATATTTTATTAATAAAAATAATTTTTATGAAATTATAATATTTATTTTTTAAATTATTCATATAATAAGAAATGCATATAATGCGAGTCTATTTAATATCAAATTTGAATATTTAAACTTTTACTAAAAATATAAAATTATATGATAAAAACAACGTAATTGTTGCCAGGTATTATATAAAATTCTATCACAAATATTTATAAGATTTAGCAACTATAGAACAAGTAATCCTTCATGATTTGATGTTTACAAGATAAAAAAAGTTATGCAGTAAAATAATTAATTCAATTTTATTAAGTTGATAAAATCGTCATTTCTCTCATTTATTTCTTCAGTATAGAAAAAAAAACTTATCCAAGTGCAAATTATTGGAATTCACTACTTGAAAACACCTAATAAAATTATTTAAAAATACATAAAATTTTCAATTTATAAATTATACCTAAATCAAACGAAAATTTATAAATTATAAATAAATCAAACAGACCCGTAAGCTAGTAAACATATATAAGAGCAAAAGTAAAAACGATATAATTAACTTATATTATAGATTAATGAAATTATAAATTAAGAACTAATTATTATTTTTTGAACAAAAAAAAAACTAATTATTGTTTTTATCTTTAGTGTGGCGCAGTGGTAGCCCAGCATGGACACCTGCAGGTCCTGGGATCGAAACCTGATACTCATTTCATTTCTTTTAATCACTTCTTGGCATGTTTAGTTATACAGTTATTACTAGGGCAACAATTCGAACATGCGAAAAGTTAAGAAATTGTATAAATACATACTCACTTCAGAAAATGAGCTTTAAAAAAACATGATAACCAAAAATTACAAATCATCATATATCATACACTTGCTTTCCAGTGAACTTAACATCAATTGGGCTCACATTTTTACCAATGTTCCTCATGTTCTGGTTAGCCCCAAGACGCCCTGGGTTCACTTTCTCAGGGTAGACTCCATCTTTAGGATGCAAATATTGGACTTCACCACTTGGAAACACCCTGTAAAACTGATACTTAATCTTGTACTTGGACCTCAATCTAGTCCCAAGTGCCAAACACTGTTCTTTCCGGGCTAGTTTCAACAAGTTTGGGCCTTGTCTCATGATAGCAGCTCCGCCAGTTGGCATTTCAAAGATTTGCTCCTTTGGTGATTCCCATGTTATGACATAAAATTCTTCTACTTGGGCTTTTCGTAAAAGCCCACCAGTGCTTCCACCAAAAATTGGTGATGGGGTGTTTGGGTCTAGTTGGGGTGGAGTAAAGCCCGCGGGGGCTTTTTCCTCCACCGGGGCTTCCGCTGTCTTGCCATCCGCGGAGGCCTTGATGGCTATCCGCGATGGCATGACGGTGGACTTGAGTGGCTTGGTGAAGGAAATGAGAGAGGATTGTTTCCATGGGGATTTTGGGTTGGTGAGAGTTGGGGTGAATAGAGAGGCTTGTGTTGCCATAGCCATTTTGAGAGATTTCGTACAAGTTTTTAGTGTGTGTATGTAATAACCTTATGTGCTATGGGCTGATGTTTTGGTGGCAAGTGATTTTTATTGAAATTGTGATGAGCGGTGCAGGGAGATATGTAATATAGATAAGATTTTGGGCCAATTAGAATGTGTTGTTTGATAGCCAACTCTTACCCACAATTTCATCTTATCTGCTTAGTGGCCACATGTTTTGTTATCGTTTGATTTTTTATTTTTTGGTGTTTCGATTTAAGTTTTCCATTTAATAAAAACATATTGTATATTCCCTCCTTCCTAGACTAGAGGTTACCTTAACTTTTGGCATGTTAAGATATATTGATGATGTAACTCTGTAAATTATTTTTAAACTTTATTTTATAAATAAAAATTAAAATATCAAATTTTTATTTACAAATATAAAATTAAAAAAATAAATTACACAATTATCCGGTCAATACACGTATACATGCCAAAAATTAATAGGATATCTAATTTGGGATAGAAAGTATTAATTAAGAAGCTAAAAATGATAGTTACAAATTTGATTTAACATTCCGCACTCGTATAATATATTTAATTATAACTAAAGATAACTAGGTGTTTTTGTCAAAAACCAATTATAATATATTTAGCTAAAGATCAGAGTGGCGCAGCGGAAGCGTGGTGGGCCCATAACCAACAGGTCCCAGGATCGAAACCTGGCTATGATAGTATTTTTTTTTACTGTGCAGTATCCTTTCCTGCTGTTGAAGTATTACTCGTGTCATAATATTTACCAAACTAGACAAGTGCATGTATTGGCCAGGTACACAACATTCATCTCTCATAGACTCACAGTGACTTTCAACTATTATCAAGGACAGTCTCTACATATGCTGGTTGCTCTCATGCTGTGTTCATCCATCTCGAATATGGCATTTCTGTAATACATGATGATCAAATATGAACAGCGTTGCTTCTTCTTTTACTTACCAAGTGAACAGCCTGTATTGAGGTCATAGATTTGTTCCTTAGATTTAACATTTCATGCTGTTATCTCCGTCAAACAGAGTACTTCTAATAATATAATGGTCTGCAGTCTAATATTAGTACTTTAGTAATTGAATGGAGTATAATCATACATACAGTAATATAGGGGGGGGGGGGGGGAATAGCCTTTCAGCGGCCATCTCGTAATTTAATAAAAAAAACTAAAGTAAAGACCGGAATCTAACAATATTAACATACAAATATCTTATGTTGCAAACTGGTGCAGGTTTTTTTGCAATTTCTTGTCATTTTTATTTGGATCGGTTTTGGTGAGTCGTGGCCACTTTCGTAAGTACGAGTTTTATATATGTTGAATATATATTTTATATGCGTACGACTTAATTGCGTTTTGCTTATTAGATGTGTTTATTCTACCTTAATTTTATTTTGACTCTGAAATCACTTCTGGCTCTGCCTCTAATATGTTTGCATAATCACCACCCTAATTCCAAACAGCAGTTGCATGTTATAACTTGTATCAAGCAAGAAATCACAATGCACAACTCTTATTTCCAGTCACACTTTGCATTCATCGCCATCAAAATTTAGTGCAATCCTTGACACCACTGATTATACGGTACCTTTCTCCTCTTTTTTTTTCCAATTTAAGTAATGAAATTGTATAGTTGAGCTCTTAATGAGTTGTGTTGTATTCTAAACTGCAGGTCGAACGTTTCAAAGATAGAGTCGATAAGTTAAAAAGAGATGTTTGAAATTTTGATGATGAAATCAAGCGTACCCTGAAAAAGATTTACGAGAATCAAACTAATGATCAGTGGGATTTGCATGCTACTGCTCTGAAATTCAGACTCCTCAGACAACATGGATATAATATATCCGAAGGTAAAATATAGTCCTTTTTGCTCTTAACCAAAGCTTACACATGGTTAAGATGCATGTCTATTATAGTGTATATAAGTACGTGTGAAATAACATGAATGACATAAAATCTTTTTTGTGCTGCAGATATTTTTAAGAAATTTATGGAGAACGGAAGCTTCAATGCATGTCTTGATGATGATGTAAAGGGAATGTTGAGTTTGTACGAAGCTTATTACTTTTCCTCTGAAGGAGATGCTCTAATGGAGGCTGCTTGGTGCTTTACATCTAAAGCACTTAGAGATCATTCAGACGATAATAGTGATCCCTGTTGGAAAATGTGGGTAGAAGCCCCACATTGTCAAGTCATTTTGAGCATAAGTTTGAATGCTTCTTGATTGCGTGCGCGCAACAAGTTATGATTGGAGTACGTTCGTCTTCGAGAGAGCTTTCCAACGCATATTTAAGTATTCAAAATGATCAAGGAATGGATGAGATGATTATCCAAAGTTGGTACCTTGAAAGTGGAAATATAGAAATGAGAACTTGAATCCCACATTGAATTGGAAAAGTGTTTTCCATGCCTTTATATAGTAGAACACTTATGGAGTGTTTAAGATGTGTTCCACACTGGACTCGAGACATCCACCGTTCTCTTCTCTGTTTATTGTCATACACTAATTTGTTGTTTGCACACACAATCACTCCGTATATATAATTGTGTTTTTGGCAAATTGATTCACAATCCCAATCTTAGCATTTACATGATTCCTGCATTATTAGAACTTGCTAAGTTGGAATTCAACATTGTGCAAGGAATATACCAGGAGGATTTTAAAAAATTAACAAGGTATATAGTACTCATACTGCTATTATTAGAACTTGCTATTTTTGATCTTCTTAGAGCATGCCATGATACTTATAGTGATGGGGATGCATTTGCTGTTCAACATGTTGGTAAAAGTAAGCTTCTGCTAAATGCACTGATTGTGGAGCCTATCCCCGTGTAAGGATGTTGGAATTGGATCTAATTTCGTAGCAAGTTGGAATAAAGTTTGGAGTTTCGTTTATTTATGTAATTAAGGATGCTACAATGATGCTGAGTGTGGCTGTGTGGATTTGGTTTGATTTTCTACACATATCTTTCTACTTCAAATATAAACTTTTGTAAATTTTATTCATAATGTCCCTAAATAAGTTGACACCAGCCTTTATCAAAGAGATACCAAACATCACACTAACAACTCATTGGCATTCTATTAGCATTCCACGAATTTTAATAAAGAGCCTCCAAGTGTCCTGACCTGCCATGTATGGTAAAGTTGCTCTTACCACAACCGAATCCCAAAACTGCTAAACCAATAAAACATGAAGGTGTTAGAGTAAGGTCAGTGGGAAACCTAATTAAGTCCCCTATTTTTGGGTCCCATTTTGATGCCACGTAAACAAAAGGAGAATGTATGATTAACAGCGAACTAAATAACTAAAAATAATGTGTTGCAAAATGCTGTAAGAAGTTCTCTGCGAACTGCAAAGAGTAGTAGCTACTGCAGAGTGCAGCGGGGGAGGGAAGAATCCATGCTTCCTAGGCGGCTATGATATAGGAGATTTCAAGTGATGTTCTGATTTATCTTCCTCTCTGTTGTACAGTTAGCTCTAGATTTGTCAGTAGAAATTAGTGAGGGGTCTCATTTTGGTTTCTGATTTCGTGAATAAAATTCATCCAAGGGACAGTGGTCATCATATTAGTCTGCAACAATCAACAGATAAACTGGATAGAGAACGATTTGATTTGAGCTCTAGCCATATACCTAGTTTTGATTTCATTATACCTGATCTTGTCGACAAACTGCATGCAGTGAAATTAAAGTATATGATCCCCCCCAAGCTTATATTTATATATTTAGCTTCAATTTGGAATGCTGTTGTGTGGATGATGCTCTATAAACTTTCATGTAAAGATTGTCACTTCAACTGCACAAAAATATCTCAAAAAAGCTGTAGGAAAAAGAGTTGGCCATGTTTAACAATACTACTGATTATTAGTCTAGATAGAGCTGCCAAGTAAGTTACTTTTTCAGTTTTACTTTTTATTGTAGTTTGTAAGTTGCGTGACCTCAGCATGCATGAATCATATTGAAAGCTTACCGCAGTGTTTCTGAGGAACCAAATCACGTCAAAATTGTGTAAAGATAGCGCATACGTTGTAGTTGAAATTACCTCAGAGACGTGTAGTTTTGAGGAAGCATTAATACTAGGAAAGAAATTTACATTGTCAAATTGTTTTGTATCTGGATATAGGAAAATGAGAATAATATTTCTCTTTGGCATTAATGCAAGACAAGTACATTGACCCTCTTCTTTTCTTGCTTCTTTAACTTCTGCACTTTATCTGATTTGGGGTTCTCTGGTGAACTGAATGAATCTGATAAACTAATAGCATTTCATGTAGACCGGTAGCAGCTACAGGTGGACTCATGTTCAGTTATGATGTTTTTGGGACGTTGAGACTAATAGTATAGTACCTGCCTGATACACCAACATCATAACCAAACATAATCCACTGGTAGCTGTCATTATACATGAACTGAATATTTCTCCAATGTTCTTCCTTCACTGGCTGCCAGAGACCACAAGTCCTCCACCGAGCATAATGTATGATACTGCATAGTATAATTACTCTTTTGTATGTAGTCTGTCTTTGTATGGGTAGGTATTGAAGTAGGAAAACAAGTAGGTAGTGTGTCAATTAGATGATGTGTTTACATTGACAGTGCTTTGGGGTTTGTGAGTAAGGTGACAGAGTGTGATTATTTAGATAAGGTGCGAAAAGAGTGTGATCTATCAGACTAATAAAATATTTTGTATAAAATTAACTAATATAATTCCTTGCTCTTGGTTAATACATTATGATTATAACTATGATCCCCGAATTGTGAGAATTTTGACTTATCAAACATTAAAGATTTGGAAATAACTCAGTTATGATCAACATAAAAATCCTAAAGCTTGATTACATGAATATTTCTAATTATACAATCATACATAGGTGTCTTACCCCCCTTTTCCGCCAATGTCAACATCCAGCACCACCCCCTCCGCAACCTCCACCTCCGCCACAACATGCACCCTGGGTAGCTGCTATAGTTCCAAAAACGAACATATTTCCATCCATAGCACTACTCGGAACTGTCATGCTACCCGTAGTAATTCTTTTCTTGTTGCCAACACTAATGACCATGACCATGACCCGGAGACAATGGTACAATACAGTAACAGCCACGATGACCATGACTAGAAAGCCGCCAATGATGAGGCCAGGGAAATATGCTTCCATTGCTAATCAACAAGGAGTACAACAGCACCACTCAAAACGAAAGAGATGAATTATCAGGGTTATAAGAGTAAGTGGTGTTGAGTTGAAATATTTTCTTATGCACACACCAACTTGTGCATTTACAAGCCATTTATTGAAGTTTCTACTTAGAATCCAGTATTACTATATATGCATCCCTGAGGCTGAGAGTGAGGCTGGACCACAGTCCCCTGCAGCCAAACAGTTACTAAATAATCGAAAATGTTAATACACAGCAACCTATGTAGCTACCTATGTCATAATCATCCAACCAAAATCTGATCGTGAAGATTTTGCTTAATTTGTAAAATTTAACCAAGTGCGACTGCAATCCACGTTTCCAGTTTCTTGAAATTAATCCAACTGTCATTCAAGACCATTAAGCCAGCAATAATAGATACGATACTTTTAGGAATTTTCTACCGTAACAAATAGAGCAAGTCATATCCCTTTTACACAAGAATCTGCAGGAGTACTATGATTCTACGAATAAGAAAATACCAAACGACTACTGGTCATAATTTGCATGATAGATATACCAGTCATTTATATATGATGCAGTACGTAACTTGTAAAGTTTACTGTTAACATGTATCTGGATCAGAAAAATGAGTAGGATGCGATTATCCTTTGCCTTTGGCAATGCTAGCTAGTTAAATATGTTGCCTGTTTTCTTAGTTATATTACATTAAAAAAATTCTGCACTTGATTTGCTTTTTGATTTGTTTGTGAGGTAGATAAATCTCTTGACTCATCAGACGAGGCAATTAGCAAGTCATTAATATCGGATATTTACTCTGGCCCATTTAATTTTTAACATTTTTGAGATAGTGTGGCATTTTAAGGTGCATAACTTATTTTTATAATTTTATGTTTTTGAATAAAAATTGAATATTTAAATTTGTAGTTTGAAAAAGAATAATTTAAAAATAAATTATGAAATTATATTTTATATGCACTATAAAATGCGTGCCGGACACTCTCTCAGAAATATTAAGAATCAAATGAGATTAAGAGAGCACTTTTTTTATTGTGCCTAAGAATGCACTTGTAACGTTTTGGTCATCTTATAACTTGCGTATAAAATAGTACTTGATAATAATATTATGAAATCTTATGATCTTATCTTGTACCGAAAGTGCAAAAAGCACACACTGTAAAAGCACGTTTATATATATATGTTAACGCGTCAATTGCATGTACACAATCTAGTTTGATATTGCTGACCTCATAATCATAAGTAGCATGCTTTATCTAATTAACTACTCTAATTTACTTTTAACTTTATTAACAAGGCACCCTCTTTCTGGAGGGAAGCTGGCTTGACTTGCGTTTTCCCGTACAAATGTTATAGTAATATTTGGAAAGTCCTCGTTACAAGCTCAGTTGTTATTTTTATGGCATGTTTTGGCTTTTATTAAAAAATATATCTCTCACTAAAACTAATTTTACAATTATAAAATATTTTTACAATTTATAAAAAAGTTAACTAGCAGAAAGATAATAAAGAAGTTATTAGGCTGCGAAACAACTCTTAACTGTACATTAATAATTAATGAAAAGATTATTTTTGTGCGGCCAAATTAGAACAATTTTTTTTAGATACCAATACATCATTTAGTTATTTATATTTGAGATAATTGTTTTTTATTTCATATTTTTATTGAACATCTTATGCAATTTTCACTCACTTAAAAAATTACTAATTTTCACTTTGAAAGAAGAGGGGTTGTTCCTAAGGGTGGATGAACAAAATTTTAAAATAACAGGGGTAAATTGTATATTCATAATTTTTATTGATGTTTTTTTTTGAAAAGGGAAATTAATTTAATAATGAAAAGTCATACGACATCTACAAATACAATCGAAATTAAACAAACGCTTAAACATATCGTTATTAAATCCTTGTTTCTTAAAGAGACAATCAAACGACTTTTTGAAGATGATACGAATATATGTACTTGTTATCATCCAACTGTTTTGAGCAATCGATAGTAAATGCGATTTCATAAAAACTTTTATCACATAATCAAATCCATGAAAATCTCGCAGATCTATAATCTCGAACATGAAAACTCTCATAAGAAGGAGATACTAATACAAAACCCAAAAAAATTAGGAGTTTATTGAAGAAAAACAAATATTTAATCAAGAAAAATGAAAAGTAAAAAATGATTTGGGCTTTTCACCCGTGAAAACCAATGAAAACTCCTAAAAAAATATTAGGGGCGGCTACTCAAGAGAGAAGGGTATGGTTCATTGATGTTAATAATAAGTTGGAATTAAGAAAAAAACTTGGAAGCCATGGTATAAAAAGTAAACAACAAAACTAAAATTAAAAAATCACGCACGCGATTAATTAGTACATCAAGAGATGTACGTGGAGAGTAGTTTGTACTCGGAAATGACCAAGCTTTTTTCACAGGTGGGATGATAGAAAGTTGTATGAAGATGATCTATTGCAGTTTCCAAAATTCAGGATTAACCCTGACGTCAAAATAATTAAATATCAATCGATTCCCATGCTCATTTGATTTTGTAATTGAATGACAAACAAAGTAGCTTTGAAGCATAGTGATTTACGAGAAGAAGTTACCTGATTTCCTTATTTTTTTGTAAATGACCTATTTTTGTATATTATGCGTGCACCCAGACTTGAATAAAAAATGAACTAGTTAGTCAAATAAGTTGACCAAATTACCGACATCTCAATCTTCTTAAACTACACGATACCCAAATACTAGTTTGATAATTCTATGTACACCACTCTATATCTCAACCGAGAAAAGTCATGGCTGCCGCGTCCATGTATGCTATTTATTCCAACTTCACGGACTTAATGTTGTACATATGTGTTTGTCTAATTGTGTGAAGGAACTATTAATATCGTATATTTGTGTATTTCAACCCTAGCTCTAGCTATAGCTCGTAGATTGTTATTAAATATTGTAGCAGTTGGTTAACTGAATTGAGTTACATCGCTTTTGTGGTTGCCGTAAAATTTTAATGATATTTTCACATTCTTGCGAATAAATATCAGAAATTTACTATTTAAATATAAGTTCAAACTTATATTTATCCTGTAAAAATCTTAAAATAATAGTATATATGTCATCGCCCTTTATGTACAACTTATTTTCAAACATTACGTACGTACACATAAACAAGCATATATAATTCTCGAAACAATTTATATCATCCATCATATTATAAAATGTATATTTTCCGTCACTTTAGATTTTGCTTTCAGTGTCTGTTCACTTGAATATTATTAAAATATTCTAATAAATAAAATTATTAGAATAAATATTACTATTTAATACTCCCTCCGTTTGATTTTATTTGACATTTGACTTTTTGACCCACATAGTTAAATTTATTATTTTTAAAATCTTCTTTTTTTGAATAAAAATATTAAACTAAAACTTTTATTCACAAAAAGAAAATTTTAAAAATAATAATTTTAACTATATAGTCAAAAAATTTAAAAGAGTGTGACAAAAAAGTCAAACGTCAAATATTACTAAACAGAGGGACTAATACTGTATTACAATTTTATTGAAAAACATGATAATCTGGGGAAAAAAAATACATAACACAAAAGGATGAGAAATACCTTGGACTAAATTTGATAAGATGGCACCCAATTAATTACCAAGTCTAAACACATCTTTGGATACGGTGCAACTTAAATGTAAACGGATAACTGGATAAGGTGTGAGGATTACTAGTAATTCCCATTTCACAGTGTATCCTTCCGGTCCAATTTGAATATTTTATGTGTTTAAAAAAATTAATTTTTCTAAACTTTTATTTAAAAAAGAAAATTAAAAATAATTCATGGTTTCTATATTTTTCCAAAATATCTCAAAATAAGTATAAAAATTAAATTATACTATTAAGAACTTAAAGATGGTTCATTAACTAACGTGAACTAAATTTGGCAAGTTTTTATATTTTTGGCAACTTGCAGTACTCCGTATTTGTAAAGAGCAGAAAGCGAATATAGTGTCGGAAAGTGATAGAGTACTCTTATTGACTTGAAAAACTTGGAGCTTCCACAATCAAATTTGCTACCTTTGATTCATATTCATACTGGGAATTGTGACGTTGATGAACCGCTGGCTCACTCTTGACCGTCGAATTGTCCAATAACACACATGCATACCATGTACGTAGTTCGTACATACTATTCTTCTCGCTCTTCCCTGCTTACTTTGCCTATATAATGCTCTTACCTTCACATCAAATTCTTCACTCTTTCTCACAAGTCTAGTTTATCAAGTTGAGACTTGAGAAGAAGTTTATAGTATCTTGCATATACACAAAGATACACATATATAATTGTAAATCATTCATCATGGCTGGTGGAGGCATGGTGGCCTCTAGCGGAGGAACAGAATTCGAGGCCAAAATCACCCCCATAGTCATCATTTCGTGTATTATGGCAGCTACCGGTGGTCTCATGTTTGGTTATGATGTTGGTGTTTCAGGTACCTTCTACTATACTACTATTTATTTTTCATGTTTTAATTCTATCTTTATAATTATATACGTAGGTTTTAACACAAATTCCTTAAATTATAGTCTTCCGACCGAGAACTGATAACTTAACAAAATTAGAACATAAACGGAAGAGTAGAGACCATAGATTCTTGTTATGCAAAATTATCAGTTTATATGGTTCTCTAGTTTGTGTGCTATTCGATTCAACCCTAATTCTTATAGGATATCTATATGCATGCAGGTGGTGTTACGTCAATGGATGATTTCTTGAAAAAATTCTTTCCGGTAGTATATAGAAAAACACAAGCAGATGATGATAGTAATTACTGCAAATATGATAACCAAGGTTTACAACTATTTACATCGTCGTTGTACTTGGCTGGTTTAACGGCAACTTTCTTTGCTTCTTATACAACAAGAAGACTTGGCCGGAGATTTACTATGTTGATTGCCGGAATATTTTTCATTATCGGAGTGGTTCTTAATACTGCTGCCCAAGATCTTGCTATGCTTATTGCTGGTAGAATCTTACTTGGTTGTGGCGTTGGTTTTGCTAATCAGGTACGGTAAAATCTTGATTTGTTAATATAGATTTTTGATCCATGTGAACGGTGCATTTTTTAACTCGATTATTTAATAATATTGATAAATTAATAAAAAATTTAACATTATTAATCTATAGAAATTTTACTCTATAAATATATTTAGATACCTTTTCCAATATCTCTCTGGCCAGTTGTTATTTAAGCACAACTCTCTGTGTAGTGTGTATGTTTGTTAAGCACGTTATTTGAATATTCTAGTCATTTTATGTCTAATAAGTCAAAAGTGTCATCACGTAGGGATTATGTTAATTAGTAATATGTCGAAATTGGTGGCTAATATTTGTTAGGTGAGATCTTTTTGTGTTAGGGAAATAAATTCATTCATCCCTAAACTATTGGTGTTTTATTGTTTTAGTCCTTGAACTAAATATTCCAATATGCGGGTCCTTCAACTTTTGATTTTTCTGATTGAAGTCCTTCCGTCCAAATTTGACTTAACGGACGTTAGTCAATGCTGACGTGGCAGTTACGTGAAAATCAAAAATTCACCGATTGAATTAAAATTTTGATATGTTAATCTATGAGTGATTACAAGAACACAGGTGGTAAAAGTTTTCGATTTCGAGTTCACTAACGTATAGAAATCTATATGAAAAAAACTTATTATTTCGTGTTCTTGAAATTAAAGTGCAAACTTCTATACGTTAGTGAACTCGAAATTGAAAACTTTTACCACCTGTATTCTTGTTATCACTCGTAGATTAACATATCAAAATTTGAATTAAATCGGTGAATTTTTGATTTTCACGTTACTGCCACGTCAGCATACTGTTAACGTCCGTTAGTTTTTTTGGACGGAAGGACTTCAATCAGAAAAATTCAAAAGTTGAAGGACCCGCATATTGGAATATTTAGTTCAAGGACTAAAACAATAAAACACCAATAGTTTAGGGACTAATGAATTTATTTTCCCTTTTGTGTTAGTGTAACTATTATTATAGTATTTAAAAGACAAATGAAATTAGTTAAGTTCAATTCAAATTTATTTGATGATGATGACACTAAAATAAACTAAAGTTCTTTTCCAAAAAAGGAAAACCTAACGAGATAAAACTATTTTGAGGCTTAATATATTATATTATTTTTTAATATAATTCTTGTCCTATTTAAATCTATTTAAGCAATTTAGTTAGCACAGGAGACTGGAGAGCTAGATTACTGATTTATTTTCGTGTAAATGCAGGCTGTACCATTGTTCTTATCAGAGATAGCACCAACCAGAATCAGGGGAGGGCTAAACATATTATTTCAGCTCAACGTTACAATTGGCATCCTTTTTGCCAATATTGTTAATTACTTTACTGCTAAGTAAGTTTATCAATCTATATATTAGTGTTAAAGTACGTATTGATTAATTATGGTACACTTAGATATTTTGTTTTGGACAAGATAACTATTTAATTAATTTTCACAAAAATGTGTAAACAATACTAGACCACATATATCTATATTATATATCTATATAATTGGAGTAAAGGGGTAAAGGGGTTGTTGTGATAGACTAGTGGAGTAGTTACGTGAAACTAAAATACATAAAATTAAAATTCTATATCAAATAACTTCTATATGCTATAAAATTATTATAAATTTTATAATTTAAATTATAATTCATTTAATTTCATATATTCAATACAAATGAAAATAATAAAAATATTAATAATATTATAATATTTTTATAAATATGTACATATTTTAAAGTAAATTATAAGAAACAATTATTACCTCGTCCTCCCAAATTAACTGTTTTGTTTAACTTTTTTGTGATCAATTTGACTCAATTTTAACTGTGAATTAAAAATTATTCTTTTATAATTTTAAAAAACTAAAAAATAAATTAGATATACTTTTTAAGGATATACTTTATATAATGTTTTTCAATTATATACTAGATGTAATTTTCAGTCAATTTGACCACATAAAAGTCAAACACAGCAGTTAATTTGGGACGGAGGGATTATATAAATATTATTTTTATATAATATATAAAAAAATAAAAAATATATAACTAAAAATATTTTATTATATTAATATTTTTATAGATATCCAATATATATTAGAACAACCATACAAGTAGTTAATAAATGTAGTTAACAATATAATATTTTTATATTTAATGTTATAAAAAGTAAATATATTAAAATAATTATACTATATAAAATATAATAAATATATTTTAAATATTTAAAAATTATTACGTGCATCGCACGGATTTACCCTGGTATGTATAAGTTATCAACTTGCGCGGCACAAATTAGCTATTGATGTGCATTAAAAGCTACTCCGTAAGATATTTTTTTCAGCATAAATTAGAACCCAACCCAATGTTTGACTTGTTTTACCTGATAAATACATGTATGGCCTAATTATCTGAAATGCTATGGCCCACTATTTGGAAAAATCTTCCCCACAAACTGCATGGCCTGGACTAACTTTTTGATTTTTTTAAATAAGCTTATTATATATTTAAAGAATGTTATTCATTCTAATAATTTTCGGGTGTATCGATGGAGAATAATCCTTGCTATTAGACTATGCCATAATTTTCGACTGAATTTTTGTTTTATTGTGTTAAATAAATATATTTTGTTTGCTTGTATAAATACTCACATTTAGTTGTTTTTTTGATTTTGAAAAATAATTACAGAATTGATGGTTGGGGCTGGAGATTATCACTGGGACTCGCTGGGATTCCTGCAGTGCTTCTAACAATCGGTGCTCTACTAGTTGTGGACACTCCCAACAGTCTTATTGAGCGTGGCAAGTTGGATGAAGGCAAACAAGTTCTCCGAAAAATTCGTGGCACCGACAAAATTGAGCCAGAGTTTTTAGAGCTTGTTGAGGCCAGCCGAAAAGCTAAAGAAGTTAAACATCCCTTCAGAAATCTCCTGATGCGAAGAAATCGTCCTCAACTTGTCATAGCTGTCGCGTTACAGGTAATTATTCGACGTTTAATAGAATGCACTTAAGTTATTTAATGATATGTTTTCTCAACTAATTACATGTTTTTCGTTAATAGATTTTTCAACAATGCACGGGGATCAATGCGATTATGTTCTACGCACCAGTTCTCTTTAGTACATTAGGATTTAAGGATAATGCGTCGCTCTACTCTGCTGTGATTACAGGAGCTGTTAATGTGTTGTCTACCGTTGTATCTATATATGTAGTTGACAAATTAGGTCGCCGCATACTCTTACTTGAAGCTGGAGTTCAAATGTTTCTCGCGCAGATAATTATTGCAATTGTACTTGGAATCAAGGTTACAGATCATTCGGAAAATCTTGGCACTTCTTATGCAGTTGTAGTTGTGGTGATGATTTGCACATTCGTATCGGCTTTCGCTTGGTCATGGGGACCATTGGGATGGCTAATTCCGAGTGAAACATTTCCTCTCGAGACGAGATCAGCTGGACAAAGTGTGACAGTTTGTGTCAACTTGTTGTTCACATTTGTTATAGCACAGGCGTTTCTCTCAATGCTCTGTCATTTCAAGTATGGTATTTTCTTGTTTTTCTCTGGTTGGGTTTTGATAATGTCGATATTCGTGGTATTCTTGGTGCCCGAGACTAAGAACGTACCCATTGAAGAGATGACGGATAAAGTGTGGAAGCAACATTGGTTTTGGAAGAGATTTATGGAGGATGATAGTGATGATGGCTTTAAGAAATATGGTCACGCCAAAGTGTTTGATCCCGTTTCTCAACTCTAGACAAAAGAGATCAATGTTGTGCTAGATACATATATGTACAAGAATAGTCTTAATTCTTCCTAATAAATTGATAAAATGTTAGATAAATATATATATATATATATATATATATATATATATATCTTATATATATATATATATCTTATATATATATATATATATATATATATATATATAATAAGGAAAATTCTTAGGCGCTCTCAAATCGCTCCAAACTATTTTTCTAGAATTTATGTATTAAAAATTATATAAATTCCTATTTGCCTTCTAATTGGGTGTCTTACAAAGAAATATTAACTTATTCTCATTAAAAGTCTAATGAAATTAATACTTACATTTTAATTAGGATTTCGATTATTACTTAACTTCTAATTAAGATCCTAATTAGTAAAAATTAAGATATTCTAATTGTAAATCTAATAAAAGAAATTTTTACTAAATATAAGTTGGCTTATTCTCTAATAAAAATAATTGTATGGGAGGTCTAAAGAAGAAACCATAGGGCGGATTATTAAAATGTAATAAATATAAGTTGACTTATTTTCTAATAAAAATAATTATACGGCATATTTAATGAATAAACGATAGAGCGACTTATTGACAAAAAATGTGTTTTAACGAGAAATCGGCTCAGTAAAGAGAAGCATGTTAGTCGTTAGAATTTAATACTCATGTTATTATGATTTTTAAAAGAGAATTTCTGGGCGCTCTCAAATCGCTCGAAACTATTTTTCTAATTTTTCTGAATTTATTTATTAAAAATTTATATAAATTCTTATTTTCCTTCTAATAAGAATTTAATTACAACTTATTTTCTAATTGAAAGTCTTGTAAAGAAATATTAATTTACTCTAATTAAAAGTCCAATGAAAATTAATACTTACAATCTAATTAGGATTTCAGTTATTACGTACCTTCTAATTGAGAATGTAATTAGTAAATATTAAAATATTCTAATTATAAGTCTTATAAAAATAATTGTATAAGATATCTAAAGAAAAAATGATAGACCGACTTATTGATGAAAAATGTGTTTCACGATAGCGGATTAAGGAGAAGCCTGTTAATTATTAAAATTGGAGAATTTTGAAAGGGCTCGTAGCCAATTTGGCACAAATTTAGATAAAAATACATCACTTTTAAACTTATGTAATTTACCCGAAAATTTGTACAGGAAAAAACGTTGTATCCTTGTCACTCCTAATTACGCTATATCTTTAAATAAATGTCATTCGTAACCATCCTGATATAAATTAGCATCAACACCTTATCACAATTAATTAATGTGTCTATATATATTAACCTATCTTTTTATTCTTAAGTTTTCTCTTTAACCCCAAGGAGACGGTACGATCAAGCACGTAAAAAAGAGACAATATCAAAGCCAAAGTAGATTAGTAATGGATACAAATATTGTTTCGTACTACCTAACATTTGGCCTACTATTAGGCATCTGTGTAGTCTGTTTGGTGGTTTTTTTGACGTGGTGGTGACAAAGAAAAAACGACTAGGAGGAGGAGGAGTGTTGAACTTGGTAGAGGTGGTGGTGGTGATGGTGGGATTTCTAACGGAAACATGCTCGTTCTAGGAGTTGTTCTAGGTAGCTCTGGTTGCGGTTGCGGTGGTGGAAATTGTGGCGGCGGCAGCGGCGGCGGCAGCGGCGGCGGCTGTGGTGGAGGATTTTGATTAATTAAATTGTTACACTTGCTAAACTCTTATCTTTTCCTAAATTCTCAATATGTGTTGGTACATACACTACGACTCGTCCACTTTTACGTGGTATTGGTACATGCACGTTTATTTTTATTCTCTTCTGTTAATATTTTTTGTTATTAGGTTATAAATGTGATGAAAGTGCGAGACTAAAACAGCTTCATTCTTTACAAGTCATGTATTTTTTTTCAGTTGCTTGTATAGAAAGCGTTTAAAACTCACATCCAAGTTTTTCACTTTTTTTTTGGCTTTTGTCCGCTTAAATTCTTGATGTTGTGCACTATGTCATATATACATTGTTTACAGGTTTCAGAAAAAATAATTATACTTAATGAGACTAAACCGACAGATGATCGAGGTATGCCAATATGGTCTCATGGGTTAAGATTATCATGGTCTCACTAAATGAGACTAAACAGTGTTGTTTAAGTACAAGAATCTAATAAAATATAATTAAAGATCTACACAGACTACATTAGTTTTGATTGGAAAAAAAAATGATCTTAAAGAGGCATGTTGTAAATCACCATTGCTAAAGTGCAAAACAAGGTTGAGTAGAAGACCATGTCACCAGAAGGTTACGAAAACACAGTATATTTATTATCATCGCTGCCCACACCAATACATGTATAATCAGTAGATTGAAATTTTCTTCAACCAATAGTAATATCTTTTAAACTCTCTCTTGCATAGCCGCTTTACTATACATAAACCTACACTGATGGCCTCAAGAGTAAAACATCACGTATGAACCACTAGTTGCACTAACATATACCGACACAACTCATAAGCCACTCGGTCATCTTCCATACGGACCATACTATCTTCTAAAAGAGCTCCGTTAATTGCTGGGCGACATCTGATCAAAAAATGCAAACACTGCATGTTAAAACTTCTACAAAAGAGTATAATTCATCACTGTGCAAATGATGTGTGAAAGCATTGGTGAAGAGAATCGAGTCTAAAAGCAACAGACCCTAATAAAATGGTAAATAATACAAGATAGTTTTGTGGATAAAACTTTGCAAGTTATATATAGGATATATGTCCCCCATGGTCTATGTTACCATGCTCTAAAACAACAGCTACTGATTGTAAGCAAATCTAGAAAAATAAACCTGAACACTAAATGGGAACATTTAAAATTCTGTACACATACCTTTAAGTACAGAGGGTGGTGTCTGGAACTCCTGCCAGACATGCTGTAATGATTTGAGATCCATGTTCATAGACTTTGCAGCAAGATATGCAGCTCCAGCAGCTATCTGATGAGGTTTAAATTGTAGCCAAAGAGAGCTCCGAAGCCTACAAAAACAAGAAACTTCATGTCAGACTAGCAGCAAAATTTGATCATTCTAGAGCACTGCTCAGAGAAAGAATTGGACAATAAAACAAACCATCTGAGACAATACGATCTCGTGCAACATAGTGTATTGGCTTACAAAATACAAACCACATCAGCTTCAGACATTTTCTTAATTAAATTAGCCTGCTATAAAATTACAATCTATACGAAATCACAGAATCCCAAGAGGAAACAAGACAAAGGTGATTTCCCTTACCAACTACAGAAGCAGCAACAGGTAGATTATTTCCGAGAATCTTCTGCAGAATTGTTGATAGTATGTAATATTATAGCATACATCATATAGCAATCTACATAGAACATCAACTCCCACTCCCACCTCAGTAGCAGCAGAATATTTGACTCCAGCAACTTTCACAGTTTAAATACGTGGAAAATATGATACATAGTAAAAGAAGAGAAAGATTGCAAGTATGGTCAGCTTGTAGACTGAAAAGGCAGGCCAGCCTCCAATTTATTTGTTACTGGAAATGTATAGCATGTGGTGAAACTACAAAAACCTCCTAGTACAGGTGAAGGTGACATGCTAACTGCTCATCCAGTCCGACATATACAATCAGCAGAAACGCAGCTGACACACTTTAAGGATTCAATTTGAACCTCTGACCTCCGAAATAGTTGTATAGATGACTTAAATATAGACCAAGAACTTAAAAAACATGTGACGCCTTGCTCCCTGGAAGTGAAAAATTACTCAAAAACCCAGATATATCCAGAGCTGACGGTTCTGCTCTTCAAAACAAGCCTATCACTCTATTAGATTGGCCCTCTTGATTGTAATACTAATGTAGAATATTCCCAAAAACTCCTTTTATAGGCACATATTTTCATAACATGATCAACCGCCAACAAAGGCATAACTCAGAACATATTCCGCATCAAAGATAAAAATCAGGAGCACTACAAGGTTCATTCCCACAAACATTAATGTTAAGCCAATAATGGCACCAAATGTCTATGTGTGCCCCCACCTCCCCCGCAGGAAAAACAGAGAAACACTTCAATGTCAATACGCTAACAAAAAAGTTAGAAACCTTTGAATATTGAAGGTGAAAAGACACGAGTGCTTCTGTGAAGTCTGAACTACACAAAGGTAGAATGAAACAAGACATACATACACAATATAAGTTTGCTTCCCTGTTTAGCACTAGACACTAATCATTATTCTATCCAACGCATCTTCCATGGATCATACAACAGATGAAAGGTCAACTGGAATGCAAGAGAATGGCTCTCTGTTCCACTGTTAGCTACAGCTGAATAAAATTCTACGTACTCAAATCCCCTGTACTCACATCCCCTTACAGGGACCACGTTTCACTGTAAACCACAAAAGACTCTGTCTCGGATTGCACGTTCATCTCTCATATGAAGAATAAAAATTCAATAACACTGAAATCTAGTTATACTTATTGATGGTGATTAAATGTGTTCTTATTGAACACACACGCAAACATCACCAAAACCTATAATTTTGCTACACCGCGAGGTTATACCTCAGCATAGATCAAGTAAATAAAAAAAAATAGCCTGCCTTTTAGGTGCATAACTTAATATACTTGGAAAATATAATATATAGCTAACCTAATTCTGTGATAAGTGCATCTCCGTGACATGAAAAAAAGATATTTAAAAATTCTAGAGTACTCCACAAACTATTTTGCATAACATGGTCAAAAATTGAATTAGATTTCGAAAATATTAATAAAGGCGTATCATCAATTAGCTACCTTCACAAGAGAATGCACATATTCACTATATAAGAGATTTTAAACTTGAAAAATTTAATACAAAGAAAATAATGAAACATTTTCCAGGCAGGCAAAAGGTTTCATAGATTAAAAAAAAATTATGTTATGTAACACATGACTGTACTATGTCCCATTATAAAACCATATTTACAAATGCATTGGCTTTAGCCTAGCGCACAAGGATTCAAGCCTCAGTGGAGGAAATGGTGAGTAAGTAATTCATGATTCTGCAACTAAAATTCAAACTATAGATGTCCTATAAAAAGAGATTTTTAAAAAGTACAGCAGAAATGTAAATGATATTTACATAAATTTATTTATATAAAGACTAATGCAACTGAACGGTAGTGTTTTAAAAAAAAAACACAATATGGTTCTAATTTTCTTTTAGCATTCTCTGAGATATCAGAAAAAATATAGCTTTGGAGGAGAGATTAAAAGTAGTTGACATTCCAGAGCATAGATACTGTATGTTAAAATGTAGAAATACCTCCCCCGCTCTCTTTTTAGTTTGTATGGGTGCATGTGTAAATTAATATTAGCTCCAAAAATAAGTTTGCCTTCCCCTAATGTGCTAGTGTATGTGTTTGTGTGTGTGCGCGCATGTGTAGAGAACTAAGGTAGGACCTTTCCCATTTAAAAGCTGGTACCTTTCCTTAATGCTCCAGCATCTGCGGAGGTTGTGCATGTCACATCCTCTCACAACAATTTTTCCACTGATAAGTTTATTGGCACAGTATCTAAAGGTAAAAATCTTCACAAGTTCACATGCTTTCTGCTTTCAGTGTAATGTTGACATGTTGCTCCTTGATTTCACAACTTAAGCTCTAAAACCATGACTACATCTGCACTAGCGCAGGATATACTCCTGTTCATAGAAGTATACCCAGAAGGACAAGCTGGCACAGACCAATCGTGGCACATCGGCACAGGCCAAGTTAAATCAAGCTCAAGGGGTCTCTTTATTTCAGAAGGGATGACACGTTAAGGTCAAAACTGTTTTGGGAAAGTCTTGACAGGACAAATGGATAGACAGCACACATCCATTTCTTACATTGATGGCATATTCATCAGCACCCTAAGCAAACAGGCAGCCATGGTGGATTGTATAAACATTTGAATGAGGACTTCATGAAGCAAATATTACACGTGGACAATTGTTATAAAGCATTTGGAAGAACTGTTTTTGTAGCTCTTGGGCTTCTTTTATAGTTATTGTATAGACTATTTAGGTGTATGCATGTTAAAAGCATCACTAAACATCCCTGGATCAACTTCAGATGAAAAAATATAACTTTTGGTGAACAGCATATCAACCACCAGCTAAGTATATCATTCATTCATACAGGCGAGCACGTTAATCCTCTAACCCTGCAATTGTATGTCAATCCAAACAAATCAATATAGTATACCACAATGACTACACAGAAAAATTACTCCAAGCATATAATGAATACAACATGACAAGTAACAGGAAGAAACCAAGATAAGAGAATTTCTCCACAGCAGTATATCCACGCCTCAACTGATGTGTAATTTTGACTCAGATTTGAACAATCACCAGATAGTTTGTGAAGCTCATGACTGTGGCATGAATGGTTTTTTTGTCGTACATAAATCTCAGTTTGTGCCAGCAAACGTATAACGGCCAAAGCAAAATACCAGACAGTAAAATCAATGAAGTAAGTATGTTTAACCAATTAATGAGAGTCACGCAACTGTAGAACTTTTTGAAATTTAAGAAGTCTGAGAAAGAAAATGGAAGTGAAGAGCATACCCCTCGCTAACCAAGCTAAGCGCAAGATTCACCAAAACTGACTGGGAAAGGCCTAATTTATCAAGCGTAGATGTAAGAGAGGCATAAGGATGCTGCACATTAAGCTCAAAATTCAGAGTTGTCAATATTAATTGCTCAGCCTCTATCACTTTTTCCCGATACTGTTCGAACCAACCCTGTATAGTATCAATCCAGAATAGAGCAAAGCATTTAGACAGAGAATCACATTTTTAATTTAAGAATGCAACACATAAAAAACTATAATCAGGTGGACCTTCTAAAAGTTTCTAGAATATTAGTAATTATTAAAAAGAAAGTACGTAGGAATTGAGGTTCTCTTTATTTCATAATTTATTACTAAAATTTCTCGATCAACTCAATATTCAGACTTGTAGCATTAAATAATATGATGGAAATTTGCTGAATGAGATGTCATAGTCAACTTAAAAACATATTATAACTGACTTCTACTTTCGCGAAAACACCTCAAGGCTGCACATTCCCTAAACCCACCCCAGAAAGAAAAAGAGTTGCGCATAATTCATATGAGATACTTACCACAGTAAAACGGTATGAGAGTATATTGAAGTCTTGGTTATGAAGAATTTCACATGAAGCTTTCAATATGCTGTTCAGAGGGTTTGCTGTCTCTTCACTCTTTGCAGCCAGGAAAAGAGCAGCAGTGGATATCAGCTGCAGAATAGAATAATTTAGTAATACGATTGCAGATAAGAAACCTGCCATTCAAGCATACTGAAAAATGGAAAACACTTGACAAATATGAATGGAGGCGTTTAAATAAGATACCAAAATAATTTTTTTTGAAATATACACAGCCAGAAAACAAATGTAACATATTCAATAAACATGTGATATAGCCGTTAATTTTAAATGATAAAGAACTAAGAATAAAACAATAAAACAAATAGGGGTCATCTTGCTGCTAGCAAGATTATTATTAATTATAACCAGATACTCACAAATCTATCATGGCATGCATGAGACCTTCGAACAAAAAACCGGTGGCACAGGACCATAGCTGTTCCGATGGTGGTTTGCGGTCTGCACATAATTCCAAAAGCATTTTCAGTTTCCATACAACAGTGAACAGAGTGGATAGATACTCTACAGGCTACAAGAAAATGCATAAAATGATTTCTAATAATAAACTCACATTTCTAACCGAATTCCAAGATTTTGAAGGAAACTGCAATAAGAGTACCGCAGGCGGGTCTCTTGTAGTGCATCAATTCCATCTTTCCTTGAAGGGGAGCATCTCTCAATCTCATCCCTTGACATAAATACCACATCCTCATCTTCAAACTTTGAACGGTCACGCTTACAGCTTGGAGGTTGGTAGGCATCAGCTCTCACACTATCCATACGAATGAAACTGTTTCTGTTTGCTGAAGGACCATTTTCATACATAGGAGGTTGGATATACGGTCTCATGCTACTTTCCCAAGCAGATGTAGAAAACTTTCTTCTTTTAACCGGAGGCACTATATCAGCCTCAGCAACTTTACTGTAAGAGTTAGGCTCAAAGAAATTTCTTGAGAAATCATAAAAATTATCATAATTTGGTAAAAAGTTATCAGTGACAATGTAGCTATTGTTGGTGGTGGGTGCCATGTTATAAATCAAAGGACGGTGGTGTCTGTTGAAAGATGACCTACGGTCACCACGAAAAGGTCCAACTTGAGAACGATATGTGTGCGCAAGAGCCATGGATTCGTAGATAGCCCCTAAAAACAAAAACATCAAATTAGATGTCTACAAAAATTATTAACCAGGGGTAAATTTTGACCGCAAAATAAATACCTATTCTTACAGAAATCAACTTTCTTTAATACAAATATAATAATATATTCTAATATACTATTAATTAAGTTAGTTATAGCAGCATGATCGAGTCAATAACTGAAAATCAGATTAGCAATCAAAACTTTATGCTGCAATCAAGAAGTAATGTACACACACACAGATGCACCCGGTAGAAAACTACCTAATATGAGAACCAACCGAATGAACTCTCACTTTCAAACTGTTTGATGTTAAAAAAATAGTTTCGATATAACAAGACTGAAAATTTCATTACTTTTCTACATGAACCAAAGCCCATATACATATACACAGCATAATAACTAAAGACTGCATATGATCAAAAATTTTAATTTCTGCAAACAACCACCAATACCTTAGTCTAATTCGAAACCAAGTATTCGATAAATACATTCTCTACTTACAACCAAAGAACAAGAATTTCTAATCCTAAACATCACATAAAAATGAAATCTTGCAGGAACACAGCATAAAAAAAAAGCCTCAAAACAGATCATATCAACTCAATAAAATCATCTTCTAGATTAATTACAGCATATGAGCACAAAAATTGAATAAAAATCCAAGCTTAATCAAGAAACATATTGAACGCGCAAATTAAAAACAAAGAACAAAAAATGAATAAAATAAAAGAGAATATATTACCCTGATGATGAAGAAAATAGATCTGATGAAGAGTGAATTGATCTAGTCTTGGCGAATTTGAAAGATAATAAGAATGGTCATGAAAGAAAATTTTAGGTTTGAAAATATGAAGAAGATGGGTGGGCTAAAGTTGCTGGCTTTAAAGGGGAATACTATTGGGGTTGACCCAATAAATTGTGAATTGTTGACAATTGACAAAGCAAAGGGTGACAATTCAATAATTATTTACGAGTATTAGGCTCTCTTTTTTTAAACCAATAATTATTTATTAGTTAATAAAATTAATTAAAGAACACGTGTTAATAAAAATATTTTAATTAAATATCTTACGATATGAAATATATGATACATGTTAGTATTGAAGTTTTAAGTATTATTTTTTCATTGACATGCATTTATCGCTGGTGTGCCTTGTGTAAAATTGAGTGATGGAGTGAAATGACGATTTTTCACACAAATTTGATGAAAATAATAATTATGGGTAAAGATGGTTAAAAATAACAGATTGAATACGTATTTGTAAAATGGGTATTCAAAATACATATGATACACTTGTATGAATTGGGTATCTCGTTTGTGTGCATTGTGTAAAATTGAGTGAATGAGTGAAATAATGATTTTTCACACAAATTTGATGAAAATAACAATTCTGGGAAAAAATGGTTAAAAATAACGAATTGAATACGTATTTGTGAAATGTGTATTCAGAATACATATGATAACGCTTGTATGAATTGGGTATCATTTGTGAGTCGAGGATCTCATCTAGTAAAATCAGTCATACATCCAAAAATTGTTATTTTCGCTAATTTTATTTAAAAACTTATTATTTTTAACATTTTTTCTGGAAAATTTTAGGTGGGTGGGGTATTACAATTTCAAACTATGGGCTCGGTTGTATTTTCATTTAAAAACATGTTTTTTCGTAATCCGTCAAGTAAATAGCAGAGAGAAGAAGAGGCAGTTGATAATCATGAAACATGTTTGATACGTATACCTTGAAAATATATGTTCAGAATACGATTTTTGATTATTTCTTCGGTAAATATAAAAAATATAGAAAAAAGGCTCTGTATGTCACAATTTGGGGAGAAAATGCTCTAAATGACACAACTCGTAACAATGGCCCTAAATAGCACTCCAAAACGCTACATAGTGTGGCGTGCTGGAAAAGAGGTGAAAATGCTATTTCGTGTAGCGTTTTTCATTTTTTTTAATTTTTTTCGGGAAAAACGCTACTCCATGCAGCTTTTTGCACTTTTTTTATTTTTTTCGGGAGAAAACGCTACTTTATCTTGGGTTTTAGGCTAAAAAACGCAATTTAAAGTAGCGTTTTGTGGAGAATTTTTTTTCTTCAAAAATCTACACGATGTAGCGTTTTTGAGTGCTATTTAGGATCATTTTTTTTTATGTGCCATTTAGGGCATTTTCTCCCAAAATTGTGACATAATGGGCCAACACCCAAAAATATAACCCTAAATCTGATGGCTATTTTTAATTTTTTTTAAAATTTATTTCTACGTTTATAACGTAATAAAAAGTGAAATGTTTAGGGGGAATTGTTTTTTTAAAAAGTGTGATGTTCATCTATGTCTTTGTCAGTGTTCAAACATCTTTAACTCATGTTAATTGACTCGAGCGTCAAGTCCATTCTTATTTCTTACTATAATTAATCGACTCTATACCATTTACTTGTTATTTGCAGACAATCAAATCGCCTTCAATTATTCATTTAGGATCCGTTTGGTATTGCTGTTGTAAAATTACCGCAGTTTTTTGCTGAAAAATTGTCAAGAAGATGTTTGATAAAATTCAAAAACTGCTATTAGAAAAAGCGCTTTTGATCTAAAAACTACTTTTAGAGAAACAATGTCCCCCATACTTTTAAAAAAAACTGTTTTCAGCTTTTGCAAGAAGTAAAAACAAATTTCATCATCAAACCTCTCAAAAACATTATTTTTATATATTATATCTCAAAATATGCACGAATCAAAAAAAAAAAACGAAACAATCATCTGATTTTTCTAACAACACTTATTCTCACAGTACAACAGTTTTCAACAGCAATCACAAACGGACCTTACCTACCCAGTGGTGTGGTGTGCAATGTGCATATAAAGTTTGGCAAGTATGGTGACTTGGTCTTTTCTTGACGAGTGCGTTCCGCTCGGTAAAGGTGTGTAACGTGCAAGTCATATTACTACATGATAAACGAGCATTGACTTAGAGACAGAGGCATATGTTTTGGACAGGATTCTGAAAAGTGAAAATACAATTTTCATTTACCTGTGTAGTGCAAGCGTTAAAAATATATGATATATGATAAGACAATGAGATTTGATGATAGAGAATAGATAGAGGACAGAGGATAGAGGATAGACTGATAGAGGATAGAGGATGAGTTCAAGAACTCTTAATATACATATATGTTAGATACTTAGATGACTAATTCTTTCAAAATATATTTTACATTATACATCCTAAATAGTACTAACTTTATAATAACAGTTCATGACGAGAAGACAAGTCTTGGAGATGCGGTGTTCATAATTGCAGCTCCCATTGGCTCCACTATTGGTTTTGTTGTCTTTGCTGTTGAAAGTTGGGATGATTCTGTGGTGTATTCTGTAGGGGTACAATACCAGGCTGCAGATTCTGAGCATTTGACGCTATGTTCCCATATGTACCTTGTGAGACATGCTGCTGCTGTTGCTGCTGCTGCTGAATAGGCATCATGGTGCCAGGGTTGGCCGCTCCCAAACTATACACTGTCCAAGAAAATACAATCACTTTCAGCCTGATAAAATTCTAGCAGATCTATTGCAACACGCAATGAATGAGACAATGATGTGTTGCTTTAGATGAAAAGAAATATGAACTCATTTCTACTTAAAATATGAGCATTATGCACAGTAAAGCTTCAGGTCAGCTTGTCAAGAGAATACGCACTTTGATCACTCAGATTCTGGGAAGCGAGACTCCGGCTGCCACTGGATAATCCATACTGTACCAGTAAGGTGAGTGTTAGAGATAATTATAGGCTTTCACATAATGCACAAAAGATGATAATACTCCAAGATGATCTTTTAAAGAAAATAGCTGCTATAGATACTACTGTATATTGATGTTGATCTTTTAAAGAAAATAGCTGCTATAGATACTACAGTATATTATTTTTCAGGAAAGCGGAGATGTAGAAGCAACACAATACTGGCTAATATTGTCTAAATACATAACAAAGTAATCTTGGACACAGCAAAATTCAAGTAAGAACGTACAATACCATGTTTGGAAGGTTTTGACCTAACACTGCTTATCCACATCACAAGTGATAATTATATCTAAATCTAAACAGAGAAAACTTTCATTTATGGTGGGAATTTTTTTTTGGAATATTTGTATGAGGGTAGAGTGAGGAGTTCAAGAACCTTTAGTACTGCGTTGGAACTTTTTTAACAAAAAGAGTTATAAGAGCTAATTGTTTATCGAAGAAAACCAAAAACAAAAAATGGGGTCAGAATAAGAACCTATATCAAGTTACAGGCCATCTTAAAATATAAAGACTATATCTTTAAAAATATAGCCACGAGCGGAGCATATAATATAGCATAAGAAACTAAAACATTGCCATAGAAGAAGAGTTGGAACAAGAAGCCTTTGTAACCGATACAATATGACATGTCAGTCCCTGTTCTTTCTAGCTGCAGTACCTTTCAAGAAGATACGAGCTTTTCATTCGAAAGTACCCGATTTGAAAAGAAATAAAAACTGGAGGGCCACAATGAAAAAACTTCCAAAAGTATATAATTAAAAGTAATTCATTTCAACATTTGTTTCATGGGCGCTTTCTTTTCTTCTCCCTTATCCCTCACTACATCCCAAGTAACAATAACCAAACCAAACACGACCATGGGTAGAGAAAAATAAGTACAGTTAGAAAGTGTAGGTGAGTCACCAATTAGTAGGCAAAAAATTTCATTTAGCTAAACTACATAACTGTTATTGGACAGTGAGAACTGGAGTGAAACAATTTATATAACTAACCTGCTGCATCCGTGGCAAGAGTGATTGTGATGGCATCATAGCTGACATATTTGGAATCTGTCATTGTGTAAAAAATATTTAATAAGATTGTTAAAAAAAAAACTTTTACCATATGAAATTGCCCAAGAGAAAAACCATTAAATGATAAGCCTACAGAATCAACAGCCGGTCAAGAACTAAAAAATTTGGAAAGCATGTTTTGCTTAACCAAATCATTCGAAATGTCAACATAAATTTTCAAATGGACCTTTAAGAATGCCATATAATTAAGATTCAAGATAAACAATAAAGTTTCAGTAGCAACACAGAAACTGTAAGCAACCACAAGTCCAAAATAGATTTGAAGAAAGCATTGAAAGAAATATTTGTGAGAGAGATTTTAATATGCACACAACAAAGCAGAACATAATTTATGAAGACAACGATTAACACGTATAAGATGAAAATTATGTTTGTCTTGCGAATCCAAATTAATAAAGAAAATTTATTGAGAATAACACGATGTTCACAACGCTATACTGACCATCTGGGTATTTGGAGTGGTCTGAGCAGCATTGAATAAGGCACTATTAGCAGGGCTCGAGAACTGATTCAAATGACGATTCAACTGATTTCCTTGGTTAAGTTGGCTTTGCCCTAGGCCATGTTGAATAGATCCAGAAGGTAGCTGCCTACTCTGAAATTGTTGTGTCCCCAATGGCTGAGAGAATTGCATTTGGTGTTGAGAGTGCAACTGCAGATAGTTAAAATTAAACAATCAATAGGCTATTTGCCGACAATAAGCACAATTTAAACAAACAAATACAAACACAGTTTCTCTCATCTTCTTGTTGTTTGGTTAAGGAACAATCAACTCTCTCCCAGCTTCCCCCTCATTCAAGTTCCAAACTCCCAGCAAATATCAACAATTTTATAATACAGACATATATAACATAAATTGTAAAAATATATGTACAGGAATTAGTTTGCTTTTCATTAGGAATTTAATACTTTCTAGTCAGTATTTCTAGTAAATTTTTGCAATACTCATTATCAAATATTAATTGGATTTGAATTATGGATTTGAGAAATTGTATGTTCTCTATGCAGGACATATCTGGAAAGAATTCCCAACTTACTAACCCTAGACCTCATTCTACGTCAAACAGGATGCAAAAAAACATAATAATATATAGAAAGAAGCAGACTCACGTACCACAAACTCAAAAACCATTTCCTCACAAGGTATATATGAAGCATATATAGGATAATAGGATGGGTATATTCAATTCTAAAGCTTCCGAATCATCCCGAATTCAGAGTATTCATAATCAGGATGGAAGGCATTTGAAACAACAATTTTTTCGGGTTGAAGCTCAATCGTTAATTTCACTTCTCCACTTCTCTCTAGAAAGGTAGTTGGATTTAAGAAATAATGATCATATTTTTGTATGGGTTCTTGTCAATACTGACTGAAATGTAATGATGGATACTATATAATCAGCTACTCATAAGGTATGTTACAGATTCTTTGTTTGAGAAGTTAAGAAGATGATGGTTGATTCTTGTCATGAATTTTTTATCAATGCCGGAGATGGAAGGTGTGGAGAATAGTGATGATATTCCCGATTATGATTCCATAAATATTTTTGTAATATTATTATAGATACATATATACATATATGTTCACCAACTTTAATATAAATAATACCCTCACGACATCATGCTAATTTGGTGGAAACATGCAGAGTATAACAAAAACACGCAGATTGTAACGAAATTGAAATTTTAGGATGACAAGTGATTTTTTTAAAGCGGAGAAAGTGATCTGACACCCTAAATGTACTTCACTCCATAAAATAAGATAATTTATAGTGCTAATGGAAGCATCCTGAGTGCCTGCATGCAGTACGAGGTGTGTGGGACAATTCAATTAACGGACATATGACAAATTTTAAAGTGAGCATATACAGACAAGTTCTTGTGAAAGTGTGTCTATCAGAAAAATAATACTGATGCCCCTAAGCCAAATTGGGTACAAAACAATAAACTGCACTCACTGACTGAAACTTTTGTTGGGCCTGACCCTGCAAATCATGTAGCTGGACTAGCTGATTCTGTAGAACAAAGTAAAATGAACAACAAGAAACAAAGTTTCAGCACTTCAATATATCAATATACATGAATATAAGCACTTGTGCTAATCTAACTTCAACAAACTTGCATGAAAAATAAACATTTAGGACACATGATGTTGGAACGAAGTCATTTTCCATGCAAAACTGGGTCGAGGTCTCGTTTTTAGTATGCCTTGTTAGACTAGGGATGAAAGACTCCACTAGTTCCCTTATTTGCAGTAAATTAAGTTCTTAGAGTGTTGGCATCAAATTTTACTGGTTGCAGGAACACATACAGAAAGATTTTGCTAGGGAGGTAGCAGATTGTTTCTTATTTCCACATTTTCCAGTATATGTCTACCCAGAAGCCTTTTTCCTTTTGGGGACAGCATATTATGTTGATGTCCTAGGGGCGCGAGATTCTCTTGTACTCTAGTAAAGTTCTAACACAGAGTATAAGTCGTACTTTCTTGAGACTTTCTATGAATGGAAGTTTCTTCCAATAAATATATGAAGTATTAATTTAGTCATAGCACATTTTTGCATTGTGCTACAATGTCTAATTAGTTATGCTTCTATTTCAGGTTTTGGCAAACTTGTATATTTTTATGTACTTTACAATTGACGGAAATTGGATTACCATGTAACTTTATTCAATACTATTTACCTAGAAAAATAAATATAAAACCTATAATCTCTTAATTCCAACATAATAGACAACTTTTCTTTTAGATAGTTCCAGATTAGAGATAGATTTCTCATTTTAGATAGCTAACTAAAATAAAATTCAAAACATGCCATCTCTTATTCTTAGTAGATTGGAAACATCCACCACCCATCATTAGAATTACAAGCATACACAAAAAAATATTTAAAAAGATAAATTATTCTGCGTAAATGTCCTAGTATTAAGAGTGATGCAGACTAGTTGGTAGAAGACTAATAATTACATAACTTCAAATTTATATATAAAATAACTTTAATTGTAACTAATTTAGTGTAATTATATTAGGATCAGATTACTGCTTGCTTCTTTATCGAAATATGGAAGTAAATACCTCGGTGTTATTAGGTTAGAGAAGGGCGAGGCAACAAGGGTCTTCTCGCAATTTATTGAGAAGCAAGAGGCGAGGCGCTAGCCTTAGAGTAGTATTAGTGTTATCATAACAAATATATATATATATTTATACACACACACACACACAGACACACATGGCACGTATATAGCATTTAGGAGCATGTGTAGAAATATTTTTGCCACAAATAACATTAATATGACAGGAGTAATACTATATACTCCCTCCATCTGACTCATTTTTTTCCACATTTCCTTTAGCTGTTCCCAAAATACATGGCCATATTTATTAATTGAGGTAAATTAATTTAATATATGTTAAAGTTCTATAAATATGGTATGAATTTAGTGTAAATTTGGAAAACAATATATATTTTTAGTAATTATTTATGTGATTGTTAAAACACATTTTTTTATCCTTGGACAAAATGAGTGGGAGGAGGGACTAACCAAGTAACTTAACATTTTTTAGAAAGAAATAATAGAAAAGATAGAATAGGGATGATACTTAATGTCCCCAAAAAGAATGAACAGATAGAAAGAGAGGGCAGAAGAAAAAGGAGAATAAGAAGTGAGACCCATGTAGTGTTTATCTGGGAGAAGGGAGAAGAAAGAGCCATGAGTCTCGAGGAAGAAACGGATGGATTGTAGTTTCATCTTCTTTGGATTACTCTTTGCTGGTTTCTTTATGTTCTTCTTATTCGAGTTTTACGTTCTCACCACTAATGGATAGAAAAGAATATCTTTCACAAAAGGCATAATTTTAAGAGAGGTAAGGCAGGGTGGTAGCATTAGTTTAACCACTGAAGGCAACTTTAAAGAGGCTATCGCCTTTGAAGCCTTTGACAACACCGAGATAACTATTAGAGAGTGAATATTCATAAGGATTATTTACCTTTTTATTGAAAATATTACACAAGTTTTATAATCTCTACATAAATCATCTTCATTATTAATTGATATTAAAGTTTGGTGCTTAGTTTCGAGGTTTTGACCTTCACCTTGCAAGAACAGGTATGTAACTACTTTACTCATATCTAGCATTATATTAAGAGTATATATAATTTCGGGATGGAGCATTTAAGGTGGTAAAACTTATTCAGATACAGATACGCAATAAAATACATAAATCCTTACATACCAGATTATACCATAGCAAGTCATGCCTAGCAACTTGTGAAACTATAAAGCAACTATGTCTATCAAGCCATGTAGCTTTAGACATTTATGCATCACTTTGGTTGTCAAGAGTTTTATTAATCTAACAGATATAAGCATGCACCAAGGAAACTATGCACATCAACCATGGAACCATGATTTTTCTTCCTTTATCAAGGACACACGGTTCAATTATCACAATTTCACAAAGGGAAACATAAATAGTGGCATAACATTGTTTTTGCGTGTTAAAATTGTACTAAAGTCGGATAAAATAGTTTAATGTAGTGAGTAGAGGTTTGCCTGCCCAATCCCAGGTACGGATGATTGCCTAAACTGCTGCTGGGCAAGAATCTGCTGCTGCTGATGCTGAGGTAACTGCATCATTTTCTGCCTCTGCTGTTGCTGCTGGTGTTGTGATGGTTGCTGAGGGGATGGTGTATTGAGTATATTTGCACCAGACCTAGGTGAGTTGACATATGGCAGAGGCGATGTTGTATTATCAAATGAAGTAGATCCTGCAGCACCAGGAGACGCTGCTGTCCTTCCAATTAGTTGCGATCCAGAAGCCTATTCCATAAATTTATTAGCAGAGGGACATATAACATTTTCTATATCAAAATAGAACAGAGTACCTAAACTATTCATCCTAAATCTGATCAGGAACTATAGGTACAATCAAACACTAAAAAGATGTAGAAAGTGGAAACTAGTCAACATTAAACTACAATTTGATGCTGGAAATTGGTCAACTATAAACTCACTTTGATCAGGTTCTTTGTATTATGCTGTATACAGTGGGAAAGAGATATTGATGATCAGTTCGAAAATCAAATAATTTCAATACCACTTTCTACATACTGGCAACATTGCTTTACCAACAATCTATTCCTCAAATCCAAAGCAAGTGTTCGTATACAAATCGATTTGATTGTTAATTATTAAATAATTCCCTACTTCGAAAACTTGATTAGGAATTTTATCTATTTTAAGTTCATGCATAATTAATAATATATCTGTAGTTCATGCCTCCTAAAATATGAAAAAATATTTTTTTTTCTCTTTGCTTTTCATTTGCTTAAAGAAAGAGTTGGAATGTAAATCACAGGCAAGCTTCATAAAGTTCAAACTAAGAATGCATCATTAATAATATATCTGTAGTTCATGCCTCCTAAAATATGAAACAATTTTTTTTTCTCTTTGCTTTCCATTTGCTTAGAGAAAGAGTTGGAATGTAAATCACAGGCAAGCTTCATAAAGTTCAAACTAAGAGCCAAATGGTGACCATGTGCCACTTGAACTATTAGCTTTGGAAGGAATACTATATGTATTAACAGCCTGTTATGGCCATAGGAAAAAAAATGCTAGTCAAGGAACTTTAATTGAGTTGGAGACCAAGCAGCAAAACTTAGTGACATTTGGAGACTAGTTGAGAATAAACTCAGTATCAATAGATTGAGAACAAGAGGATCAGTTGGAGAACACTAACAGACTACCAGATATTGAGATGGTATTGGTTCAGCAAGCAATTGAATAAATGGTAATCAATATGTTGCATAATCAAAAAATTTTAACTCACCTGTATCAGAGGTCCCTGACTGGTAATGTTGTTTGAAGAGAAAGTAGGATTACTTTTTGTATACATGCCTGTAACAACCAATTGCCAACACATAAGTATTAACTATTAAGCTATGTAATCTAAAATAAAACAAGACTGCGTATACCAGATCCGTCAGCAAACGTTTGGGAACTGTCACCAACATTGAGAACATCTACCAGATGCATGGGAAGTGCAGATGTAATCTGCCTCTGGTCTCCAGGTATCCGTAACCCTGCAAAATTCATACAGCTAATATGACTTGAGGAAACAGCATTAAGTCCAGGCTAACCAACTAATGTTCCCCTATTTTTTTTCATCATAGATGAACAAGTATATCAATAGCAAACAATAGAAACACACACTGCCATTTTACCACTTCATAATTAGGATTGTTAAGGTGTCATCAAGCCACCTATATCTCAGAAAATGTGGCACATCTGGATTTTTACTCGGTCAAATTACACCAGGAACTCAGGAAGCTAGGGCATACTAAACACTACTTGAACAAAAAATTGAAGTCCAAATCAATGTAATAGTTATAGATTGCAAGAATGGAATACCAAAAGGAACAAAAAACAATATAAGATATTTTAGGTGTTAAATTTTACATGTAGAGCCTCCGCACGGCCGCACCCGTGTCCAATTATAGATCCATATCCATGCATCTTAAATTTTTAAAAACTTAGAATCCCAAACTCGGATCCACACCCATACACAAGTTAGGGTAACATGTCTGACATTATATATATGAAAAAAAACAACTATGCCAAGTACATTATTGAATTAAATTAGTCCGTGTAACCGAGAAGTAAATGATAAAAAATGACTTTTATTTCCAAAATAAATTTGGTTGAGTATAATACCTTCACCATGATTCACAGCATTTCGGAGTAAAGTTTCTTGCTCTTGGATTTTAGCAGCTTGAGCTTTGTCAAGTGTGGGAAGAAGACTTGGACCTTGCCTAGTCCCGAAATAGGCTTTGCGTGTATCAGCTATTACCTTCTCAGCACTTTCACAGGCTGCTCCAATCATATCAATTCTGGTCTATAAAAAAAAAAAAAAAGAACAAGAAGAATAATTGACAGTGCTAGCAAGAAGAAATAAAGTAGAATCATAAAAGCAAATTGTTATAATAACCTTTAATTTATCGATTTGGGAAAGAAGTTGCAAGTTTTGCATGCCATGTAGTAATTGCTCTCTCTTTGAGTTGTCCTCCATTTCCATCTCAGGCAGTAGCTTGGATGATAACATCACAGGCAAAACTGGACGAGGAGGTGGAATAAGTATATACATACATATAATGGACACTTAATAGTAAAGACGGACTGTACAACTTATAATAGACTCTACATACATACTTGTAGCATTTTGGGCATTGACATTCTTGGGATGCACAACGAAAGCCTTGGAGACTTTCTTGATATCTTCCACAATATTAAACAGCTCCAGATTGACCATAGAGAATTGACTCAAAACATCCTGCCTGTGAAATTATTCGTCCCGTATTATCTACTTAGCTCATACATAAAAAAGCATAATTACGTCTATCTATATACAAGTTGATAGGAGAATACCATTTCGGAAGAGAATTGGAACGAGCAATGGCGTCGAATTCATCAAGAATGCGAGAAACAGCTTTAAACAGACTGATTGCTCTCGTCTTAACCGACTCCAAATTCAGTTGCTGTTGTACCGCCTGGTTTAGTCTCTCCACAGGCTGCGCTGGCTGCTCGGCTTGACCTCCTTCTGCAGTTCCCCCTTCCATCATTGTTTCAACTACTCCAGCGATCCTAACATAATAAATAAATACACACACACACATTAATAATGTCAATTGATAGTTGTACATTAGTTCTACTCCAACCATACTAGCTAAATAGACGAACCACACAATTATTATATTTCATAATACACGAACCCAACTAACTAATTCGAGACTAAAAAACTGATAATTACGAACTCTAAAATATTTACGAGTACAATCGGGAACAAATAAGAAACACAATAAACAAATCCTGCATAAAACTATGAATAAATTCTGATCATGTTCGAAACTGCAACATTTTATCGAAAGAAACACAATATGCAGTAATTAAACTTCACAGATAATAATAAAAAATAATGAAACAAAGTTCGAATTGAGCATATATAAGCAATCCAAGTCTCCGAAAGCATTGAATAAATTAGAGAGGTCTAGGGCTCACGACTACATCAATTGAAACTATATTTTATAATTAAAATTAAAAATCTAACACGAAACAGAAATCAATTACTTGAATGAAGATTAATTTACCTGAAACTAGTTGAGAACGAGAACGAGATGAGTGATGCAGTAGAGAAATTACTTGAGAAGAGACTGTAAAAATATTAAATTGACGGATAGATCAAGGTGGGCTATTGTATTTATAACATGGCCTTAAAATTTAAGAAGTACCAGTGACGTATGTTTTAAATTTGTTCGGCCTAGGTCCAATTTTTAGCCCAGCCCAGTAACCTCCCAGTAACCTTTGTGTCGTGGACTTGTGGAGATTGTTTATCACATTTTTTTAACGATGTATTAAACTTTTACTCCCTCAGTCCCATCCAATTCTTAACGTTTCGGAGAGAAGGTCCCGCACGCATTTTAAGGTGCATATAAAATATAGTTCTATAACTTCTTTTTAATTTTTATTTAGAAAAATAAAAATAAAAATAAGTTATGGAACTATACTTTATATGCACCTTAAAATACGTGACGAACCTTTTCTCCGAAACGTTAACAATTGGGTGGGACGAGGTTGTATTTATTAATAACAGTGATTCCCTAACTTTGATACTAGTTTTTTTAGTTAAAATAAATTTGATGGTGTTTTAATATAAAAATTATTACAAAATATAATAAAAATATTAGAGAACCAGTACTTCTAATTTTCGGAAACACAGTGTACCCATCAAATATATTTGTGTATGTATTATTATGAAAATGCCCAAAATATTTTATAAATTTATATTTTAAAGATATACATCTTTTTTTAGATGAAATGTTTATTATTGTTTTGGTATGTTATATAAGATGCGTGTTTTTTTCTCCTAGGTAATATAAAGCTTGAATATTATTTTTATTCATAGGGTATATAACAAAAAATAATTGGCTAACTTAAGATAAATTAAATTCTGCATATAATGTTTAAGCTTGGACGTAAATTAATGATAAAAGTCAGGCATTTGTAAGCTTGACCCAAGAGCCAAGATGAATGTAATGTACTGTATATCATGGTATCATATTCACTCCTGCAGAACATACCAATATAGCATTAAGCCAATAAATATATGTATTTATATAACTGCAAACAATCAACAATTTCTCACAGGTGACATGCAATGTCACTGGGAATAATGAAATGTAAAAATCTGGTTTGGCTCGGTAATTGGGCTGTCAGCACTTGACTCGTGTGATCACATGCTTTGGACTTTAATCCCATGTTATTATGATAAGTATCCTTTCATGTTAATAGCATTTGTAAAAAGATTATGAAAAAACCATATCTATTATATTTAACATTCCGAAACCTAGAGCATGATGGGATATCACAGGGGTAATCAATTTTTGCTCACTTAATTCTCGCTCACCCTTAAAATTTATTAAAAAATGTATATTATTTATTAGTTTATAAGCCATATTCAGAAAAATATATTCTCAAGCCTAAACCTCCAAGCTCCCCAACCCTTGTTACTTTGTTAAATTGTTTTAGTTATCATAATAACTTGCCATATGAAATAATAAAATGCGTAGTGTGCCAATACTATTAGCAGTCAGGCTCCTCCACTAAGTTCTGCTTCTGCTGACAGCTTTTTTTAAGATTCTCTAGAGATGAATCATTTCAATATTACTTGGAAGCGGAAATGGACCAAAGTCAGTTAGTTTTTCAAGAAACATTTGCATTCCATTCTTTCCTATTCCAAGGCACTCACGGCTTCAATACCACATGCCCACTACTTATCAACATAGAGTGTGTTTTCTGGTGAGGCTTGCAAAGCGTAGTTGCTTATAGAGGGCCCTTCTCCTTTAAGCGGATTCGAACCCATAATCTTTACACGAGTGAGGGAAGAATAGATTTTTACCGCTAGGCTATCCCGAATGCTAAGAGAGTGTTTGTAGACCTTCAAACATAGGCAATATTACTGCATAAATTTTATACCCTTAAATAAACATAGGCAAACAAATCTTGTCTCTAGGTCTCAAGGTGTCCATGTGCTGCTCTTGTAATCTATAACAAAACCTTAACTCACTTGTTTTGTCTTCACAAGACCACTTGGTTTAATATTCTCACTGTCTTATTAACAAAAAAGTGACAAGACAATAAGGTAATTATAATAATGCACTTCCTTCTCTTATAAACTACAGTACTACAATCAAACAAAGTTCATAACTCAACTCCACACCCTTCTTCCTCATTTTCTAACAAAATGGTTTCCCCTGAAAAAACTCAAACAGATTCAGATTCAGTTGAACCTATTTCAAGTCCTCGCATATCTTTCTCTTCCGATTTTCTCGACGAAACCAATTTCATTCCTAATATCAAAACTTCTCAAGTTGAGAAAGAGCAGGAAAAGCCACGTGAGAAAACATTCGAGTTTCTCTCCAGCAACAACCATACAATGTTACCAGCTGATGAGCTATTCTTCGAGGGTAAATTACTTCCCTATTGGCAAATGCATCACGAGATAAAAAAGATTACTCTCAGATCTGAGGAGGGACCGAAAACAAAATCAAATGCAAAAGTCGAAGATTTAAATTTAAGCAAAGAGAGTAGAGGGAGTTGGTTTATTGACGATGATCCCTCTCCTAGGCCACCTTCATGCACAGTTTTATGGAAAGAGCTACTGCGGCTAAGAAAACAACGGCCATCTACATTGTCGCCTTCATCTTCATCATCATCTTCGTCGTCTTCGAGCTCACTTGTGGATTCGCAAGGCACGGATAAAGATGATAGATCAGGGAACAAAGACAAAAATGTGAAAAAGAACAAGAAAGGATTGGAGAGAACAAGATCAGCAACTATGAGGATAAGACCTGTTATTAATGTACCACTCTGTACACAAGGAAAGAACAGTGCCCTTCCTCCCCTATTTTCATTTAAGAAAGGAAAACTAGAGAAGCTTAAGTGAGAAATAAGGTGCCTCAATGAGGAGTAGATTGTGCAACATCTTCTATTTTCTTCCATTATTCCTGTAGATTTCTTCGTTAAGATTCTTATTTTTCATGTTTTGGTGAATGCATTTTCAATTCTTTGCTTTTCTCGTTGACATTAGTCTTAATTTTTTGTAATCATAGTTACGTAATTATGTTAGAATCAAGATTAGTTCTGATCGGTTATTGTTTCAAATATGAATTCGACTAAAATTAACTTTCAAGCGAGATAAAAAAACATTTGTTTATTTAACTTTTCGTAAATTAAATTTTTGGGAGCGATGGTCATCTAAATACGATCGTGAAATTTCTACTGATACTTAGGGTTGTATATACATGTAACATGCAAATGCATTCTTGCATAGTTGCATTTAGCTTTGTTGCTTTGGATTCTGGTCCATGGGTTGACTCAAGATCTTAAATGACCCTGTCATAATAATGATATAATATTATGTTTAAATATTGAATGATTTATATAAATGTATATATGTATCCGTTTGAACAAAAATCCAGGCAGATGGTTAAAGGATCAAGAAACGAGTATTGAATATATACTGGCAGAAGATGAACTGGAAATCACATGTTACTGCTCACCAATAAGCATGCCCCAGTGGTATAAATTGTAAAGACTAATCACATCTCTACTTCAACTGAGAATCACAATATAAATTAGCATATTTATTTAAAATATATTCATTTCCATAGAATGGGAATTTTTGAAAAAAAATCCTAATACTATTTATTTAATTGTATCAAGATGAAATAAAAATTAAATAATTGACACTCTTACCACCTATTTTCCACCAACTGATAAACAAAACGACATGTTCGGTTGCGAGGTACGTATAGTTCCTTAGATTTTTGCAGCTTTATATCACTAACTGATAAAGTTTTTCATGGAGTATGCATGACTTAACTGATAGATTGTGAACAAAACATGTGAACAAAAGCTAAAGCTTGTGAAGCAATCAATAAAAGATTTTGAAAAAGAAAAACAGAAAGTTGAAAAATAATATCCCATTTCCCCGTTTAGCCATGAAACATCCGATTTTTTTCCTCGGTCATCTATGATTTATCTTCGAAAATGGGATTAGAGTCCATTGATAATACTTTTCTTATATTTTTATAATACTGCAATAAAATATATGGATATATTCAATATATTTTGAAATTGTATTACAGAAATAAAGAAATTTTGAAAAGATTAAAGCATCATATAATTTACTGTAAATAATTTACTGTAAGTAAAAACGTTGTTTAACAATAAATTTTACACAGATTTTAGTTTACTCACCGTATGAAACCTGTTAATTTTGATCCAATTTCTTATGTTCTTTATTACTAGTCAATAAAGGACCTAACACTATGAGACAAATATATAGCTAACTGAAAATTTGTAATTACAGAACTCTTAAGATTTACTCTGAATCAAGACTTAGAAAAACTGTCTCTATTGTCGCTACCAAACTCTAAATATATTATAGATGTATTATCCTTTGTTCGCTGTGTTCTAGCCTCTGTCAACAATATATTAGCAATCTTTTCTGCAGTATTCTCTCCATTTTTGGCACTTCTATCTCTTGTCTGTGAGTTTAAGATTCGAATTTGTTAGCACTTGGGAATTGGGATGGTGGGTAAGAATTTCCAAGACTACACAAAATTTTCGAACAAGTTAATGGTTGAAGAGATAAAGTACCTCATGAACGAGCTGAAATGCCTTTCTGGAGTTTACAACGTCCCAAAAACCATCACTGCTCCAAAAGCCAAAAACACGATGGAGTCAAAAAAGTACGCCACACACAACATAATAAAACAAAAAAAAAATGATAAATGAGCAGGTATGTATGAATCCTACAGAAACAGGATTCAGTTTCCATGAGTAATAAAAAAAATGTGTCAATTTGCAGCATATGTTAAATGTGTGAAATTCAATAGTTCATCTTTAAGGTATATTTAGTAAGTTTTAACTCTTAAAGAAACATGGTGAATTTAGTTATTTTAACTCTTAAAGAAACATTATCAGAAACCACTTCGAAGTTCCGTGGAAGTGCAAACCTCAAATATTAGGTATATCCATATATATTTTAAACCTTCAAAGTAATGCTAAAATCAATCCAAGTTAAACATGACTCTATTTAGAAACAAAGAGCCTATAGCATATGTCAAACAATGAGTCAGAAGAAGTCCAAGGGGAAAAAATCACCTTGCTAATACTATAAAAGCACTGCTTGCTTGATGTATGTACACGACTTCACTAATATAAGGTTCTGAACTGAAGCGAGCTTCCTGCTGCTTCAGAAATTTGTCTCCTAGCATTCGTGCAAGATTCAAACCTGAAAGAATTTACAGAAAACGAGAACGTGTTAGCTGCTTTTTTGAGTATACAGAACAGGGTTAAGTTATAAGACGAAGCAAAAGGTAGTCACCACACAGTCTGGTTTCCCCATCTTTCAGTGGCTCTCCTGTTGCTTGCATGCGTTGTCTCTCAGAAATACTGGTTATTCTGTGGTCCTCTGTCATCTTAAAATGCTTGTCATCAATACTGTTGGAGAGACAAATATTGCAATAAAAATTTTATAATATTAAGTATTAACTGAGATCTTATACACAGATCCAATTAAGGAGTAAAGATGTATTGAGAAAAAGGCTACATACTTTATAAAACAGGCAGAGTCTCCAACATTTGCACATTGCACAAAGTAATTTTCATGATCGTCAGCCCAGACCATAAGCATTGTTGCAGTACAACCCTGTAAATACAATTAGTTTAATACAGATGTAAAATTTTAAAAAGGCGATACTCCAGAAAAATAGTTTAAACAGCAATCAATATTAAGCACCACTACGCCCCAGATACGGGACAACGAGATAATGAAGCATGTGAAATTTTGTAGAGTCGACCACAAGCATCTCTTTTTTATGACAAAAAACTGATGAACTTAATCGAAATAACACATTTAACAGCCTTGGTTTGAATGCCACATGACATAAGTACTCAAAATCACCTAAACCAGACCATGAACACACCCATAATGAATAGTTTCAGCAAAAAAAGTATGATTTTTAAAAAGAAACATATACATTTTAGCATAGCTATTTTTTTGTACTTTACTCTTTACAGGTAGTGTCATGTCTTCATTGCACAAATACATGAGTTAGTGTTGTCTTCTGTATATTGATGCTTTTTGTAGCTTCAATAAACATACAAAATTTGGGAATATTTCCCAGATCCAACATCTCTACTCCTTGGAGTGCGGGTGAGTTCTGTGTGCATCTTACCCTCCTCATATATAATATTAAGTAGGTTTGGTTTAGTATATAAGTAAGCCAACATAACTGCAAAAGAGGAATAAATAGGTGCAATTACCAAATAAAAAGGCCTTTAAGAGAATACACATGTTAATTGAATAAAAAATAGACGAAGCAACAAATTAAGCCAGAGCCAGTTAGAGAAAAACCTCGTAGTAGTGGTCCAGGCATGCTTCTGTTTGAGTAAATGCTTCTCGCAGCACATCTGACGCATCACACTTTGTCAAGACTCTTTTTCTTCGGACCGAGTCTGCCAAAATATCAGCAACTATCTCACGCAATAATCTGTATAGAATTTAATCACAAGTCAAGTCACAGAATAGAAGATCCTACAGAGTTGGTCCTAAAACTGACCAACTGATAGAAGAGATCAAGAAGTATGTAGCACTCAAATGGTATCATCAACAATGTCAGAATATAAAATATGGCAAAGAAATAAAGATACATCCATTTCATATGAACTTATCAATGCAACTAGTCTGGGGGCTTAACACTTTGCTGCACATTAATGTTAGGCAGCTGGATATGCAATGTGTCTTGCATTAATATAAGAATGATTATAACACAAAGAATATTTTTCAGCAAACAAACATAAAAGAATATCGGTTTTTCAATACTTAAACACGAAAAACTTATGCTTTAATTAGCTTTTCAAATATAAATTCTTTCTACAACCTAAAAAATACATACGACAAGATTTGTCAAAAAACTTTATCTGGTTGTACCAAAGTGAAAAATGAAATACTAACTTGCTAGCTGAAACAGCAGCTGCTGCTCCGCCATGTCCATCGCTAATACCAAACAGACCAAACTGCATTATCATCAATGAATATTAATGAGTTAGGAATAAATAAATTCAAAGAAACCAGTGTTAATATGTTACCACACCTTATCAATCCCACCAAGAGGCCACTGGTAATAGCTAACATCTTCCATAGGCAGCTTTTTTCCTCCCCTGCGCAAAGACATGGGATCCGATGCTACACCGACTCCAAAAGGAATCTGCTCAGTTTGAGATGTTATTTGAACCTGCAAAATATCAAGGATAAAGATGCAACAAAATCAGTTGTAGGAGAAAATCCATTGTTTCAAGGAATTGGGGGGCGGAGGTAGCAGCAAACCAGAATTTGTTTTCCTTTTCAGTCCTAGACTCCTGTGCTTAAAGAGGAACAACAGGAACTTCATAATTAAATTTCATGATACCTCAACTCTTTATTCACATTTACACTTCGAGTACTCATGTCGCACACTAGATATTGGACAAGGTTATAGACAATTTAATTTTGGACCAAAAACATGCAAAATTTTAAAATTATTGCAAAGTCCAACACTTGTACATGTATCTATGTTCATTGGCATAGCCTGATACTAGTGGGATAAAAGATTCACAATATTTTAGAAAATTGGTATGGTCAAAGACTCAAAGTTTAAAATTTAAGTGTATTTCTTAATTCTAATATAATCAATATATAATTACAAGTTCGGTGGAATTAATTGCCCTATCCCGACAGAGGTGGCACTATGCCCCAATGGTGGACACTTCCAGCCAGGAAACATTGCAATATCAAGCATGAATCAATAAAATTATCAGTAGAGCAATACATTGTCTAATTGATGAATTTGTTATGTAGTAAATTTGTGTAATACTGTAGCATATAGTGGTTTCAAATTCCTTAATATGTCCTCAACTTATTTGAAATAAAATAATCATCCTCTTCATAGTAAATTTCCAAGTCTAGGGGTACGGGGTGTTAAGGATCAAACTCTGGACCTCCTCTAGCACTAGGATCACCTTCTCGACTACTCAAGAACTCCTTGATTTTCCAAGCTTATCTCTTAGTCTGCCTAATCTTTATTTTAACGAAATTATCAGATAAGGTATAGTCTGGTTCAACCTGTATTTCTACAATAAGAGTGTGCGCTTTAACTACTCTCAAATACTCGTATATATGATTATAAAATATGCAGACTCTTTGAACCACCGACACCACCAAATCAAAATATTTTACAAAAATGATCTTACCGACTAAATGGTGAAGCATATTATGACGAGCTAAAAGAAACCATTGGACAAGGCATTAAGAGCCCGTTTGGCTAAACTTAAAAAAATTACTTACGATTAAAAGTTACTTAAAGTTAAAAGTGAAAGGTAAAATTTAAGTTAATATATGTTTGAGTAATTTTATTGTTTTGTGTAACTTATGAGTTATTAATAATATAAAAATAAAAATAAAATTTATAAATTGTATACGTGAATGATAATATTAACTTTTATCAAATAAAATTACAAAAATGAAATAAGTTATTAAAGAAAATACCTCCCAACTTTTAACTTTAAGCTGTTTTTTAACTTTAAGTTACGTTTTAACTTATTACACTAACGCATTTTTTAACTTCAAGTTTAAAATCACTTTAAGTTAAGGACTTCAAGCCCAGATAAACAGACTCTAAATTTACTGAATTCAAAAATATTTATGAATTAGATAGCATATGTAAATACCATATAAAAGATTGTTTGGACTGGCTTATTTTGGCAAAGAAGTGCTTATTTCTGACAGTAGATGCTGGCCAATCCAAACAGGGCCACAAAGCAATAATGATTTCCTGTTTCCGTGCAGCAGTAAAGTTTAATGCTCGGCCCAAAATAAGGTCTTTGAATTTCTACTACCACAAGATTAGGGGATTATATATTTTCATATTATGAGTACTAAAAGAATTGAAATAATTCAAAATTGTCCACTTAGGGGTAATACTCACAATTGGGATATAAATGGAAATACAGCCCAGTTAAATGCCATTCCAAATTCAAGGAATTCGTGTACTTTATACTTTACAAAACCCAAGCACAAAGTTTTAGCCCTTTTGTGCAATAATATGACGAACCATTTCACTAATATTTCCGTTCAGTACAAAGAGCAGTGACAGCGTGAGAAAGAGACTTACTACAATCTTTGAAGTAGTCCCAAGAGTTATAATATCTCCACTTGCAATCTCTGTTGGGTCACCCCATTGTCGACTTCCAGAATTAGCATGGTTTATAGACTGGGAGTTTAATAGTGTTCCATTCAAACTACCCATGTCAACTAACTCCCATTTTAACTTCTGCAAACATATGCAATAAAATAAATAGTTATTCTACCGGAAAAGTGCATTTATCTATATATTAACTGGTATAGCTTTAAAAAAAATTACATTCAAATTCCAGTTTATCATCGCATGCTTTCCTGAAACCTCAGAATCCTTCAGTAACAAAGCACTCGGCGAAACTCTTCCAAGAGTCAGCGGAAGCCCAGATTTATTTGTTGACTGTGTTGAATAACGGAGACCACGTGAAGGACCAGATATAACCTCCAGCATTAGAATGCTTCCTGCACTTCTAACAGAAAAAATATGATGACATGCTTACTTCTTCCACCAATGAACAGAACATATTGACATGATACCATATAAATATCCAATCTGATGGCCTACAACGTGCATCATTTAATGCATTTTCTTTAATTTCCTCTATGTATGAATAATTGATACAATATTATATAAACCAAATAAATTTATAGAAGAAAGGGAAGCAGGACTTACTTTGATCCACATGGTGTTTCGGGACAGACTTATTAGGTTTATCTTCCAAACTAAATTCAGAGTCATGGCATAAATCATCTGATAGATTCTGAAAATCACCAGATATGTTTGTCACTGAAGGACGCTTAAGAGTCTGACCAACCGAAGTATCTTCCGATATGTCCAGAATTAAGCTATCACCTGAAAGAAGTATAGAATCAAGAATGCTTTAGCACTGATCAAGCATTGATTACCAACAGACTATACTATATACCATAAGTCTAGGCAATTACGAGCAATATAGCGAACAAACAATGAAAATTATAGTTACATACTGTGAGAATGCTGAGGTGAGTTTGATGAAAGTCTGTGCTTAAAAGCAAGCCCTTGGGTTCGTGGCGAGCTAAAATGCCCTTCAGTTTGAGTAGATACCCCCTCTAGGTCATAACTCCTAGCTACCTCGCTATGACGGCCTGAATCTTCTGACACAAGAGGTCGCTCTAAATCCTCAGCCTATCACAAGGCATATATCAATTATACGTTTTCAAAACGTAAACAGTAAAAACAAAATCAATATAAAACAGCATTGCAAATCCACAATGTCACATACACAATCATCTCAAATCGATCTTAAAATAACTCGCAGCATTCGTAACATTATTACATTTAAACTCATAACTAACAGCTGTACATATAAATTCACTCTAAAATAAAATTTACCGATCAAGAGGCACTAACAACATTGGGTTTAAATCATATATATCTAGCATTTGTAGAATATAATCATCCAATTATTATTACAAATACATAATATAATTCAATTAAAGATTCCTAAAGAGAGGCACTTAGTTCTCACAGATTCCTCGTTTTTAAAATCCGACTAGATTAAAGCAAACATATCTATTCGCCTAATAAAAAACCTAATCAGATGCATCAAACAGCTCATCAATTCAAAATAAAACACGATGATCAATAATAATAAAAAAACACAAACATTAAACAAAATAAATAAATAAGTATAAATTGATAAATGAAATGTACGGAGAGCTCAGGAGAGACCTACACACAATGATTTCATAACTGATCCGTGAAAATATACAAAGATATATATATATAGAGAGAGAGAGATGTAAGTATAGGTGGAGAGAAGAGAGCGAGACCTTAATGGTGCGAGAGGAGGCGCGAGTGGAAGAGCGATTGAAGAAGCGCGTGGAGAGGAGACGCCAGGGCTTACAAAGGAAGAAGACGAGGAAGAAGAGGAGGAGGAGCATGAGAACAAGGAGAAGAAATGAAGCGAGAGCTAATACAATGTCGATAGTCGTTGCGGTCAACTCTACCATCGGCGTCGATATCTCCATCGCCATCGGAGAAGGACTCCCGTCTTGTCCGTACGATTTATTCTCTGTGTGTATATGTGTATGTATAGATTGATGGAGAAAGGATGGAATGGGTGGGAATGGTTTTTGAGGTGTTCTTGCTCGAGGTCTCGCGATTATCTCGCCCCTTGATTTCTTCGCAATCTTTTTTTTTTTAATTTCTTATTCTTTTGCATTAATTAGTAATATAATAATTATATTTAGCAAAATAATAATAAAATATCATAATATGTTATGTTTTTTGGAAAAAATTTAAGGAAAATAATTATTTTTACTATTTTTTCCATAATTTATATTAATAAAATTGAATGTTAAAATTTTGGTCGATTTTTCTATGCATAGTTTTTTTATTTTGGATTTTTTTATTTAAAATTGTGTTTGAACTACACAATATGTTGATTTTTTTGTGAATAATCAATGTGTGATCGCATTTATTTTTGAAAAAAAAGAAAGATATAAAGAATGAAATTTTGAATTGTTATTATCGACATGAGAGAAATATTTTGTAATGATTTGGTGATAATGATAAGTTGTTTTCAAGTCTACTTTGCGTAAACTATGAATTTTTGAACTTGCTTACGTTAATTTGTGTGATTGAATTATTAACAATAATGAAAACATCGTAAATATTGTCCTCATTACACAAAACAAAAACTTCAACTTAGGTACACATGGGCTCCATACAAAAAAAAACACAATAAGGAATTTTTATTAGCTTTACCAATTAAATGGGCCTCAAGGAATCATGGATCATGTCTACATAATGCCTAGAATTTTCTACATACCTCTTGCTTTTCTGCATATTCATGACTTGACAAATAAATGATTTATTATAAATTTATATATATGTTTAACTTGTAATAATCTACTTATTTGCATGCAGTCAGTCTTCTAATACTGTAGTCTGTAAGCTTAGTAGCTTACTACAGAGTACTTGATTTTCATAATCTTAATAAAATTCAGATGAAAAGGGGATGACCATAATTCTTTTTTCACCGGAGATGATCTCACAAATACTGCATGTTGTTACAAGTGAATGCTATACCAGGGAACTCATATGTAACTTAGCTGTTGAAAGTGAAATGCAACTCTATATCCGTACAAAGAAACATGTAAGTTACTTGGTACAGGTGCCGATAAGCTACATTTTAGCTACTTCTAGAGAGTGTTATCTAAAATGCGTGTTCAACTTATGGGAGATTTCGATTTTGTGTATGAGTTACTGAGTTCGCTGATTGGTCTAATAGCCGTAGCTAGTAAAGGATTTATCACATGAAGTTCACAGAAATTTGACATTTGTGTACTGTGTATGTGGTTATGACATTGTATGCAAGAACTGTTTATTTACACATGCAGAGTAAACTTCAATTTTGTTCAAACACTTCAATTGTTGTTCTGAAGTGATAAATGTTGCCTCACCAGGCTCCTTGCAGCTAGTTGACAAGAAACAAAAATCAAGGATACGGAAAGAAGTATATGTTGATCAATCCAGGCTGCAAATTACTACTGCAGTGGTCTCAGGTCTGATCCTCCCTCAACAAAGACACTGAACCATCACAGCACCATCCAAATTTCTGTTGCTGCTGCTTCCTTGCGATTAAGATATCCTTGTCGAAAGCAAGAAGGCGTGTTTGAGCCTCCTATTATAACCAGGTTTCTACATTTGTGTTTGTGTTTTTTTGTTGGCAAGTGATTTTGTTTGTGTATATTTTTAGGCTTGTATAAAAAACATTATGTACGTTACATAACTTCTCGATCTAAAATCATCTTAGCTTTTAGAATTCAACATGATTGCTCTTTCTGTGTAGGCCTCCTATATGGGTGCCAATGTGCAATAAAGATTCTCAACAAAAAGATTCGGGATCATAAAATCTTGCATGAGTTTCCTACTTGACACTAGTAATCCAAAACCTAAAGAATACTACTGAAAACCAGCCAGGAAATCCATCTCATCAAAGCTTTAAAGATCAACTTGTAGATAGTTTTGATCATGCAGAAGTAGAGTGAATGTTTGTATCTGATGTGTCTTCTATTACTATTTTTAAATTCATTTATAAGCTATCAGTTGAAAATTCCTTAAGGTGATTGCATTCTTAATATGATATCTATATCAATTTGCATTTTAAAAAAAAAAAGAAGAAATAACCTTTAATTTTGTTCGTGAATAATCTCTCTCTAAAGCTACAAATAATCACACTCTTGTAAAAACCAAGAATTATTTTGAACTCCTTCAACATGACAAAAAAAACTCCATTACAACTTATTGATGAAACTCTACAAAGCTATAGATTTAACTATGACAAAGTATATACATCTAGAAGAAAAGGGAAGCTGGTTATATCACTTGGTAATTTTATTGTTGCCTTTCTGTTCTAGAAATGATTTCAAATGTCATAGGACTACTATCTTCTGCTCAAGACCGGAGTTTAGAAGCCGCCATGATTGTGAGTATGAACATGCAACAAAGAGCCAAATATGAAAAGGCAATTGCCAATGTGACTTTGCGACAAAACTTTGGGAATTGCGCACATATGGCTACCCAACCTATTTTTGGTTCACCATCACGAGCTATCATCCCAACAGAAGTTCCAGCTGTACATCCCGAAGTTACCAGAAGTAACAAAATCTGTCAATTTAAACAATGGGATGATATTTTTTACCAAGGCAATCCATAATAATATTACACTAGTTTCTGTTTATCCTTACAAATAGAAGACTAATTACTAAACCAAATTGGCTAGTCATGGATTGTGCTTACCAGATCATAGAGGAAAATGTAGAAATAGTTGTTGATATTCCATTTTGGATGTGTGAACAAGTACACAAACACGAGGGACAGGAGACAAAAAACACCTACTCCCATATTGGTTATTAGTTGGTACCTGCAAGACAACCGAAAAAAGACTACATACACATAGCACTCTAATTGCTTATGCATAATTGAGTTTTGCATTTGCAATAATATTACTTAAATGGTTTGTTCATATTCTATGGTTGTGTAATTGTATGTAAATTTATTGGAATCAAAATATGGAAAAACTATTCAAAGTAATGGATACCTTATTGCAGATGAGTATGAGTAGCTCGCATGGAAACTTAAACTTGTACCAGATAATACAATTGTTTGGTCACTTTTAAGTGTTGTAATGGTTGCAGCTAGAGTGAACAAAGTCACCAAAACTCTAAAAATAAGTTGGGCTATGTTGAAAACTCTCTGTTTGTTTGGCTTTTCTGGCAATGACAATGTTTGTGGACTTGGGAAAATTTGCTCTTGTGTCATATTGATTGACATTTGTTAATGAGAAGAAAGTTAAAAAGTTAAGATGTTTTGACAATGACATGGGTTCACTTATAAATACAAATAGCTGTACATTGATCTCAATATGGTAGTTGTATTATATGGAAAGTATGACAAATAGAATATTTGAAATTAAATTGTATAATTTCTTAAACAGTAATTTGATTATAATTAGAGATTTGTGAATTTATTGGAAACTAAAAAAACAACTAATTGAAATATGATTTGATTGTAACATTTAATAGCAATCATAGTCCATGCCAAACATATGTTATTACCATAGAAAAATCAAGTTAATAGAAATAAATTTTCAATTATTTGGTTAATTGTTGACTTGTTTTACAAATATAAAAGAACCAAAAATCTAAATTATGTGTATTTTATATCCCATGCATTAATTTCTTTTATAATAATAATTTTATAGTCAAATTTATTATTTTTTTATAAATTTATTTTTATTCAATTTTACTATTAAAATTTAATATATTTTCTTTTAAAATTAATTCTAATTTTTTTGTTATTTGTTGATATCAAACGTTGATCATTTTATTTACAAATAATACAGGGGAAATCAAACCTTAATCAATTAATTAATTCATTAATAATAATTAAAAATTGACATTTTTACGACTAAATTATATAAAATCTCTTATTTTAATTATATATAAAATATAATGTTATATTGGTATTAAAAGTATGATAGAGAACAATATGTAATAGTACTGACATAGTAATTTTTCATAAAATATTTATAAATAACCAATTAATTTATTATGAGATAACTATTTGAAATATTATACAACTGAAATGTATCTTTTTAAAAGATAAATTTAAAAAAAAACAATTTTTCTGTATAAATTTTTTATAAATAAACTAAAATAATTATTTTGAATATTTCTTGTAAGAAAGAAATGAGTATATCTGATTTAACTAAACTTAAATAATAATCCTAACAAAAAAACTTAAATAATAATCAATATAATTATATAATCATTTTTTAAAGAAATATAAATATTTGTATAATATATATTTGATTTAAGAATATCTATTTTTTGGTTATTAATCATTTTTATTAATATTTATAGTAAATTTGTTATTTTTAATATTTAACTATCCTAATCACACTCTCAAAGGGAAGGTAGTGTCAGAATCAAAACAAAAGTTCAGAACCGTTTCAAAAAAAAAAGTTCAGAGAAAGATAAGGCTGTATGAGATGTTGTAATAAATTTTATGCCATGTTGGGAGAGATTGACTTTTGGAGTTACGATTATACAAATGTGTCGAAGAGAAGAAAATCAGGAAGCGATAACTTGATAGTCCAGCGGTTTTTGGTTTGGGGTTCTGGAATGAGTTATGAATATAGAATGGATAAAACTCGTAGTTGATATTTATTTTTAATTTTTGAACTCATATCTCTGTTTTTGTTTTTAATATCAAGGGGAGGGGTATAATGGAAGGTATGTGTATAAATTTTAATATTATTATTTTATTATTGATAATTAATATTATTAATAATTAAAAATTAATTATATATACAATCTAGCATTACTAATAATAAAAAAATTATTTATATAATAAAATAAATATATCTAACTATTAATTCAATAATACTTTATATTAAATAATTTTATTCAGAACTAAACCAAACACATGATATCAATAATAAAATTTTATTCTCATACCATCCCAAACTCATACGAACCAAACCACACCTTAGTGTTTAGATTCATTCGGAAATTACTTTAAGAAATTTTTTAAGTCAAATTGTAACAGCCGTCTTTATTAAAACATAATTAATGTAAGATTTTATTAATCAACTAAACTTAAATCTTGGGCTATAAGTCTAAATATTTATAACAATAAAGAAGGAGTTAAAATTAGTTATAAATGTGAAAGGTTTCTTCCTCAAGTCGTAGTGGGTTTCTTTAGATTATAATTTAATTTATTTTTCAAAATTTATTTTTAAATAAAAAGAGAAAAGTAAAATTCTAATTTGTCAGACTAACATTTTTTTACATATATTGAAATGTACACCCTCTGTTCATAATTAAAAAGTTCTATATATCCAATTTTTTCCAATTATTTTTAAAAAATTTAAAAATATATAATACATTTTTCCAATATTGAGATTTTTAAATTCTTTCAAATGACGAAATTTTTGGCATATGATCACTAGCTTACCTAAGTATATCGGTAACAAATGTTAATTAATGGTGATTTTAAAATTTTAAACTTTGAAAGGATCGGAATAGTTGAACAAAATGGTCGGGGGAAAATGAAATTAGATTTATTTTTCTATATGTTGGTCAAGTTTTTTTTTTATAAGTATGTTGGTAAAGTTGGCAAATATATAGAATTTGAATGAGAATTTTTAATAGAACAATTGTGTACATATATTGACTCGATCGTATGAGATGAATATTGGATCTTTTTTCTTTTTTTGAATGAATGGATATCGAATTTGAGTTTTCACAATCATAAATAACTTTTTATCCAATATTTATGCGGATTCAGTTTAACATTTATTATATCTTTATCCTTCATATTTCTTCCTATATGTTTCCAATAGCATATCGTGGACATATATTTGTATAACTTGGTAAATTATTAACACAAAAAGAATATGATTAAATTCGATCAAATTTGTTCGAATTTAGAATGAAGACAGAAACAAAATTGATCAAATTTAAAGTTAATTAGTATTAGTCAAATTTAAACAATTAGAAACTTTAAATTTAATCGCTGCAGAGTGCAGACATTCTCTCATTCACTTCAATTGAACTAAAGAGTGCAGAATCATCAACAAGGACATTCTTAACCAGCAAAACAGACGAATACCACTGTCACTGAATTTGATAGATTTAAAGATAACAGAACTGAAAACAAATATCACCACATGAAATTGAATTTTAAAAAATGGTATTGTAAAATTCTAAGTTATCACATACCTAATCTTTTCATTGATCTTGAAACTCAACTTTTATTTTCAAAAAAATTGTGTATCAGCTGGAATCAAGAGTAACCATTGCCTGATTAAATTTCATCATGATGATCCACCAGTAACACTCCCATTGAAGATTTCGATCATATCTCCGTTACCAACATGGTGCCATCTGAAAGATCTATCATCATCCATTACATTTTGTTTGTAAATAAAAAAGTATCCTTCCGGAGGAAGACTAAAATGAAGGATCTCTTGTAGTCTCCTTAGCTCCATCCTCAGCTCTCCAACACTATCAGAAGCATTCATTTCCACGGGAATTTTATTCGTTCCACATTGGGTCGAAACTAAAATTTTCAATCTTTTCGAATTAGAATTACCACCTCCAGATGCTGCATGTGTCACTGTGGTCACACTACTATTCTGCAGTGGTCTGATCAAAACATCAATCTCCGAATTATCACTAATTTCATAGTCTCGTACAAATTGGTTGTCATGCAGTTCATTCCCATGCAGGTACAGTGAAACAACTCTCCCATTCAGTGATGGACCTTCGACTTGACAGATTTTCTCTTTTAACTGCATAATGTTGTCTTCTACATCTATCTCAATTTGTTTCTTCGACGATGCCATCCGTATAAAAACTTGGATTTTCGATGACTCTGCAGGTGAATTCTCAAGCTTTACATTAGTGTCTGTAGTTAACATGAGTTGGATTCGTGAATTGTGGAAAATTTCACAGTACTCCACGTCTCGACCGTCTTCAAGGCAATGACCCTTGAATATTAGCATTTGTCTAGAGATTGGAATGCCTTGGTACTTCTGGATTTTTTCTTTGATCTCAAGAACAGTATCGAAGTATCCGATTTCAATGCAAAATGGCTTCCCCATTCTGGTCTCGAAAAACACATCCATTTGGTGATCAAAATTATGAGAGTGAGTTCTTGATTTTCAGTTGTTTTATAGAGACAAATGTGTGATATCAATTTGAAAACAGAACAGAATCTGCAGAAAATGTAGCATGCTTTCTATTTTAGAGGTAATCACCCGATATAGTACTGTTAATTAATTAACAAATAATAATGGAGTAATAAATAAAATATTTATATAAGAAGAAAATGAAAAGCAATGAAAAAAGTCTGATGTTAGGATGTAAGTTGTTACAATATCCGCAATTGAATTAACGATGAGCCTATTACACCGGTGGATTAGACAACTCCCATAACAGTCATTCCCAAAAGAATACAGAATTATCTTTACATTTAACCATCGCAAATCGCAATCTCTAGTCAAGGATATAGAATTAGGCAAAATATCACAAAATTAACTCTAGGGCCTCATTTATTTTATCAATTTCATAGTTACAGAGGTGTTTTCATTTGTATAAAATTAAGCTACAACTCATAATTTAAAAAAGATAACTAAATTTTTTATGGTATCTTTAAGATGTTCTTTTAAGCCGAGTCGAATTTTAACAAGCGTTTTTATTTGCATATTGGTAATGTATGATTCTTATCAAATTTAAATCTTGAATTTTATGATAAGATTAACGTTATCTATTAAAATAAATGATAAGGATACAAATTTAAAATTAGCCATAAATATACAAGAATTTGTTGCTTTTAAAACAAAAATAATTGAAAACTCGGAGTGGGTTTCTTTCGGTAAAATATTTTATAAATGTTCTTAATTTAAAATAATACAAAATATTAATCATGTATGAGTGTATGACTGCTAATTTATTTCTTCAAAGAAAGTGCTAGTTTGAAAATTTGTTTAGTTGATAAATATATAGATAGTAATATTTTTAACAAAGTTAAAATATGGGTAGGAAGTTGTTTATCCACTTTTATTTATAATATTTTTATGAAAAATGAAATTTACTGTCTTTTAATTGAATAACATTTTTAACTTCTTAAGAATTTCAAGAAAAATTAAATATTCAAATATTACAATTTATATAAAAAATACAAATAACCAAACAAACACTAAAAATTATACGAGTAACTATCTTTTTCATAAATGATAAAGTGCGACCAGCACAGGACAAACTAATAATAAAATATTCTTAAGCTCATCAAGTTGCAAAGAGTCACTACTTTGTCCCTTGTCAGTATCAATTAAGCTAACTTTATTTAGATTAACTTAATTACTTTTATGTTTTGTCAAGTACTAATTAAGAACATGGCTTATTTGAGTTACAAATAATAAGTTACTTATATGGTCATATATTTAACTTCAAGTTCATATATTAGTAACTTAAATAAAAAGTAAAACTTTTACTTATTAAATATAGTTATTTGTTTAAATAATTCATTTTAAATTAGATGTTTGATAATTTTAAAATATAATATAAAAACCAATTTGAAAGAAATAAAAGTTATGTTTTTTGGAAAATAATAAAACTGAAAAATAAAATAAAATAAAACTAGGGCAAAAAGTCGTTGAAAATTAGCGGAGTAAAAACACAAACTTATGTATTTCTAACTTGCGGCCCAAAATATTTGCCCTTCATTAATTTAAAATTTTAAACTACACATTAGTGGATAATCTCATCGTGATTCTCTCTTATTTTTATTTATTACTACTTCGGACTGGAAAATTATGAGCTTGTAAATAAAAATTGTACGTGACAAAACAATGTACTAGCTTTCGAAAATATATGGAGTACTCGTACTAGTAGTTTAATAGTAGTGACAATTCTTTGATAAAGGATTTGTTGGTTAACACGAACTCGACAAACAAATAAAGGTCTTCTTTATGCGGTGGAAGATGATTTCATTACTTTTTACGTTCATAAAGGAGTTTAAAGTGTATGTATAATATTATATGTAAAGGGCCTTTAGCAAACTGCGTAAGCATTTGTAGTTTGTGCAATTTTGTTTACGTGGTATTGGCCAGGATTAGAACGTTAATTATTTAAAATTGCTGTTAACAGTAAATTAACCACGACATTAACAATAATTGCCTTGTGACGAAGCAAACATACATATATTTATTTATTTTACTAATGTATATATTGGTTCTTTTAATTTGGCTGGTATAGAGTGAAGAAATAATTGAAAAAGACTGAAATTTATTTCCAATCAATGTACGGGAAAATGATCAAGAATTTAAGTGTAAGTGGTTTTTAAAGAGATTATAAATAAAATAGATATTATTAGACAAATCAAAATCGTAAAATAGTCCATTCGACGACGACAATATCACACGATAATAATCACATTTGTCAATTGAACCAGCTTCATAAAAAATAACAATATTCGCACTCTCACAAAGGAGCAAGTTGAAAAAAGACATGTTATAATTTTTTTTACCTTATTATTGTTGAAGGAAAAAGTTCGATTTAAGAAACTCTCGAAACCTATTCCGATGTCGTCAGAAAAATTATACAGAAATATCCAAAACTAGGAACGGGGTGATTACGTCGTTTTTTCTTATACGCGGACACAGGTCACCCAACACCGATTTGCATTTTATATATTTCACAGAAGTTTCAAGTGTGCAGGCTGTCTGTGATAAATGTTTCTCGAATATACGTGTAGTCGTGCATGTATGTACAGATATAAAATAAATTTAGATTTGACTCTTCTAATATAATACTCCGAAATCCGAATGATTCATACAGGATTCATGAATTTGAATTATATTTTGCACAAGCCCATATCTAGTTCCCCCGTTGGCAAATACTTTGACGATTATGATTCCAAGAATGATAATATAACTCCTTTTATATGTTGACAAATTTATTTTCCACTTCTTTTATATAACTACTAATCCTAATAGTTCCGTTCAAATATGTGTTAAATAGATTAAAAAAATTCGGCACCAAAAGTTATAATAATGTTGACCTAAATAGAAGAAACATTTTTCTCTTAAAAGTTTTGCATCACAATACGTCAGTCACAGTCAGCCAGCTAGGCAATCATCTAACTAATTTAAGAGATAGATACATACAATAATGTTTATCCAGAATATTTACAGAATTCAAATGAGTTTCGGAAACAGAGCATATTGATTGACTGGTGCGATAAAATATAGTAAACATCGAACTTAAATTTATTTCAGCAATGAGATAAATATTTACACCGACTCGAACTGAGATCATTATATCTTTATTCTCCTATATATTTGAGATAACATGTGGTAGAAATATGATTGTATATTTCAAGTGGAGCAAATAGCTTTCTAATCTCCAATCTCCCCGCTCTATTCTACTTTTTGGGTACTACAAATTCACATCCTCGCCCTCACTTATTCCCAAGTTCAATCTCTTCTTCCTTTCTTTCCCCTCCAACAAAAAACACAAGCTCTTCTCTTTCATTGTATTCTGTATTCCAATATATATAGCTATGTCGTCAACTATAGCATATCAGGGTTCACAGTCTTGTTTTGAGGCACAGCATTCAGAAAACAAACCTTTGAGGCTCAAATTGGCTGCACCGAAATTTGTAGGATTCGAAAGTACTAATACGAAACAAGTTAAATCATGCGACGAAAATTTTGATTCGGGTGGTTGGAATTTTCTCGAATCTCTCTCAAATTGTTCTCAACGCCCGAAAAAAACATTCAATACCGAAAGCTTTCATCCATCTCTAAAGCTGAGCCAAAAAAGCTTAGAATTATGTACCGAAAATTTGGGAAGCGAAACAGGCAGTGATGACACGGGTGATATCGACATTATGTCATTCACTTCAATGCAATCAAGGAGTGTAAAATCATCATCATCAACAACAACAACAACAAAGACACAAGGACATGTTTCATTAGCAAAGAAGACGAATACACGGAGCTTTCCACCTCCATTAACTACTATGACTGGTTGGAATGCTCTTCAAGTTAGGCCACACAGAGAAGATGGAAGACTAATCATTAAAGCCGTCGAAGCGCCATCTACTCGTGCTTGTTTCGAAGCTGAACGAAGTCATGGCAGGTTACAACTAAGGTTTATAAAAAATTGTGAGTTTTTTTACGACAAGATAATGAGCTCAGAAGATAATGAAGATGACATTAACATCGAAGAATCCAAAACAGAAGATCATAATACAAATGATCAAGTGGAGGATATTTTCGAAGAAGATGAATTTGAAAAAAGCAATGCAAACATGAACAACATTGTTGATCAAGAAAGAAATGGTGGTTACATGAAAAAGGATATGGATGGAATTAGACAAGATGTTGAGGTTGCAATGGGGAAGGAGAATTTCCAGAGGCACACCAGCAGGTGCAAGGAAAGTGAAAATGGTCACAACAATAAAGGATTATGTAATTGGGATGCTTTTTGGGTGGCTACTTAATTTAATTTGATGAATTTGTAATTTGTTGGATGTGTAATCTGTTTAATCCACATAATTTTAATTATTGAGGATTTTAAGTTCTTTGTTTATCAATTTTGTCCCCTAAATATTATCTATATTTTCAATTTGTAATACACTCTCTATTTTTTATTATTTGTTGTTTGACTTTCTGACACACATTTTTAGGAGTTTTGACCACATAGTTAAAATTGTTATTTTTCAAAAAAAATATTTTGAATAAAAATATGTAATTAAAATTTTAATTTACAAAAAATAATAATTAAATTTGATAATTTTGTAATTTGTTGGATGTGTAATCTGTTTAATCCACGTAATTTTAATTATTGAGGATTTTAAGTTCTTTGTTTATCAATTTTGTCCCCTAAATATTATCTATATTTTGAATTTGTAATACTCTCTATGTTTTTTATTATTTGTCGTTTGATTTTCAGACACACATTTTTAGGAACTTTGACCACATAGTTTAAATTGTTATTTTTCAAAAACAATTCTTTTGAATAAAAATATGTAATCAAAATTTTAATTTACAAAAAATTTAATTAAAAATAATGAATTTTACTATACAATCATAATACCTCAATATGCGTGTCAAAAATTAAAACGACAAATAAAAAGAATAGTGAGAGTAATATACAAGTTCGATAAACATAAATGTACGTGTTTATATTTGAATTTTCATGATTAACTCATAGAATGTTCTCAATATTGGCATAAAAACGTGATTTATGAATGGTTAGTTATTACCGTTATATGCATGAATATAGCCTGTCTCGCTTTCTGTTTGGCAGAACAAGTTCCCATGTGATTTTCGAGGGAAATTGAAGACAGAAAATGATGTAACCATACAAAAGGATTAAATTAAGACCACCATCGATTATAATTCGATTACACGTAATAGCTAATACTCCATGTTTTAATACATCACCTCACTTAAACATTGTTAATTGTTTGACTTGAATTGAATTGGGGAATTATAATAACTCAGTTTAGAACTTGATGTATACCGACTCAATATCACATTCCGTTAAAAAATTAATAATTTAGTATATATTTATAATAAATTTATTCTTATAATCAAACACACTCTTTAGATATAGGATGTTACAAAAATACATACAAAAAGATAATCAATATAAGTAAGGTTGTATTGGTCGATAGTTCTTTAAATACTAATGTTTAGTATAGTTGGAGAGAGAAATTTTTAAAAACTGAATATTTCTTTAAAATAAGATAAAAAGTAAATTAAGAAGACAAGACTATTTGGAGAAATTAAACTAAAAATCCAAATTATAAGTTTTTAAATTAAAAAGATATATATATATATATATATATATATATATATATATATATATATATAATAACTCATGACTTGTCCGCTCAAAAAGTAGGGCGTAATAAATATAAATATTTAATTTTATCTCTTCCTGTTCAAACAAGTAGAAAAATAACATTAAGAAAATGACTTCAAATATATTAAATAAAATAGTTGAATTTATAATCATTTCATCAAAAATTGTTATAAAAAGGTTATGTTAATGTAGAGTTAGCATCACAACGAGTCGGATTTAAGTAAAATCCAAATTCAAATTCAAATATTTTCGGGTTATTCAAATCCAACGAGTTTCGGATTGAATCAGGTTTTTTTCGGATATCCAAAATTTTATAAGAAAATGTAATTAAATTCAATATAATTGACACAAGTGGATAATAATAATCCCAGCTATAAAATTATAAATGATTAAATTATAAAAATAGTTAAATATAATATATTATATAAATTGTGATATTAATTTATTATTAATATATAATTAACAACTAGTTAATAGTTCAAATATTAATAAAAATGAAATGTTTGTATAATATAATACTAGTAAAATCTATTATACATTGATAAAATGGAGAATTAGTTCACTAAATAAGTATTGACTAATGATTAAAAATGAAATAATAAAATGAACATATACAAATTATTTATCTTATATATATATATAAATATATATATATATATTATAATAAATTATATTTATAATATTATATATATAAATATCGGATTTTTATTGGGTTTCGGGTTTGGATCGTTTTTGGATCAGATATCGGTTCGGTATAGTTGAAATTCAAATCCAAAATTTCGGATTCGATAAAATTCAAATAAGTCAGAATGAATCGGTATCTATCTCATTATTTTGTCATCCCAATGTAGAGTAATCATCAAAGTGTTCGTCACCATACTGCCATCTCCACTAAAGTATAAACACATACCTGGAGGCTGGAAGTATATAAAATCTATTGGAGAGTGAGGACATACAAATACACTCACAATCTGACATAGACAAAACACAGGGGAAGCTAGCTAGCAAGGGATCCTCCATTATACATACAAGCTAGTGCAAGTTGGGCTGTACCAAGCATTTAAACTGTTTTTATTTATTATTTCGCATTTTTGTTTTCTTCATTTTATCAGCATTAATGCATGTATATAGAATGTATGTGTTACATTTGTAATAAGTTTAAATGAGACATCAAGTTATTTCTAACAATTTGACCAACCAACATAATTGAAAAATAAATAATTTATAATCAAACAATCAATTATATCTATTCGACCACCGAATGAAATCATGAAAAATGAAAAATGAAAATGATATATTTTCAACCAACTAAACTTAACCACCGTTACATTAGTTAGAAATGTGTATAAAGAAATCCAGATTAATACAAAATTACGCACGCCACTAATGATCGATTTTTATATAGTTTTTAATGATAAGAATCAATCAATCAATTTTTTTTAAAGAAAAAAAAAATACGCGCTCTCGTGTAATCTTCTTAAATCCCCCATCTAATTCCAACCAAATGAAATTGTTGAATTCAAGTTTAGTTCAATCTAGTCATCTAATTACTTTATAAAACTAATTTAGTTTACGGTTTAATTAGATGCTAGAGAATAGTACTTATCCACATGCATTATGCATACGTATGTACCATCCATGCATGAAACAATCAGCACGGGCTCACACGATCTTTTGTTTACTTTTTTTCATGACAATGGTTCACGATCTCAAAAAAGCACGATCTAAATTGATTTCTTATGAAAAATAAACAAGCATTCTTCCTAATTAAGCAATAAAAAGGTATGACGTATATGTGCGCGGAGGTTCAACTCCTAGATCTCCTTTGAAAAAATAATTAAATGATACAATATGTATACGGTTGCTTGATACCACAATGTGAGTTAGTATAATAAATGTTATTTGTAGATATATGAAAAATAATCAGGGAATTTAATTATCTAAAAATAATAATCGGGGAATTTATAAGTAAAATTTTGACTAACAAATTTAGTTGTAATGCAGAAATGTGCACTTACTAAAAAATATAAATTATCAATTAACCGGAATATAGATAAGCACCTTCATACAAATTTTGTGATGAAATTGTAAATTCTGAGGAAGTTTCATTTATTATACAATGTTTAAGTGAAAACCCCTTAAATAAAATGGAAGGAAGCTACTAATTATTAACAATAAGTTTGCCAAAAATCTCTCCTATATTCACAGTTGAAACGCTGTTGGTATCTTATAATTCGAAGAAAAGGGCACATCTGCCTCATCCAATCACAAAATCGACTCAGCACTATTTTCTTTTTTCTAAACTTACCAACCAGCATTACGAGTCTTTGGGTATATTTGTTGGGAAACAAACGAATTTTACATGGATTCTCATAATCTTTTAAGTGGGAATCTCCATCATTGTTTACAAGACACAACTGCAATATATAAACTCAAAAACTTAGATCTATACGTTGATGCTCCTCAACTACTACTCTCAATCATCACTCCTGCATGCTCTCTGTTTTCCATTTGTTTCTGAAATTTGTCAACGCTTCTATGCATTTAACCCACATTTTCTTCTGACCAAGTTTAAGTAGAGTATCGTGCAGTTGTGACTTGCGGTACAAAGTCAAACCACAATTTAATTCACAACTATAATATATATATACGGGTCCCAATCCACACACCCCCGTTGGATAGAACGGAGACACATCCAACAAATCATAACCGTCCAAACTGGTGATATACGGCTTAGATTGACGACCACAACAATGAATGAAACATTGTCGTGGCAGCTTCGTTTCTACCCCAGCAATGTTTCATCGCCAGCACCCTTATTTTTCTCCATTCCCAAACTACCCCTCCTCACAATTAAATTTGTTTTTATTTCTTCTTTTTAAATTCAATAAAGACTTCTTAAAATAATTTATCTATTGAATTTAATTATTTGTTTTTAATCTAATAATTTATTATTATTATTATTAATATTATTGTTATATTGTTTTATTAATAAAATATTATTTTAGTTCATTAATAAGTGGGTAAATAATAATGTATTTTTTTAAAAAAAATTACTTAATATTTCATTACAAAATATTTTTTATTATTAAATTATAATTTCATTTTATGGAGGAAAATAGTATATTATAATATTTTAAAATAAATAATGAACTTTATTATATTATTAGTAATTTATTTCATTATTTTATTATTAAAAATATGTTTTCTTGTAATATTTCACTACAAAATATATTTTATTATTTAAAATATAATTTTATTACAGTTTTATGAAGGAAAATGGTATGTTGTAATATTTTAATATAAATAATGGACTTATTATATTATTAGTAATTTATTTATGATTTAATTGCACTTTGATGGCCCGAACTATAATGTTTTTGCACAAAAATGACTTAATTATAAAACTTGTTAGTTTGATGGTCAAACTATTTACTCCCTCCGTCCCCTTTTAGTTATCCACTTTGTTTTCAGTGTTGTCAAACTAACTCATTTTTACATCAATTTAAATATAATATATAATTGAAAAAAATTAAAATTTTATGTTGTTAAAAAATATATATAATCTACTTTAAAATGTATATTTTAGTTTTTTAAAATTATAAAATAATAATTTTTAATTGTTAGTCAAAGACTAGTCTATTTGACCACGAAAAGTCAAAAAAGGACTACTAATTAGGGTCGAATGAGTATTTTTTAGCACTTGATTGCATTCCGTCAAATTTTTTTAACGGATGTTAGTAAAATTATACTTAATTTCCTTTGATGGCCTGAACTATAATTTTTTTGGAGAAAAATGACTCAATTATAAAAATTATCTTTTTTGGCCAATTATTTATTATTAAGGTTAGAGTTTAATAAAAAAAATAAACAAATTAAGTGTAAAAGGGCAATTTCAGAAATGTAAAAAGGCGGACATCCCAGCAGTAAAACATTACTACCCCAGCAATGAAACATTGTTGTGGCCGCAATGCTTTGTTGTGGCCGCAATGAAGCATTGCGGGGCACCTTCTTGGCCGTTGGATGTGTCATCAACGGTCCAGATTTGTTGGTTGTGTGACATCCAGAACCAACGTTGATTCTGGAACTTTCCCTTATAATATAAACACACCTCACACATCTCTTCTATATATAATGAGAGAACATGATGTTTAGATGAGACATTTTAATCTCGAGTTATTTTATTCATAATTTGAAATGTCTAATTTACCATTTTCATTATTTATTTAAAAAAGATGTTGAAAGGAGTTGAATTTAGATCCATCAACAAACTTAAAAACCTTTCTACCACTATAGTACTATATCACATATGGTTCATATCATACTCATAATATGTATATGCGTGTATATGAATCGTGATTAAAATTTAGAAATTGAAGTTGGATGAAAATAATATTCAATTTTCAATTTTGTTGTTTGCATGATATATATGCTATGTATGTATTATGAAATATATATTTAAAAAATATTTATGTACAAAATCAAGTCAATAATTTTATCATAAATAAGCACATTCTAAAAAGAATTGAATTATATAACTAGATTAAAAAGTGATTTTTTCATAAAATAATTGAATTTAGATAATAAAAAGTGAATTTAATAAAATAATTAAATTTAGATTATAAAATATATGATTGAATTTGAAAGTGAATTTTCATAAAATGAATAGAATATAATATATAATAAAAAACAACATTAGAAGACAAGAAGTAGTGATTGAGTTATTTTATTCTGAAAAATCATGAGTCGTTTTATTAAAGTAATATTACTATAATACCCTTAAATATATAAATAATAAAAAATCATATTATTTTATTAATTGTGTGTATTGAATATATATATCCTTTTAATCTTAATAATTTTATTACGAAACTAATATAAGTGTGAAAATTATATACTACAAGTCATGTAATTCTATTTTACAATTTTATCTATAATAAATAAATTTATATAATAGAGTTATTATATGCAATAAATATATATATATATATTTAAATTCAAAAATAAATTTCATATATTCAATATTCAAATTCATAGAATAATCATTCATATTTTGTATAATAAATTCATAATAAAAATAAGTAATTTTTAAACAACAAATCATATAAATTTTTATTTTATATGTAAAAATGTAAATTTAAATTATAATTTTTGTGTTTTAAATAAAAAATATTTTAATTTGTATACGTAAATAAAAAATTTTAAGCAAAATACTATAAATTTAATTTAATATAGAGACTTTAGTTGAGCTAAAAATAATAATTTATAATTACATCATAGAAATGTTATTAAGAAAATTCCATTTTAAATATTAAAATATATTTATATAAAAATTTAGAATTAATGATCGTAAATTGTAACACGTATCACAACCTTAATCTCATATCGAAACATGTGCCCATTTTATTTCGGTGTAAAAGATAAAGTATTAATATCAAGGTACTAATAAATCATGATTATCTGGGGTCCTGTAATTGATTTGTGGATGATTCAAACTGTTGTATTCGAGTCATGAATTCTGACCTTACGTGTGATACAAATTTTGAATTTGACTTGATTTCAAAATAGACTTGATATTTAACCCGCGTTATCACATATGATATTAAAATCGACTCTAAAATACTTGATACTTTAAATTATCAGAAGTGGGGATACAAAGACATGTGGTATTATATATGGATGACTAAAATTTAAGGTAGGGGTTTGTAACACCCCAGACCAACATCAAAACATGTGAATAATCCGTATCACAAATAAGTTCAGGTACACTAAATCAAATACAAAAATTTGGATAATTCACAAGTTCACCCCAACACAATTTTTTTTAATCATTTGTTGATATACTTGATAGTAGTGCTCTAATATATATATATATATATATATATATATATATATATATATATATATATATATATATATATATATATATATATATATATATATATATATATATATATATATAAATTAAAGTGTTGACATGTTTTAATGTGAAATTGAGATATTACAATCATATTTCATTAATTAATCAGTTGGATTTTAAATCAAATTAAATACAGTTGATAAAAGTAAAATTTAAAAAAATATTCAAATTTTAAAAAATATTATAATTAAAATATAAAATATGATAACAAAGAAAACTAAGGCTAACAACATGAGCCTTGCCCCCGACTTTCATGCTAGTATTTTATACATGTAGAGCTCCACTTTTTTGGTAACAACTGATTCGGTGATGCTTCTAATTTCTTCGAGATAATTTTTTTGGTAAATTTATCAATAATATGGTTGACTTGGCTACCCCAGGGCCCAAGTTCTTTGTGCATTACATTTCCAATCATTAGGAAAAGAATAGTTATGTTCCAATCATATAGAACTGTAATTTATACTAAATATATTCTTTTTACGAGAGAAATTATGAAAATTTATTCGAGAGTTCAATTTTGTCAAAAATAAAGCACATCAAATTATTTAACTTTTTTTTAATTGAAAAAAGAGGTACTTCCTTTGGAAATGGTGCCTTTACTAAGCCTTCCTAGGTCATTAGGGCATAATCGCTACAAATATATTTCATTCGTCCCAAATTAATTATTTATTTTGATTTTTACGACTAACTTAAGGTGCATTGATCATATAGTTATATATCAAGTATATCCATCCTATCCTTGAGTAAAGGTGCCTTCATTGCCTCCAACCCTTTCTCGTACCTCTATTGTTTCTCATTATAGAAAATTTAACGAGTAGTGAATTATCGGGTAGCGGATAAAGGCACCGCCCTATTAGTCCATCCGTCAGATTTACATCCAATCCAGCCGGGTGAGCGATAGTGGCTCCTGTTTACTTACCAAAAGATCAGTCCAATAATACCACTCACTGGTAAATAGTGCAATACTTCTTCGTGAATCTAGGGGTGTAAACCGGATAATTCGGATACGGATCTGTCAATATCCGTATCCGTATCTGAATCCGAAAATCCGTATCCGAAAATTTTTAAAGGTTAATATCCGAATCCGGATCCGACGGATACTATCCGGATACGGATAATATCCGAATCCGATTTTTAATAAGTTTTTTAAATTTATATTAAAAATTCAAAAAAAATTGCAAAAAAATATTAAAAATTTAATTTAATTTTTTAAAATTGAGTTAAGAGTTAAAGGGATTTAAGCCTATTTTATTTTTAAAAATAATAATTTTATTTATCTTTTCAATCTAATTTTGTTATCTTAATAATATTAAACTCAAATGATATTTTTATATATGTCTATAATATTTTTAAAATTATATAAAATTTGTATAAATATATTATTTAATGAATATATATACACACTACAAAACTAATAGAATAAATTTTAAATTGTATATATATATATATATTATTTATGTGATATATGTGATACGATTTAAAATACATAAAATACTATAGAAATATAAATTGATATATATTGAATATAGATTTTAAAGTATAACCATGTATAGTGTATATGTTAATTTATTAAATTAAAATAGACATTAGAGTTGAGCTAAATAAAAAATATAATTGAATCAAATTAAATTGGTTTATAACTGTAAGTGTATGTATAAAAATATATAAATAGACTTATAACTATAAATGAGTTTAAATATATATAATTATATATATTAAAAAAATATAATTATATATATTATATATAATTAATTTCGGATACAGATATTTTCGGATACAGATGTGCCTATATCCATATCCGTATCCGGAATCTTCGGATTCAGATACGGATAATATCCGGTTTCTTCCGGATATGGATAATATCCGTTTTTTTCCGAATACGAATACAAATATTTCGGACGAATATCGAATTTTTCGGATTTTTTTGACAGCACTACGTGAATCTAGCCAGAGAGCTAAGTTTCTCACCACTTGAAGCTTCTGCCAGTCCTAGCTTGCTTCCCTTTGAGCTAAATTATTTTAAAATTTTTATTTGAATTTTTATTCACAAAAAGATTTTTTTTTTAAAAATTATGTAAGTCAAAGTGTACAAGTAGTTATCACGTTCTAGACCACAAAGAGTTGAATCAAAGTTAGGTGCTCTTTGAAGCAAAGAAGTGGAACTGTAGTAGAAGCGGCAATATCTTTGATACATTACTAACAAAGAAAAACATAATAACCTACAAAATAGTATACCTTCTACACTAGTATATACACTTGTATAGGTTTTAAAAATAGTATTTATAATGAATAATTTGCTTTATAAAGACGAGGCTTCAAAGCAATTTTTCAAAAAAAAAAAACCTACAAAATATTGGCATCTTAATTATCCAAATATTGTACTCTTTCCGTCTTTTTTAATCATTTCTTTAACTTTTTACACATATTTTAACGCGCATAGAAAATATAATTCGACAAATTATTATATCCTGGACTGTAATAATATTGTTTTTTTACATGAATAATAATATTGTTGTTAACTCTATTCTATTCACAAAATTTGGTATCAAAATAAAACAAGTGAATAGTTTGTAACCTTGTAATCAAATCCAGACTTGTACATAAAGTTTCTTGATGCTTTCATGCCTTGATTGAAATATTTAGAAATGCTAGAGCACAAGTTATGGGTAAGTTTAGCTTGGGCCGGTTCAAATAAAGTCAGATGGGGTTCTACTTCTAACTATGACCATGTTCGAGTTTCATACACTTATTTTTCAACTTATAAATTACTCACATGGCAAGTCAAACAAGACCTATATATGTCACCAACTGCGAAGAAGAAGTAGGGTGGAATTTGGAACTTAAAAGCTTAGAGCTAGCTGAGAACAAACACAGACTTCCAGAATTGAGATAAAACACGCGTTCAGGCATCAAATCCTGGGAGCTCTGTAAACTCATATGAATGTCTTATTTTATAATCTCATTGGTAGAATAATGTAGAGTACAAGTATACCAGTGCAAAGTTAAAGACCATTGAAAGTAATGTGAAGGTCGGCCCTGAGAGGCTGAGATTCACGGGACCTAAGGCAAAATTTGTTTCCAAGGCCTAATCTATATATACTCTACATTTTTTTTAATAATTTGTATATAAATAATTCAAAATTTTGGGACCTTTATGTTAAGGGACTCTAGGTGCAGGTCTCGCTCGCCTACAGTCAAGGCCACCCTTGAAGTATAGATGCTGACGTACTAGCCTGCAAGTTATTCATGATGAACTATGGGAAATAAAAATACTGGGGCAAAACTTCAATTGTTGTGTGGGGGCTGGCTGCAGGCAGATAATCTTTGTACCCTCCTACCACTTCCTCTTTTATTCCCCCCCGTCCACCAAATGATGGAATTTTCAGGGTCTAATAAATGCATTGTATTTGTATGTGAGGTTTATCTGATTCCACAATCATTTTCAAGCTTTAGTCTAGTATGAATTTACTCTATATGAATATGTGACTTGTGCTCCAGTTAGAGAATGCATGTTCCTACCAAAATTGAGAATTCACAGACGACAACTGAACCTGAGAATGAATCTAGACAAGGGGGGAACTTGTGACCTTAAGACATTTTGAGAACTAAAAAAAGCTAAATAACTTCCATTAAAGCAAATGGTGCTTTCAAGAAGTATAAAAAAGCTAAGTAATTACCATTAAAGCAGACAGTGCATTCGGCTATTAGTCTGATAGCCATGACATATCGTTTCGAATGTGGACCCAAATCAATTTTCAACCTATGAACTTTCACCTGTGAATTATGCAGCTTATTCTGATTTCTGAGCAAGGCTCAATACCTATTCTGTTTTACAGGTACAGAAGAATATCAGTGTGACATGTGAATTTGGCTGTGCAGATATCGTAAAGGAACACTGTTACAAGTGGCCATTTTAGTAATATTTTTATAAAACATTGAACAAGAAACATCCTAAGCAAACATCAAGAAATGGGAGGAGAAACTTCAACCCAAAAAACAATTACACATATATATGCTCAAGTTTTACTTCAAAACAGCATATCATACCCAAGAAACAGAAATTGAAAGATTTAAAACAACTCCGTATAAAACTCAGCTGAATTTGCATTTGTTGAGGCATGCATATAGAAACATAAAAAAGATTTAAGCTCATGTGTTCATGATAACAGGCTGTCCCAGTAACTGATTTATTCACTCTGAAAAAGTAAATCAGTTAAAAGTCGATATGAAACCAGCAATAGTTAGTTATCCAGCCCCCCACTAGTATATGTTAATATTCACTCACTTAATACACTCCAATAAGGAAGAAAATTCCCATCATCACAGATAGCAGGGATTGAAATGGACTCATCTTCATAACAAAGTTGGCAACTGGAAGAGAGGAACCAGTGGCAAAATTCCCTGTTGGAGTATCTGTGGTCAAAATAACAACGATCCAGTTGTCATCGGAACCAATCCCAATTCCAGTGAATTTTGTATCGTTGAGGGAGCCAGAATATTGAGAATGTGTGTAGTTGGAGAGGACTATATCCTGAGCTAGGTTGGGAACACAAGCAGGCAGTATGGCACCATCCCTTGTAGTGGTGACATTCAATTTGCATTTGTTTAGAAGGTTTGGGAAGTCTGAAAATTGAGGCTCGGTTCCAGGTACTGTGTTGGCGCCCGTGGTGTTTGTACAGGGTTGATTTTTAAACTGCTCTGCAATTTCCTCCGCAAGGCACTCGGCTTTGTCATTGCCTGTCAGGGTTGGCAAATTTAAAGTGGCCCTATAGCTGTTGATGCCTCGAAGAAGGCTGTCTTCCTCATCTGAATAGGAAGGTTCGTCATTAACAATTACCGATTTGAATAACAAAATTACTAGCAGTAATACCTATCACCTTTCTAAACAATGGTCAGAATAAACATTCGTCAGGAGAACACACATGTTTGCTTCCAAGCTTCTACAATTCCAAGAAACTAAATCACATCGAGCTACATTTAGGATGTAAAGAATTTACTTCAAACAGTTAAAATGGAATGCTTAACTAGGATGTTAATAATTTACTTTAAATAGTTATGATACAGTTAAATATTAGTCACTCCAAAATGTCAAGTACACTGTGTGCACCTACACTCCATCTAGTATCGCTGCACCTGATCTTTAAAAGTTTTCATGAAAAACCAAGTGTAGATTATAGAGCATATGCGCATGCTATTACAAACCACATACAAGTAAAGAACATAAGGTTAAATGGCGAGGGACTTCAACCCTATGAGATCAAGAATAGTGTAAATCCAATATCTACATATTGTTGAAAGATATAATGTTAAAGTTTAACCCTCGATTTGTGAACCTAAATTGAGTAGCCTAAGTGCGTAGGATGTATCAAGTGTCAGCCTGTCAGGCACAGGAAGCAAACACTTCACAGCTCAGACACCGAACAACTATACTTCTTAAGTTCTTCCCCATATATTTCATATTTCATATATGTATATATAATGGAAAGAGGAGATCAAGAATGTACAATTTACATCCATGGAGACAAAACTAAAAAACAAGGGAGAGAGATCAAACAACATAGTAGGCAGACACAACTGGCAGATTTAAGTTTACTAAACTATCCTCTTCCAATTTGAATATACCCCCACTCCCATATCAAGAACTTCTATTCCATATGCACAGTACTATTCTATTTTACTTTACTTTGACAATTACTAAAATGTAATACAGATCTTAATCCCAAATGTTTGAAGATTGTAATGAGCTACATCTATTTTGCTAAGTATCTATACACACACAAGTATCTATAAATCTTGCAGCTTCAAATGACACACACACACACAGCAAGACAATGAAACACAAGTAACATTTGAATATAAAGAACACAACAAAAACAGATCCATATCCAAACAACATCATCCCTAGCCAATTCAAACACACCCCATCTCAAGAAACACCCAACCCCATGTCAAGAAACAAGTAATACACATAAAAAAACATAGAAAAATCAAGCAAACACATACCATTATCATCACAGTTGACAGTGTGATGTATGCAAACAAAGGAGAAAAGAAGGAGAGAGATACAAAAATAACTTTGAAAGCACTTCATTGTTGATGTTGCTTACAAAAATTTGAAACCTGAGATGCTTAAAGTTAAAGAGAGCTGTATTTTATAGAAAGAAAGGGCACTCCGTACCTGCTATGTTTTAGTATTATATGTACATGCTGACAAGTGACACGCGGCAATATGTCAGTGTTTGCTTCGGGAGAAGTACTACCGACTTAAATAAATGCCAATTTTATTCATTTATCCGTTTTCAACTTTTTTTCCCAGTACTAGAAAATAAAATGCCAAGAATTAAGCAACTAATTTATTCTAGAATAAATAGATTTTAAATACGAGTCTATATATAATATTTCATTCGCATTTGTTAATAAGAATACTGAAATAAATTATATGATGTAATACTATTCTTTATTATTTATTGTTAATATTATTTTTGAGTTTTAAAATAAATTATTTTTTGGTGTTATAACTTGTTAATAAATTTTAACGCAGGCAATTAGACATAGCAAAATAAAAAATAATAAGCGGTATAATAAATGTATTTCGTCACATCCAACTATGAGAGGTGAACCAGGTATTTATTATCCTAATTTCACATACTTTCTGTCTCAAATTAATTGTTTAATTTGATTTTTTGTAATCAAATTTTGACCGAAAATTATACAGTAAATCATATAATTTTTAAAAACTGAAAATTACATTTTAAAATAGATTATATATACTTTTTAATGATATAATTTTTATAAAATTTTCAATTATATAAAAAATGTAATTTGGCGTCAAAATTTGAATGAAAAAGGTGAGCAAAAAAATAGAACAAACCATGAGTTGATGGACAACCGGAACTTTCAGTCTACCGATGAAATCAATCTCAAAAAGTAACTTTGTAACAAAATCAGGAGACTCTTGTATGTCTCACCTCCAGTTGGTTCTTTTGATTAGGATGAAGGGTTATGTATTTAAAACCAATGTAAAGCAATGTAATTAAGCAGAACATCCATGATTCACATCATTACAAAACAAAAATAGTAGTAATAGGACTCGGACCACAAAATGGTCTATAAAAGGGTGTCACATGAGCTTCACAAAAAAACACAAATACAAAATTGGTGGATGTGATTGACTTTGGATAACTTAACTTTGTGTTCCATAACCACCACCATGCAAATATTCAAAACTAAGCACCCCTGCTACTACTTCTCATCTCCATTACATATGCACTAAAAATCTCGTTTGCATTTATTTTTTTGTCTTCGAAGTGACAATGGCATTTACGGCCAATGGTCGTATGGCTCTCCCGGCTGCAGGCCATTCTGCAGGGACACTGCAGGTTACCAACCGGGGGCTTGTTAAGTTTTGTAATGGGGAGTTCATGGGGAAGAAGTTGTACTGTTCCAAATTTCAACAAACAATTAGTAAAAATAATGTTAGGAGGCCTCCTTTTTGCATGGCGGTTGCTACTAGTATTGCAGGTGAGGCTAAGGTGAGTTCTTTTTTTTTTTTTGCCTCATTAGTTACAAAAGTTCGGATGTTTAGTTACGAGGCTAAGGTAAACTTTATCTGTAGAACACTATATTATGTTGTACTTGTGCACAATGTTCCTATACCATGGTAATGGTATAAAGTTAGTAATGGCGAGGTTCTTCATGTTGTGGTCATGAGTTCGAGATAAAAAGCATTGAAGCTACCCAGCTCTTGTTAGAATATTATAAACTTGGTCTACTTATTAAATTGTGGGGAGCACTGGAGCAGTGACTTCGGGAACCCTGCATTCTTCCTTGGTTGTGCACGACCTTCGGCTTATTTTCTATAGAGTGGCTGTTACATAATGAATTACATAAATGCACACAATACTCCACAGACTGAATATGCAGAGGAATTGAAGTTTCAATTATCAATCAGCATCATTAGAATAAGGCTGCTTCAACTTGGATGGATTTCCAAATTAAGAGATGTGAGAGATTAACTGTAAGGTATATGTAACGGTATTAATATAGCATTTAGCACCCTCTATCACCAAAAAAAGTCCAATGTCAATTTTGTTGTCATCACGACCATCTGGTACATTGATCCTCCAACTGTAGATTGGTACTCATATATTCAGATGTAGTAAAAATGGAAACTCAAACTCTCACCTGGGGAAGAGCGGATATGGTTGGGCCTCATTTTCCTTGATGACGCAGCCACCATATGTCCTTGTACAAAGTAGTTGGATGAACCTCTTTTTTTTTTTGGGTTTTTCTCGAAAGGTTTGTGTCTGCACAAGAACCAACTTAACTATTCCATCAGTTGATATGTAGCTTATGGAGCAACTTCAATCTAACAGTAACCATATCTCCTATTTATACTCTGTCACAACATTGACAAAGATCAAAATGTAATTATGTATAATGATAACCCTTGAATAACTTGGATCTGTTGTACGCAGTTGAGGGATCTGGATATGGAGAAAAGGGACCCAAAGACGGTTGTAGCAGTAATACTTGGTGGTGGAGCTGGAACTCGTCTTTTCCCTCTCACCAAGCGTCGTGCTAAGCCTGCCGTCAGTCTTCTTTATCTAGACATTTTCATGTTTCTAGGATGAACATTCCAGTCTCTACTGTTAAAAGCAAATTTCTTATTAGCGCAACCTTCCTTGTTGATTGCAGGTACCTATTGGAGGAGCATATCGGCTAATTGATGTGCCTATGAGCAACTGTATAAACAGTGGGATCAATAAGGTTTACATTCTTACTCAATACAACTCAGCATCACTCAATAGGCACCTCACTCGTGCTTACAACTTTGGCAGTGGAACAACTTTCGGTGATGGCTTTGTCGAGGTTAGTTCAAAACACGTTCTGGTTTAAGTGCACATGGAATTTGAATGGCTTCCACTTAACCACATATAATCACACAATTATTTGACTCTAGGCTCTTGCAGCAACCCAAACTCCAGGCGAGGCGGGTAAGATGTGGTTCCAGGGTACTGCAGATGCAGTTCGTCAGTTTCATTGGCTTTTTGAGGTAATAATTATCAGTTCTTGATGCATTAGCAATATTGTTAAATAGGCACATAATTTCACATGACATATCTTAGAAATAGAAAATCTACGCAAACTCTGTCATTCTGCCCCTAATACAATTTAATACCTGTAGGATGCAAGAAGTAAGGATATTGATGATGTACTCATTCTATCTGGAGACCACTTATACCGTATGGACTACATGAACTTTGTTCAGGTAAAACACAGGATTTGGTTCTCTTTCACCAAGCACTCACTTTTTCAGATTTTCTATATATTATGATCTATGAACTTCTGTAGAATCATCGAGAAAGTGGTGCAGACATTACTATCTCTTGCCTACCGATGGATGACAGGTAGACTAATATGCTCAAATCCCCTATATTTTCTTGTCATGTTGTGCAAAGTTAAAACTTCCCAACCTATGGCTTTGAAGAAATAGTAAATGCATTGTATAAGTCTGTCGCAGCCTTTAGACTTGAATTACATACTATGACTTTTATCTACATAATATGATTGATCAACAAATAATTAAAATACCTGTACTGAGTCTTATCACTGTTTCTATACTAGTCGTGCTTCAGACTTTGGTTTAATGAATATTGACAATAAAGGAAGGGTCCTTTCCTTCAGTGAAAAGCCTAGAGGAGCTGAATTAAAGTCTATGGTAAAAGTTTTAAAACATTTGGATAACCTTTTAGATCTGGATATTTTCTAAAGTTTTTACATCAAGCTTGTTAATACAAATATCAGGCAGTTGATACAACTATATTGGGGCTTCCCCGGGAAGAGGCTGAAAAGAAACCTTATATTGCTTCAATGGGAGTATATGTCTTCAAGAAGGATATACTTCTAAATCTTTTGAGGTACTAATCTTTTGGTGATTTACATACATGCAATATTTAAGAAAATGGTTTTGCCTGTTTTCTGAGTACAAGAAACACACACATAAACGTATCGATGTTGTGGAATATTTTGAGAATGGAGAAACATGCTATTTATTTCATGCACCCTTTCAAAGCTATACGCAAGAATATGTACAAATGTTAGGTTTTTGTAGAATATATCATGAAAAACATCAACACATAAAAGAACACTTATGCTGTTACTAGATAGAGAACAAATAGAGGTGATAGATTTTATTACGATTTAGCCTAATATAAAATAAATTCTACAATTCCAAACTAGATGATTGTTATCTTTGTAATTTACAAAGGCAAATGATCTTGTGTTTGGTTGGGATGAATGAAATTGGAGGGAATGGAATGGATGTTTAAACTAAATTATGGGTAAAAGTCTAAAATTTTCATTCCTTCCTCCATTCCATTCCTAGTCACCTAATTAAAGTTCAAGCACCCATTCTCCCCTACACCTATTTCTTTACCCAAATCTCATCATAGAAATTTTGCACTCATTCATATTTTCTGAAATCTTCCATACTATCTCTGTTATCTTCCTATTATTTTTGTTCATTCCATTCCGTTCCATTCTCCCCAACCAAACAATAAAGAGGAACAATGCAAAATTATGTAGTATGTATTGTTCCGAGTCAGGTGGCGTTTCCCAACTTCAAATGATTTCGGATCAGAAATAATTCCAGCCTCGGTCAAAGAGTTCTACATTAAGGTGAGTAAAAAAGTCTTCAAAGTTTTGTTTGCTAAATAAAAATATTCAGTGTTTATGTAAACAAATTCAAGAATTATGTTTGTTCAACCCTTGGGCTTCTGATCTTAGTATGATATCATGCACTTTACTTTTCAGGTTAACGATTAACTTATCTTTTTAATATTTGGATATCTTTCAGCCCTATGAAATATTATTTTTCAGGCTTATTTATTTAATGATTATTGGGAAGACATTGGTACAATCAGATCCTTCTTTGAAGCAAATCTCGCCCTAACGGATCATGTAAGTATCAGGATAAATGTGGGTGTTTAATATAGGCTGAGAAGGTTCACAGTTAGAAAGATTCATTGTTTGTGATCAACTTATGGGTGATTTTGCTGCTTTTGCATTTCAGCCGTCCAAGTTTAGTTTCTATGAAGCAGGCAAGCCAATGTTTACCTCAAGGAGAAACTTACCGCCATCAAAGATCGACAACAGCAAGGTTGAGGATACTAAATTGTCATACCTAAAACTAACAACTCTATTAGTAGGATATAAATAACTTAGTTTAAAATTATTTAAATAATTGGATATGTTTATGCAGATTGTAGATTCAATAGTCTCACACGGAAGTTTTCTAACTGACTGTTTTATTGAGCATAGCGTTGTTGGCATCCGATCCCGGATCAACTCCAATGTCCACTTAAAGGTTTGCCTCTTTAGACCCAAATAACATCATATAAGAAGATTTAGTGCAGGACAGTTCAAGGTTTATGATACATTGTTTTCGGCCTGGTGCAGTATACTGAACCACATATATTGTGTGCGATGTGTTTATGCTTTTGGTGTACTTGATTTAATTTTTCTGCATTAAATTTCACCAGTGTCATTACAAAATTTATATGTTTCTAAACAACTTGACCATAATGATTATCAAACTTGAGCAGGACACGGTTATGCTTGGTGCTGACTACTACGAAACTGAGGCTGAAGTAGCATCGCTTGTGGCAGAGGGAAGAGTCCCTATTGGAATAGGAGAAAATACAAAAATCAAGTACAATAAGTTCATCGATACATAAAACTCTTAACTAGATTTTCATTTTTTTTTAAAAAAAATAATTGTTATTATAATTATTTTTTCTGATATGAATCGCATTGCCAACACAGAGAGTGCATTATTGACAAGAATGCCAAAATTGGAAAGAATGTCGTTATTGCAAACTCTGAGGTGAGCATCTTTAGACAGATTTGTTAGAAACATGTTGTGATGCACCATAGCTGCAACTCTTTTATTTTACGCATTAAATTGCAGGGCATACAAGAGGCAGACAGAGCTTCGGAGGGATTTTACATTCGGTCAGGGATTACAGTTGTACTAAAAAATTCAACGATCGCTGATGGATTGGTAATATAACAAGACCATCTAGGGTTGTACTAAAACTCGCCATGTTGGAAAGAAGCGATGATATGATGATAAGGAGTCCTGATCATTATTTTCATTCATTTTGGTGAATAAATATGCGAAAGAAAACTAAATATGAGCATTTTCTGTCAATAGCAAGAAACTATGAAATATATTTTCGAGATCTTTAGATATACTCTATACATACGCAAGTTTCCATCACTTTGCTTGTAAACACCTTTTGACTCTTTTGTTTATATCGAAGTTGCTGAGTTGAATCTGTTTATCAAGATAGTCGTGGACTCGTGAAATTCACAGGCTTTCATTCTGAATGTCAGTAAATGTTCTTAATATACAAATATAAAAAATAAATCATATTTACCGAGTAATATACATGTCAACTAATGCAAGTGAGATGTCTGCATAACTTAACCACTTATAGAGACAAACGACTTTGGAGTAAGACTAAGGGTGCATATTAACATAAGCATGAAATAAATATTAAGTTTACCTTCCAATTTTTTTAAAGTGTGTGTGATAAATTAAGCGAGAAGTGCACTACTACAAAGATTTTATGACCATTTAATTGTTGCTAATTAAGCAATAAGGATCCCAAATTGCATGAGATAGGTTTATATTTTTTTTACTGGGGATGACTGGTAAATTACAAGTGTAATCGGGTCCGCAACAAAACTTACTCCCATACTACTGAAGTTTTAATACTCATGCACAAATTTGTCAAAGAGAGCTTGCGCACAAATTATTGTTCTTCAATATTAGAACTTCACCAAATTGTTCTGGTTGCTATAATTTTATGATGATATAAATTACTTCAATTTTTTATTTAAATTTTCTGCAGATTTTACTGGACTGCTGCTACAGTATTGTGCAGATGTATTCAGATTTTAGTAAACCCAAACCCAATCATCGGATTGGATCAGGTTCAGTAAGAAAATCGAGTTTTGATTTGAATTGCCTGATCTGATTCGTTCCATCCCTAGCCAATTTGCTTAAACCTATCAGCAACAACAAAAAATATTTAAGTTTTCTGTCCTGATCACATAATATGTGTATGCACTGGAGATAATAAGAGTGTTTGATTTGATTTCATCCGCAATTTCAATGAACACATTGCACTTATCTGTATTAAAACATTATTCAGTATGTACTTGAGTATTCTTCCTGCCCTCCAATTATAATTTACAAGACATTTATAACAAACTGTACAGTAAAACATTTTATTGCACTGATATAAGTACAAGTGCAAAGGATTTCAGGAAAAAAAATAATCTACAAGTGCAAATATAAAAATTTTCCAGGTGCATGTCCACCTTAAACCATTTTGTATGTTCTCTCTTAAAACAACAGATAATGTTGACTTTATTTAGTCTCATACCTGCCAGTGAGTGTTTCTTCTCCTACATAATGGCGAAGTATTTGGACCATCTGGAGGGCTTCAATTCTGATGGACTCTGAGTTTTACGAATTCTGAAGCTTCTCTAATTCTTTTACCAACTGGTTTGCATCAGGTCTTAATCTGGGATCATCCGAAAGGCAGTTAAGTACGAGGGAAGAAGCTTGTACTGCTTTTCTGAGGGTATATTGGCCTTGAATGCGTACATCCATTACTCTTGAAATCTTACGCTTACTGGTAAGGCGAGGCTTTGCCCAACTAACAAGGTTCTTTTCAGCTTCTGGACGGTTTAGGTCAATTACTCTTAGTCCAGTCAAAATTTCTAGGAGAACAACTCCAAAGCTGTAGACATCACTTTTCATTGTAATATGACCTTCATAAGAAGAGATTGGCTTATGTTAGAAGAGCTGCAGAATGCGAATGGTAAAGAATGAATGCATACAAATTATACAAAAAAAATGAGTATGCACTCCATAATTAGTAACATTTTTAATCAAGTTAGCTGAAAAACATAAAAAAATGTGCCTGGAGATTACCCTCCTACTAGCCATGCTTGACTGGAGATACAGTAGTTAACCTAGAAGCCTTAAATGGTTTCTCATCCTATGATATTGACGCAAAGAAATGATCTTTAAACGTTCATGATGATTGCAATATACTATACTCTTATCTTTGAGGGAGAATAGGAAGGAGCATGTACAGTGCTTTTTTTTTTGTTGTGCAGCTAGTGAGGCCACCACACAGGAAGTGTGATAAAATTTAGCCAGGGAAATAATACCATGTTTGCATTATGTTGAACAAATTTTGACATTTGATTATGTAGAACAATAACCTGTAGTCACATATTCTGGAGCTACATAACCACACGTTCCCATAACTCTTGTAGACACGTGGCTTCTTTCATTTTCTGGTCCATCTTTTGCCATCCCGAAATCAGAGAGCTTTGCGTCATATTTCTATTAATCAATAATAGAAAGTTTTTAAGGCAAAAATATAATTTAAATGGGAATACTAGTTGACTTTAAATATTAACTTCAATATGTTCTACTTACAGAATCAATCAAAATATTGGATGTTTTGAAATCACGATGAATCACATTTGCTTCAGGACTGTGAAGATATGCAAGCCCCTTTGCTGCGCCAAGAGCAATACTTATACGAAGATTCCAAGTGAGCAGTTGAGTGTCAGGACCCCCTGTTTTATTTGAATCAAGTAGCTAGTCACAAATCAGTTAAACTAGCTTATATAAACTTCAAAGTCAATTCCAAATTTGGAGATACATATAACAGATATTGGGACCTGATAAGTACTGGTACTAGCTGCGTAGATATTTAAAATTTAACTGGTACTACTGTACTAACCACATAGATAGTTAAAATTGGTTCTGCTGTAACCCTGGCATCATGATAAAGTTATCTAATTTTGGGATAACAGATATGTATCTCTATGGTTATATGTTTAAACTACGGGCCCCATCCCTTGTTTACTTCTAATCACTTCCATGCCTTCCATAAATTTAGAATACATATTGTTGGTCTAGAAGGGAATACTTGACTGGATCAGAACTAATAATATTGAAAAACTCACTCCTGAATAGATGCTGGTCCAAGCTACCACGAGGCATGAACTCATATACTAGAAATCGTAGCTCATCTTCTAAGCAGTACCCAATCAATTTCACAAGATTAGGATGACAAAGTGTACCCAGGCAATTGATTTCTGCCTGTAGTCAGAGAGGTGCCAGTATTATTTTAACTATCTTACCCTATGTTACTCAGACTCGGGTACGGAGTGTCGGACACGACACATATCCGAGTGTCCGACATGAAAGATCTGAAAATTGGGGACACGGGGACACTGTCCTATTTTTAGACACGGGTACGGGGACACACCATGATATATTAATAAACAAGTACGGTAAGTAAGATATCTTAACAAAAAGTTACAATAAAACTTAGATTAAACATGATTTTGTAAAGGATTTTGCAAATTAGGTGTCTTCTCTGCTTTTATCTCAATCTTGCTTTTTTTTTCTTCTTGAATATTTATTTTGAATTGGAGGTTTTAGTCTTATTTGATCTTTAAATTGGTCAAAGTGTCCACATTTTAGTCAAAGGATCCGACACGAAATGAGTGTCGTGTCCGAGTGTCCAAGTGTCCGACACGGGTACGGCGAGTAAAATAGAAGAGTCGGAGTAACATAGAATTCTTACTTGATAGTTAAACAATAAAAAGTAAAAACTAGATTACATTGTAAATTTTAAAATTTTAATGCTTACCAACCACGCTTCGTAACCTTGGTATCCTTCTATTCTTAGTCTCTTCACTGCAATAACTAGGCCAGTACCCCATTTTGCAGCAGCAAATGTGTTCTCATCAACCCAACCCTTATAAACACAACCAAAACCTCCTTCCCCTAACATAGTGTCAGGACGAAAATTCTTGGTAGCTAGCTTAAGATCAATGTACGCAAAACTCTTCAAATTTGATGACTTCAAAACATCATCCTGGTTCCAGGGTTTTGGTACCATCGATGTCTTTGCATGTCTTTTGACTGAGAGAGGGAAATGTACTCTACAACGTAAATCACATAGTATATGCTAGAAACATTGCAATGACAAGTAGAAGGAGAAGAATATCATTAATCCTACAGGTCTTTGTCATTATGTCATACATAGAAAAACAACACTACAATTTTTCTCTTTGTAGAACTGCTTTTGTTCATGGAATGAAATATTCATTATGAATCATTTGCATAGTTTGATGAGTGTGACAAGATAGTTCTAAAGATAAAAACGAGTAGATAATATCTTTTTCAAAATTAACAATGAACTGGCTTTTGAAACATATCCATATATAAAAGTACGACCACCAGACATACACACCATTTTTTGTACTGTATACTTATAAAGAGCTTTTTACTATCCCTGGTTAACTCTTTAGATCCGCGGGTAAAATTTATTAAGAATCTCATATGGATGATGGTTTCACTGACTAATTCACACAAAACAGTAATGTTGCTTTATCCAGGTAAATTGTGGATACATATGGATGCATGACGAGTTTAGGCTTACCTGTAAACACCCGAGCTGTAACTGAAAGAAGACCACCAATTCTTTTTGTCAATGTTATCTTCTGCTTTTTGCGATGCGCAACATTAGAAAAATTTACGATCTTTTCTCCTGTAAATTTATGTTGCCGTTGTAGTTAAGAATTCTTTCTTCAAGTATAAAAAATCTACAACTTCTTTACTACTGTCTCAGTTGAAGACAGTCTGTAATCTTGTTTTGCAAAGTTACTGTATTGCACTTTTGAGATAATTTGTATGCACATATTGAAGTATCAAGATTTTAGGTTTACCTGAGAATGCCTGAGCAGTAACTGAAAAAAGACCACTGATCCTTTCTGTAAATGTCATGTTCTGCCTTTTCTCATGCCAACCATTAGAATCATTTACAGTCTGTATTCCTGTAAATTTATATCCTTGGTTGTGATCAGTATTCTTCACCTCAAGCATTGAACAATCTACTTCTTCCTGGGGATAGTCAGTAGGTATTATCTCGAATAAAGAATAATCTGCACTCTTTACTTGCAATGCCAATGCAGACTCAAGGCCAACAACAACCTCAGCCATAGTAGGACGGTGGGTTGGTATTGTAAACACTTGATAGCAATGTCCACATATGCATTTAAGGAATCAGAGGGAATGTTCCCCCTGAGCCGGGGATCAAGTATCTGGTCCAAGAATCCCTCTTTGATGCAGTGTTGTACCCATCCAGCTAAGTTCATTTGCTCTTCATCCCGACTCATATCCAATGCTGGTCTTCCACACAAAACCTCAAATAACACTACACCAAAAGCATAGACATCAGTTTTTCTGGTTAATCTGTGAGCTGAGACATAATATGGATCAAGATAACCGGGTGTGCCCTTGACACGGGTGCTTACATATGTATATGTGTGATTTACTGGACCTATTTTGGACAATCCAAAGTCTGAAATTTTAGCTGCCAAATTCTCATCGAGCAAAATGTTTGTAGTCTTGATATCTCTGTTGTCGGTGCTTGTACCAGTGTGAAGGTAGTCTAGTCCATGTGCTGCTCCGATGCAAATCTTGAGGCGCTGCACCCATGATAAACAAGGCAAAGAACTATCACCTTGTTTAACCTTTTTATGCAGATGATCAGCAAGGGTGCCATTAGACATATAATCATAAACTAGGATCATCTCTTCACAGTCATCACAATAACCAATAAGAGAGACTAAATTGCTGTGTTGAAACTGGGAAAGCATCTCAATTTCTGTTTGAAACTCCTTGCTTCCTTGCTTAGACATTAATTTCAACCGCTTTATAGCAACAGTCCCCTCTTTAGAGTCGATGATACCTTTATAAACCAATCCGAACCCACCTTTCCCAATCACGGATTCTTCCTGAAAGTTATTTGTTGCCCATTGGATTTCATTAAATGAAAAACGACGACATAATTGTCGTACAGACAATGGTAAACGACTAGTTTGCTGTGCTTCTTGGAGTTTGGTTTTCTCTGCTTCTTGGAGTTTAGCTTCCAATTTTTGGAGTTTGGTTTGTGCTTCTTGGAGTTCAGTTTGAAGCTTATAAACCAAGAAATTCAATTGAGTGATAAGAATCACCACCCCATTTGGGTTGTCTGTCATTGAAGCAGAGTTCCAGAGAATAACTAATGCAAAACAAAGAAAGCAACAATGCTATAACGATAGTAAGTATACAATTTACAAGATTTATATCATGTAAAGAATCAATCTCATTTGATTTACTACAAGAACCAAATTTAACAACAAACAAGACAAGAGGATTTATCTGATGAAGAATAGTATTAATAACAGCAATCATTGATAAAATAAAAACTCTTGCTTACGGAAACGCGGGGTTGACCATTACACTGAATTAATACTCCGTAGTAGTACTCCAGCAGAAATTGTAGTCCAACGCTGTTTCCAACACAATCAAACGCGGACTCGACACTGAATTATTAATTTTAATATTATCTGTCCGTAATTTTGGTTTTACCCCTCTAATATTATTTTTTTTTAAATTTTATTTATTTACATTCTACTATTATATCCTTATTTAAATTTTTCTATTTATTTTCACCCTACAATTTTATCTCTATTTAAATTTTATTTGATTTCAATTTTTTATATCATCTTAATACCCTTTAGATTTATTTTTTAATAAAATTAAAATTTATCTTGCAAACACGGACTCTATTTTCACTAAATTATTAATTTTAGTTAGTTAAATTTCTCCTTATAAATAAAATGACAATAATTATGTGAAGTACCTTAAATAGAGTACTAATAAAAAGAGACCATACATGTCGTGTATCAAAGGTTCTATCCGGAATTTTATATAAGAAGACACTCTAGAATAATGGTATATATATATATATAATAATAATAATTTTAATTAAATTCTATCATATTTCAATCTCTTTTAATGGTATTCGGTCATACACAATTACCAATTTTTTGTACTAACATGTTTTTTATTATTTATAATTTCTGATTTTACCCTATGATTATATCCATATACCAAATTTAATACTCCAAATTAATCATAATTAAGAAAGGTTAGAATCCCCAAATTATTTTTCAAATAACACTTGTCTAATTTTAATTGGTTATCAAAACAATAAATAAGATAATAGATATAAACATGCATGCACACAAATATATTACAATATTGTATTTCAAATTTCCATTTCCACAATTAAAGTTACATCATGCAATTCAAGAGAGCTATCTATAGTCACAAATTTCATTTACCAAATTTTCATTTCCACAATTAAAGTTGCATCATGCAATTCAAGAGTCATTTATAATCACAAATTCCATTCCAAGTTAGACATATAAATACTACTTGTAACCCCAAATTAGTTAATACTAGGGAACATTGTCGTGCTTCGCATGGCTTTAAAATTATTGTTTTTAAATTAAAAAAATTATTTATATAATATTATTTTATATAAAATATTAATTATATAATTATTAGTCTGAAATTACATTCATAAATTTTGTTCAAATAATAATAATAGATACTAATAATAATATAAATATAACATTCAAAAAACAAAAAAAATCATTAAATTTATTTTAAACCACTTTATTTAGCCGAAATCATTCTAAATCTATAATTATTTTCCGCTGCATTTAATGATTCGATAAAAAATTTATTTAGTTTGATACCCCTCTAATTTTAATTATCAGACTAATTTAATTAAAGTGTTATAATTATAAATGAATTAAAGAGTCAAAACAGTAATGGAATTGAAATTTTTAAGTATATTGTACTAAATATAATTATATTATATATAAAAATTTATTTTAAATAAAATTCTTAATTAGGCAAAAACCACTCTTATGGTGAGACCTTAAAACCCTTCTCTTAACCGTTTGATCTAGGTTTAATTTTTGTATATTTTTTTAATAGTCATATATTATGTAAAAAGATCATATATAATTTTCAAATCATGAAAAATTTAAATTTAAATTTTCACACCTATTTCACAAAATTCATATTATTTAAATTATATACCATTAAATATTTATTTTAAGACGTCTTATAAAAGAATGAAATTTCATTTTTATCATATGATAATATGTAGTATGCTATCGTGAATTTTAATTATTTTTCACTTTTTATTAGTTAACAATTTGTTTTTAATTTTTATATATTTTTCATAATAAATAAAAGATGATTGATATGTTAGTACATAATTATATATTAAAGTGTGTTGTTTATATGTTCTTTTTTTAATTCTTTTTCTAATAAATTTATATTTTTAATAGTTAAAACATAATTTTTTATATTTATTTTAGTAATTAATATTAAATAAAAATATATATATATAATAATACAAAAAAGAAGTATAGTTATAACAGTTGAAAAATAATATAAAAATTGATGTTAGCCTTAATAATTAAAACATAATTTTTATATTTATTATAGTAATTAATATTAAAATATATAAACATAATACAAAAAAAAAGTATAGTTAAAACAGTTGAAAAATAGTATAGAAATTGATGTTAGCCGTGGATCAATGCCGAGTCTGTATGCAACACAAAAGGAGGGCGCCATATTTGTAGGAGATTAGCGTACAGAATAACACAAAACTTACGTTGCTGATTTTTTAAGCTGCCACGTCACCTGCCTCATCTCCTTCTATTATATATATATATAGATATATATATAGATGTTAATTACTCTGTATAAGTTTAAAAGTAGGAGGACTGGTGTGTTGGGAATAATTCAAAATTAAACACAATAATGAGATAATTATTGTTAGGGATTGTGGTACTATCAATGTAATCAACTAATAATTACTTAGATTAATTATAAATTAACTAAGTAAAATATACTGTCATATACACATTGACAGTATGTTTAATTGTCACTTGTAACAATATGCATTTAAGCCAAGAAGCTGACAACATGTTTCAATAGTTACTGTCATGTACAAATGTAATAAAATGATCTATGAAGTAGAAGTTCACAAAGTGTTCATGCACAGCATGGATCAAATCATTGACAGTAACATTCTACAAACTGAAGCATACGACAGCATATTCAAGTGACAGCACCTTTTGGAACAGAAAACATCAACTATTCCTTGACAGTAAACTTGGCGGAGTTTGAAGATTTCATGACAACAAGTTTTACTGACAACAACTATTTCTTGACAGTAAACTTGGCGGAGTTTGAAGATTTTATGACAGCAAGTTTTACTGACAATAACTATTCCTTGACAGTAAACTTGGCAAAGTTTGAAGATTTCATGACAACAAGTTTTACTGACACCAACTATTCCTTGACAGTAAACTTGACGGAGATTGAAGAATCGAAGACAACAAGTTTCCTGACAGTAGCTTTGGCAGGGATAGTTGACAACATGTTTGGCGGGATAGTTGACAGTACCTTTGGACGACAGTATGTTTGAGAAGAATGTCAGGATCGACAACAACATTTGCGGAGACGAAGAAAATGTCACCAAAGAGAAGCTAAAGGTTGACAGTAACCTTTTGGTGAAGCTGACAGTCTGTTTCAAGAAGCAGACTAGGTAAAGTTCTTTCATAGAATGATCTTGACAACTCTACCTAGTCTGTCAAGACTACTACTGCAACTTGAGACAAAGTAAGAAAAAAGGTGAAGCATGCTCGTGGAGTCAAGAATGTTAAATCCTCTCAGAGCAACTTTATCTACAAATGGAATGAAGACAAATTTGAGAAGAAAAAGTGAAGTTTCTATTTCAAGTATTGTCCAGGAAACAAGGGAAAGTACACTTGTAAGTGAGGTATGTGTTTTAGCATAAAAACACACATCTCACAAACACTTTCTCTCATGCAACTAAGCTTAACTTTTCTCAAGCATAGAAAACCTTAGCATTCTCTTGTTATTGTTTCTATTGAAGCTGGAAATATCTTCTAGTCAGTTATAGCAACAAAAATTAATAAAATTAATTTTTGAAGTATAAACCTTGTGTCTTTAATCTGCTTATTGTTGTTTGCATTATTACTTGATATTATCTCTTTTGTTTTGTTGTTAGCAAAAAGTGATAAACTATCAAGTTGCATTCAACCCCCCCTTCTGCAACACTCATACTGTTTAACAACTGGTATCAGAGCGGCATGTTAGATATACATAACCTGAAAAGATCTAAAAATGAGTGCACAGAAAGTAAGCATCATAAAAATACCCACCTTTGACAAAGAACATTACAACCTTTGGAAACGAAAAATGATGTTGTTCATAAAAACAACCAACCCTCTTTACCCTGGAATACTGGAAAATGGTCTTTTCATTCCCTAGACATATGTACCTGAAACTACAGTAGATGGTGAAACAATACCAGCCTACTGGGTTCCTAAAAAGGTTTCAGAGTACAATGACACTGAAAGAGAAAAAGTATCTCTGGATGATTGCTTACAATTTATCATCATTGAGGCACTTGACAATGTCATGTACAACAACATTGTCAACTGCACCACTGCAAAGCAAATATGGGAAACCATTGAGATACTCTGTGAAGGGACAGAAGAAGTAAAAGAAAATCAAAGACAGATTCTGGTGTTTCAGTATGAAGCCTTCATGGCTAAACCAAGTGAAGGGTTGACTGAGAGGTTTGAGAGGTTGATAAATGACTTGTAGCTGCATGGAAAGTTTTATGACAAAAAGGAAGTAAACATGAAATTCATGTTGACACTTCCTGACCACTTGAAGCACAAGGTTTCTGCCATAAGAGAAGGAATGGATTTATCAAAAGTTTCTCTTGAAACTTTATATGGCATACTTAAAACCTATGAGCTAGAGCTGCTACAGAAGAGAGCCATTCAAGCAGGTCAAAGAGGAAAAATGGCTAACACATCAAATGCTCTAGCAGCTCAAGATCCACAGGTGATGCAGCTCAAGGAATCTCAGCATCAACATCAAATTATGATTGAAGAAATCACATATGAAGATGAAAGTGTGACTTTGGAACTCAAGGATGGTGAAGAAGATGAGTTCTACACTTTGGAGGAACTGGACAACATGGAAAATAAAACAATGGCCTACATGGCAAGAAAGTTCTCCAACTTGAGATTTAAGAAGAACAAAGCTTTCAAACCCAGAGGACAAAGCTCCAGGTTCAACAAGCCAAATTTCTCAAAACCTGGAGGAAGTGGCAAAGGTGGATACAAAATAGGTATGGTGGATAGATCCAAAATATGGTGTTATAACTAAAGTGAAATGGGGCATTTTGCAACTGAATGCAAGAAGCCAAAACAAGTGAGAAGAAATGACAATGATTATGAGGAACTCAAAGCAAAGTATGAAGCACTGTTGAAAAAGCAACAAGGAAGAGCCTTTGTGGCTGAAGGAAAGTGTTGGGAAGACTCAGATGAAGAAGAAGAAGAAGAATATGGGAATCTTGCTCTCATGGCAAACTCAGAAGAAGGTTCATCTTCTTCATCAAGTCAGGTACCCTTTCTTACTACTGTTGATATGACCACATCTCAGTATAAGAAAACTGTTGAAAGTCTGAGTTTTGAAATTTTTAATATTCATACAAGCATGTTAGCTGCAAATGAGGAGATAGCTAAATTGTCTAGTGCTAATGAGTTATTAAAAATTAGGAATCATGAACTAGAACTAAAACAGAATGCTTTTGAGTCCTTACAACAAGAAAATGAGATTCTTAAGAACAAGATTGTTTGTGCTTCTCAGATTGAGGAATTTCTTAGAAAACAGATTTCTGAAAATGATCTAAAATCAAGGCATATAAGAATTCCTCTTCTCTGTTAAAATCTTACCATGATAATAATATTGAAAATCAAAAAGTAGGTATAGGTTTTAACTATGAGAAGAAATCTGGAAAGAAACAGGTTGAAGAAGAAGAAGTCAAACATACTGTCAAACCATCCATTCTAAAGAAGGTTAAGAATCCATTGTTCAAAAAGGCTGAATTTGAGTTGGATGAGGAGGCTTTAGTAATTAAACAAGAGATAGATGATGAGGACAATGATGCTGTCAGAAAAACCCTTAAGGCAAAAGACACTGTCAAAATCCCAAGGACAGTTAGTTTCGACTCTGACAGTAAACTTTGTTTAAAAGGTACTGTCAACACTGGCTCGACAGTAAGTTCAGAAGATGCTGTCAAGACTGTAAGATCCAAACTTACTGTCAAGACAATACCATCTAAACCTACTGTCAACACTAGTATGACAGTAACTTCTAAACATACTGTCATGAAGACCAAGAAGAATAGAAATGGAAAGTTAGGAATTAACAAGAAAAATAATTATGATTATATTCCTAATGCTCCTAGAAAGTTGTGCAATAATTATGGGTTTTCTAGTCATCTAACTCATGTTTGCAACAAGGACAAGTCTATTAACAAGAATGCTACCTCTAGCAATGGAAATTTACATAGCATGCCTTTAAAGAACAAACAAGTAACTCACTGTGGTGACTTTGATTGTATTTCATGCAAAATGAATTTGATGAGTATGTGCTTTAACATGCCTTTTGCTAATAATCAAGAATGCTTGCATAAGAATGCTAAAATTGAAAAGGCAAAGACTCAAAGTCCTTCTAAAGTTAGGATGGACAAGCCACCCAAGAACAAAGCTATCAAACAAGTGTTCAAAAAAGAATGAGTAGCTACAGGAGTCTTGTTAAAAGCAAAAGAAAGAAGTACAACTGAATCAACTTCAAACTGTGATTTAGCTAAGCAAAATGGACCCAATGAAAGTTGGGTAACTTGAGATATTTTGCTTTGCAGGACAACAGGAAAAATAAAAGAATCACGTAGATCATAGATAGTGGATGCTCAGGACACATGGCAGGTGATAAAGCCCTGCTATCACAGTTCAAGGAAATGGCTGGCCCCTGTGTAACCTTTGGTGACAATAGCATTGGCTTCACAATGGGATATGGCCTACTGGAAGTTGGAAATTTGAAAATTGAGAAAATTGCTCTAGTAAATGGATTGAAGCACAATTTGTTGAGTGTCACTCAATTTTGTGAAAGAGGTTTCAAGGTTGGTTTTGATCAAGACAGATGCTCCATTGTCAACAAGAAGACAGGAGAAGAAGCTCTTCAAGGAGTAAGGAAATGAAGCCTCTACATAGCTGACTTGGATTCTATAAGGAAAGACAATGTCTACTATTTTTATAGTAAGGCTTCTTCATCTGAAAGTTGGCTGTGGCATAAAAAGCTCTCTCATTTTAATTTCAAAGCAATGAATCATCTAATGAAGAGAGAGTTGGTGAAAGGGATACCTCAACTAGAATTCTGTCAAGAAGGATTGTGTGAGGATTGCCAGAAAGGGAAGCTAAGGAGAGCTGCTCACAAAAGCACTCATAGTAGTTCAATCAATGAGGCATTTCAACTAATTCACATGGACTTATTTGGTCCTGTGAATGTGCAGTCACTGGCAAGAAAAAGATATGCTTTAGTAATGGTTGATGATTTCTCAAGATACACTTGGGTGAGGTTTCTAGCATCCAAGGATGAAGCTACACAAGAAATTATTGATTTGGTTAGGGTTCTTGACAAGAATCCCAAGTACAAAGTGCAGACTTTAAGAAGTGATAATGGTACTGAGTTCAAAAATAGTATCATGAATTATTTCTGCAAAGACAATGGAATCACTCAACAATTCTCTGCACCAAGAACACCTCAGCAAAATGGTGTTGTGGAAAGGAAAAACAGAACTCTTATTGAGGCTGCAAGAACAATGTTGAGTGCAGCAAAACTTCCTACCTACTTCTGGGGTGAAGCAATCAATACAGCCTATTACACTCAAAACAGGACTGTAGTTAACAAAGCCTATGAGAAGACACCCTATGAATTGCTTACAAGAAGGAAACCAACTGTCAACTATTTTCATGTCTTTGGAAGCAAGTGCTACTTCATGAAAGATTCAACTGAGATCAAAGGAAAGTTTGATACTAAAGCACTTGAAGGAATCTTCATGGGGTATGATATTGACAGGACTGCATATAGAGTCTACATCATTGATCACAAGACTGTGGAGGAGAGTGTAAATGTCACCTTTGATGAAACTAAATTTCCTGGAATTGAACGAAGTCAAGGAACAGAAGCTTTATCCTTTGAAAATCAAGGCTATCTAGAAGAGATTGAAGATGATTCACCAAGTATTGATCATACAATTTCTGGTCCAACAATGGTTCTTAACCATTCTGGAGAAAATGAAGGAACTGCCCAAACAATTGATTTTTCTGGGAATGTTCCAATGAATAGTGGACTTGAAGAAATTGATGTTGTCAACAGTGCAAGAACAAAAGATGCTGCCAATTAATAAAATGTTAAAGACTCTAGTGATTCTTTAAGAGGAACAAAATGGAACAGAGATCACACTAATGATCTAATCATTGGTGATCCAGGAACTAGAGTCAAAACAAGAAGAAATGTTGCCAATGAATGCATGTACTCTTGTTTCCTATCTCAAACAGAACCTAAAACTCTAGAAGAAGCTTTGGTTGATCCAGATTGGATTAATGCTATGCAAGAAAAGCTGAATCAATTTGAAAGAAGCTGTGTTTGGGAGGTGGTGCTTAGACCAAAGAACAAATCCATAATAGGCACCAAATGGGTTTATAGGAACAAGATGGATGATTGTGGTACTGTCACAAGAAACAAAGCAAGGCTGGTGGCAAAAGGCTATTGTCAACAAGAAGGGATTGATTATGAAGAAACATTTGCTCATGTTGCCAGACTTGAGGCAATAAGAATCTTTTTGGCCTTTGTTGCATTCAACAACTTCAAGGTTTTTCAAATGGATGTTAAGAGTGTTTTCCTCAATGGAGAGTTAGAAGAAGAAGTGTATGTTGAATAGGTCTCAGGCTTTGAAGATCCAAAGATGAAAAATTTTGTGTACAGACTACTCAAGGCATTGTATGGTCTAAAGCAAGCACCAAGGGCTTGGTATGACACTCTTTCCAAGTTTCTTCTTGATAGTGACTTTACAAGAGGAATTGTGGATAAAACTCTTTTCTAGAAAAAGCATGGAAATGATATCATTCTAGTTCAAGTATATGATGCCATTATCTTTGGTTCAACAAATGAAGATTTATGCAAGAAATTCTCTGAGTTGATGCAGAACAAATATGAGATGAGTATGATGGGTGAATTAGTATTATTTCTTGGACTTCAAGTTTATCAAAAAGAAGATGGAATATTCATTTGCCAGACTAAGTATGTTAAAGATCTTTTGAAAAGATTTGATATGGAAAACTCATCTCCTGCAAAAACTCCAATCTCAACAGCAACTCAACTTGACAAGGATCCAAAAGGAAAGAAGGTGGACAACAAGATGTACAGAGAAATGATTGGCTCTCTCCTCTACTTAACAGCTAGTAGGCCTGACATAATGTTTGCAACAGGTTTGTGTGCTAGGTTTCAGTCTGATCCAAAGGAGTCACATTTAATGGCAGTAAAAAAGATTCTTAGATATGTGAAAGGCACTCAAAACTTAGGCCTTTGGTATTCTAAGGATTCTGGTTTTGACTTGGTTGGATATTCAGACTCAGACCATGCAAGGTGCAGAATTGAGAGAAAAAGTACAACATGAAGCTGTCAATTTTTGGGAGAAAGATTGGTTTCATGGTTTAGCAAGAAGCAGCATTCAGTGTCAAATTTAACTGCAGAGGCTGAATATATTGCAGCGGGTAGTTGCTGTGCTCAGTTACTTTGGATGAGGAACCAACTATTGGACTATGGGTTGACACTGCAAGGAATTCCTATATTTTGTGACAACACTAGTGCCATAACAATTTCTGAGAATCCTATTCAACACTCCAAAACTAAGCACATTGACATCAGACATCACTTCATTAGAGAGCATGTGGAGGAAGGCACAATCAAACTAATCTATATGCCCACAGAGAAGCAACTTTCAGATATTTTTACCAAATCATTGGATGAAAAGACATTCAATAGGCTAGTGAGTGAATTGGGTATGTTAAATTTAAACTGTTGATGTAATGCTGTTTAGTTGATCAAAAATTTAGTTAACTGGATTTCACTGTGAATTAATGGCCTCTAGAGGTGTTTTGATTTCTATCACAGTGAAAAGACATGATGATAATTAACTGAGAAGTTAACTAATTTATTTTTAAGTAACTTGATTCATATAAGGTTAATAAAAAGTACTGTCAAGGTTCTTGACAATATGTTTTAACTATACTGTCATATGGTAACAAGTTACTGTCAAAATCTGTGAAAACTTACTGTCACAAAAAGTCTTGACAGTATGTTTCGCGGGTTTAAGACTTTGTCGAAATATATGAAAACTCATTGTCACATGAAGTCTTGACAATATGTTTCACGGGTTTAAGACTTACTGTCGAATTCTGTGAAACCTATTGTCAAAGAGTTGAGAAATGGTGACAGTATAGTATGCGGGAATGAAACTTACTGTCAAATTCTAAAACTTACTGTCAGTATCCTTTGACAGTACAGTTTTCTAAAATCTCCGCATAACATACTGTCAACAGTTGACATCACGGTTATTCATTTATTATATATATATATTCTCTAACCTCTAACGTTACTGTCAAGAGTGTTTGTGATTTCTAGCGCAGAAGTTACTGTCAAGGAATGGAACTAGAAGACAACTGTCACATTAAATCGTTTAAAATTCTTTCTTGACAGTATCTTTTTCACATCATATATATACAAACAGCTTAAATCTCTCACATTCTTTATTTCTCTTTAAACTCTAAATATTCTAACACCTTAGAAACTCTCTATTTTCTCTGCAACTTCTTCTCCAAACCATTCTTCAATCTTCTAAACCTAAATCTAAACCATTCTCTTTTAACCATGTCTGGACCCCAAATCATTTGTTCTCTTGCCCAAACAACCTTCACCACCATGGCTTCAGTTGGTGAAGCTGGAGAAGCCTTCAAACCTCTTGTTGGCTTCATAAACAACTCATACCTTACTTATGCCCTAACTGCAAGTCCTCACTTGGAAATCCCTAGACTCTCTCAACTCTGGACCTCTGCAGTATGTGAGGGGGAGCAAGATGCTAGCTCTATCTCTTTCCAAATCAATGGTACTGTTGGTGTAGGTGCCCTAGAGGCAATACAATGTTTCTTTTGATAAACATTTATGTCATTTGATTATTCAATAAACGTATTTATTATGACTTTAATTACTGCGATATATTTGTTAGCATAATAAATGTCCTTAGAATTATGATACACATTGTATAGTTTAGTAAATGACTTGAACTTGAGATTATATTATATGTCATATTCTTAAATGTCCCTAGTCGAGTATTATTATTATAGGACAATAATAATACATAAATAGACTAGTATGTTGTTTGACAAATAACCACATCTCATTGGTTATAAGTATAAGGATACTAAAGTCAACACATAGGTACATGCAGGAGTACATGGTACTGGACAGACCCACAGTGAGATTCTTCATGTTTAATAAAGTCATAAAAAAGACTCACAGTGATAATGGTGTAATGATCCTTTGACTTGAGATCATTATATTTCTATATGAGGATTAATATACTTTGACTACATTAAAAGTTACCTTTGACCGGGTGATGATAAAAGTGGACATCGGGTATATCATGAGTCGTATGAGAAATATGAATGATAGATAAAGGATTTAACCCTCCTATAATTAGGAGAGATATTATTGGTCTCTTGATTGAGTGAGACTATAAAATGCATGACCATGCTCAAATAATGATTTATTTTTCATAGTCTACTCATGGATCAAGTAAACCCGGATTAAATGTTGAAGATGATGACTAAATTCATGCCTTGAGTTTAATTTATAATATATATGGTTAAAGGGATTATATTACACGGAAACATTAATCACGAAAGGTTTTATCGAATCACGATTTAATTATTATTTAATTGGGTAGCAACGATGTATTACTAGATACCGCTCATTGTTTATAATTTTATTGGAGAATAAAAGTATTGCTAATTAAATAATAGCCTATAGGGTCGCACACATAGAGCACTTAGAGGAATAGTTAATTTAAATTATAGATTTAAATTAATTGATGATTATTTGAATTTTATTATATTAATTAAGTGAGACTTAATTAATTAAAATAATATAAATTCGAATTTGAAGAGGATTTCTGCCTATAATAATTAAGTATGACTTAGTTATTAATTAAATAATAGAAATACATTTTTATTATTTAATCCTATACCTACATGGGTTAGGTTTTGCTGAATAGGCCCGTTAACCAGTCATTATAAATAGATAATGATAGGTTAAATTGCCATTACGTTTTTGAGAAACCTAAACCTAAAGGCAGTAAGGTAGCAAGAAGGCAGAAATTCGAAATCATCAGAAAGGAGGCTAGTACATCCGTTCCATAATCAAGATCGTGAGACGTTCTTGAAGGTGCTCGTGTGGATACCATAGAGGTGTTTTTCGAGAGAAAGACACAAGTCGTGAAAGCTAGGATCTCCGTTGAGTTCGTGTAAGTCAAGACCAGCAAAGGTATGAATTCGTTTCACCATAATCTGTCAATCTTATACATGATCCTGCGTTAGGGTTCCGAAATTTTTCGTTATATTTACGTTTAATCCGCTGCTTTTGATGCCTCGGAACCCAACAGGTACCTCTTACACCATTGATTCCTCTCACATCAACAAAGCTCTTCATGTGGAAGAGGCTGAAGGCTTGCTATATAAGGAGCCTGCAAGTGAAGAACAACTTGTCAAGTTCTTCAAGATGATTGGGTTTGCTGGACCCAAGCTAAGTGCAAACAATGATGAATGGTATCCTTCGGGAGGCATGGACAGGAAATACCTAAACAAAGAGTGGAGCATGATGTTAGATGCTGTCTCCAGATCCATGTCAAGCAAGATAAGTGGCTGGAATGAAGTGCCAGCCTACATCAGAAAGATTGTACATTCCATGGTGCACAATTACAGAATTGATGTTGGAAAGCTCCTGATGCCCCCTGTTCAAGCTGGTACTAGGAAAAAAGAAGCCAGGAAACCGGTAATTTACTATCTTAGATTCTTTATGCATATAATTAACTCTGTTATAGGCATAATTAATTTAGATAGTGTTCAATGCATGGAGTCCCCAACACTTAAGAAAAACACTCATTCTTTGTTAACTAGTAAACCACTTAACACCGAATTGAGTCTGTTCATAACTGAGTTCATGCTTTCTACAATAAATAGATTAAATTTAAAAATTATTGGGGACTACAATGTGTTTTCTTTGAGTGATGAGAATGGTGTTGACCTCTCCATTCCTAACCCACACTCTAAACCTTTTGAAGGAGTCCGGCCTTCTAGAGTCACCAAAACTGTTAGCCAAGGGTCTGGTTCCTCTCCAAAAGGCCAGGTTACTAAAAGGATGAGAATCACTCAACCTAGGTTAGAAACCTTTCCACAGGTAGGTGGTGAAACTGCACTAGATGCATCAAATAAGGGAGGTAGTTTGATCACAGAACCCATAGAGGGCCCTGGTGAGCCTAGGAGAAAGAAGACAAGGGTATCAACCTCTGTAAGCCAGGGTGTGTCCTCTCAAAAGGGCACATCTCTTAAAAGGGACCAAAACACATCTCTGGATGTCTCCTCTCAACAGGAGGCATCTATTGAACTTGGTCAGTCACCCATGGCATACTGTAAAGAATCTGCACAACAGATTGAACTCACTCAACCTGAGCCCATACTTGAAGACACACACTATAGGGCTAGAAAATGTGGAACACAGTTCATTCAATTATAGTGCATCACACTTTGCCAACATTGAAGATCAAAATGTTGATGCACTATTTCAACAATTAAATGAAACTGATCATAGCAATCCACAAGAACCTTCTACTCAAAGGGTGGAAGAGATTACTGTCACAGCCTTTGTAGCTGTTAATGACAAAGTTGCTGTCAATCCTCCTGACAATAACTTCTCCAAAGATGGTGTCAACTCACCAAAAGTTGCTGTCAATCCTCCTGACAGTAACTTTTCCAAAGATGCTGTCAACAATCAAAATCTAGACAGTAACTCTCCAAAGGCTGCAACTTCTCAACAGAATGATAGTGATGATTCTACTCTCATTTCTACTCTACTAAAGGTAAAATCTAAACCTCTTGTGCAAGAAGTACCTGCTCAGTCTCTTGCACCTAGGATGAGTGAGGGAGAGAAAAAGAATAAGAGAAAAAGAATAGAGAGAAGTGAGCCTAAAAAAATAGAGAGGCATGGAAAGACCCTGGCAAAAGGAGAGGACCTTGAGCATGACCAGAAAATAAAAGAGAGCACCCAAATATCTAAGGCACTAGGCCTTGAGAGTGAGTTAGTGATCAGAAAAAACAAGAGAGTGTGAGAACCACCACAACCTCCAAATCTTCTAAACAAACTGATGAAAGGTTGAAATCCCTTTTATACAAGGTCCCAAAATTGTCAAAGAATCTGGACACTGTTGGCAAAAATCAAGTCAAGTTGGTGAACAGGATGGCCAGTTTGGAACAAACAATAAATGAAGGGTTCAAGGCCATATTTGACAAGCTTCAGGAGTTCAATGCAAAATTTTCAAACCCTGCAGTTGCTACCTCAACTAAGGGGGAAAAAAGTAATAAAGATGATGCTGAAGTATTTGTAGATAGGAGTGATAAGGCTGAGACAACTCAAGCTGCATCTCAGGGGGGGGAGTTAACTAGAATTACTGTCTAGTGTGGTTGTTGAGATTGCTACCCAACTTGGTGGTAATAAGGAGGAGAGACCTAAGAAGAAATGTGTTGTGATTAAGGAGGGTGCAGTGATGAAGGATTCAGTAGTCCATGTTGCAGGAAAAGGAAAAGAGAAGCTCTTCCAAGATGAAAGTGATGACTGGGTAATGGAAGAAAGTGATGATTTTGATGATGAACAAGCTTCAATTCTTCTGGTGGATGAAAATGAAAATAGAAAAGTTTTTGAGGATGCAAAGTTCAACAAGAGAATCAATGATCTGAGAGCCTCATCTAACAGAGACCCCAAGAAATTTTTTGATTTAATGAGATAGTCAACAACGGGAGCAACTGTGATGGTGTCCAAAAGCAACATGTGGGTAATCTCTGTCAAAACTGAATGTGGCTACAGTTGGTGTGTAAGCATGGCTTATCTGAGCAGACAAGAAATTGCAGTCATACAAGCAATCAAACTCAAAATCAAAACAGATAAGTCATGGCTCAATGAAAACTTGAAAAGAACTTTGCAGAAGCTGATAATTGAGAAATTTCCAGAAGTAACTCTGGATCCTTTGGGCATTAAATTTAGTAGCTCAACAGATGGGAAATACAGATCTATGAATCTGGAAAGGGTGAGCATGTATAGGCCAAGGTCAGGTAAAGAAGCCTTCGACTACTTCAAGCAGATTCCAAGAAATGAAGAAAAGGATGAAGTGTTGAGGGTGTTGGAAAGAGAATTGAGGAGGCTTGAAGAATTAAAATTGAAAAAGAAGACCCAGGAGAGAAGAGATGGAGATGATAGTGAAAAGCCTGAAGAAAAGGATGAAGTGTTGAGGGTGTTGGAAAGAGAATTATGTTTTATTTACTGCGTAATAAATTGAAAGCATAATAAATGTCCTTGGAATTTTGGTACGTATTATATATCTTTAAGTATGTGACATAAAAATGAGATTATATGAATAGTATCTTATTCCTAAAATTCCCTAGTCGAGTATTATTATTTAAGGACAATAATAATGCACAAAGACTAGTATGTTTCTTGACAGATGACCACATCTCATTGGTCATAGGTATGGGGATACTAAAGTCAAGAACATAAGTGCATGTATCAATGCATGGCACTGGAATGACCCGCCGTGAGATTCTACATGTTAAGTAAGTGTCATAAGTAATTCTCACTGTGATAATGGTGTAATGATCCTTAGACCTGAAATCATTATATTTCTATACGAGAATTAATATACTTTGATTACATTAAAAGTTACCTTTGACCGGGTGATGATAAAAGTGGACATTGGGTATATTATGAATCGTATGAGAAATATGAATGATCTAGATGGGATTTAATCCTCCTAATTTTAGGAGTGACATTATTGGCCTCTTGTTTGAGTGAGACTATGAAATGCACGGCCGTGCTCAAATGTTGATTTGATTTTAATAGTCTACTCATCGATCAAGAAAATAAAGATTAAATTATGAAGAGGATGACACGAGACATGCCTTGAGTTTAATCTATAATATCAAGATTAAAGGAATTATATTACATGGAACATTATTCACGAAAGGCTTAATCGAATCACCGATTTATTATTATTACTTGGGTAGCAATGATGTATTACTAGATGCCGCTCATTGTTTACAATTTTAATTAGATATTAAAATTGTTGCCAACGTAATAATAACCTACAGGGTCACACACAAAGAACGCTTGAAAGAGAAATAATTTAAATTATGAATTTAAATTAAATAAGTAATTTATTTTATTTATGATATTAATTAAGTATGACTTAATTAATTATATAAATAGAATAAATGAATTACTTAGACTAATTCCAAAATTAATAATTAATTAATTAAGTGAGACTTAATTAAATAATTTAGAATTTTGGATTAGTATTAATTATAATTGGATTATAATTAGAAAACTTATTCCTCTCTCTATATAATCTCTTTATGGGCTGATTTAATAAGAGAGAGATTTTATAAAAACCCTAGCCGCTCTGAGAGAGGAGGAAGATAGAGAGAGAAGAAGTTTTCGGGTGCTAGTACACATCAATCCTTCATGAAAAGTGTTCGTGTGGATACCGTAGAGCGTAGATCGCGAGAGCGGGATACGTGGTGATTAAACAAGCTTTGGACCTCCATTAATCTTCCATTAATGAACTGTTAAAGCTTCTAAAGGTATTTATTCTTTATCTCCGAATTAAATCTTTTGTTTTCGCATGGATCCTGCGGCGGGTTTCGCTATTTTGATTTATTTTTCGCGTTTATTCCGCTGCGTTTGTGTCACGAAACCCTTCAATGGCATCAGAGCTACTTGCGAAACGTTTTAATTCGGTTATGTGCTTAACAGTTTTTGATATATAAGCATGTATGCGATCTATCATGATTTTATATTGATATAATATGTATATGTTTATATATATTATGAATATATGATATTCATATGATGTATAATAATGTGATTATTATGTGTGTTGATGTATGTATATGATACATGTTTGTTCTTATTATGGGAATCGTATTCGATACGAATTCTGAAACGGCTGCCGTAGATTTTTTGAAATCTGTGTCCAATGTCCGATTTTTGCAAACGATATGTGTTTTCTGACTGGAATCGGGTCACTGAGAAATACTGACTATCTCAGCTTTGCGTATGTAAGGCATTAGATGTCGTTACAGCCCCCAAAACGGTGATTTATTATTTTCTGAAAATTATTTAATTTTCTAAAATTTTTGAATATATGTATGTATATATTATGAATATATGATATTTATGTGATGTATAATCATATGATGATTGTATGTATCACTGTGTATGTATATATGATATATGCTTGTTCTTGTTATGAGAATTGTATATGATACGATTTCTGAAACACCGTCAGATTTGGAGAAATCTGACTGCTGTATCCGATTTTCGTAAACGATATGTGTTTTCTGACTGGAATCGGGCCAATGAACAAAACTGATAGCTATGCTATCACCGACGGGTCTGTAAGGCGTTTGACGTCGGTGAGGGCCTCGAAATAGTGATTTATTGTCTTCAGAAATCTGTTTTTAATTTTCTGAAATTTCGAAATTTGTTATATATGATTATATGATATGATTATATAATATGAGATATATTATATGTGTTATATGATAGCATGGTGGATGGTTATGGCCTAAAGACCCATAGGATAGTGGTTTTGATTTATGGTTTTGGTTTCTAAATACGACTTGCATGTCGTTTATTCATTGTAATTTAATTATCTCGAATGTAACTCGAGTTCTTCTTGTAATTTCATTAGAATAGTTTTATTTTTATTATTCAATGTAATTATCAATGAAGACTTGCAAGCAAGGAGGCGATCCAAAAGGGGATGATGGAGCAATGAAGAAAGAAGACATGTAATAGATAGTATTTTTAAAACCACCATAGACTGACCTTGATATTTCCATTAGCTTGGAAATATCATATAGGATGGGGCCATAACCAAACACGTTTAATTTACGCACATTACATATATGTATATGATTGCATGTATTGGTATGCATGCGTAGATATAATTGAGATGCATGCTTAATATTGATTAATCATGTATGTATTAGATACGACACCCATGCCATGTTTGCTTAAACAAGATAAAATCTGTAACGATTCAAGATTTTAAAATTAACAAACGATCATGAGATTCTTGTGTTTATGAAATATGGATTTTTAAAACACGGAATTAAATATGGATTTTTGATATCTATAATTGGGATTTTCTGACAAAAGCGGATATGCGTATTCGTAAGGCTGATGGGTTTTAAGTGTGACCATTGGTATCCTCCATCTACCTGGGAAATGAACAATTTAAGATGTCGATTTGAAATATTTGGTTCAAGGAAAAATTGAGGATCTCTTTATGATGTGATCATGATCGTTATAAATTTTCTAAAACCCCTTAATAAAATATTAAGTTTTACTCGGATGCTTTCCAATGAATGAACACTCATCGAATCCTAGATCGATAAGGGGAAGGACTGTCAGTGGCAGGGGACTCCTATCTATCGTGGTGAGATGCGACGAATATAAACGGTTATATTCGGTCGTTGTATCATTGGGTCTAACTTAACGGAGTCGTCATAATAAGTGAAAATAAACGGTTATATTCAACTATTATGAACTTAGAAGCATAGAGTTTGGTTAAAAGTCTATTAGATAGATAAGATCAATCGTTGTTCACCAAACTATCCAAGAATTATATATGATATAATTGATAACTGTTGTCTACCTAAATAATCATTTTCTAAGGACTTCCAGTGGTTGACTTAGGACATGATGAAATATGGATCTTGGCTCACTAGAAAGAATTATGGGATATACTTTCCAAATTAATAGTAAGGGCTATTAGTTTGATAAAAATAGTGGGAGGTATATGATGATATACCATAATCACTTAAACATAATTAATATTAAATTTACAATCTAGTTTATTTTATGCACTTTAATATTGTAGATATCAAATGATAAACACAAACAACTTCTCTATGCGATCAGTTCTTGAGAAGGACAAGTTGACGAAAATATATTTCCTTGACTGACATAGGAGCTTGAGGATCGTCCTCGGGCACCACGATATTAGTCAAATCTCTTCCCCTGCTCTTAAAGTTAAGAATGTAACATGTGCAAATCATAGTGCTTATTGGTGGCAAATTGATGTTGCGACTGATGTTTCATGTCTCATGCTCGCAAATATATGTGCTGAGCTTAAGAAGCAATACAAGCATATAGATGCTTATGAAACGATTGAGAACAAGATATATTTGAAAAGGCACTATACACTTACAAGTAGGGAGAGTGAGACCCGGTTACACCACATGTTCTAAAGATTATAGGGTATAATGAATACCATTGATATTTTGGGTTTCCAGATTAGTCTGGAGACAGTTAGATTTGATCTTACAATCTTTGGACAAATATTATTCTTATTTTGTTATGAACAATAAAGTGAATAAGATTGGTAAAACACCCATTGAGTTGCTAAGCATGTTGAGAACTGCTGAAAGTAATATGATAAATGCATGAACTACTACTATATTGATGGTAAACATAGGGAATGCAAAAGGGAAAGGAAAATGGAAAGGCAAGGAAAAGATTTGATCTAGTTCCGTTGTCAAACCAAAGTCCAATCCCTAAAGCAGACTCTAAAGTCTGAATGAGGTGTTGATAAAGAAGACGATTGTCACTTCTGTGGAAAGTTGGGAGACTGGAAATTAAACTGTCATGCTTAATTGGAAGATCGGAAGATGATGATCAATAAGGGTCAAGCTTAAGGTATCGGTTTGGAATTGGAGTGAAGATAGTTGCTCTGGTTCGAGGAACTCGTTACTTAATTTTTGGCCTATAAGGAAAATTTAGAACTTAATAATTGTTATAGCGTGCTTGCAATTGGCAGAGACATTATTTCAGTTTCTTATTTGGACAAGAAAGGCTTTTTCATTTTATAACAATAGTTGTTTATTCTATTTTGATGATGAGCCTTATAATGTTGCACATCTAATTAACAATTTATATGTTCTAAAGTGACTCAAATCAAATATTACCTTTGGCACTGTCGCTGAGGCCATATTAATTAGAAACGCATTTCCAGAATACATAAGGATGCATTCATGGATAAGTTTGATTATGAATCATACCAAAGGATACGAATCTTGGTTTATTTGGTAAAATGACTAAAGCTCCTTTTACCGGACATGGTGAAGGGATCATTGAATGTGTATGACTTATACATAGTGATGTATGTGGTCATATGTGTACGATGACAAAAGGTAGATTTTATTAACTTCATAAAATTTACTAATTATTTTAGTAGATACGGATATATGTATCTTTTGAAGAACTAATCCGAATCATTTGAAAAGTTCAAAGACTATAAAGATGAAGTAGAAAATATCAAAGAAAAGTTTTTTTGATAGGAGAAATCACACCTTGTTGGACATGGTGCGATCAATGTTGAGTCAATGAATCTTCAAATTAGTTTCTGGGGTTACACCCTAGAAACGGCTCCACATACACTTAACTGTGTTCCTACTAAATTGGTTCAAAAGACTCCTTATGAGATATGGACTGAGCAACGTCACAGCATGTCATTTATAAAATTTTGGGGATGTGAAGCGTTTGTGAAACGTCTAATCTCTGACAAGCTAGGACCAAAATCAGACAAATGTAATTTTGTGGAATACCCAACTGAAACAAGGGGTTATTCTTTCTATAATCCTTCCGAGAACAAAGTGTTTGTTGCTCGAACTGCTGAGAGACAGTGGGAGGATAATAGATCTCAATGAAGTTTGAGACCCACATGATAACGTTGAACCAGTGGAGGAACCTGAGTAGAATGTAGAAGAAAAATAATACTGCTCAAGAAACACAGGTGTTCGTAGGTTTAGTAGGATTCGCCATGAGCCCGAGAGATAATATGGATTTCTCTTGACTCAAGATGGTGATGTGATGCTTGTGGATGAAGATGAGCCTCTCACATACCTAGATACTATAAACACTCCAGATTCTAAGAGATGGCTGGATGGCATTAAATCTGAGATGGAATCCATGTATACTAATCAAGTATGGACTTTGGTTGATCCACCTGAAGGGGTAAAACCTATAGGGTGCAAGTGGGTTTTCAAGAAGAAGACCGACATGGATGCCAATGTACAGACCTATAAGGCACGATTGGTGGCAAAAGGTTTCAAGAAAATTCATGGTATTGACTATGATGAGACCTTTTCACCAGTTGTTATGGTCATGTCCATCAGGATTTTGCTTGCTATAGCTGCTTACTATGACTATGAAATCTGGCAAATGGATGTCAAAACCGCTTTCTTAAATGAGAGCCTTGAAGAAGATATGGATGTGTACATGACACACCCTAAGGGTTTTGTTGATCTAAAGGATGCTGGAAATGTATGTAAGTTGCGTCGATCCATTTATGGATTAAAGCAGGCCTCGAGGAGATGGAACATTTGTTTTCATGAAACAGTCAAAAAGAGTTTGACTTTATTTAAAATGAAGATGAAACTTGTGTTTACAAGAAGTTTAGTGGGAGCCATGTGGCATTCCTAGTATTATATGTTGATGATATATTACTAATAGGGAATGACATTCCTTCTCTACAGACTGTGAAGACTTGGTTGAGAAATAATTTATCAATGAAAGACTTAGGCGATGTGACATATATATTAGGGATCGAGATCTATAGAGATAGATCAAGGTGATTGGTCGGCCTAATTTAGAGTACATATATTGACAAAGTTTTGCATCGATTTCAAATGCAAAGAGACTAAAATGGATATGTCCCAATGTCTCATGGGATAGTGATCTCAAAATAAAATTTGTCCTAAATCATTGGATGATAGGGACTGCATGAGTAAAATTCCATATGCGTCAGCAATTGATTTTATAATGTATGCAATGATATGTACTTGTCCTGATGTCTCGTATGCTTTAACCATGATGAGTAGATACCGATCTAATCCAGGTGAAGCTCACTGGACGACAGTCAAGAATATTCTTAAGTACTTAAAGAGGACTAAAGATTCATTCTTGTTATATGGAGGAGATGTGAAGCTAGTTGTAAGAGGTTTCAGTGATACTGGTTTCTAGACAGATAACGATAATTTAATGTTTCTGCTGGCTTTGTGTTTTATTGAGATGTTGTATGCTGGAATGGTTCACAGCAAAGACAATTGTTGATTTTACAATAGAACCTGGGTATATTGATGCTTGTGAAGCAGCCAAGGAGGCTGTTTGGGCATGTACTTAGGAGATATCACCTAATTAATGAGATTAATGATCAAGGAGATATACATATATGTAAAGTGTATACTAATAATAATATTGCAGACACACTGACTAAGGCTTTGTCGCAGCAGAAGCACGAAAGTCACACTAGTTCCATGAGTATTGGATACTTGGGTAATTGGCTCTAGTGCAAGTGGGAGATTGTTAGTAATTGTGCTCTAGAGACAATACTTTTTATATTTTAAGGAAAATATTTATTATTAAGGATTATGTTTTATTGATTATTATTTATTTATTATGTTTTATTTACTGCGTAATAAATTGAAAGCATAATAAATGTCCTTGGAATTTTGATACGTATTATATATCTTTAAGTATGTGACTTAAAAATGAGATTATATGAATAGTATCTTATTCCTAAAATTCCCTAGTCGAGTATTATTATTTAAGGACAATAATAATGCACAAAGACTAGTATGTTTCTTGACAGATGACCACATCTCATTGGTCATAGGTATGGGGATACTAAAGTCAAGAACATAAGTGCATGTATCAATGCATGGCACTGGAATGACCCGCCGTGAGATTCTACATGTTAAGTAAGTGTCATAAGTAATTCTCACTGTGATAATGGTGTAATGATCCTTAGACCTGAAATCATTATATTTCTATACGAGAATTAATATACTTTGATTACATTAAAAGTTACCTTTGACCGGGTGATGATAAAAGTGGACATTGAGTATATTATGAATCGTATGAGAAATATGAATGATCTAGATGTGATTTAATCCTCCTAATTTTAGGAGTGACATTATTGGCCTCTTGTTTGAGTGAGACTATGAAATGCACGGCCGTGCTCAAATGTTGATTTGATTTTAATAGTCTACTCATCGATCAAGAAAATAAAGATTAAATTATGAAGAGGATGACACGAGACATGCCTTGAGTTTAATCTATAATATCAAGATTAAAGGGATTATATTACATGGAACATTATTCACGAAAGGCTTAATCGAATCACCGATTTATTATTATTACTTGGGTAGCAATGATGTATTACTAGATGCCGCTCATTGTTTACAATTTTAATTAGATATTAAAATTGTTGCCAACGTAATAATAACCTACAGGGTCACACACAAAGAACGCTTGAAGGAGAAATAATTTAAATTATGAATTTAAATTAAATAAGTAATTTATTTTATTTATGATATTAATTAAGTATGACTTAATTAATTATATAAATAGAATAAATGAATTACTTAGACTAATTCCAAAATTAATAATTAATTAATTAAGTGAGACTTAATTAAATAATTTAGAATTTTGGATTAGTATTAATTATAATTGGATTATAATTAGAAAACTTATTCCTCTCTCTATATAATCTCTTTATGGGCTGATTTAATAAGAGAGAGATTTTACAAAAACCCTAGCCGCTCTGAGAGAGGAGGAAGATAGAGAGAGAAGAAGTTTTCGGGTGCTAGTACACATCAATCCTTCATGAAAAGTGTTAGTGTGGATACCGTAGAGCGTAGATCGCGAGAGCGGGATACGTGGTGATTAAACAAGCTTTGGACCTCCATTAATCTTCCATTAATGAACTGTTAAAGCTTCTAAAGGTATTTATTCTTTATCTCCGAATTAAATCTTTTGTTTTCGCATGGATCTTGCGGAGGGTTTCGCTATTTTGATTTATTTTTCGCGTTTATTCCGCTGCGTTTGTGTCACGAAACCCTACAATTTAAAGATGGTGTTGAAGGGAAGGTTATGAAGACAGTAGTACTTGGTTTTGAAAATGATGAAAAAGATGTTGTCAAGAGTCATAAGGATGAACATACTGTCAAAGAAGCAGAACTTGCTGTCATAGAACCTACTGTCACAGAACTTGCTGTCACAGAACCCGCTGTCACAAAACCTGTTGTCACAAAAGATGCTGTCAAACCTCCATTGACAGTAACTTCAAAGTCACTATCTAGAAAATTCCATTCTACCAAGGGGTACATAAAGGCAAGGGCTGAAAGACCAAAACCTCACTCTAGCAGAAAGCCTAGTAGGAAAGCATGGAAGCTGACAAATGAGAGATTGTATGAAGAATGCCTTGATGTCAGGAGACCCACCATCAACAACATAGATGAGTTCAAGTCAGAATCAATGATTAAGGTTGATGTTGAGTGGTCTGAGTTTAATTGTTTGAGCAAAATACAAATCCATTATGCTACTGGCAAAGTTGAAGCTTTGGAGATTGATCTGAAAGAAACAACCTACTTTATGGTGAAAAGAATGCTACAAATCTTCAAGGATCAAGATATTAGGTCTCAAGTGTTCAGGGGAATTCTGATAAGAAAATTCATGGAGCTAATGGACTCCTACAAACCTCATCCCTTGGATTTCATTGAAAATGATGAACCTGAGACAATGGTATATCCAGATGGAGTGATGTTTAAAGGTGAAGATGGAATCAAGGAGTTTTGGAGCACAGAGTCTCTACAAGACAAAAATCTGGATCTACTGGAAGAGTTGGTAAATAAGTTAAATGAGTATCCTTATCCTGAGGAATTCAAGTATATATCAAGTGTTATGAAAATTATTCAAGCCAAGAAGAAGAGGGAAATTGAGAAAAAGTTTGTGTATGAGAGGACACATAAATGTCTTCTCAGAAATCCTGACAGAATCATCTTCTACAACTCAGGTGGATCTGCTGAAGAAATCACTTTTAAGGAATTAAAAAATTTGGCTGAGAATGATCCTCATATCATTGAACTCATCAAGAAGCAATTGTTCAACATCACAAACTTTGAGATTTTTGATCTAAAGAATAGAGCACTAGAGATATGAGACTCTGAGAAGAAAGAGGAAAAGAAGAATAAGGAGAAGGAGAAGAGAAATAAATTTGAAGAAGAAGTTGAAGCTGCTAAGAAGAAGGTGGAGAAAATTTCACAAAGAATCAAGGAGCCTGAGATTGACATGAAGCATGCAATGCTAAATGATCAATTCTCAAAGAGGCCTAACTATGTTTCTTCAGTCCTTTTTTGGCCCCTGAGAATTATTATTGATAGCATTGAAGTGGAGGCTGTAAATTTCAGGATGCTCAACAATGAAAACTTGAGGAAGATCTTCAGACAGACAACAGGTTCATTCCTGGAAATTGAAAGAGACTTAAGCAAGAATGTCTAGAAGATTATTGAGTCAAGAGAAGAAGAGGATGAAGTCATTGACAAATTCAGGGTGAAGTAGTTTTTCTCTTCTACAAAAGAAAGATTTGTCAAAGACATGTTTGGAATGAAGTTTCTATGTATTTCCAAAGGGCCAACTGAGAACTACTACACCTACAGGGAGTTGAAGGATATTTCTTACAAGATGGTGAAGTTAGTCTTAGATTGTGTCACTGATCATGCCAAGACAGATGAAGAGAAGAAAGAACTGAAAGCTCTTATGTTTGTATGGAAGAATGACAGTAGAAAAAAAGTGAAGTTGAAGCTCAAGATTAAATTGAAGATTTGCTCAGTCTAGATGAGCATACTTAAGATATGATTGTACTTGTAATTTTGTTTATTTTCTGTACAAACACTTTTGCTTTTATTAGTTGAGTTAACATCTACAATTTTCTTTAAATTTGTCTTTATTTATCATAAAAACAAATTGGGGGAGATTGTTAGGGATTGTGGTACTATCAATATAATCAACTAATAATTACTTAGATTAATTATAAATTAACTAAGTAAAACATACTGTCATATACACATTGACAGTATGTTTAATTGTCACTTGTAACAGTATGCATTTAAGCCAAGTAGGTGACATCATGTTTCAATAGTTACTGTCATGTACAAATATAATAAAATGATCTATGAAGTAGAAATTCACAAAGTGTTCATGCACAACATGGATCAAATCATTGACAGTAACATTCTACAAACTGAAGCCTACGATAGCATATTCAAGTGACAACACCTTTTGGAACAGACGACAACAACTATTCCTTGACAGTAAACTTGGCAGAGTTTGAAAATTTCATGACAGCAAGTTTTACTGACAGCAACTATTCCTTGACAGTAGTAAACTTGACGGAGTTTGAAGATTTCATGACAGTAAGTTTTACTGACAGCAATTATTCCTTGACAGTAAACTTGGCGGAGATTGAAGAATCGAAGACAATAAGTTTCCTGATAGTAGCTTTGGCGGGGATAGTTGACAGCATGTTTGGCGGGATAGTTGACAGTACCTTTGGACGACAGTATATTTGAGAAGAATGTCAAGATCGACAGTAACATTTGCGGAGACGAAGATACTGTCACCAAAGAGAAGCTAAAGGTTGACAGTAACCTTTTGGTGAAGCTGACAGTCTGTTTCAAGAAGAAGACTAGGTAAAGTTCTTTCATAGATTGATCTTAACAACTCTACCTAGTCTGTCAAGACTACTACTGCAACTTGAGACAAAGTAAGCAAAAAGGTGAAGCATGCTCGTGGAGTCAAGAATGTCAAATCCTCTCAGAGCAATTTTATCTACAAATGGAATGAAGACAGACTTGAGAAGAAAAAGTGAAGTTTCTATTTCAAGTATTGTCCAGGAAACAAGGGAAAGTACACTTGTAAGTGAGGTATGTGTTTTAGCATAAAAACACACATCTCACAAACACTTTCTCTCATGCAACTGAGCTTAACTTTTCTCAAGCATAGAAAATCTTAGCATTCTCTTGTTATTGTTTCTATTGAAGCTGAAAATATCTTTCAGTCAGTTGTAGCAACAAAAATTAATAAAATTAATTTTTGAAGTATAACACCTTGTGTCTTTAATCTGCTTATTATTGTTTGCATTATTACTTGATATTATCTCTTTTATTTTGTTGTTAACAAAAAGTGATAAACTATCAAGTTGCATCCACCCCCCTTCTGCAACACTCATACTGTTTAACAGTTATGTAAACAGTTTAACAAGAACAGGCAGATTAAACCAATTAATAAAACAAAGCACGAAGATAAAAATAAGATATATAAATCAGTAACTGTAAAGACAAGAGAAAAAGATAGAAGTCTTAGCTCTAACAGAAGCTTTTTCGCATACATTGATAGAACCAATGAACAACTGAGTCGTCAAGCCTTGCTAGAAGTCTTGACTGTTCTTGAAGAGATTATTTCCCTACTACGCTGTGTTGGGTTGCAGCAATATCACTTCCAGGATAAAATAGCACAGAGTACTTCATCCACAGATACGTAGCACTCAACAGAGACCTGCACCTCAGTTCGCCCAGAAAACCTTATGCAAAATCTGTATGAATATTAATGTGGAAAATACAGAGTATGGCTGCTAGGGTTTTCTCAAACTTGTGTTAAAAATTCATCTCCTTCTATCTCTAATATTTTTATGTATATATAATACAATAAAACATAACAGCAGATAAAAAATTAATTAAAATAATTATTCTGACTTAAAAAGCATTTAATAAAATATTCAGAATCAGTAACAGTCAGCTTAAGTCACGACAGTAACTTCCAATCATGAAAGTTTATTTATTGGGATGAAAGTCACGACAGAAACTCATTTCAAACTAGCAACTTCTACTCAATTTATTTATGGATTACACTAAGAAAATGTCTTAGATCCAAACATGAAAGTTTAAGTCCTCATAGTAAGGAACAACTTCCAATCATTAGTTTCTAGAAATTACATCAAGAACATATATAAAATATGTTTCAAACTTTCCATTTTCTAACATGGTGATCTGACTAATTAATATGGGTGGTAAGATTATTATTGGGATGTTGATGTTGTGGTTAGTGATCATGGGATCAGCTATGGGTTCAGATTGGTCTAATCCTGAGAAGCAATGGAAGCTTTGCATAAAGCAATGTACAAAAGATTGTAAGCTGTACCATGGCTCTTTTACGTTTAAGGACGCAAAAATTCCTGAGGATCAATGTGAAAGTATATGTAAGATCATCATGGCCAAAGATAACGCCTGTGTTGGTACTTACTCTCTCCATCCCATTTTATCTAACTCGTTTGACTTTTGCACACATATTAAATTTTATTAGCACATAGTAAATTAAGTAGGAGAGTAATTTTTGTATTGAATAAGCTAAATTGAAGATTACCAATACATAATTAATATGAATATTGGTAGAATTCAAATTTATATTAAAGGAAACCATACAAGATTTTTGACAAATTAATATAATAACTCATCCAATTAAAATGAGATAGAGAGAGTAAAAAATAGTAAAGTAATGGTTTCTTAAAATAGGTAATCAAAAATCTTTTTTACTCTAAAAGTATTTTCTATATTTATTCCCTATATTTTAAAAATAATATTTAATTAGTATGGAAGAGATAAAAAAGAGAGTAAGAATTGAAAAAAAAAGAGATAGATGAGGTGGAGGAAATATGGGAGACAATTTTGGTTCCCTGTATAAGGATTGGATTTTTTTCATATTATATTCTACTGCTACATATAGCTATATTAATAAAACATAAAAATTATTTTTAAATTACAGAGAATCAATATAGAGAATATCATTGAAATAAAATAACTTTTAAACTTCTTATATTTAAGATAATCATTATTTTAAAATATTTTAGAAAACTAAAATAACGGTTCTACTTCGAATTGCTCTAAAAATTTAAGGAAAATGATCTTACTTGAGTTATATGATATGATATATAAATATTATCAAGTCCTAGGTACGTCTCCTTCGACGATATCGTTAGTCAGATTAGTTCCTTATATGTGGACATTTGTATTTTTTTTTAATCTTGCCAAACTCACTGCATTTCTTTGTTCTTGCAAATAATGTATTTCTGTATTTTTGGTTTGTAATAATAAAGTTTGATAATATAATAACAATTGTTGTTAATGTTTTTTCCTTCTTTTTTTATTGTTAGTGCTTATGCTTTTTTTATAATAAAGTGTAAGTAAAATGAAAATAATCAAAACAATTCAAACTCATAATTATATTACAGATCATTCTCAATCAATAAAAAAATAAAAAATAAAAATAAACTAAATGAGCATACATAACTGTGAAGATATAGAGAAAGAGAGAAGAAGAAATTATTATATTATTGTTACTGAATGATGCCACCGGAGAAAAAACACTCATTTTTTGGTCGAACTTGAATTGTAATAAAAAAAATAGAAATCCAATCCGAACAGGGACCTATATATCCCTGACTGCCCCTTTGATTTTGATCTCTGATTCAAAATCTCTCCATCAATAATTACAATCAACAAGTCTCAACTAATTAAATTTAATTGTGAATTACTCTAGTAAGTTGTATAGGTATATTAATAAGGTTTTGAAAACTAATTTATTGATACTAAATCAGACGTGTTTTTTTTTTGCCATAAAGAAAATATTGCATTAAAACTTCAAATCATTCGAAATTACAAGAGATAATTCAGGGTAGATATTCCCCCCTCCCAAATACGATCAGCTATAAAACTAGATTGCCTTGCTATAAAGTGAGCGACCTTGTTCGCAGATCGTTTTACAAAATTTAACGTTATTTGACGTTCTTTTAGAAGAAATAACAACCCTCTACACTCATCAACAACTCTACCTAAGTAAGATAGACTGATTGTGGAGCATCGAATCACTTGTATCAAAGCTAGACAATCCGTTTCCAGATCAACTGCCTGCCATCCCTTCTCTTTCACCCAACTCAAAGCCTCGCGAACACCAATAGCTTCTGCCAAAAAAGGATCTATAATGCCTTGTTTACACCTTGAAACAGCCTCAACCAACTCACCACGATGATTTTGAGCAATGAACGCATAGCTAAAACGACTAGATTCATCAAAAATTGCTGCATCACTGTTAATTTTAACCTTACCTTCGGTTGGTAGCTCCCAGTGCTCCTTTCCATCCGCTTGAGTCATGAACCCAAGATAGTTATCGAATGTTCTGTCTTGTGCACTCTTCCACTGGTTAAAACAAAGATTTGCTAATACTAACACTTCTGAAAAATCCAATCCTTTCTGATTTCATATGACATCGTTCCGATTTTTCCATATTATATTCTACTGCTACATATAGCTATAATAACTATTGTTGTGAATGTTTTTTCCTTTTTTTTATTGTTAGTGCTTATGCTTTTTTTTATAATAAAGTGTAAGTAAAATGAAAATAATGAAAATAATTCAAACTCATGATTATATTACATATCATTCTCAATCAATAATAAATAAATAAATAAAAATAAACTAAATGAGCATACATAACTGTGAAGATATAGAGAAAGAGAGAAGAATAAATTATTATATTATTGTTACTGAATGATGTCACCTGAGAAAAAACACTCATTTTTTGGTCGAACTTGAATTGTAATAAAAAAAAATAGAAATCCAATCCGAACAGGGACCTATATATCCCTGACTGCCCCTTTGATTTTGATCTCTGATTCAAAATCTCTCCATCAATTACAATCAACAAGTCTCAACTGATTAAATTTAATTGTGAATTACTCTAGTAAGTTGTATATGTATATTAACAAGGTTTTGAAAACTAATTTATTGATACTAAATCAGACGTGTTTAATTACATGGTTTCCTAATAATTTAGCAATGTACAGATATACTTAATTTAAGCTTGGGACCTAGTGTGTTTAGAGTTGGGTCACAGTTGACTGGTGTGGTTCTAAATTTCTGAGAAACTTGTGTGTTATGATTTTCCACCAAACCATCCTACATTATGCTTTGAGGACACCATTGAATAGTCTTGGCTGTGCTTCACTAATTATAAGTTTCATCTGTATAATTTTAATCCTCCCTTTTCTTTTGTTGTTGTTTTGTAATCAATCAAATGATCTTGATGATATACATAATCAACACCCCTTGATCGTGTTCCAGTCAATATTTTATTATTATTGAGCTTCTATTACATATAAGTCTACCTTAGATTCTTCTCTTTCTCCATTTAGTTCACATTTTGTCCAATGACAGACAACTCAAGTGGGGTGGTGATTCTCATCACTCTATTGAATGTCTTGGTTTATAAGCTCCAGAAACTAAAAGAAGCACAGCAAACTACTTGCTTGCCTTTGTCCGTAAGACAATTGTGTCGTCGTTTTACACTACAAGACATCCATTTGGCAACAAACAACTTCCAAAAGGAATTAGTGATAGGAAAAGGTGGGTTTGGAATGGTTTACAAAGGGAACATAGACTTTGGACAGAGGATTGTCGCTATAAAGCGGTTAAAAGCCATGTCTAAGCAAGGAAGCAAGGAATTTTACACGGAGATTGAGATGCTTTCTCAGTTTAAACATAGTCATTTAACCCCTCTCGTTGGTTATTGTTTCGAGCGTGAGGAGATGATCCTAGTTTATGAGTACATGTCTTCCGGAAACCTGGCTGATCATCTATATAAAAGGGTCAATAAAGGCAATACTTCTTTGCCTCCTTTATCATGGGAGCAGCGCCTTAAAATTTGTGTTGGGGCAGCACATGCACTAGATTACCTTCACACTGGAACAAGCATTGAGGGCAGAGTTATACACAGAGATGTAAAGACTACAAACATTCTGCTGGATGAGAATTTGGAAGCTAGAATTTCTGACTTTGGATTGTCTAAAACAGGTCCGGCAAATCAGACATTTACATATGTAAGCACCCGTGTCAAAGGCACACCCGGTTATCTTGATCCATATTATGTTGCAACTCACAGGTTGACTAGGAAATCTGATGTCTATGCATTTGGTGTCGTGTTATTTGAGGTCTTGTGTGGAAGACGAGCAGTGGATACAAGTCTGGATGATGAGAAAATTAATTTAGCTGGATGGGCACAACACTGCTTCAAGGAGGGACTCCTTGACCAGATAACTGATCCCAATATCAAGGGGGTCATTTCCTCTGATTCCTTAAACGTGTATGTGGATGTTGCTATCAAGTGTTTGCAATATCAACCCAAGAACCGTCCTACTATGGCTGAGGTTGTGGTTGGTCTAGAGTCTGCATTGACATTGCAAAGAAAGAGCACACAATATCCTTTAGTCGAGATGATGCCTATTGATTATACTGAAGATGTAGATTGTTCAATACCCGAGTTGAAGGATACTAACCACAGCAAAGAATATGAATATACAAGGGAAGGGATTATAAATGTTTCTAATGGTTGGAATCACAAAAAGCAGTCTTCTGTTAGGATAACATTCAGAAATAGGATGAGTGGCCTTCTTTCAGTTACAGCTCGGGTGTTCTCAGGTAAACCTAAACTCTTCATGTATGTACACAAAAGTTACCTGGATGAAGCAATAGCAGTGCTTCATCTCAATTAACCTGTGAAAGTTACCTGGATGAAGCAATAGCAGTGATTTATCTCAACTAACCTGTGAAGCCATTTTCCAGTTGGAATCCTTAATATCTTAACCATGTGAAATTATAGATAGTCTTCTGATCACTAAATTAAAATTAGTTGGCTTTTTATTTTTGTTTAATATGATGGCATGTGTACGTTCGTAGTATGCCATTGATACAGATCCTGAAATCAACATGTTAATATTGAAGGATATGATACATTAGCACTATAAGTTATGTTCCAAAGAATGTAAAATTAGAAACAACATTCTCCTTGTTCACATGCAACATATTCCAAACCAAGACTTCAGTCCGTGATTAACCGTACTTCTAGCATGTACTAGTATGATATTAATAAAGAAACGGTGTATACTGTTTTTTTTTTGCTAATTGCTTTGCTGTTCTGTCAGTTAAGAGTAATAAATTAGAGGCCACCAATCGTAAGAGCTCCTTACCAGTACTTTGGTCTTTGACACGGAAATCTTGGAACCAGAAAAAAGTTCTGCAGTCATCAAAGCTGAAGCGTTTTACATTCAATGAGCTTAGGGTGGCTACCAGGAATTTCCATCCTGACAGTGTGATAGGGCGAAGTCGATTTAAGAATGTTTATAAGGGCTGGGTTGATGAGAACACATTTGCTGCTGCAGAATGGGGCACTGGACTGGTTATTGCCGTAAAGCAATTTGACTGTGAATGTGCCAGAGGTTACCAGCAGTGGTTGGTTAGTATTAACCTTTTTTTAAATTTTAATTGTTTTTACCCATTACATTTAGTTTTGTTTATTAAATTTTAGGACGAGTTAGCTGTATAATTTTATTCTTCTGTTCAACTTTCAAGTAAGCTAGATGAATGACTCTCTACCACTTCTCTAACTACAGTCAGAAATCAACTATCAGGGGAATCTTCGACATCCTAATGTTTTGAGATTGATCGGGTACAGCTTAGAAAAGAATCATCCACTTCTAGTATATGATTATATGCCTCAGGGCAGCTTAAAGAAGCATCTAGTAGACAGTGAGTTCTCATTCTTATTAGCTTTAATCCAGTCAATTATTCCTTACTAGAGGACCATCATGTATATATGTTAAATTTCAAATTACTATGAAATATAGGGCATCTCAGAAGGTGTTGAAGTGCTGAGATTTAGATAAAGTACGAAATATATGGCTTCAGTTACGGAGAACAGTAGGGTAGTGAGTGGAAATTACTGTAGCAAGTGGAATCAGAAATTGTGATATATATATATATATATATATATATATAAATCAGCATCCTGTTCTAAAGTACTGAACTTATCAATCAAAACACATAACAGAATTGAAGCAATACATATGTAGAATAACAGAATTGAAGCGTTATGGGTGAAATGATGATGTTTGGCAATTAAGCAATGTCCATTCTGAGTTAAGCCCGCATGGATTTGTTTTTGAGCATCTACTAAAAAACATAATACTTTTATAGTTATATTCAAGAAAAATTGTTTATTATATCCTCTATGTAGGACTTGGGTTTGAAACCACCCACAAATGAGAACATAGAGTATTGCCTTTGATTGGAAATCTTTTGATGAATAGCCAAAATTTAACAAAAAAACTTGAGACAAATGTTGTTAATACATAGTATATGGCCAACTACAGTTTAGATTATCTGCTATTTGGTATGATCATTCTTGAGTTGTTGATGCTTCTTTTTTGATTTCATGTTCTGTTATATGCAACATTTCGATAGACATACTACCTTTCTCAGATTTAATTTAGTCCAACTGTTATTGATTAATACACCATGATCCATAAACATTGCACTTGGATTGGAACAGACGAAGAAAGTGGACAGCAACCATTGGATTGGCCAATACGCTACAACATCATGAAGGGTATAGCTAGAGGGATTCTCTATCTTCACCAGGACTCTACACCAACAGTTATCCATAGAAACCTGAGTGCTAGCAGTATTCTACTTGACTCTGAGATGAATCCAAAAATTTCAAACTTTGGATTTGCTCAGATTTTGGGGGAAAGCGAAAGTGAAAGAAATACAACCAGAGTGGTTGGCTTCGAGTAATTACCTACACCAAACATTAAAACTTTCTCCTTCCACTGTTAAGAATTAGCTAACATTTTTGATTTTCCATTGGGCTTCCTGCAGTCGCTACATATGTCCAGAGTATTTTATGAAGAGGATAGTGTCAGTTAAATCTGATGTTTATTGCTTTGGTGTATTATTGCTAGAGATAGCAAGTGGAATGACAATGCAGAATGACAATTACGAGGTTCGATTGTTTAGATCCCCACTGGAATTAAGTGTCCCGATTTTTTGTTTAGTATTTTATGAAATGTGTGTAAATCCTCATTGTTTTAAAATCTATAATCATACTCGTAAATTCAACTTATAGGCATGGAGACTGGATCAAGAAGAAAAATGTTTTAGAATGTTTCGTGAGGGCACCACAGGAGCTTGTGATCAATCTGAAGTGTCTCGGGCAATTCAAGTTGGGTTGTTGTGTGTGCAACCAAGTCCAGAAGACAGGCCAAGCATGTCCATGGTGGTTTTGATGCTGAGTAGTGATGTTAAACTCCCTCAGCCCAAGGAGTGGCCGCTCCTTTCAGGGGAAGAACTCGATTCACCTGTCAACAACAGTACTTCTCAAATATCTTTACCAACGACCAGTGTATTCACTCCTAGGTAGCATACACCAGATTTATTATTATATACAGTATATAATTCTGTTGGGAAACACATACCCTATCTGTCTAATCTGTGACATGCACAATGAATTAATGACAAAGTCATAATTATTATGCTTTAAATATATTTTTATTAATATTCGATATAAAATTTTTATATTAAATATTTACAAAGTTCGAGAACTTGATTAATATGTACAGTGTTTTAAAAGACGACCGTTTTATCGATTAATATGGCCGGGTCTCGTTTCGATTAATCGAAATCAGGTCAAAAGATGTTTTTTTTAAAAAATTGGCCGAGACGGAAAAAATCGGCCGAAACGGTCAAAATCGTTAAAAATTATTTTATTTTAAAAAAAAGTTAAAATTTTAAAAAAAATTAATAACTAATATATTTTTATTACAAATTTATAATAAATATGGGTTGTATGACCCTAAATACTTCATAAATTTTAAATACTCTATCAAATTGCTAATAATTATATGATATATTATGTAATAACTATTAAAATTAATTATTAAATAATGATTATTAAATATAAACCACTTAAAATGTTAATAATAAGTGATTTTTTTCGTAAATGTTAACATCTAAATATATATTGATTAATGGTATATTATATTTTTTTTCATTATAATTTTATAATATTTGAAAATGTTTAAATATAAATATATATTATTATTCATTAAATTAAATAATTTCCGATTAATGCTCCAATTAATCAATCTCATTAATCACCGATTACCCGATTAATCACCGGACGGTACTTTCACCATCTAACTCCGATTCCCGTCTTTTAGAACATTGAATACGTATAATATACGGGGTATGTTTTGAATTTTGAATAATAAAATTTATATATTTAAAATAGCATGAAAAACTATAAGATTGAGCATAGTTTTGTAGTATACTAGTATTATAAGTTGCAAACATTCAATCCTAATCTACGCGAAGTCCGCCTTCAATTTACCAAGGACATTTTAACTGAATGCTAATTTTTAAAATTTACTTAAAATTTTATAAATGAATCTCTTCTTCTTTTATGTAATGCATATTATAAACATAAAATCAATAGAATTTGTTTGAAGTCACTTTCTAGCAATTACATATTTCTAAAATGATCCAACAATGTATAGAATATCCAACGGAAACTTAATTGTAACCTGCCATGAGTCGTCGAATTCGACTTGTCTCAATTTCTGGACTTGGAAAATTTATTAAGTTTAAATTTGATTCTTGTTGCCGGACAAAGTTCACTTGTTGTGTTTGTTGACCATCATCAAATAAAGGAGTCAGTCAACCACAGCTTGTGGAGTATTATAAAGACATGTTGCTGGGCCTTCTATTTTTTAAAATATAAGTGTTAAGCACATAGTTGCATGGTTCGTGGGTCAGCCTATGGAACCCCGATCCAGTTCACTCGTACCGGAACACGATTCCTCTTCGACCCGGATCGCTGGGGTTCACGCTCCAGTTCGCCAACTCCAGCGATCCACCTTTAACTCTAGCGATCATTATATAAAAAAGGAGAAATAATAAAAAAAGAACGATAGCTTGATACCATCTAGATTAAAATTATTTTTGAAAGGTAAATCTCAAAGAGGAATAATAAAAGGACGAAGTGGAGAAGATGATGCAGATGGAAGATAAATGTAATAACAAATATATACATAATATTTATTTTAAAAATAACTATAGAAAGGGATTCTTGTATCGACCCGCGAACCCGATTCATAACTCGTCGTACCCAATTCATACAAACTAACGTCCCATGTACCCGTACTCGTACCATGTACCCGATCGACCCGTGATCCATGCAACTATGGTTAAGCATATATATCAACCATGATATAAACTATACTATGTGCATATTGGACAGATTCAACAACCAATCTAGTTGCAATAACCCCTTAATTTAATAGCTGTATGCATGCATACGCTTGATCACAGTAATAGAGCCGTTTCGATTATATAATTGAAAATTATATGTATTTTTCAACTTATATTAAGTTAACTCTTAGTCAGACCCCGTGTTTTGTCTGAGGCAATAATTTGTTCATATAATACTTTGACTTATTTTTGGATTAATAAAAAATAATTTGTTCATATTCTTGGTCCGATTTATTATTCAACTCTTCTGGGTTTCGTTCCAATCTATATTGGTTATTAATTTCTAGAAAATATTATAGCTGTAGTTATTTTGTAGTTGTACTCTTGTTCTTGGTGCAATGACTGAAAATTTGGCATTTTTAAATGGATATACAAATATAAATATAATTGTAAATGGAGCAATTATTCTCATTACTATCTTGAATATCGTAGTTTATATGTTCCGACAAGTGCTTGAAGAAGCACAAGTCGTGGAGCAAAACAACCGGCTTTTATCGATCATTGTCTATTCCACGATTGTGTTACCGTTTCTCCTTTAATGAGATGAAGCGAGCAACATCGGACTTCAACTGACAAATTAGTACAGTAGAACCTCCATAAATGAATATTCAATAAATAAATAATCTCGTTAAATGAATAATTTTTTCCGGTCCCAATATAATAGAAACAGTATATTTTTTACCTCGATAAATGAATAATCTCGATTAATGAATATAATTTTCCGGTCCCGAGCGTATTCATTTATCGAGGTTTAACTGTAATTGGAAAAGTACTGTAGTTGCAATAAAACGGTTGGATTCCAATATTTCAAAACAAATTTATGATTATCCTTTAAATTTGTTTTAAAAACAAATTTAAGAATAATATTTCAAAATTATCCTTATATTTTTGATTTCCTATGTTTGACAAATTTATCCAACTAATATGTTAGAATTTAGTGGGTAACGGGCTTATGTGGTAACTTGGTAACTCATTTTCATTGGTTAATAATAATTCAGCATCATTGATTGATATGAAAAATGTTTACAGGTTACCTCAAAATTAAAATACATGTTTAAATATAAAATTAGAAAACTTTTTTTTTATTTTTCTTAAAGTAATAAATTCGATAACTTGAAATATAGAACAATTGTAAATATATTTATTATTGCATAACAATTATAAATTTGTAATATAATAGAAAATTTTAGATTTTTCTTTTCTAAATAAATAATACAATGATAAATACATTTTACAAATATATTACAAAATTATAAAAAATATTTTTTTTATAGGACATTCAATTACTAAACATAAAATTTATTCACAAAATTTATATTTTTTGATTTACAGAATATAAACTTTACTTACAAAATTGTATATATATTTTTTATAGAACATTCAAATTACAGTACATAAAATTTATTTATGAAATTATATCATCTTTTTTATAAAATATTCAATTTACAGAACATAAAATTTATTTCAGAATCATATTTATTATTTTAATGAACATTCAGTTTTTTTACTAAACATAAATATATTACAGAATTTTTAAAAAAATTATAGAACACAAATTTTTTAAAATATTTACAAAATTATTACAGAACTGACAAAAAATAATATAAATTCACAATTTTTTTATTATTTTGTAGAACATGTGTCCGTTCTTTGATATTCTTACAAATATTCTAATTTTTTTATATGATATGTCCTTATATTTAATTATTAATCACGGTACTTAATTTTTACAATACGTAAAGTTCAAACTGTTTCATCTAAATCATATATGTGCGGTGAATGTATGGTTTTGTGTACGTGTGAAAATATTTGATATTTTTTACTTTACTTTAAATCGAATGGTCACGATGATAGTTCCTTAGTTACTACTCTAATTGGTTCCTCATAGATATACATAAATATTTTTAGTTAATATACATGAATATTTTTACAATAAACATGTAAATAAGGACAAAGAAAATATATAATTTTATTAAAAATAATGACCCATGCATTAAATGCATATATTTTTTTAACCTCAATTAGTCATCACTTTAATCTAAGTAATTTAAAAACAACACTTAGCGGTCATTTGAATCATGAGATTTGAATTCGATTAATGGGAATTGAAATGAGAATGAAATTTTAATACATTTTTTATTAAAATTTCATTTCCATTCCGTTAACTAAATCAAATCTCATATTCTCATTCCCATTCTCATTAACCGAATCGAAACATAAGGATTCAAACAATCCGTCAATTTTTTCTAGCAATAAGAAAACTAAAATATTTGTAAAACATATTCACAACTTTTGAAAATGAAAATGTTACAAAGATGAAAAGTTTTCATCATATTTCTTAAGCTTTTTTCTTAAACTAATATATTTTCGGTTAATTAAATTTTCTTAACCTAACAAACGTATGCATGACATTGTTCGTATACAATTTAACCATGTAAAACATAAACATATATTTAAAGAAGATTGTAGCATATCAATATTTGTCAAAAAAAATAAAAAAATTGTAGCCTATCATGGGTTAAGAGTCATCAGATTTGACTCGTCTCAAATTCAAATCTGAATCTACTTGTGCTGCTGGGTTATAGACATATACTCGTAGTTAAATATTTGTGTATGGTTGGCCTTGATTAAAATAGGAAGTGAGTCAATCAACCACAGGTTGATATTTCAAAGAGTTGGGATCCATCAATAATCTCCATGAAATGAGTCCTGTACCTCGTTCATCATTGTTTAGAATTGGGCCGTGGGGGTGGGATATAGAGTTTTGCTGTCATTACAAAATATTTATGCGCATCTAGTGTCTGTCTGCACTTGTTGTACAATGGCTCAAAGTTTGGAATTTCTATTTGGATATACCAACGTGGTCGTAAATGGTGTGATTATTCTCATCATTATCTTAAATCTTGTGGTTCATAAGTTCCGACAAGTCCAAGAAGAACAACTTACTGAGCAAAAAAACCGACTCTTATCATTGTCTACACAGACACGAGAACTGTTTTATCGTTTCTCACTTGATCAGATGCAGCGTGCAACATCTAACTTCCACGATGATTTGGTGATTGGAAAAGGCGGGTTTGGGAACGTTTATAAGGGCACAGTCGAAGTTGGACCAACTGCAGTTGCCATAAAACGGTTACACTTCAAGTCCCGTCAAGGACCATTAGAATTCCGGACGGAGATCGAGATGCTCTCAAAACTTCGGCACAGCCATCTGGTATCTTTGATTGGTTATTGCGATGATGGTGATGAGATGATTTTGGTTTATGAATTTATGCCAGGTGGCACACTAGCTGATCATCTGTATAAAAGAGTTAGAAAAGGCGATAAGTCTGTGCCACCTCTGTCATGGATCCAACGCCTCAAGATATGCATAGGAGCAGCACGAGGACTGGACTACCTACACAGTGGTGCAGGCATTCAGCACAGAGTTATACACCGTGATGTAAAGACCACTAACATTTTGCTGGATGAGAATTGTGCAGCTAAGATCTCGGACTTTGGACTGTCTAGAACAAGTCCAGCAAATCAGGCAACTACATACGTAAGCACTAATGTCAGAGGCACCTTCGGTTACCTGGATCCCTATTATTATCAAACCCGTAGACTGACGTGGAGATCTGATGTGTACTCCTTTGGTGTGGTGTTATTTGAGGTCTTGTGTGGAAGACCAGCAGTAGACAGCACCCTTAATGAAGACGAAATTGGTTTAGCGGGATGGGCACAACACTGCTTCAAAGATGGACTCCTGGGGCAGATTATTGATCCCATAATAAAGGAGGAGGTGTCTCCTGATTCCCTGGAGGCGTTTGTGAATGTGGCAATCCAATGTATACATAGTGGACCAAAACACCGTCCCGCTATGGCTGAGGTTGTGGTTGGTCTCAAGTCTTCCTTGACCTTGCAAGAAAAGAGCACAGAATATTACTTACCGGATTTAACAAGTAGTGATGACAGCCAGCAAGAGATGGATATATCAGGAGTTCATGTGGAACATGAAATTTTCGAAAAGGAGTTTGTAGATATTTCCAGCAGCAGGCGTCAGAACAAGCGGGTTTCTGCTGGAAAACGATTTCTTTCTTTTCTAAGAGGTAAACTTAATTATAAGTTCATGTAAGGTTATTGTTTTTTCCGCTATATATTGAAGGAACCGAAGCATAACAATATGTTGGCACTTGGAGTATAGAAGCTTGAAATGGAGATGGATATAGCTCTTGATTTTTTTTAAAAATTATATTTAGAACACTTTGGAACTCATTACATCATTGATAAGAATTTTTAGGCAGTAATATAGAGAGAGTAGGGTTAAATGAGTAACCAGCAACTGAGTATTATTTGAACAATTAACTTAAATATCATGGATATACTATTACTTTGATTATTGTTTCACACACACACACACACACACTTTATATATGTGATAAGAGTAATGCTATGCCTTTGTTTTTTTTGTATGTTTATTTTATGGCATGTGATTTAATTAATTAATTTTCAATCTATGTTTAGAATCAGTGATGACTGCCCCTGTTACTGATATTGCTCAAATTGCTTTTCCAAAAGTTAGTGCAGGAGGAGGTTATGAAAATATTTTTCGACAAACTTTTGACTCTGTTCCTGAAGAGGAACTTTTGAAGTACTATGTCTGCTATCTATCTATGTCTGCTGGTCCCGTCATGGGAGTAATGTACCTGTCAACTGCGAAGCTGGCATTTTGTAGTGACGATCCCCTTTCCTATAAAGATGGCGAGCACACAATGTGGAGTTATTGTAAGGTACATTGGTTTGTATTAAAATTTATATTTCTTGATTCAATTTATAGACTTTGTTGTCTTCTTTCGAAAATACTAGGGGTGTATCTGAGGACTCATTTTAGTCTCGACTTCTTCAAAATGCACCTGCTTTTTTAACAACATTCCTTAATCAAATGGCACAAGGAGTTTTTGATTTTGTAGAATTTTGAATGAATTGGTGTAGTGGCGCAGGAGTATAATTAAGGATACTCGAATGGAATTAACTAAAATTGGGGTAGAAAAGTACACGGAATAAATATAGAAAGATGGAGTGACGGAGATACATATAGGGATGTCATACATACTCTATATTCATCCCATTTAGACTGAAAATGGGCATCTCATATCTGCTATTGCTAAAGAAACTTCACAATTGTACATCGAGCACCTACCGCAACTTCCTGTGGTGCGGGGTTTTCTCGTAAAATGTTAATTATGAGTATATATATATATATATAGGTATTAATATTCATTTTTTGGACTATTCAATATCTATTATTGTTAGTATCAGTAACGACATGTATTCACCACAATTAAAAAAAAACATCAATCACAACATTACTCATTAGGTCATGAACAAGTGATGTAGGATGTGTGGAAAAGGGTTTAACTAGGGATGAAACACCTATATAACAAATCTGCAGATTTATTATAAAATATTCAATTTTAATAAATAATGATGCTTACAATTATATATTTAGATATTTAATACTAGGCGAACATTTACGATCCTAAAATCTAAATGAAAGGTAACTAATTATAATTGATAACTAGTACTAATCTACAACCATAATTAATAGAGAAATTTATGATCTAATCCTAATGTATTTAGACTAAATTACTTACAACCTCTATTCTTACAAATAAATGTAAAATAATTAACTATCACTAGCATAACGTATCAATTAAATGAATTAGTGCTCCAATACTAATGTTAAAATGTATGTAACTATTGTTATAATATGAAATTAAAAAGTATATTTTGTTATTAAAATAGATTTTATACTCCAAATGCATAGTTTTAAAATAAAACTAAATAGATGTGAAATGAAAATTTTAAAATAAATTCATGCTCCAATTTATGATTTTAAAATAGAACTAACAATAAAAACTCATTTTTATATTTATTTCCCTCTAATTTCCCGCTAAATTTTCATTATGTAATAAAATTATTTTATGCATTTTAATTGTTATATTTTTTTATAACTGTTAATTAAATTTTATTATTTCATATATTTTTATTTTTTTTAATAATTAGGGCACTTTCTTAGATTTTGTATAGAGCACTCCAAATCTCAAACACGGCTTTGAGGGGTGAAATCAAGTTTGGCATCCGATGATGTTGCTAGGGTTGTTTTAGAATGAAATTAACTTATTGTTAATTATAATTGAAAGTAATTTAGTGGAAATAGATTTCATGTTTGTGGTGTAAATTTTAATTTTATTAAAAAATAAATCTGAAAAATATTGAGATAATATAAAAAATTGAAAATTGAAATCAAATAGAATTTAAATAGAGATAAAATTGTAGAGTGAAAATAAATAGAGAAATTTAAATAGGAATATAATAATAGAATGTAAATAAATAAAATTTAAATAGAAGTAGAATTAGAAGGGTGAAACTAAATTTTGGAGTGAAACAGTACATGAAAAAGGGTGTTACTAACCTAAAGTTATCCCAATTTTTTTTTATATATGACTTGTTTTAATTCATTAGCGCATATATATACACACACGATATCTCATATAATTATAGAAAAGTTACCCTGAATGAGCATTTAGGACAATTTTGGGTACCTAACATTTTTGTTAATAAAGAGTATAAATGTATTTATAGAGGGGCTGATTGCCTAATTTACAGCCCAACATTGTCCACACTCCTACCTTATCTATTTTATACTGTGATACTGTCTATCTAAGAGCATCTCCAAGGGTGATAGGTAAAATGGTTGGCTAAATGGTTGGCTAAATGTTGAAATTTAAAATTTTAGTTAAGGGGTGTAGTGTGTACTCCAATGGTTTTATGTATAATTATCATAAGCTAAAATTATACCTAAGGATTTTGCTGGTTCGACAAAAATAGCCAACCAAACATGGTTGTCTATATTTATTGCTAAGGGTTTACATGGTTAGAGTGCTACGTTTTTGACATATTATCTAAATAGTGACACATAGACGTCACGTAGACTAATTTAACTAAAGATTTTGTACCGTTGGAGATTCTCTAATAGAGTAGCCCCCAACTAAGTATGATTTTTGAGAATTGAGCTGTTAATGCTCACTTTTGCCGTGAAATTTGGCAATTAGGTGGTCATTCCTGTATATAAACTGAAGGCAGTAAATCCATCTGCAAGCAAGGTGAAGAAAGCCGAAAAATACGTTCAGGTTATCTCAGTTGGCAATCGCGAATTCTGGTTCACGGGCTTTGTTTATTATGATAATGCCGTCAAAGATTTACAAGGTGCTCTGAAGTTTCGCCCCTAGTAATATGTTGAAGCCAATCTTTCTATAAACAGCTGGGATGTGTCATCATGAACAAGTGGTGGTGTAGATACGATACCATGTGATCTCATATGCTCTAGTACATTCCTGCCTCTGAATTTGTCTGGATATGTCTACTACTTTTTGGGCCTTGGCATATTAGTATAAACTCAAGTCATATCTGGTAAAATAATACATTGTTCCATTAGCAGATGAGCAAGGCCTCAAATGCTCTGGTTAGGAGCTGAGGCAGGCCATAATGGGTCGTTACTCGTTCGCATAGAAGCTTGAAATGAAGATATATTTAGCTAGTGACTTTTTTTTAATTATATTTAGAACACCTAGGAAAATTAATAATTAAATTTTTTTTAAACCAAACAAACGTAGGAAAATTAGAAAACGTCATAGCAAAAAAAATTAGAGAACCGTCCAACAAACAAGGCCTATGAACTGAAATTGGTTTCTACTAGTACTGTCATTATTACTAGGCAACGAATGGATCACGAGAATTAGTGACATCTCTAACTACAGTCTACATATTTGTCAAACAAGTTTCTATAATTAGGGGTGAAACTTGGATATTAAGTTGCAAAATTCACATAATTTGCTGATGAATTTCTGAATTACTTTTTAAATACGAAATTATTCACTTGGAAGTTTCATATTATAAACACACAAACAGTCAACACAATTACAGTGACATTCTATCAATTACATTGTTTGTATATAATTTAACAGAAATATTTAGAGTCGTCGCATTTGTCTTGTCTAAAATTTTAGAGGTTTAGAAAATTTAGTATCAAGTTGACCCTACTTGGGCTGCTGGGCTAGAGTTCAATATTTGTGTATATTTGAGTCAGTCAACCACAGGTTGATAATTTAAACAGTTGGGACCCATCATTAATTTCCATGAAATGAGTCCTGTACCTTGTTCATCATTGTATAGTAACTGGGACGAGGGATCTAGAGTTGTGTTGTTATTACAAGATATTATTATGTGCATCTAGTGTCTTACTTTACTTATTCTGGCTGCACTACTTGTGGTACAATGACACAAAGTTTGGAATTTCTATTTGGATATACCAACATGGTCGTAAATGGTGTGATTATTCTCTTCATTTTCTTAAATTTTGTGGTTCATAAGTTCCGACAAGTCCAAGAAGAACAACTTACTGAGCAAAAAACCCGACTCTTATCATTGTCTACACAGACACGAGAACTGTGTTGTCGTTTCTCACTTGATCAGATGCAGCGTGCCACATCTAGCTTCCATGATGATTTGGTGATTGGAGAAGGCGGGTTCGGAAAGGTTTACAAAGGGACTCTTGCACTTGGACAAAGTACTGTAGTTGCAATAAAACGGTTGGACTCCACGTCAAGTCAAGGATCCACAGAATTCAGGGCGGAAATTGAGATGCTCTCAAAAGTTCGACACAGCCATATTGTGTCTTTGACTGGTTATTGCGATGAAGGTAGGGAGATGATTTTGGTTTATGAGTTTATGCCAGGTGGCACACTAGCTGATCATCTGTATAAAAGAGTTAGAAAAGGCGATAAGTCTGTGCCACCTCTGTCATGGATCCAACGCCTCAAGATTTGCATCGGAGCAGCACGTGGGCTGGACTATCTTCACACTGGTACAGGCACTCAGCACAGAATCATTCACCGTGATGTGAAGACCACTAACATATTACTTGATGAGAAATTTGCAGCTAAAATTTCGGATTTTGGATTATCTAAAATAGGCCCAGCGAATCAGGCAGATTCATTCGTAAGCACTCGTGTCAAAGGAACCCCTGGTTATTGTGATCCATATTATTTCGACACCCAAAGACTCACGAGGAAATCCGACGTGTATGCCTTTGGTGTTGTGTTATTTGAGGTCTTGTGTGGGAGGCCAGCAGTAGACAAGAGTCTAAACCAAGAGCAAAGGGGTTTAGCTAGATGGGCACAACACTGCTATAGAGAGGGACTCTTGGGGCATATTATTGATCCTAAAATAAAGGAGGTATGTCCTGATTGCCTAGAAACATTTGTGAAAGTTGCAATTCAATGTTTACATACTAATCCAAAATGCCGTCCCAATATGGCTGAGGTTGTCGTAGCTCTTGAGTCTGCCTTGTTGTTGCAAGAGAAGAGCAGTGATTATATTTTGCCCGAAATAATAACTAGTGATGACAACGAAGACGATAGCCATCAGCAAAACCGGTCTTCTACTATAATGAAATTCGGAAAAAGATTGAGTGTTTTTCTTGCACGTGCAGCTCGGGGATTATCAGGTGAACTTAAATAAGGATTAAAATTTATAAGCTTTTTATATAATATCCCAAAACACCACGGATTTGGCTTTAAGCTTTAATATATAGCAATAGATTTATTCCGGGGTTGAAGTTTGATGAGTTAATTTTCCTCTTTCAGCAAATAGAGATGAAAAGCCAGAGATATTTGGCACCGAGCCAATAAAGACGCCGTCATCAAAGTGGAAGACTTACAAATACAATGATCTTAGTGTATCTACCAGGAACTTCCATCCGGACAGTCTATTGGAGCAAGGTGAAAAAAGCAGTGTTTATAAGGGTTGGGTTGATGAGAACACATTTGCTGCTGCAAAATGGGGTACTGGCCTCCCTACTGCAATTAAGAAATTTAACCACGAGGTTACCAACGCGTTCGAGTTGTTTTTGGTTAGTATTAACTTTTCAAATTCTACATTACTTTATTTGTTGTTAAAGTTTCAAGTAAGCTGGCTGAATAACTCTTTCCCACCTCTTATACTACAGACAGAAATCAATATTCAGGAGAACTTTTGTCATCCTAATATTGTGAAATTGATCGGATTCTGCTCAGCAAAAAGGGGTCGGCTTCTTGTATATGAGTTCATGTGTCAGGGTAGCTTGCACACGCATTTGTTCAGGAGTCACGGTGAGTCTTTCAATATTATTATTAGCTGTATGTAATCCCATCAGATATTCCCTACTAGAGGGCCATTATGTAATCAAAAGTATGCTATGATGTTGCAAACGAATAACTCTAATTTATGGCTACCCCAAAGTTATGGAATTGATGAAATATCAACTTGGAACAGAACTTGTATTTTGATATGCCTGTGGAATAAATGCTATTTGACGCAGCTATTCCATTTAATTCAAACAGGGGGTACTGGATTTCAACCACTCTCTTGGAGACTTCGTATAAGTATTGCTCTTGGAGCAGCAAAGGGGCTTGCATATCTTCACAGTGGACAAGAAATATATGTGATTCATCGTGATATCAAACCATCACACATATTGATTGATTCTGTGGGTAGAACTAATGATGGTTAAAATTTACTAATGATGGTTAAAATTTACTTAACTAGTGTTCCCATTAAACTGTAATTTTTGCTTAACAGGCTCTCTATTACTCACAGGATTACAATGCAAAGCTCTCTGGTTTTGGGGCGGCTAAACTTGGTCGAGCACATGAAAGCACCGACGTGACTACAATTGTTCAGGGAACACTAGGTTATCTAGATCCGGAATATTTCCACACAGGTTATTAACTATTTTACATAATCGAAAGGGTTTAACATATTGCAAATATGTTACTCCCTCCACCCTAGGTTTATAAATTTTAAAAATCAAATGTATAATCTGTATGCAACTATGCATTACTTGGTTTTGTGGCTTTCCTAATACCAAACTAATCTCTTCTTATGAAGGTCATGTAACAATGAAAAGCGACGTCTACAGCTTTGGAGTTGTTCTCCTTGTAATTTTGACGGGACGACAAGCAATAGTCATGGAATCTCCAACAGAAGAGGAATGTCACATTGTTACTTGGGCTGGGTCTCGCTTCAACAAAGAGCATGGTATTTCGGATATAATGGATGCAGACATCAAAGGCCAATATACTGAGAGAGCAGCATTAAAAGCTTGTTCCCTCGCACTTAAATGCGTCTCACGAGAGACCGAAGCAAGACCTGATGCAAAGCAAGTAGTCGAAGAATTAGAGCAGCTTCTTGATTTGGTTAACTCGGAGAGTATCAGCAACCAACACAGAACGACTTACGAATACAATGATCTTAGTGTATCTACCAGGAACTTCCATCCGGACAGTCTATTGGCGCAAGGTGGATATAGCTGTGTTTATAAGGGTTGGGTTGATGAGAACACATTTGCTGCTGCAAAATGGGGTACTGGCCTCCCTACTGCAATTAAGAAATTTAACCACGGGGTTACCAACGCTTACGAGTTGTGTTTGGTTAGTATTAACTTTTCAAATTCTACATTACTTTATTTGTTGTTAAAGTTTCAAGTAAGCTGGCTGAATAACTCTTTCCCACCTCTTATACTACAGACAGAAATCGATATTCAGGAGAACTTTTGTCATCCTAATATTGTGAAATTGATCGGATACTGCTTAGCAAAAAGGAGTCCGCTTCTTGTATATGAGTTCATGTGTCAGGGTAGCTTGCACACGCATTTGTTCAGGAGTCACGGTGAGTCTTTCAATATTATTATTAGCTGGATGTAATCCCATCAGATATTCCCTACTAGAGGGCCATTATGTAATCGAAAGTATGCTATGATGTTGCAAACGAATAACTCTAATTTATGGCTTCCCCAAAGTTATGGAATTGATGAAATATCAACTTGGAACAGAACTTGTATTTTGATATGCCTGTGGAATAAATGCTATTTGACGCAGCTATTCCATTCAATTCAAACAGGGGGTACTGAATTTCAACCACTCTCTTGGAGACTTCGTATAAGTATTGCTCTTGGAGCAGCAAAGGGGCTTGCACATCTTCACAGTGGAGAAGAAATATATGTGATTCATCGTGATATCAAACCGTCACACATATTGATTGATTCTGTGGGTAGAACTAATGATGGTTAAAATTTACTTAACTAGTGTTCCCATTAAAACTGTAATTTTTGCTTAACAGGCTCTCTATTTCTGACAGGATTACAATGCAAAGCTCTCTGGTTTTGGGGCGGCTAAACTTGGACGAGCACATGAAAGCACCGACGTGACTACAAAAGTTCAGGGAACAATAGGTTATCTAGATCCGGAATATTGGGCCACAGGTTATTAACTATTTTTACATAATCAAAAGGGTTTAACATATTGCAAATATGTTACTCCCTCCATCCTAGGTTTATAAATTTTAAAAATCAAATGTATATAAGTTTGACCGTAAATTATATATTATTAATTTATAATTTTATAAATTTAAAAATTAAGTTTAATAATATATTAAATATATTTTTGAAGTCAAGCAGGGGTAGAAAGATGTCAGTGTAGACTCCATGCTTTTTGTATCATCTGTATGCAACTATGCATTACTTGGTTTTGTGGCTTTCCTAATGCCAAACTAATCTCTTCTTATAAAGGTCATGTAACAATGAAAAGCGACGTCTACGGCTTTGGAGTTGTTCTCCTTGTAATTTTGACGGGACGACAACCAGTCGACATGAAATCTCCAACAGAGGAGGAAAGGCACATTATTACTTGGGCTACGTCTCGCTTCAACAAAGAGCAAGATATTTCGGATATAATGGATGCAGACATCAAAGGCCAATATACTGAGAGAGCAGCATTAAAAGCTTATTTCCTCGCACTTGAATGCATCTCACGAGGGACCGAAGCAAGACCTGATGCAGAGCAAGTAGTCGAAGAATTAGAGCAGCTTCTTGATTTGGTTGACTCGGAGATGTTTGACATCGAGCCAATGGAGACGCCGTCATCAAAGTTGAAGACTTACAAATATAATGATCTTAGTGTATCTACCTGGCACTTCCATCCGGACAGTCTATTGAAGCAAGGTTTCCGTAACTGTGTTTATATGGGTTGGGTTGATGAGAACACATTTGCTGCTGCAAAATGGGGTACTGGCCTCCCTACTGCAATTAAGAAATTTAACCACAAGGCTACCAACGCTTACGAGTTGTGTTTGGTTAGTATTAACTTTTCAAATTCTACATTACTTTATTTGTTGTTAAAGTTTCGAGTAAGCTGGCTGAATAACTCTTTCCCACCTCTTATACTACAGACAGAAATCGATATTCAGGAGAACTTTTGTCATCCTAATATTGTGAAATTGATCGGATACTGCTTAGCAAAAAGGAGTCCGCTTCTTGTATATGAGTTCATGTGTCAGGGTAACTTGGACATGCATTTGTTCAGGAGTCACGGTGAGTCTTTCAATATTATTATTAGCTGGATGTAATCCCATCAGATATTCCCTACTAGAGGGCCATTATGTAATCGAAAGTATGCTATGATGTTGCAAACGAATAAATCTAATTTATGGCTTCCCCAAAGTTATGGAATTGATGAAATATCAACTTGGAACAGAACTTGTATTTTGATATGCCTGTGGAATAAATGCTATTTGACGCAGCTATTCCATTCAATTCAAACAGGGGGTACTGAATTTCAACCACTCTCTTGGAGACTTCGTATAAGTATTGCTCTTGGAGCAGCAAAGGGGCTTGCACATCTTCACAGTGGAGAAGAAATATATGTGATTCATCGTGATATCAAACCGTCACACATATTGATTGATTCTGTGGGTAGAACTAATGATGGTTAAAATTTACTTAACTAGTGTTCCCATTAAAACTGTAATTTTTGCTTAACAGGCTCTCTATTACTGACAGGATTACAATGCAAAGCTCTCTGGTTTTGGGGCGGCTAAACTTGGACGAGCACGTGAAAGCACCCACGTGACTACAGTTGTTCAGGGAACACTAGGTTATCTAGATCCGGATTATGTCGACACAGGTTATTAACTATTTTACATAATCGAAAGGGTTTAACATATTGCAAATATGTTACTCCCTCCATCCTAGGTTTATAAATTTTAAAAATCAAATGTATATAAGTTTGACCGTAAATTATATATTATTAATTTATAATTTTATAAATTTAAAAATTAATTTTAATAATATATTAAATATATTTTTGAAGTCAAGCAGGGGTAGAAAGATGTCAGTGTAGACTCCATGCTTTTTGTATCATCTGTATGCAACTATGCATTACTTGGTTTTGTGGCTTTCCTAATGCCAAACTAATCTCTTCTTATGAAGGTCATGTAACAATGAAAAGCGACGTCTACGGCTTTGGAGTTGTTCTCCTTGTAATTTTGACGGGACGACAAGCATTCGACATGAAATATCAAACAGAGGAAAGGCACTTAGTTACTTGGGCTAGGTCTCGGTTCAACAAAGAGCATGGTATTTCGGATATAATGGATGCAGACATCAAAGGCCAATATACTGAGAGAGCAGCATTAAAAGCTTCTTCCCTCGCACTTAAATGCGTCTCACGAGAGACCGAAGCAAGACCTGATGCAAAGCAAGTAGTCGAAGAATTAGAGCAGCTTCTTGATTTGGTTAACTCGGAGAGTATCAGCAACCAACACAGAACGACTTACGAATACAATGATCTTAGTGTATCTACCAGGAACTTCCATCCGGACAGTCTATTGGCGCAAGGTGGATATAGCTGTGTTTATAAGGGTTGGGTTGATGAGAACACATTTGCTGCTGCAAAATGGGGTACTGGCCTCCCTACTGCAATTAAGAAATTTAACCACGGGGTTACCAACGCTTACGAGTTGTGTTTGGTTAGTATTAACTTTTCAAATTCTACATTACTTTATTTGTTGTTAAAGTTTCAAGTAAGCTGGCTGAATAACTCTTTCCCACCTCTTATACTACAGACAGAAATCGATATTCAGGAGAACTTTTGTCATCCTAATATTGTGAAATTGATCGGATACTGCTTAGCAAAAAGGAGTCCGCTTCTTGTATATGAGTTCATGTGTCAGGGTAGCTTGCACACGCATTTGTTCAGGAGTCACGGTGAGTCTTTCAATATTATTATTAGCTGGATGTAATCCCATCAGATATTCCCTACTAGAGGGCCATTATGTAATCGAAAGTATGCTATGATGTTGCAAACGAATAACTCTAATTTATGGCTTCCCCAAAGTTATGGAATTGATGAAATATCAACTTGGAACAGAACTTGTATTTTGATATGCCTGTGGAATAAATGCTATTTGACGCAGCTATTCCATTCAATTCAAACAGGGGGTACTGAATTTCAACCACTCTCTTGGAGACTTCGTATAAGTATTGCTCTTGGAGCAGCAAAGGGGCTTGCACATCTTCACAGTGGAGAAGAAATATATGTGATTCATCGTGATATCAAACCGTCACACATATTGATTGATTCTGTGGGTAGAACTAATGATGGTTAAAATTTACTTAACTAGTGTTCCCATTAAAACTGTAATTTTTGCTTAACAGGCTCTCTATTTCTGACAGGATTACAATGCAAAGCTCTCTGGTTTTGGGGCGGCTAAACTTGGACGAGCACATGAAAGCACCGACGTGACTACAAAAGTTCAGGGAACAATAGGTTATCTAGATCCGGAATATTGGGCCACAGGTTATTAACTATTTTTACATAATCAAAAGGGTTTAACATATTGCAAATATGTTACTCCCTCCATCCTAGGTTTATAAATTTTAAAAATCAAATGTATATAAGTTTGACCGTAAATTATATATTATTAATTTATAATTTTATAAATTTAAAAATTAAGTTTAATAATATATTAAATATATTTTTGAAGTCAAGCAGGGGTAGAAAGATGTCAGTGTAGACTCCATGCTTTTTGTATCATCTGTATGCAACTATGCATTACTTGGTTTTGTGGCTTTCCTAATGCCAAACTAATCTCTTCTTATAAAGGTCATGTAACAATGAAAAGCGACGTCTACGGCTTTGGAGTTGTTCTCCTTGTAATTTTGACGGGACGACAACCAGTCGACATGAAATCTCCAACAGAGGAGGAAAGGCACATTATTACTTGGGCTAGGTCTCGGTTCAACAAAGAGCATGGTATTTCGGATATAATGGATGCAGACATCAAAGGCCAATATACTGAGAGAGCAGCATTAAAAGCTTCTTCCCTCGCACTTAAATGCGTCTCACGAGAGACCGAAGCAAGACCTGATGCAAAGCAAGTAGTCGAAGAATTAGAGCAGCTTCTTGATTTGGTTAACTCGGAGAGTAGCAGCAACCAACACAGAACGACGTAACAAAGTCAACGCCCTCTCCTCCAACAGTCGAGAAGTGAAGCCTGCCAAAAGATAAATAACTCGTAATATGAATTTAATGTATTTTACACCAAATTTTATTTACCTCCTTGAATATGTTTCTTTGTACAATATATAATTTCGATGCATTAAATACATATTTTTTTTAACCACAATTACTATCACTTTGGTCACGGCAAAAGTACTCATTCTGTTTTTTTTTATAAGTCAACTTTGACTCCTGGCACACGTGTTTATGTGTTTTGAACGGATAGTAAAAATTATTATTTTTAAAATTTTCTTTAACAATAAGAGTAAGTTCAATGCAGGACCGGCTCCAGGAGGAGCTGGTCTAGGCTGGAGCCTAGGGCCTCACTTTTTCTGGGGCCTCACTATTTTAGAGGTCATAAATTATATATATAATAATATTTTAATATTAGTTTATTTAATTATAATTTAAAAATTAAAAATTGTAGTGGGTCAATTATCATCACAAGTATTTTATTCTAATAATAATAAACTATTATTTTTGGGTCTCAAATCCAAATAGCCACTCAAAACTTATACAAAATCAATTAGGATTAGTAACGAGTCATCTAATCTCGTGATTTTCTTGGTCAATCACTTGGTTTAGTTTTAATTTTAGGGTTTCAAACTTTCAATATGACGGGTAAAAGAAAGTTTGAATTCGGAAGTTCGAAAAAAAAACGAAAAGAAAGAGAAGAAAGACTCACGCAATCTCTCATAGGCTCCATGAATAGGTATGTGAAGCCTACATCTATTCTTGATGAATCTTTGCCAGCTGAAAATATTGCTGTGAATGATGAGAATATAAATACATGTTTTGATCATGGGAATGCTGATGAAAGTCTAGAGTCTGTTGTTGATAATGTAGTGAATGATAAATTTGTGACGGAGAATCAGGATGTGAACAATGAAAATTTAGATATTTTATTGGATCCGGGGAATTGGGAGAAACATATGCCTCAAAAAATAATTGATTTTTTGGTGGAAAAGGGACCGACCAACAAGAGTTATAGATGAAGTGTATCCTGTTAATACAATGAATAGAAGTTTTAATAATAAGCATTACACTCGATCTTTGAGAAACGGAGAAAAGCTTGATTGACCTTGAGAATGTTTTGGGCCATGATAATAACTCTGATGTTGATGGACTTGAATTATTCTCGGAGCTGCAATTGCTGAGGAAGTCACTACCAGAGAAAATAAGCAAACCAATTGAAGTGTTAGAGTATATTAGGAATATGCATTTTGCTTTTCCTAATACTTGGATTGCTTATAAGATAATACTGACGATTCCCGTTACTGTAGCTACTGTTGAGAGAAGTTTCTCCAAGTTGAAGTTGATAAAAAACTACCTTCGATCAACTATGTCACAAGAGAGGTTGAATGGTTTGGCTATGTTATCTATAGAGAAGAAAATCGCAGCTGAACTTGATTACAAAAATCTGATTGAATCTTTTGCGCATCAAAAAGCAAGAAGAGTTATTTAGGAGTCTCAATATATTTGTTTGTCTAAGACCTCCAGTATGTTGGAGCCGCCTCTGGTTCAATGCATAGCTAAATATTGGTTCTATAGCTATAATATAGAACTAAAACTAAAATAACACCCCTCCGATGCATAGTTATAAGAGCAAACCCAATGCTAGACGCTAAATATCTATTGCTATTGCTATAATATAACATCAAAAAATATTTTTTTGGTGCTAAAATACAAGTTGCACTTTAATGCTAGTTTCATAACTATTTTTAAATTTAGCTAATTTTTTTAACTTTTACCTATTTCAATATGTTTTTCGTATTTTGTGATATACAATACAATAATTGCTTAACTCTTACCTTCCATTTGTAGTTATTGATGAGGTGGCAAGGATGGATGTATCCATCTTTGGTTTCAAATATAAAACTAAGGATGCATCATCTAAATACGAAATCTTTTTGGAATTGGATTTTTTTGCATTTAGTGTTATAATATAGCAATAGAACCAAGTATATCATTGCATTGGACTTGCTCTAAATGGAAATATGCATAAATGAATAATTGGTTCTATATTTACAACCAAAAATAGTTGTAGTCATCTATTCCACATTATTAAATAACTAGAAATGAAGTGGAAGTTGGCTCACTTTAGATAAATACCGATAAAATTTGGTGAAATGTTATTAAATTTGGAATTAATGGGTTGCAATTTAAAACTAGTATTGGAGTGTAAGTTTTATTTTAATATAAAAAACACGTTTTAGTGTTATATTTTAAAAATGGTTATAGCCATTTTTCATTTTATATTGGACTTCCTCTAAATAAATTAAAATATTTGTAAAACATTTTCATAACTTTTGAAGATGAAAATGTCACAACTTTTAAAGATGAAAAGTTTTCTATCATTTTTCTTAAACTAATATATTTTCAGTTGATTAAATTTTCTTAACCAAACAAACATCGGAAAATTAGAAAAAGTCCAACAAACTAGGCCTATGAAAATGTTTTCTACTAGTCACGTCTTGTTACTAGACGACGAATGGATCACAAGAATTGGTGACAGCTGTAACTACATACGGAGTACAGTATTTGTCAAACAGGTCCAAACTCTATAGTAGTGGTGGAATTCTTGAAAGTGTTCAATGCAAAGGAGGTAACTAAACATCACCTCAGCCGCACATTAAGTTGCAAATTTCACATGACATGAAATATAAATCACTTTTGGCTTTGCTGATGAATTTCTGAATTATTCACTAAAAGTTTCATATTATAAACACACAATCAAGCAACACGATTAAAGTGACATTCTACCAATTGCATTGTTTGTATATAATTTAACTATGTAAAACATAATAAATATTCAAAGATTGTAGCCTTTTATGGGTTTAGACTTTAGAGTCGTCACATTTGACTTGTCTCAAATTTTAGAGGTTTAGAAAATTTAGTATTGAGAAGCCATCAGGCGCACCCTACTTGTGCTGCTGTGCTTGAGTTCAATATTTGTGTATATTTGAGTCAGTCAACCACAGGTTGATATTTTAAACAGTTGGGACCCATCAATAATTTCCATGAAATGAGTCCTGTACCTTGTTCATCATTCTATAGAACTGGGACGTGGGATATAGAGTTGTTAATTTGTTATTAGTACAAGATATTATTATGTGCATCTAGTGTCTTTACTGTACTTACTCTGGCTGCTCTACTTGTGGTACAATGACACAAAGTTGGGAATTTCTATTTGGATATACCAACATGGTCGTAAATGGTGTGATTATTCTCCTCATTTTCTTAAATTTTGTGGTTCACAAGTTCCGACAAGTCCAAGAAGAACAACTTACTCAGCAAAAAAACCGACTCTTATCATTGTCTACACGGACACGAGAACTGTGTTATCGTTTCTCACTTGATCAGATGCAGCGTGCCACATCTAACTTCCACGACGATTTGATGATTGGAAAAGGCGGGTTTGGGAAAGTTTATAAAGGTACATTTGAAGTTGGACCAACTGTAGTTGCCATAAAACGGTTAGACTTCATGTCCAATCAAGGATCATTAGAATTCCGGACAGAGATCGAGATGCTCTCAAAACTTCGGCACAGCCATCTGGTGTCTTTGATCGGTTATTGTGATGATGGTTATGAGATGATTTTGGTTTATGAATTTATGCCAGGTGGTACACTAGCTGATCATCTATATAAAAGGGTAAGACAAGGCGATAAGTCTGTGCCAACTCTGTCGTGGGTTCAACGCCTCAAGATATGCATTGGAGCAGCACGTGGACTGGATTACCTTCACACTGGTACGGGTATTCAGCACAGAATAATACACCGTGATGTAAAGACCACTAACATTCTACTGGATGAGAATTTGGCAGCTAGGATTTCGGACTTTGGATTGTCTAAAATAAGTCCAGCAAATCAGGCAACTACATACGTAATCACTCAGGTCAAAGGTACCCGCGGTTATTTGGATCCATATTATTTGTCAACTGATAGACTGACGAGGAAATCCGACGTGTATGCCTTCGGTGTGGTGTTATTTGAGGTCTTGTGTGGAAGACCGGCAGTGGACAAAACTCAGGATGGAGAGAAAATGCATTTAGCTGGATGGGCCCAACACTGCTATAGAGAGGGACACATGGGGCATATTATTGATCCTAAAATAAAGGAGGAAGTGTTTCCTGATTGCCTAGAAGCATTTGTGAAAGTTGCAATTCAATGTTTACATTTCGGACCAAAACACCGTCCCAATATGGCTGAGGTTGTCGTAGCTCTTGAGTCTGCCTTGGTGTTGCAAGAGAAGAGCAGTGATTATATTTTGCCCGAAGTAATAACTAGTGATGACAACCAAGACGACATAGATTTTTCACAACTTGAGGTGGAAAATGCAGATTCCGAAAAGGAGATGGTAGTTGTTTCTGAAGGTAGCCATCAGGAAAAACAGTCTTCTACTAGAATGACCTTGACAAAAAGATTAAGTGTTTTTCTTGGACTTACAGCTCGGGCATCATCAGGTGAACTTAAATATAAATATGTTGGTACTTGAAGTAGAACTTGATAATGGAATAGTTTTAAAATTGGCTTTTAATATTCAAAGAGATGAGAAGTATAACTTATATGATTTGATTTTTTATGTTAAGTATACGTACAAGGTGGTATTACAACTATGTTGAAATGCTTAGAGAATTGTAGATGTAATTTAATTATTGCCACAGACGACTATGCTTCTCCTAAATCCTAATTGTGGATTTGATTTGTTTGGCTTTACATTATTCTAGAGTAGACTAGTGGAGAATCTCCAGACAATCTTGATATCTTCTCCAATTCTAAATTGACATAGAGCACTTCTATATTCTGGAAAATTACAAGATTTCTGTCAGATTAATTTCAACAGAATACGTGTGCTAGTTGCAGAAAGGCAATGCATAAGGTTTAGTTAAACGGGCTCTGATACCATCTGGTAGATGAAGTCCTAAATGTTTCACACCTCATAAATTTGTACAGTAATTATCAGAAGAACCAGGAAGTTATATTGGTTGAGATCTTTTCAATTATATGGAAGACAGTGTCTATCAATAGGTTTTGTATCATGAATAAAAGTTAAGAACATGAGTTACTATTTACTAATATAGAAGAGCATCTCTTAACCACTAGAAACCACTTTTATATGTAAGTGAACCGAGTTCTAGATTTTGAGCCAGGATTATTTCTATTAACATTGGGGGAGGAGGAGGGGGGGAGGGATTGAGTTGTTAGATGTTCAATTCTCCGAATTCCCAAAATTTAATGTGTTAGGAGTTGGGCCTGACATGTATATCATATATGTGTTAATACATCTATTCATGTGAGTGTCGACTTTGGTCTCGAAGAATTGAGTATCAGGTGGTTATTCATCAATACCGTTCAAGTGGAGCAGGATGATTGTGGTTGCCTTCTTTTTGAGATTTGTTAAAATACCAATGGTTCAAGGTTCAGACAGCCCAAGTAATAGAAGCTCTGTATCATGTTGGGTGACCAACTGACCTTAATGATAACTACCTAATATGTATATCACCTAATGAAAACTCTTTGAAATTATGACTTCTTTTTCCTCCTAGTTGTCAAATTAATTATGTTTCTGGCATCTTTTAAGTACTTCATGTTTTAAGATTTTTCTCTCTTTCAGTCAATACAGATGCAAATTTGAAAGAGTTCGTTTTTACTGATCCGGAAAGAGCAACAAGTAACTTTGAAGAGCTATTAAGCAGGGGATCATCTGGAAAGGTTTTTAAAGGTTGGGTCCATGAAAATACTTATGCCCCCTCTACTCCTCATGTTGGATTACCTATTGCCGTTAAGAAATTTTATCCAGAGCACGCACAAGGGCATATAGAATGGCAGGTAATTTCACTTGCATATTCCCCTAACTTCCTAAAGGTTTGCCATCACTATCTGCCACAAGCAAGGATCTCTGCCTCAGTTGTAAAATTAGGGTTCCTTTGCAGGTAATTTTAATCTGTAGCAGACTAGTAATAGTGTTGGAATGAAGCCCAGAACTGGCTACTGAGAGCTGTACAATAATCCAATGCAATTAAGACTTTTGAGCATCCATAATGTCTTTTATCTGCTATGAGTTGATCAAGTTGTGGACCTGTTATTTGTTTCTTGAAGGTCCTTTAGGTTAATTGCTACAGAAGCTAATCTATAGGTTTTTTATGTTCTACAGAAAGTCTTACTATTTAAATTTATTTGTACCATTATCGTAATATTCCAACATTCCATTGTCCAGTGTTTATGGAGAAAAGTGATATGGAAAACACGTCATACATTTAAGTACATATGTGTGATGGCTATTGTGTCTCTAGGACCAAGTTATGTACTTTTGCTGATACTAATGTATTTATTTTTGGTGCAGATGGAGATAGACCTCTCTCGAGAGTATAGTCATCCCAATATGGTTAAGCTTTTAGGATATTGCTCAGAAGGGCAGGAACACTTCCTTGTTTACGAGTATTTGCAGAATAGAGACTTGGATACCCATATTTTCAGTAAGTGAGAAATACTTTCAAATTGGCATAGCAATTAGCTTTAGCCAATTGCATCTATGTCTTAAAAATGATTACTAAAATACAGTCACCAAATCTAAAGTAGGTCAATTTTATATTCAGTATCCTCTCCTCTCTCTTTGCCGCCCCCCCCCCCCCCCCCCCGGGCAAAAAACACAAAATTTAAGTAACAGACAGGAGTTGTTCTTTCTTAGTTTAAAATATTTAGAATGCATCTTCTACTTGCTTTAGAGAGTATCCTTGAATTGTGTTATATTGTATCTCGGAACGCAATAATATGTATTTAAGAGAGTTATGCATGTATACTTGTACTCTTTTGGACTATACTTTTTGGATTTTGTCATATTAATGGCATTGCTAAGAAAGTGCAGAACCATCACGCCAAGCACAGACAAATGTAAGAGAATCATTGCGCTGGGAGGTTCGGCTAAAAATATTGATAGGAGCAGCTCGATGCCTTGCATTCTTCCACACAGCAAAACAGATAGTCGTCTGTCGTGATTTAAAGACATCCCGTATCTTACTTGATGGGGTACTTAGCATCGTTGTCAACTAATTGTTATACATCTTTAAGCCACTCGCATCAAAAATTAAATTTAATAGAGCTAAATTTGGTTCAGTAACAGTTTGCTTATATTATGTTATCAAAACTCAACTTTACAGAGTTTTAATGCAAAGCTTTCACCCCGCGGATTGACAAGATTAACACCATCCAATAGAGACACAGATGTGACTACACATAGTGCTGCAACACTTTGTTATGCAGCTCCTGAATATGTTAAGTCTGGTAAGCTCCCTTTATTTAGTAGCGCGGGTATTCTTTTCAAATTTTATGCTTTACGGCACAAATTCATTGCTTGATTCCTTGTTCATTGCTTGATTCCCTGTTATCAGTCTGAATTAGACCTCTAACATTTAACATTAAGTGTTGTGAACTTGAAGGTTGCGTGGATTTATTAATGTGTAAAAATAATAGTTCAAATTAGATATCAGTGCTATATATTTTGATGATTTGTAATAGTCATTATTGTCTTCATATTATACATCTGTGTTATTTTTTTATTACAAATTAGTATAAGCTGAAGAGAGGAAAGGATGCAATTGGTATATTGACACACAGGAAGGAAGCACTAAACTGCTAGCTAGATATTGTCCTAAAGCCGGCACAATCTAGTATACACGAGGAAAAAGTTCAGGGATCCACCAAACTTTGAAAAAAAAACAAATATATAATATTTTAATTTCATCGACTTACAGGCTGAATAAGATACCTTTTTTTGCTTTTAAAGCGTTGTGAAGGTCACAGGGGAAACCCGATGTTGGGTAGAAATTAGTGCCGGAAGCCCTGGTAGTAAGCAAGAAAGAAAAAGTAGCCCAAAGCCTTATTTATAAGCTCAAGATAGCCAAGATGGATTCTATCTACTATTGAATAATATCTATTCTGGGTAGTGAGATGGAAAGGTTATCTCTTATATCTGATTGAGAAGGTGCTGCACATGTTGCAGAGAAGAAAAAACATCTTCATGGAAGACATGCTAAGAAGCTTGTATCTTTTTTTTTTACAAGTAGACAAATTAAGAAGTTTGTACCTTTCGGGCCACAAGGATCTCCTACAACGACACATTTAGAAACCCTTGGAGCCCAACCATTAAACATATTACCCAAGGCATAGCATAAAATTCTATTACCATTCACCCATGTACATGGCTTAGGTTTTAACTGTGTGTGTTCTACTTTGTTATCGGGTATTGTATCCATAAGAATACTAGTATAGATAGACTGACGATATCAAGACATCAATCAATTTGCAGGTGTTACTAGTTTAGAGACGGACGTTTATGCTTTTGGCGTGGTTTTGCTGGAAACAGTGACAGGTATACGGGCAGATGAAATGCTACACTTCACAGACTCCATAACATATTATAATGACAAAGAGAAACGTTTTGTACATTATGCAACTTCTCTCAATACTTATTTGGATCCATGGTTGGAGGATAGTTTCCCAGGATGTGCCCGCAGTCAACTGTTTCCTTTCATAGCTGCGCTTATTACTAAATGTGTAGATAGTAGTCCTAGCAAGCGGCCATCAATGTCACAAGTGGTGGAAAGCTTGGAACTCTTGTGAGCAAAACTTTAAAATCTCGTCACATGAGTAATTCTCTTTTTATTGTATTTGTTCATTTAGTTACGCAAGTGTGACAAGAACAGCGATTTCCATATATAAATGCTAAAATTCAGCTTCACCCTAAGCAGAGGATGTAGTAGTACGATAATTTTAAGTTTCTAACACCTAATATTAAAGTGCTTCCGAGTTCACAAAAACGAAAGCAGGTGAAAGATAACAGTAGATGAAGTAAAAGAAGTGGACTATTATGAGTTTTATTAGCATGCTTTAGTTTTAAGAACAACATACAAGGTTATAACTGGAATTAAATAGATATGATAAAAGATTTTTATTCTAATTTACTCAGCATAGTTCTATGTTGAAAATTACTTACTGTGATGAAAACTTATTACTAGGTGGTACACACCTCCAAAACATACCATATAACACAAAACTCTGCTTGGGAAGTCATCTATTATTTTTATCAATTAATGCTCAACAAAACGAGGAATTTTATTTTTTTTGCGCGAAAAGATGTATATTTATATTTTTGGCGTCGGTCCGCCTAAATTCGACGCATAAACACGTTTTCTGCGTCAGGTAACTATTATAAAAGTTTTATGCTTCGACTGATTATAAAACGACGCATTTACAAACAATATGCGTCGCAGTTAATTTACCGACGCTTATAATAAAACATAGGCGTCGAACGTTCCTACCACCGATGCTAAATGTAATATAAAGTCGGTTTACAAAAATAGACGCAATAGACTGTTTTGTACTAGTGCCGTCTCCATTTAGAGGGTAATCTTTAGAGGAATATTAACTTCAACGAAGGTGAAATTTGTAACCTTCCATGGGTGTAGAGTCGTCACAATAGACTTGTCCTGCAATATAAACATAGCCTTGGAGTACTAGAAAATTTAGTTTAGAATTGAGTGCCCACTAGGCCCGCCGGTCACATTTCAGTTGTCATCTGTTGTTGCCTTCCACTGATTGTAGGAGTCATTCAACCACATACAAGTTCATCTTTTAGAGAATTGGGGTCATCTATCGTTTTCGGGAAATAAATCCTAAATTAATGACATCTGTTACTGCATCTTGTTAACATGTTTTTGGTGTTGATCTTTTTTATTGGCTAAATGATATTTGTTCACTCCCTCAAATATCTTCTGAATTATATTCGAGTGAAGAATTGTCATTGCCTTTTCGCTTTCATTATACTAGCCAAATGATAATAGGTTTTGTGGCAATATAGTTCTTGGTTGACAACAATTTCCATATCAGTCTGCAAATATATTAAATATCATTAGTATTAATGTATTATTGATTACTAGTTTATATGGATCGGCCAAAATATTAAGGGTAACTATTCATCTTTGGAGGTGTTAATTTTTTAGCAATAGCAGATTGATGAAGCAAGAGTTATGTGTTCATAGAAAATCTTATGTGCATCTAGTGTCAAGCTGTAGTTATCCTTGCTGTACCGACGAGCAATGACACAAAACTGGTCTTTTTTATTTGGTTATACAAACATCATTGTAAATGGAGTGATAATTCTCATTACAATCTTGAATTGCGTGGTTTATAAGGTCCGACAACTTCAAGAAGCAGAATTTGTGGAGCAAAACAATCGACTCTTATCATTGTCTATTCGAGGATTGTGTTTTCGATTCTCACTTGACCAGATGCAGCAGGCGACAAATAACTTCCAGGACGAATTAGTGATTGGAAAAGGCGGATTTGGGAAGGTTTACAAAGGTACCCTTGAACCTGGACCAACTGTAGTTGCCATAAAACGGTTACAATCCATGTCTAGTCAAGGATCAACAGAATTCCGGACAGAGATCGAAATGCTTTCAAAACTTCGACACAGCCATCTAGTGTCTTTGATTGGTTATTGTGACGAAGGTTATGAGATGATTCTCGTTTATGAATTTATGCCGGGGGGTACGTTAGCTGATCATCTTCATAAGAGGGTTAGACAAGGTGACACTTCATTGCCACCTCTTTCATGGGTTCAACGCCTCAAGATATGCATCGGAGCGGCTCGAGGACTGGATTACCTTCACACTGGTACAGGCATTCAGCACAGAATTATACACCGTGATGTGAAGACCACTAATATTCTACTTGATGAAAATTATGCAGCTAAAATTTCGGATTTTGGTTTGTCTAAAGTAAGTCCAGCAAATCAGGCAACTACATTCGTAAGCACTCATGTCAAAGGCACCTTTGGTTATTTGGATCCATATTATTTCGCAACTCGTAGATTGACGAGGAAATCGGACGTATATTCCTTCGGTGTGGTGTTATTTGAGGTCTTGTGTGCAAGACCAGCGGTGGAAAGTAGCCTGGAAGAAGAGCAAATGGGTTTAGCTGGATGGGCACAATACTGCTTCAAGGAGGGAATCTTGGGCCAGATTATTGATCCCAGAATAGAAGATGAGGCCTTTCATGGTTCTTTAGAGGCATTTGTAAAAATTGCACTCCAATGTTTACATATTGGACCCAAAGATCGTCCCACAATGGGTGAGGTTGTGGTTTGTCTTGAGTCTGCCTTGGTAATGCAAGAACAGAGCTTAGCTTCTACTTTAGTGGAAGGCTCGACTGTCGATCATAACCATGAAATTATGGGTTATTCATCAGATGAGGTGTATATTGATGCTGTATACAACCAAGGAACTAAGAAACATGGAGCTGTTGCCAATCGTGGGTATCGAGGTGAAAAGTTTCCTAGAACAACCAAGAAACCAAAATATGTGAAGCCTGCCAATATTACTGGTCTGTCTCATTAGCCTGTGGAGCCATTTTCCAATTTGGATCCTGGATAGTTTAATCATGAGAATTTATAGGATTTTAACCATGAAATTCAGATAATTTAGCTCTTTTATGTTAGAATATACTATAAGATCTTGCTACGTTCTTCTACTAACACCTTGAGGTTTTAGAAGAGCTGTTAACATGATATTGGATCTTGGCTATTTGGTGGTTTATGTTGTCTGTTTGTCCACTCTTACGAGTGACGGGGAGTGTTGAATAATGTATGATCCAATTAATACCTCCTCCTAAGACCTTAAGGTTTTGGAAGAATTGGTTTCCTAACAAGACCTGAAGGTGTTAGTAGAAGGAGTTAACTTGTTTTATGCCAATAATAGTTTCGAAAAAACCAAGTCATTTATGTTTAAAAATATATAGATTATAATATACTTATTTTTATAAGAATATATTGTACCGTTCCCTGACTACGTAAAACTTGAAACCATTTTCTCCTTACTCATGTGCAACTGATTTAAAATCAAGATCTTATTCCTTGAACAAAAGCAGTTCTAGCATGATGAATTTGTGCTAAGTATATATTTTCTATCTGCAACAATAACATGCTAGAATACTGATTTATGCTCTTACATTTTAGATAATGTTTCTAGCAAAACTATATGATTCAGGTTTTAAAAGTTTATTTCCCTTTTTCAGCTAATAGAAATGCGAAGACGTCCAGAGACAATAATGGTGTACTGTCAAGTAATAGTAATCAAAGTTCTGCAGGATACCAACAATTAACAGAATATCCACCAGTGATACCAGCAATTTGGAACCAGGAAGAAATTCTGCAGTCATTAAAGTTGAAGAGTTTTGCATTCAATGATCTTAGTATAGCTACAAGGAAGTTCTACCCAAAATATATGTTAGGGCAAGGTAGTTTTGGTTGTGTTTTTAAGGGTTGGATTGATGAGAACACATTTGCTGCTGCAAAATGGGGAAGCTTCATACTTAACTCCAGGAACCTGGTTATCGCTGTAAAGAGATTAAATCAAGGAGTCCAAGGTTACGAGAAGTGGCTACATGTATTAACTTTACAAAATCCTACAGTGATTTTGCCGTTACTTTGAGATTTATGTTTTACTTTTTCGTGTTCACATTTCAAGCTGGCTGAACAACTCTCTGCCACCTCTTTGACTACAGGCATAAATCAATTTTCTGGGTAGACTTTGTCATCCTAATCTTTTAAAATTGATCGGGTACTGCTTGGAAGAGGAGCATCGACTTCTAGTATATGAGTTTATGCCTCAGGGCAGCTTGGAAAAGCATCTATTCGGGAGTGAGTTTCTCAGTCTTATTAGCTCTAGTTCAGTTATATATTTTCTACTAGAGGACCATTATGTATGTGCAAAATTAAAAAAGTATAGTTTGATGTTGCAAAGAACTTTGATTAAAGTCACACAAGAAGGTATGGAAGACTGGAAGTGATGTAATTTACATAGGCTCCATATGTAAGAGATACGTGTCTGTTTTTTGTTATCCCAAAGTTAGATCATTTTATATTGGAAACAGGGTGACCACTGTTACATATGTATTTGGCTAGTTCATGCAATTCTCAAATGCCATTATCTTTTACATGCATCTGCAATATTAGAATTAAGTTTCTGTTGATTTAATGATTCTTGACGTAGCTTCTTGATTTAATTGAAACAGTGGATTCTTACTTCCAACCTCTCTCTTGGAATCTTCGTATAAGTATTGCTCTTGGTGCAGCAAAGGGTCTTGCATTTCTCCACAGTCCAGAAGTCAATGTTATTCATCGTGATTTCAGAACATCCACTATATTGATTGATTCCGTACGTGGAACAAATTGATTGTTTAAATTTAGTCAAACAGTGTTCCTATTAAATTACTTTTGCATTGCAAACTCTATTATTGATTGACAGAAATACAATGCAAAGCTCTCCAATTTTGGGTTGGCAAAAGACGGACCAGAAGAAGAAAGAACCTCCGTATCTACAAGAGTTATGGGAACATCAGGTTATCTAGCTCCAGAATATGCGGCTACAGGTTATTATTTCACATAATCAATTGTCAAAGGATTCAATATAATGCATATGTTTTTATTTTCCTTCTAAAAGTTTATAACACCTTCTGTGTGGACTCAATAGCTGTGCATCCTTCCTCCATCTCATTTTAAAATATAAGAGGAACCATATTATGATGCAAGGAAACTACGGTGTATCTCCAGTCAAGCATGTTAGTAAGAGGGAGGGGGGTGTAAGCGCAAACTCCTTAGGATAATCTACATGCATTTATTTGTTTCCATCCTCATTTCTAATCCCATGCCAATCTCCTTTTATGCAGGTCATCTTACAATGAAAAGTGATGTCTACAGCTTTGGAGTTGTTCTCCTGGAAATTTTAACAGGACGAAGACTAACTGACGAGATTCTTGCAACAAGGGCATGGGCTAAGTGTTACCTTACCAGCAAGCATGGGATATTGTATGTCATGGATGTTCACATCCAAGGCCAATATACTGTCAGAGCAGCATTACGAGCTTCTTCCCTTGCACTTAAATGCATTTCCAAAGATCCCAAATCAAGACCTGACGCAAGCCAGGTAGTAAAAGTATTAGAGCAGCTTCAGAATTCAAAAAAGTATCAGAAGTGAAGCCCTCCAGAGGTCTAGAAACATCGGGATACGTGAATTTTTTAATCTTGTATGTTAATGGAAAGGAAAAAACACTTCATCCGTGCCGGATATCGGAGTCAAATACAGATACAATCATATACATGATAAGGGAAATACCCTTTTCTCATTAATTGTATAATTTTGGTCTTAATAATATATTCAACATTAATGTTTTGAATTCATACTTCTAATCTTCCAATTCCTCAGACCACCACAAGATATATTGTTTGTACACATTGTAGTTATTAAATTGAAAGGTAATGAAAGATGTAATTGTTGAATTTTTTCCTGTAGGATATTGCTTGCAAGAATCTACACTGCCTTGTCACCCCTCCACTGCCTGGATTCAAAATTTTTGCATAGGTATTTGGGATGATCAAGCTTTGTAGGCTTTGGTGTTTTGCATAAGATATTTCTTGCCGAGAATCTACACTGCCTTGTCTGTTCTATGGTTTTCATTTCGATGGAGCTGTATGGTATTTTCTGCTTTTATGTTATTTGTATTCATTAAATTAATTGTCTTATGTACTACGAAATTTGTTACTAGTAACCATTAAATACATATTCTTGGACAATACATCAAAGGTTCCTAGACACTTACTCAGGTGCTAATAAACAGTGGTGGAATGGTGTAACCTACCATTCATTCTTAAATCTATAGAAGATTGAAGAAAATTATTGTTACGACATTTCCAAACCATTGCAGTGTCACACGACACAGCACATGTAATTCTGCAAAGGGCCTCTGTTAAATATATTGTGTTTAAGTCACTCGAGTGAAATAACTGATTAGTAGCAAACTTGAGAGGCTAAATGCCAAAGCATCCATATTGTGTGTCACATAACACATGTAGTGCATTACTGAAATAGTTTTTGATGATAACTGAACACGCCCACACTTGCATAAACCCTTAGTATCTTTCTACCATTGTTGTAACCATGATACGGTCTCACAGCCTTTGCAAGGAGCGTCAGGATGCCTGGCGATAAGGCGTGCAGGACATCCAGACCCCATTCTTTTTTCAGCCAGGACGCTATTTGTCCATGACAACATTGCTTTCTAAAAAATGATTTGTGTGCAATTAAGCATAATGAGGATACAAACTAGCCTGCGTTAGAGCTTTTTTGGTATTTAATTTCAATTTTGCAGCAAGTTCAAATGTATGCATCTGATCTTGTATAATGTGTATCTGATCTTTTGGTCTTCTACTTGGGGTCCTAGGTAGGGAGCCGCATAGTATTTTTTTTCATGTCACTGTTAAATTATTGACCACTTGATGTTTAAATTGTACGTCAACAGCTGGTTGTCTGATTAAAAAAATTGTTAGATTTTGAAATTTAAATGTGTTATCACTTCGAAAAAAACCTACGAAATATTCCATTTCCATAGCTTTCTCCTTTTCTCCCTTTCTTGTGTCGGCTGATCACAGGTATTGAAGTTTAGGTGTATAATATTAATTAATTTTCTCTCTATTAAATTTGTACAAGTTAAACCAACTATAATCGGGTGTATATGATTGTTAGAACTTCGAACTTGGAAGAATACTCAAATGTGATCTTAGTACTAATAAGATTTTGAAATCAAAAGGAAAAGTGATTAACTGACAGTTGCGTTACTAATCTAGGAGTAGAAGTTTATAATCATATATACTTCTTGTAGATGACATATAATAGAACCCAATACGTTACAACTGTATTAGGTAGTACATCCTTTCATTTCATTCTATTATCTTTCACTTTTAGGTTGGCTTCCAACTTGTAATTCCCCTTCACATGGGAACTTTAAGTTTCTCTTTATTCCTAGTAGAATTTTTCGAATTTTCTTGCCCCTCCAACAGAAGATGTAATATAATTGCCAGCCAAAAAGTTGCGTAAACAGACAGTTCAGTCTTCACCTGGATGAAACATCTTAAAGTTTGAAAACTCTGGTATGAACTCGATACGAAAGCAGAAATTCATGGCTTCTCGTAAAAAAATTTAAGAAATGCTATACTAATTTATCGTTTAGTTTGACATATTCTAAATGCATAAAGATTCGGTCAATGTCAAAAACTTGAAAAAACCAGTTGTACACTAAGCAGATTTGCTCAACAAATAATACAATTAATCAATGTATATTACATAATTAACAAGCTTAAGAACATTAACCAATAATACAATTAATCATGTATCACAGGAGTGAAGCTAGGTCCAAACTGTTTGCAAAACTATCTCATCAAAAGCTACTAATTACTAATTAGGCTGGCATTGATCTACATGATCACCATGTAATCTCATACAATCATCCTTCAATGTAGAGAATTATTTGGCTACACACTGCTTGAGCATATATAATGGATACTGCACACGTTGTATACAATTTGTATTTAACTTCTTATATGGTTAAAAGAATATTTGTAGTTGTTGGAAGCCAAACCATGAGGTTGCCCTCTTGTGCTATCATCGGAATGCTTCTGAAACTTGGTGTTTGATGGTCTAGTAGTAAACCTTCCTTGCTTGTTCTTTCTTCTTGGTTGAGTGGAACGAGGAATAAATACTCCAGTTCCTTTGCTTTGTTCTCTTCTACAACTTTGTTCGTAGAACATTTGTGATTGTGACGGAGGCCTTGGATGAATCACTCGAGAAAATGGCTAGAAAAAAGTACAAAATTCAAAACTCTGTACTTATGCCAAGTAATGCATCTAAGCGCAAGAAAAAAGAAGACTACACAAAAGAGTAGATATTTACTTCAGTTGATCTGTTTTGTTTATTCAATAAAAAGATGCCAGAAAGAACCTGAAGAGGAGCAGAGGGATGTCGATAGGCTGAAATGGGGAATTCAATATTGTCATCATCCTCCATTATAAGCAGAGAAATCTGCTTGCTCAAGTCTGCAAAGAAAACATCATCTTGATCTATAACTTCCATAGAAACAAAGCTTTTCACCAATGAAACTGAAAGCTATTTTGTAATTTTTTTGCCTATGAGGTTCTTCAATTTTCTTTTCTGTTTATGGTTAGAATTGATATACAGTTTAGGTATAAATAAGGAAGTAACAAGTAGAAAAGCTCAAAGGCATGGCTATATAATTATGAGGGAATTGGTGTACATGTGGGGTGGTAGGGTCTATATGCCAATCTGTCTATATAACAAAGTCCCCACAGAGATATGAGGATTGATGTTAAGATTTTATCCAAATTTAAGAGATGGGGAGGAAACAAACATCCCATATCTGATCCAACAATAAGATAGATAGATTCATGTCTTCAACATATTATTGGTTGTGACTTGTGAGTTCTATTCTTCCCTTTTTCTCAACCACAAAAAATTTGTACACTGACTTGAAATTTGCATGTAGGGCTGTAACACTAGCCTATATGCACACAAATTTTAGAGGGGACTGTGGTACAGTAACTACAGTTTCACTTAAAGGGAAATTTCGAGTGAGAAAAAAGTCGTATTCAGTGCACAAAAACCCAACGTAATCTTTTTATTCGAAACACCTTAAGATGAAATATAGCTTCATTCACAGCCTTCGTAACGGTTGAGTTGTCGGTCAAAAGGTTAGTTAATATAAAGACACACTGTCTTGTAGGACCATTTTAACTCAGAAGATGACCTAGGATTCGTTGTCTTAATTATTTTTAGTTCTGCCTGAAATGAACAACTGGAGATCTGGAGATGTGGTGCTGATTTTTCTAGCAAAAATCAAAAAACATCAACCACCTTAATATAATTATTCACATATAGTACCATTTATATATTTTTGTTTTTAGTAAGTCATAAATTTCACGAATACAATAAAGTTATCAGAAAGTAACTTAAATTATTAATTTGGCTTCTTTTTATATAACTCAAATTACGTATAACTCTATGCGCCATTGTTATTAATTTAAAACAAAGTTTTTAAAAAAATCATCTGAAAATTCAGAAGAATGTGTAATATTTTTTCTTCCAATCATAATTTTTTATAGTTTTCTTCTCTTCCCTCCCGAAGGCGGAAGTAACTCGGAAGCACTACTTAAAGAAAAAGAAAATTCATTTCTCTCATTTTTCTAATCGAATGTAAATAATTTTAGTTAAAAAGACATATGTATTTCTCACTATAAAACAATAAATATGAATTTATTTTAATCAGATTTATTAATATATAATGTTATAGCTTTACATCTTTTTTTGTCTTTAGTTTGCTCGCTTATTATTTTAATTCTTCTCTCCAGAGGTATACTTTTGTTGATATGATACATTCACGTATTTCTCAAGTGTAAATGGCTTTTTTATAATATGGTGAACATTCACTTGCAATTTTTTTCGAGACAAGTATTCAAATGTTTGCAAGATTCCTGGATATAGTATTGAAATTTGTTGATAAATAAACAATGACTCAAATCTCATATTGTTTCTTTGTCTTCGTACATTTGATCCAATGCTTTCTGTTGACGGTGTTTGTTGCTAATGCCTAATGACAGAGAGATAGCATGAATGTAATAAAAAAGTAAAGTGTTTGTTGCTAATGTTATTTTAAATCATTAATTGATAATAAAATCATTACTTGATAACGACCGAATAATACATCTCATAACTAATTATAATAAATTAAAAATAACAATTTGAGTAACCAACTAACAGAGTATATGACAAAAAACGTTTAATTTGACTAAATTTATTTTTGACTTTAACCGCGTGTATGTTTTTTATTTACGAGTAATATATTTCACAGGAGAACTTTGATATTTTTCCTTACCGTATCTTATTACATTCCTCAGTAAGTGTTTAAACTTTAAACACGAATTAATGTTAAGAAGCTCTTTTTAGCTTTTAGTACATCTTATATTATAAAATATAAAACATTTTTAACGATTTAGTTGTTACATATAACATATTTTATTTAGATAACTTACTTAAAATTACTAGCATTTTGACATTTTGAATATAAAAAGTGGATAGATATTTTTATAATAATAGAATCTACCCTTTATATTTACAAAAATAACCTTGATATTGTATTATAATAAATGTTAACTTTAGATAGTTAAAGATAACTTTTGAATCATTAAACCTTTTTTTAATTTAAACATCTAATTTGAGGGCATTTCAAATAACAAAATCTTCCTTCAAAAACCACATAAAAACAAAAGGAAAATTCGATCAATTTTCACCATGCAAAAACTTACTACGGCAAAGTCATTGAGATAATAAAACGCAATACCAGAAACTGGTATATATATTACATGTAGTACATCCTAATGCATCAATATCAAGTCCAATGATAAACAAAAACAGTTGAGCAAGCCAAAAATAGTAATAAGTTTCCCCTAATAACTAGAATGCTTAGCTAGCTTGTCAAGTACTTGATTTCCCCTAACTTGCAAAGTACTGGTTTGTTTCCCCATGTACCAACTTCTTCTGCAACTTTTGTTTTGCGAGTCACTGCATCGTTTCGCAATTAACTTGTCAGTATAACAAAAATATTGGAGGGAAGGCAACAGAAATATTTCGAGCTAACCTTTAAAAACCAACAAAGTTTAAACCCAAGTCAAAACATGACATGTCAAAAGAAAGCAGGTATACGCATTTTGGCAGAAGCTTTGCATTCACGAAGACAGAGAAAAAAGGGGAGATGGATAACAATTTAACATGATGTCGCTATAATAAAAATGTGATGAGCTTTAGAGTTAAATGCATATTGGTGGCCAGTGGCAGAACCAAGATTATGAAACAGGCGGAACTGAAACATCTTAAAATAAATTTTTTGATTATCCAAGATCAGCAGAGATTCAAAGAAAATTTCTGCTGATATTTAAGGACAAGACGTGATTTGAAAAAATTCACTGATTTTGGGTTAGCCCCTCTCTGGCAGAACCAACACGGTGGCAGACTTTTATATGAAATAACCACTCTGATGGTTAAATACTCTTAATCATTTTGGTGGTTTTGTCTTCCTTTTTTCACTTTGGTGGCTCCCATTAAATTATTAAAAATATAGATATAAAAAAAAAAAAAAAAATTAGTTTAACCATCCGCGCCACAAATTAAGCCCACAAAACCTCCTCAACCTATCTCCTTCATATTCTCCACTCGTCTCCACTAACCCAATGCAGATGCGAAATTCTTCAATAACCCAGATTAAAAATAGAAGTTTTCCTGTAATTTAGAGTTTGGTCTAAGAAATTGTGAAGTGGATTCGATTCTTGGTAGTGGAGAGAGATGGGATGAAGAATTGGCCATCTGGACGAAGAGGAGAGGAGGGGTTCTCTAATGGTCAAAATTGTGACCAAGGGATTAATACAGTTTGTGCAACTACCTGCTTAAGTGCTCAAATGTGTAACGGATTATGCCATAAAATTTCAAAAGATGCTTGCCACTTAAAGAGGAAAATGTTATCAGAGATGGGTTACTATCTTCCCTGTTGGTCGAGAGCTTGCTTGCTCTCTGGGAGCGGGTTGTGTCTCTGTCTGTGTTCGATTACAAATTGGAACAAACCTTTGCCTAACCTCTAGTCTCTCTTTCTGATGATCTAGGCTATCACCAGGGTTGTGTTACTGAAGAAAATGAAAAACATGGGGCAGGTTGAGTCTGGTGTACAGACATTATCTAAATGTATTAAATTGGAGTGTTTTAGTATGTTTATTGAGTTATTCTTGATAAAATAACAGTCTTGGATAAATACTTGACCGCAGCACCCAAATCAAAAGGTGGGAAGAACAATTCAACCACGAAATGCAGATAAACAAATTTAATCAGTGAAATGTAAATTCAGGAAAACACCACCACCGAGCAAAACATAAAAAAGAGATAAAAGAACACAGGGAATATCAATATAATCTTCATTTACAGCATGATAGTAAAACACTTACCTTCATATGCTTGACGACCAGCAGTCACTCATTACTGATCAGAATCTTCAGGAGGTTGCTGTTGTTGTGGCCACATTTGCGGAGGCATGTAAGGACGAGGCTGCTGACCCATGTACATAACTGGAGACCCAACTTGTGCAGCATGTTGTGGAGGCATATAGTTATAGTAAGGAACACCTTCAGCTGGACCTGCAATAGGAAGGGTTCCTCTTGGAATAGTTGCAGCAAGTACCTCGTCTTTCAAATCCTCCCTTGGAACAATATCAACCAGGAAATCAAATATGTCTGTCCTTGTAATGGCTGCCGCAATGTCATTTTTCTGAAGCGTCCTCCTTTTGTTCTCTTCTGTATGATTCCAAGCACGCATTGTCAACTCAAGAATGAACATCTCACAGGCTCGGGCAAATATGACTGGAGCTTCCGCTGATATCATTCTCACATCCTCGTCCGCTTTCATAATCTTCTTGATCCTAGCTAATGGCAGACTATGATTCTTAAAATCAGTAACCTGCTCAATTTCTTGATACTGGTTTGCCCAAAAGTTCTGGAGTTGCTGCTGTAACTGTTGTTGCTGCTGTTGGTGGATTTGCTGATAAGCAAGCTGGTGTTGAGCAAGCTGGCCTGGAGTCTGTGCAGATGGAATTAATCCAGCTGGTGCAGGAGCAGAGGTTCCCATCATCTGGTTAGCTTGATAAGGAGCCACACCATATGGCATCTCAGCTGAGGTACCAACCACACCCATGTTTGGGGGCTGTCCATGGCCTTGCTGGTCCATTCTTTATTTTTTGTAACTTGAGCTTCTTCAAAATCCCAAAAAATATATAACCAGATTAGGATAAGAAAAAATAATAGGCAATAACTTGAACTTCAAACATCTGCACCAAAACTATATATTCATCCAACTTATTTGCTAATCTTATACAATACATGTCAACTGATCTGCTCTGTATTACAGATAAGTGGATTGGAAGTCCTGTATTTTAGTGTGCGAAACCATCATGCAAATATCACACGAGCTCCTGACGTGTTTACCCTGTGACTCTGTGAGCTATTTATCATTTCACAAAATGCATTCAGATTTATTTCAAACACAAGATCCAACAAGTTTATTTATTTGACCTTTGGCAATATGATAGTAAGACCTGGTACAGTAGTACATAGTGTTTGTCAGGGCAGGCAACCTTAGAACTTGTGTCCCTAAACTGAACCCTTGAATTTTTTTTAGATTTTTTGACTCGGAGATATATGGGCAACTGAGGATATGTATATAATATTAACTTCAGCTTTAATGTGCATCTTGGCATAAGACTTATAGCTTATATGTCTTTAAAAAGCCATCAAACTTTTAAAACCACATTGTTTCTCGACCTGTCGACTCAAACAAGTCAATTCAACCGGTCTTCACCAACTCCAGGTATAATGTCGAATTTCGCATTTCGAAGTGCAGAGATTTACGCAGAAGTCCATTGACAAAGAATTAATCAACGTTATTTATCCTATAGATAGCAAAGGAACCATTTTTCTGCATATTCTTAATACTTTTAACAAGAAATTAAGATGTTATATGGATATCAATAATATTTTTATATGTCTATTACATTACTAGTATCATCTTAAAATCAATATAAAATATAAACTGTTTTGGCTCGGTACTAAACTTCAATATCAAGATCAATAAAAAATTCAATATTCTAATACTATGAAAGAATAATAGTTTTTGCTACTGAGAAAACAAGTAAATATAAAACCCCTAAATCTTTATCCTATATTATATATTAAAAAAAATCCTCTATGTATATCAAATCATTCCTAAATTTCTCAATAAAGCTCCATATAACCAAACCTAAACCAAAAATCGACAAAACCATCCAATTCAAGTTATATACAACAAATTCCACTTTTCAAAACATAACTCAACCACAGGTCATACAAAACTAAATTCTCACATAATCGTAAAATATCAAAACAAGAGCAGGCACCACATATTATTAACCAATTAAATCCATATTAAATCCAAACACAATTAGTACCCAACAATAAAAAACAAATCTTTAACCCAAAAAACTAAAAAGATCATGAAATTTAACAAAAGAGGGATAAAGATGTAAAAGTAAATTAGACTCATACCTTAATAAGCCTTAATCACTGTAAAGATTTGATCTTTCTTCACGATCCAAACCCTAAAACCAAGTAATTAAAAATTCAGCTCAAAATAGTATATATACATACATATATAGATACAGATAGTAGTACCTTTAATTAGAGAAAGATGAAAGAAATAAGCTAGGGTTTATAAACAAATCGGGAGGTGTATTTAAGTACGGGGGAAAATGACAGAGATGTATATATGTTCCACTCACAAACACAAACTATTAAACATGTTTAGTTCGATACACTTCTACGTTGTTCCTTAACCTTAATAATTAATTAATTAATTAATATTTTAATAGTTAAATATTTCTGTACAACGTTAGTTTTTATTTGGGCTGTATTAGACTATAGAAAGTATTTATGTGGGCTTCTGCAAATTCTTTTGGGCTCCGGATAGTAGCACAGCTAAATGAAGGTTTTAAATATTTATTTAAGATCAGTTAAAAAAATTCAAATTTTGACAAAACTTAATATTTAATCTAATATTTATTTTAAAACACTGTTAACTGTCAAAAGTATATAATCTTGGCATGAAATATTATATCATAAAATATATTGAAAAAATATTCAATAGTAAACATATTTATTTATATTACAATAATATGCAAGTTTAACCTTACACTAAATATTTGTTAAAATTATAGTATTATTTTATCATGAGATAAAATAAATTTTGATTGTTTCAATTATAAATTCGTTCAAAATTAACCACCACAATAATAATATTATTCGGTCCCTATTTACCTGTCCACTTTGTTTTTTATAAGGTTAAATTAACTCATCTTTAACTATAATTTTTAAAAAATATAAAATTTCATATTATTAAAAAGTATATATAATCTATTTTATAATATATTTTTAAATTTTATAAAATTATAAAAAAAATATTTTTAATGAAAATTAGCCAATTTAATTCAAAAAAGATTAAAATAGACGTGGGACGGAGTGAAAGACGAATTAATTGTCCGTGAATAATTAAATTTTTCGTTAAGTGAACGAAACTCAGTATCAAGATCCAATGTAAAGATCATTATATTTAAATTTACATTTCGTTTATTTTAGGATCGACTCAAATAAATTTACATTGATTTATTTAATATTTGAGTCTCTTAAATATGGTTGATAATTTATGATATGATTAAAAATAATATTCAAATTCAATTCAAATATCAACAATTCACACGACATCTTTCACTATACTAAAATAAATGACAAACATGCCCATGTCATTATATTATTAAATATGACACTTGTCAATTTATTTGTTTCACTCTAACGTATTCTCTCACTTTTTTTTCATTCTCACTCATTCCATTAAATCTCTCATTATTTATTATTTTTTTCTTTCCACTAATTTTTTCTCTTACACCTAACCAACTTCTTATATTTCTTATTATTGTATTTATAAATTTCTTCTTATTATTGTATTTATAAAAAATAATTATAAATTTATTTAATATTTTTATAATCAAATAATATATTCAATAAAATTTGTAAACCGTTATTTTATTTTACATATTAAAATTATATTGTATTGAAAATTCTTAAATAAATTATTATATGAATAAATTATATACTTATAACTAAAATATAATACAATTTGAATATATTAAAAATATAATACAATTTGAACACAACGAACACAAGTAATGTTTTTATTTCAATTTAAACACATAGTTCTCTTTTCTTCAAAATATTTTTTTTTAAATCAACTAAATTACACTATAAATTTTATTAATTAATATTCGATAAATTAATAACATTTTTAAACAATAACTTTCTAAGACCCAACTTGATTTAATATAAAAAATTGTTAATTTCAACAAATTATAAAATAATATAAATAAAAAATATCTTATATAAATATATAATCGCTCTAACATTATAAAATAATAAGATTTTAAATTAGAAATAATAATTTTATGAAATAGGGTTTTTTTTTCTACTGATAATAATACAGCAGATAGTTTTTAAGTTGTTACTTTTCTTTTACTAAAAAATATATGTTATATAATATAGTGTAAGTAATGTGTCAAAATAAAAATCAAATCAGATAGTTTTAAAATTTCCCTACTTTTATTTGAATCATTTTTTTAATTTCATTACTTAGCTCTATATTATATAGTGTAAGTAATGTATCAAAAAAAATGAAGTCGTCATAAAATAATTAAAGTTTTATTTTGTTAGTTTTTTTTAATGCATTATTTACAATATATAATATAGTATAAGTAAAAGTATTTCCAAAGGAATTAAGTAAATGATTAGATAAAATAATAATATATTTAATAATATAGACCTATTTTTATCTTATTTTATTGAATTAATTAAAATTTTATATAAGGCATATTTTAACTATAAAACCTAAATCATTCAATTGAATATTTTAAATATATAAAATATTTTCAAAAATAATTTATAATTAAGTAAAATAATATTTTTGAATATATTATATAATATTATTTCTTAACGGTGCATCTGCACGGGAAATATACTAGTATAATATAAAGTAAGAAGGGAAAAACAGTATGAAATGATTTGATTAAACTATAGGGGTGTATTCAATTCTGCACTATTTTTTTGTATTTTAATAATATCACTCAAAATGACTTGTTTATTATCTTTTTATTATTAAAATTTTATACATCAATTTCAATTAACTGTCATTTGCGAACAAGACATGAAATAAAACAGAAAATTATCGTAAGAATTACTCAAAACAGAAATATATTGAATGTTTTGCTGAATGTTTTTCAGGTGTGAAAAATATTATAGCCTGCATACCATTCTTATTTTTGCAGAATTTCCAGGTCTAGTGCAAGTCGAAACAATGATCCAAACTTCTTAATAGATTAAAAACATCACACAAGATGATCAAGAACAAGGAAAGAAAAAGGCTACTGAAAACTGCAACTACAGAAGGAAGCAATTTGACAAACAAACTTGATTAGAGAACATTCCAACTTACTGAAACTTTGATTTGAAACTACTCAGATTGTACTACAGGATTACAACTTGCAAATTCTTATTCACTTATATATACATGCCCACCATTCTTAAAGTTCTATGTAATCCCTTTTTTCCTTGTATTTGTGAGATCCGGAGGGAAATTAGAACTTCTACTCTGTAGCTGCAACAACTGATGTCCCTTCCACCTGAAATAGCATTAATTATAAGATTGCTTATAGTTAAAGTTGTAAAAAGAAAAGAAGTCTGTAATTTTCAGCTATCTATAGTGAAACTCATTGTTGCGAAATTATTTGTACTGGATCATTAATACAACAGAACAGTGTTACTGTTATGGTGTCTAAACTCATTCAGAAATCAAAAACATTCATTTAGTTGTAATATTTCTCAAATTTTTTGATCTCATAGTAGCACGAATGTTAAAGAAAATTCTTGAGTAAGATATCATGTTAGACTGTTAGCAATTACCATGTATTTAGCTCCCCAGATTTCTTCCTCAGTAGCCGGAACAGCAGTGATTTTGTTCTTAGGATTTTCATAACTTCTCAGCTCTCCTACATCTGTTGAGAAGAAACACCCTGTACAATCCAATCAAAACCACCTTGATTAGATCAGAGCTTAAAGTTAAACATAGTCATAGTTTATTAGTTAATTAATATTGTTCTCATGTATTCGAATCAAGGTTGTTGCACATTCCTAATAGGCTGATATATAGTGATATTTCATCAAATCAGACAACAAACTGTTCATAATATAATTATAAACTATTGTCTGTCATATGAATACTAACAGGTTACTAGATTGATCATTGATGCAAAGATGAATACTGAACCAACCTTGAGGGAAAGAAGCAAGTGACTTGCCACAAGCACCTTTGAGCAAGTCAGCATCATCAGCAATTGCAACATAGCCATCAGCAGTTATTCCCCAATATAAAGGAACCTTGCCAGATTGATCCTGTCACCGCATTTTTGGTTAGATAATACCATTTCACCTTATGAAAATATCAAAGACTGATTTACTTGAATACTTACAGCTGCCACAAACAATGTGGAGGTGGACTTGTCGAATACAATGAAGGCAAAACTCCCATCAAGATGACCAACAACATGATTAGGAGGGTAAGGTGCCCGATCACGAAGAGCTTTATAAGCCTCAATCATCAAAACCACCTCATTTGCAGACTTGGCAAGTCCGTATTGTTGCTTTAAGCTGCCTAAATTGTCAAGTGCACCCTCAAAGAGACCGAATATCTCGTCCTTAACGGCAAACGATCTGCCATTACAATAAAAATAATTATATTAGTTCTCAGGTTTAATAGCTGACAAAAATTTATAATTGTTCAATTGTTAGTCAGGTTATAGAATCTGGGAATGCATTTTGAAATTACTACCAGTAAATTTATTTAACTGGCAGTAAATGTATATGCCTATTTACCATTACAAACATAAATCAGATTCCAATAAAATACTTATACTGTATAGCAGGAATCTGTTACTCAGATTCCATTGATGTCAGATACTGAGATAGGTGGCAAGAATGCAATAGAAAATGACAAGACATCACTAACTCTTATGGGCATCCCCCATCTTATCCTTTGACATCATGTCACAAACATGACTTTCATTGCTTGTCATTATTTTTTTGTTCGACCCACAATGTACCTGGTCCATTTCTTGATCTTAGTTCTCTGTTTTAATATTATTTTAATTTATCTTATATTCCATTCCACCTTATCAATAGTATTGAAAAAGTAATATTTTAATCTAAATTTACCTTTAATCTTATTGTAATGCGGTGAAACATATAAATTTGATTTTTTAATCAATAGTAAAAATAACGCAAATCAATTGTATTTATGTTCTCTAAAAATATTACATGAACCTCTGGTATATTCATAACTTCATTAGTATGCAGGGTGAAATATTCCACAAAATATACCGATCTGATATATTTTTCGCTAATCCCCTCATCTATATACTATAAAACATCAAATCTGTATGTGAGTAGCATTTATATAATGCTAGAGGCTTCTGTAAAATAAGTGAGATTTTTTATATTTATTTTTTCGACTTTTCAAAAATTTAGTTCATTCATTCTAAATTATTTCAGCCCGGGATATTTGAGAGTTCTGGTTCGAACGTGTCTATGAGACAGTATCAAAATGGTGTACGTACCTGGGATTTATAGCAGACTCTTTAGAGTGAGTATAAGCCAAGTGAGCATCATCGCCTATCTGCATAGACACAGCTGATGCGTTACTCCCAAGGAACCGTTTCATCAGTGCTGCAGATGTTATCTTCGGCGACGGTGTACGGCTGCCGGCGGCAACCAGCTCGTCCGGTGGTGACAGTATTGAGCTACTAAACACACCCAACATGATTGATGACTACTTCTCTGTAAACACACACACACACACACACACTCACACACTGTGTGTAGATATGGAGGGTCTGTAAGTAAAGGGAATGGACATGTGAGTTCTTTAACGGGGTGATGACCATAATATAGCAGGGGGAGGGTAGTTTGGTCATTATAAATTATTGCTGGTCAAACTTATTTATTGTTTCTTGTTTTGTCGTTAGTGGTGAAATGAAATACAGTAAATAATCTTTATTTTTAAATAATTATATTTGAAATTAGTAATTTTATTTATGTGATTGAATTTCTTAAAAGTGTGTATAAAAATGCTTAACGTTAATTATTTAAAATAGAGTGTGTAGTAAATAAATTTTATATCTTTATTTGAATAACAAAAAAATTAAAACAATTTTAAAAAATAAAGTATTATTTTAGAGATATTGAGGATCCTGAAGTCGATATCACATAATTTTTCCGATTTTATACTCAAATCTCATATTAAAATACGATGATGCTATTATAATTTTAGAATATTATGTATAATTATAAATTTGTTATTAAAAATTTATATTAAAATACTTGTTATCTTGGAAATTTCCTTAAGTCGGTTCCTTTTTCTCTATTTTATATATTAAAATATGTTTAAAAGGTTTTAGTAATTATTACAAGTGGCAATATATTTTTAATTAATTATTTTCTGGTAATATAAAATACTATTATTGACTAACAATAAGTAAAATTTGATTACAACTCCTCCCAAAAATTAAGATTACACATTTTAAAAATGCATATTCTTCTAAATATATCTTAAGTTTAACATAACTACTAGGCACATTTATTTGTTTCTACACAATTTGTGAGAATAACCTCTTAATTATTATTATACTCATTTAAAAAACTAATATTCAAAAGATGATTAATGTAGAAAAATGACTTAATCTAATAAAAGATATTCAACATAAAATAACTTGAATAAAAAATAATATAAACAAAATTTTACAATATCCACTCAAGAAAGAAGGAAAAGGTAGCACGTGGAGTGGGACCCTGCTAGAGGCGAGGATTCCCGTGTGTCGGCTGGGCAACTATTTTCTGTACTCCTCCACAATGTTCTGATCCTACACCCGCGTGGAGGTTTAGCCACGTTACAACTAACGAGCATGATCAAATCGCATTTTAATAAAAAAAATGTTATTTATAAATATGTTCTGATGTTATGTACCCTTGCTCCTGTCACACTTCTCATCAAATTTTGTTCAACATTAAAATTTACACTATTGCAATCGCGACACAAATACTCCCATTGATTCTTTTCTTTTTGTTGGGGAGTGTACGGCTAAATCTTAATAAAATGAGTTTTATTTAATATTTTTAATTATTATTTTTTTAAATAAAAGTAATTTTTTAAAAAATTATTCAAAAAAAATTATTAAAAAATAGTAACAGAACTCTTTTTATTTAGAATTTGAGTTGTGTTCGGTGTCCCGTAAACATTGTGATTTATACACCTATATCATTAGGTTAGATTATAATAAAACAAACTCATCTACTCAATTTTCTTTATGTGCGAGATTAAAATTCTTGGTTAATCTAAACTTTGGCTTAAAATATTTAATATAAAAATATGAATATTTCCAAATCACAGATGCTTGTTACAATTGTTATCAAGTCAATTACGGAAACCAGTAGCAGTGTGTATTAAGATTTAAGATACAGAAAAATCAGTTGGCGAAATTCGTAAAACCATGGATGAAACACAGTTTGGTGAATCTTTAGTGGTTAATACTCCCCCTTCCCATATTAATAGTCTCTTTTAAAAAAATAATGCATATTAAGAAATATTAGTTGTATAATAAATTTTCGTACGTATCATATTTATTATGACTATTTATACTAAATAAAGTATATTTTATATTGAAAATGACAAAAAAATAATGATAAATTTGAGTTTTTTCCACTAAAAATAGAAATGAACAATTATCATGAATAAATTTTTCTCTTAAAAGAGACAGAGGGAGTCCTGTATTAACAACTGCACGCTACACTCCCATTTTTAATTCCAACATAATGGAATTTAAATAGTTTGAGGTTATCAAACAAAGCACATTCCAAAATTAATGCAGAGCAGCTATGATTCTGGTTCAAGTGAATGTCTAGTCATACTACCACCTTGCTCCGGACTTTAAAAAAGTGAGAAAAATAAGTGAAATATATGTAAAATAGTTTTAGTTTCACTACTATTTGTCTCAATAAGGAAGTAAGTGAAAATAAATATAAATAAAACATATTTTTGCTCTAAAATTTTCACCTAAAATTGTGATAAAAGTATTTTACTCCATATTCACTTGTTTTCCTCAATTTTTAAAATTTGGAAGAAAGGTGTACAACTATAAAGTTTGTTTACATTTTTCAAGATTCCTAATTAATCGACATGGAATCTAATTTGATTCTTTATTATATAAAGGGTTTTAAATTAATTTTAAAAAATTTCTCAAATAATATACTCTCTTATAAAAATAATAAATAAAATATACCCTCAATATTTCTATTATTAGAATAATATAAAATTTTCGTAAGTCATTCTTCTAATACCATGACATTTTAGAAAAACAAGTAACTTAACATACATATGAGCCAAAAAAGAATTAGCAATTTTAATATATATATATATATATACACACACACTCGTCCTTATAAAAATTATAAACATACTAATTTAAATTAATATGAGATGTTACAAAAAAAATCATTTTACTAGATCGCTCATAAATAAATTTACGGAGTTCGGATAATATCTCTACATTTTTAATTGAATGGTATTCCATGTCATTTCATATTTTAGATTTGATTATAACTTATCTCGTTTCAACAATTACTAATTTATAAGGTTATAAATTAATTTATTAAAAAAATATTTTAAAATACATAAACCTCATTACGAGACCCTTAGTATTTTGATTTTTGATGGTATCTGACAATCACCCCTTGTAAGAGATAATTTCTGAGAAGAAAAATAAAGTAATCTCATATCTATATTTCTTTTTCTCTATTTATAGTCACTTATAAAGAAATTACAAGGAAATAACTAAATCTATCTATACTATATACTATATTATTATAACCGAAAAATTAAAAGTTTTGGTCGCCGGTATGGTACTGAGTGAACCATATAAATGATCTTGACCGTCCAATTTTATGTGAATCATAGAAACAATCTTAACCATTGAATTTTAATAAAATATTATTTTAAAAAAATATAATCATACATACAACTTTAACCACATTAGTCCTCCTTTTATATAAGATATGATGATATTATATTCTATTTACATTATATTCTATATATATTTTTTACGAATCCTATTTTTTCAATAATTTTTATTTAATATATCATTAAAATTTATGATAAACACAAACTCGACTCAAATTAGAAGAACTTTGCTCAAACTAGAACAACCAGTTCCCATCAATACTCGTCTGTTCAAATTAAAAGACCGATATCAACACCCTATATACAACTCTAATCCCCCATAGTCTCCTTTTATACAACTCATCACGGATAGAATAATATTATATTTAAATTATATTATATGAATATTAAATTTTATAAATATTAAAATAATAATATTATTTTATTAACATTAATTAAATTTTATCACTATGTTATATTTATATTATCTATACTTTTATATTATATTATTTTAGACAAAATTCTCTTTTAATTAGAATATATAGTTGTACTCACAATCTACTAACATGTTTCAATTTTCATCATCGCTCAAATACTTTAATTTATTAAAAAAAATTAAATATTAAAATTATATTATATTTTACCTCCATTAAAATATATTCTTTTATTTAAATTTTAATTAAAATATTTCTAATATATTTGTAAATCTTCATACTTATCCTATAATTTTTATTTAATATATCATTAAAGTTTATGATAAATACAAGCTCTACTCAAATTAGAAGAACTTTGCACAAACTAGAACAACCAGTTCTCATCAATACATTCAAATTAAAAGATCAATATGAACACTTTATATACAACTCTAATCCTCTGTAATCTCCTTTTATGCAACTCATCATGGATAGAATAATATTATATTTAAATTATATTACATGAATATTAAATTTTATGAATATTAAAATAATAATATTATTTTATTAACATTAATTAAATTTTATCGCTATATTATATCTATATTATCTATACTTTTATATTATATTATTTTAGACAAACTTCTCTTTTAATTAGAATATATTGTTGTACTCACAATCTACTAACATGTTTCAATTTTCATCATCGCTCAAACACTTTAATTTATTTACAATTACAATTTTATAATTAAAAATTTTAAATATTAAAATTATATTATATTTTACCTACATTAAAATATACTCTTTTATTTAAATTTTAATTAAAATATTTCTAATATATTTGTAAATCTCTTTATTAATAAAAATTTCCTAATTAAATTTAAAGAAAAATAAAAAGTTTGGTCAGTTGGTCGTCTGTCCGATAAGTCCTATTTTTATACAACTCTTTTTATCATCCGTAAATTTTCTTTTTATACGTCTTTTTTTTATGCAATTATGATATAATTATAATTTAATTTTAAAACATATATATTTTACATATAACTCTATCATCAGTGAGTCATTTTCTGTACAACAATCTAATAACATATCTCACTTTTGAAATTACAACTTATTAATTAAATTTTATGAATATTAAAATTTATTAATTAAATCTCATGAATATTAAAATAATATTATTATTTTATCTATAAATAATTTTTATTATGTATTATATTATCATAGCCGATATAATAAAAAATTTAAATTATATATTTAAATAAAATAAAATAATTAATATATAATTTATTAATCTCGCTCGTGCTTTTCACGGGTTATAAGCTAGTATATATATACAAATAAACTTATAATTTATTGATCAAACATCTTCTTTACTTGGTAAAAAAAACATCTTTCTTTACTAAAGTGTACTGTAACATGGGTCACACGGATTGTGAAATCGGTCGGATGAAAATTGATTCTGACAGCCCACAGTATTTGGTTTGGTAGTTTATTACTACTGGCCCGTTGTTTTAGATTGTGTTTCTCAATTCTCACATTTGCCCTTGTCCATTCTGATGGCAAGTTGATTATATATCTGTAGATACAAGACACTCCACCATCATCACTACCCACACACACTGAGTTTGACAGGTGTTGTACTTCACATGCTAGTTGCATACAATTATAATCCTAGGATTCTCCTTGCCTTTTTCAGCTTTATATGATACCTAGGGCAGAGAAGAGAAAGCTCATCTACTTGTTAAAGCAACGAGTCCTATGCTGTTTGGATGTGAACAAGTGAGCACAAGTGTGTGTCAGAAATTATACTTTAAGGTAGTATAACTGTTAAATCCCGAAAATTTTAATATAATACGAATTAAGGTATTTGTATTCTGTATGAGTCGATATCATAGACTCCGAGACAAGAACTGCAAGGCCTATGTTTACAAATCCCTAGTCCATTCTTCGATCAGGTCCATTTTGTCTGGGTATCATATAAGATAATATTTTATGGGCAAAAGAAGATAGTAAATGTCCACAAGAGTCCACCGGCTTTATAGGTAGTAATAAAAATGAGAGAACAGCGCACAGTGATGCAGTGTGTGTGTTTAATTGAACGCGGGATTTGTGATATACAAAGTTGGCTAGGAGGCAGGTAGATAACAGCAGCTATTATGCATGACAAAGTATAAGGGTTACTCGTTTTTGCAATAAGTAACAGTCGGCAATGTACTAATTCTTTTTGACACTTTATAATTTCGAGAAAACTGATAGTTTAACAAGTCCAGTGACAGTTCCGGTTTGTTGTTGTGTATGTTTCGCTAGCTACTTGGGCCGAAATTTATCAAATAAAAATCTGATCCCGGCTAAATTATGCCATGAATGCTTGGCATATTTAAGTGATACGTCGAGGAATATTGAGTTAAAAAGCATGCCTCTTCCTCGTAACTCCTCGGCTCATCAACAACAAGGCTACGTAATGGTTGTAAGTTGATAAACGTGAGAAGTAATAATATTATATATATACTCCACAAGAGATGGAGTAAAAATAATTAACCTCACGGGAGTGCAACATACAGCATTTATTAACACGCTTGACGCCTTACGTGCATGTATATAAAATTACAATAAATCACCTACGTAGTCCCTGATCACTTTCATGAATGCTTCCCTATATATATAGTTGATGAGATTACAGAGGCTGGTGCATATACAATCTACTTATTACTTACTATCCAAGAACAACTGCAGCATATATATTCGTATATTACTATTTAACACTTTTTGCTTTGCAGTTATTAATTAAGAAGATCATGTCTCATATAGCTGTGGAGAGGAACAGGAGAAGGCAGATGAATGAACATCTACAAGTTCTACGCTCTTTAACTCCTTGTTTCTACATCAAAAGGGTATATCTATCACTTAATTTATTCCCTTTTGTGTGTGTGTCTTAACGGATAATGATCGATAAATTCACCCTCAATAATTTGTAAAAATTACAAGTGCAATTTGATTCACTCGATCAATAATTCTTCTAGCTCTCCTAGTCGACAGTTCAATAATTTATGGACGAATACAAGATTTTTAATTATCAATCGCAGCCTTACTTGTATCGATGTTTAACTGGCTGGCTATCTAGCTAATTATGTAAAGGGCGCTCCTAAGTTGATCAAATTGATCATAACAAATAACATTATGATTTTGATTATATCTAAGAACGGTATATAACTGTGAATATGAACATGATTGAAAGGGAGATCAAGCATCTATCATAGGAGGAGTGATAGAATTCATCAAGGAGTTGCACCAGGTTCTTCACTCCCTGGAATCAAAAAAACGGAGGATGAGTCTAAGCCCTAGCCCTGCTCCTAGTACTCCTAAAGCACCACTTCACCTCATAACCACTCCTCCATCAGAATGTAATTCATTGATCAGAAATATTACTTGTAGCAATGAAAATGTTAAAGAGCTTGGAGCATGCTGCAACTCTCTGCTAGCTAATGTTGAAGCCAAAATCTCCGGTTCGAACGTTATCTTGAAAACCGTGTCCCGGAGAATTCCAGGGCAGATAGTGAAGATCATCAATGTGCTGGAGACACATTTTTTTGAGGTCCTTCATTTGAATATCAGTACCGTGGAAGACACTGTTCTATACTCCTTTGTTACTAAGGTAATATTTTTAACCCCATATCTTATCAATTCATCTTATAATATGCATCGACGTTATGTTGAATGGTTAACTTTAAAGAAACATTGTGATAATTTATGTGAAACAAATATACATTCTTGATTCATCATATATATTGAAGAAAACCCTATATGCATTTATAGTGTCGCACGTACTTCGGCATGCAGCAACAGAAAAATGATAAAAACCATTTAAAATTTTAAAAAAATGGGTTTTATTCCGTGGAATAACCTACGGAGTACTAACCGGAGACCTGATGTATACTGTGCATTATGTTCCGTAATAATTTTATAAAATAATTTAAGCAGAACATATTGCAGGCCATAAGTATTCAATTAATATTCCGTATAACTTTTGCCTTGAGCAAATTACTATTATTATCTAGCTTTGCATGTTTATGATATGAATAAGTTTAATCAGGTCGACATTTTGTTAAAATGATCACATAACTACTGTTATAAATTTAATTACTTACAGATAGGGCTGGAGTGTCAGCTAAGTGTGGAGGAATTAGCAGCTGAGGTCCAGAAAAGCTTTTGCTCTGACAAAGTTTAGTTACGTGATCAAGGAGATACACCACAATTTTAGTAGCAGCAACTTTCTTTTGAGCAATTGCAGGTTTCTTACGTAGTTACGTTTTAATTAAAACAGTGAAACCCATGATCTATATATCATACTTGATAATCCAGGGAGTTGGATCAATATTAAACCAACACACATATTCGGTACTTGATTATAACGATTTGTTCTTATCTTAATAATGAATCAAGTACGCCAAGATGTTCCCGTAGCCATAGACTGATGAGATAAAAAACATCACGTGCGGGAAGTTAGTAACAAAACAATTTGTTATCAATTTGTCACAGACACATTAATAACCTGCTGTCAAATTTGAGATTCATTTTTACAACTCCCAACTCCCAACTCCCAACTCCCAAGTCCTAACAATACTCTTTGCAAATACTACTACTTTTTTAGCTATGCACGCATGTATTTATGTACTTGCAGCAGGATTGTTGCATTGACTACTCAGGTTAATTGCATTTTGTCAAATCGACTACTGATTTATTTGAAATACGAATCCGAATCCAAATTAAATTCACCGAATCCTATTTATTGAATATTGCATCTTCTTGTAGCAATCAGAAGTACGTGATGTAGGAAGGAGGTTGATTTCTGATTAATCATGGAAACAAATATGTATACAATACCAAAAAAGACAAAGCAAAGAGTTCTAACTTCAAATCAAATTATAAACTACCAACCATATGAAACATTGGCTAGTTAACAAAAGCAGAGTACAAACATTACAAGGAATCTACTATTTCTAGACGGACAAAATGAATTACCAGATGCTGAGTACAACTGTATGAGCAAACAAACACTATGATGTTTAGAGACAAAAGAAAACTGTTCCTATATTTAGAAGCAACAGTTGTACAAGACTACAAATGAAAAGATGATGTGCAAACTCATATTTATGAACTTAATAACCACAGACCGAGGATGAGGTCTTGTATGTATAACAGTATAGATAAAGAGGTTAATAGGTGGGGAAAGGGTAAAAGAAAAGGGTAGGGAGTATGTGATTAAATAATATTAACGGATTGTTTAAAGGAAAAAGAGAAACTCTATTATACAAAAGAATTAGCTTTAAACTAAAAATCTCTCACTAATATATCTTGATCTCCATGAGCTCCTCGATTGGTTGACGGCATATCGGACACTTGTTTGATTGAAGCCTCAATGCTTTTGAACAGTCACTGCACATACACTGAAACACAGATATTCTTTAGCAAAATTCCAAATGATTCAAAAACAAAAGTAGAAAATTGATGACTTTGTCACTGCCACATAATGATCAATGAAAACATGATCGAGAGACCTTTACTAAAAGGGGAAGAAGAGAAGTAACTAATGACAAAAAAGTCACTTCTTCCTACTATAAATTAGTATTGCAACACCGCAACCAAATGAACACCAAATCTTGGGTGGATATCATATATTTAAATGAATGAACCAGTCGTGGTTAAAAAAGTCAGGCGATAGTCGGCGACTCAGCGTAAGGCTATGTCAGTATCTTATATATTTTGAACCATCTATTTACAGTTAAAAGTTCTAAGTCCAGAGTTGCAGTTATTTTTATTAGTATCTTGCTGTAAAAAATAAAAAATAAAATCAGCATTGTATTTTCGTGATATGTCCGGTTATCATGCAGGATTGCTCAAAAGCTTCTATTAACAATTAATTATTGACAATCGAAAACAATAATATCATAATTTAAAATCCCAAATACATAAAATTAATATACATAGATTGAATCTGTTTCTTACCATGTGTCGGCATGGAAGCACGGCTGTATCACGGGGTTCCGTCATGCAAACAACACACTCTTTTCCTGAGTCATTATCATTAAAGGATTCTGCAGAATTCCCAAGCCCGTAAATCTCACGCAGTTCATAGCGAACCTCATCAATCCACAATATCTGTTTAATAATCCTCAATTTGAAAGGGTCCCCATTGTTCTTCTCGAGCACAGCTTGAGTAATTTGTAGGTGGGATGATGTATTTGGACAATGATCAGTAAAATATATATCCATAGGAAAAGATGGCAAACATGTTTCAGCACAAATTACAACCGGATAAACATCCTCTCCAGGCCACGGTTTTGAAAGATCATCCAACTTAAAGTAGCCTAAATTAATGCCTGTTCCTGAAGGCTGAAAAAATCTCTGCCCAAGTCCTTTTTGGAAAGGGATTTTTATTGGCAAATAGGATTCAGGAAATACTGGGGCAATCTTACAATTAGCTTCCTCCTTTGCAAAGTAGAAGATGGTAATACTGCAGATAACAATAATGAACAAGAGTCAGTTGACGTAAAATAAAAAAGATCTCTTTCTTATGTTCATTCAATATAAATTAGAAAATTTAGTAAAGGATGAGACGGAAGTACAAAGGAAAAATCGAGAAAAATTGCTTTTATTTTGAATTTTATTGTTAATTTATGCTATAAATTTTTATATAATATACTTGTTGATTTTAGGCTATGCCATGTCCTCGTACCCATGTCCAAAAATTGGACAAGATCCCGGTGTCCCCAAATTTTAGAATGTTTGAGTTCGACACTCTGAAACGTGGCATATCTACACTCCCTACCCGTGGCCGAGTAACCTAGGTTTTGATCTTCATGACTTTCTTAGATTGTGGGAAATAGTAAGTTAAATTAATCATTTATTCGTAGTTGAATTTTAAAAAGGGCAGGTTGAATTGCGAATATTAGAAACATCCAATGAAGAATGAAGCAAATACATAAAAAGCTAACAAATTGGACCGCTAAGGCGATAACATTGTATAATTTAATAAGAAAGAAACTAGAAATAAAGAAGGGCTTATAAGAAAAATCTGGGAACCATCGATGTTGATGAGGTTGTATCTTCATCTTTTTGTGAAACAATCATCAAGATGTTACAGAATTTTCCAATTTGTAAACTTTATTCTAGGTTAGCAGTGATTGATTATGAAGCTCTACCTCTCCCTTGCAATACTACTCTATTACATTTAGAATGCAGAATTTCAGGCCTGTTGATGCCATATATCATGGTAACTATTTGTATTTGTTTTGCTGTGGTGGTTGGAAATGTTGTTTACCAACTTGATGAGAAATTTGAGGTTCCTAAATCTCTGTTTCCTCGAAAGAAAATCGAACTAATTCACCTTAGAACTAGTTATCTAGAGATTTTTGGTAAACATCTTGATATCTTTCATTATATATATATATTTTTGTGTTTTTATATATAATGTAATGTATATAATAGATTTCATGTTTTTGTATACATGTATGTATATCTTCATCAGTACATATGTAGGGTGTGTTGGATAGATGTATGTGTCTTGCATACATGCATGCTTTCACTTAAGTAAGCTTTAGATTGATGTACAATGATTTACTTGCAATGCTTTGTTTACTTGTAAAGGTTAGTCTTCACAAGCAGTGCCAGTACATCACTCGATCGAGAAGGTGTTCACTTCATTTTTCTCTTATTCTTCACTTATACATTCTGCTCTCCCGTTCCTAAATCAAATCCGGATCTTTATTTTCTTAACATTTAGAATCTCCATAGCCAATTTAAACATGTGCAACAACCTAACAGTTCAAAACCATACACAAGATCGACAGTTGCTATTGCTTAATGACACCTTCAACTATTGAGAGTATTTAAATGTTCTGATGTTTGCTATAAACTAAAAAAGAATCCCGGAAACACGAGCCCCCATTTTCCTATAATCATAGCATAAATCCGTAGCTTCACTTCATTCTCACCTTTGATCTTTGGGGGATGGGGGGAGACAATAAATGAGGACAGACAAGGAAACTAGAGAAATCTATCAAGTTCGCGGCTTTGGAAGAAGCTGGAGGCAATTGGACTATGACTTCCATGTTTGAGGCATTTAATAGTGTGTTTGAAAAAAGAGAACATTTGTCCCAGTAAGTTGGTTACCACCATATCATAAATTACCTTTTCTTATGCAAGACAGAATTAGTAAACAATCAAATTTGTAACAGGACTTCAAAAAAGCTCTACAATTGCAGATGACATGCCTTCATGAGTTGGGGAATAAATACAGCAACCTTTTCTGATACGTGACTGATTGAACTATTTACATCTTAACTTTATAATCAGACATCACATGAAACCCATCATCCTAATCTAAAACTATCTGCGACCCGCTTTTCGCAACATGCACTATGGGATTAAAAACAAAGCAAATCTCCCTACACTTGAACCATGAGTATATACAGTGGCGCAAACAATTACTGAGCTGAATACTGTAATTCTCATCCACTTATATATGAGTATCACTATAAGAAATTTCATAACGATTTGTCTATCTCAACAAGCTGCAATCACTCTTAAGTTGCCAAAATTTCTAGAAAGTAGAAACTAAAAAGGATCCATCTTTTATCATGAATTTTTAATCTAATAACCATTCTATATCTACAAAATTAACTCCGCGATTTAATTCCCTCGAGAAATCTTTAAAATTCTTTATCCAAAATAGGCAAAGTCAAAACATTATATGCCTCACAATCAAAGTCATCCCAATTCCAAACCTATAAGCTCTAAACTAACCGGTAGAATTCTAACAAGAAATTAAAGCACATGGTCAACACAATACGTAATGTAAACAACCCATGATTACAAATAGTATACTATACACATACATTATATTAATATAAAGTTCAAATTAAATTATTACCTTCCATCAAATAATGCATCAAAAACAAAAGACACCAAATGGTGATCCGGGTAGGCCTCATCCCTCACAAGCCTTATCGTATCTTTATGCACATTGACATCATTTTTGACTTTCTTAGCCTCCTGGTGCTCAACATAAGCCGGCGGTGGCAAAGTTGCCACTGCCTCGGCAGCCACCGCCATCGGAGCAGCTGGTATCCCAATCCACCCATTATCTTGGTAACCATAACCATAATAAGGCCCAAAACTAGACATACCCATCACATGAGTTGTATAATTACAAGCATTGTAACCTCCAGAAGAGTAATAAGATGAGTAAATAGGGGTAGCTTCTGGTGGTGGTGGAGGGTGCGCAGGATAAGGGTATGGCGCAGGATAAGGATCAAGAGGGTAACAATAGGAAGAAGATGAAGAAGGTGAGGAGATATAATGAGAAGATGGGTAAGGGTTTTGATAATAATTTGGAGTGTTTCTTCTTCTATTGTTGTTATTATTGTTACTCCAAGAAATACCCATGTGTTTTCTTGAAAGAAAGATCAAATCTTTAAGGTGTTTAAGGGCAAGTAATCAAGAAATATTGGGTAATTTATAGTGTGTTTGGATTGTGTTGTTGAAAATTGGGGAGAGGGGCAAGAAATTTGTCTTGCCCTCTTCAACTTTTATAGATGATATAAGGTAAAGGTGGGTTTTTTATATGGTGAAGGGCATGATTTCAAGAAAGTAAAAATGAAGGAAAGATCAAATCCTGAAGGTGTTAGGGGCAAGAAATAAAGAAATTTTGGTTTATTCTTAGTGTGTATGTGTGTGTGTGAATTGGGGTGGAGTGAATTGGGGTGGTTTTATGTGAGAAAAATTGAAGAATTCATGTTGGAAATGTAGCTATGAATTCTTGGAATTTTGTAGGTGAAAAAAGGTGGGATTTTTATATCAAGGGTAAAGAAAATAAAAGGGAAAGGAGAAAGAAGAAAAAGGAGAGTTGAATTGATGTCTTGAGATTTTGTATTTTTGAATATATTCCAAGGTTTGGTCGTAGGACAATGGAGTTTTTGGGGAAGAACTGGAAATGGAATTGGGAGAAAGTTGATGGAATTCAATAATGCCTCATTCCTAATGATGCCTAGTATTATATACCAAAAGGGTGCAAGTAACTCTAAAAAGAAAAGTGAAAAAGTAAGCAATGGGAATAATATGACTGATGTGATGAATGATTTTATGTTTATTATAAAATAACAATAGATGTTTCTCACTGTTTTTTTAGAATTTTCTCTCTTTATAAAAACATGCTTAATTACTAAATGAAGTAATATAAAAAATTATTGTATGAAAGAAAATATAGAATTACAAACAAATCAAAGTTCACTCATAATTCATAGAAGAAATAGAACTATAATTTGGTAAAAACTACATGAAATATATTGCAACATACTGATTTACACTCAACATAATTAGCAGCACATGATTAAATCCTACAACACTAACACAATCCCAAAATAACAGAAACAAACAACTTAAACAACTTAAAAAAGAGAAAATAAATAAAAATGAATACAATGTTACAAGAACATATCGTAACTGCAGTCCATACATCAAATCAGCAAAACTCAGGCCTTGATCTCTTTCTGATGGATATGCAACCTTTGAGATGATCTCTATAAATGGTAATCTCAGAACAGTCTCTCAAGTCTTCAAGACTAATATATTGTTGCTTCACCATTCTTGAAAAATCAGCACCAGTGTCATGGATCCATATGTAAGGATGACAAGTCTCATCATAATAGTACAAGAAACTCTTTATTCCTACACCTCTAGTACCACCAACACTAGGCATATAAGCCTTGTAAATGCTCTTACATTTCAACCTCTTTGATGAACCTGGCTTCAAACTGTGAGCTTTCTTCAACATTGATCCAACCCTGATCTGAAGCTCCACCGGCTTGTCGCTCAGATTCCAAACTCTTGTACCAAGCCCCATTATTTGTGTTTGATCACGACATCCGTTAAAGCACCTTATCAGCGATAAAAACCCGAATCTTGGCATTTCTTGATTAGTAGATGCAGATGACTTCCAATGTTTTCTGATCTTCGACTTTGAGACAGCCATTCTTGTGTGTTATAAATCGAACAATATTCAATCAACTTTTTGCTCAATGAAACATACACACCGTGACTTCCGGATTCATTCTTATATTCTAATCTTGTTGATGAGGTTGTTATCATTAGGTTGTGGGTCACAAAGGTAGCTAACCGATTGACCATGCTTCTGCTTGCTTTTGGTTTGCTGATAGTGCATGCAAAGTTCTAGTACATACATATTAGTGACATAGTGATTTAATTTCCTGGAGTAAATTTATATACATGGAAGTTTTTGCTTTGCCCTACAGTTAATTGTATCGTATTGATACGAGAGTCAAGACATACAAAATTTTGATTGGAATCAAAAGCAATCCGTACAGTACAGATGATCACACACCAAGAAAAATTTAACTAGAATATACAGAACAATACATGATAGGAGCACCAAAGAAAATGGTGGGGGTCCCCAATGTACTTTCACAACCAACACAAAAAGACAGAGAAGAGCCAAGATTGCGCATCAAATATCAACCACCGGGGGCAACTCACTTTTTTTCTTTTTCTCACAAGGACAATAAAAAATTCTATAAAATTATCTAAGTATATAACTAACCACCACAACCATGAAAAGCTTCATAATGAGGCATCTTTCATCATATTTTAAGATGTTGCTTCACCTTTCATCATCATGTACTGTACTAACTTTCCTTTCAAGTCTTGAACAAACAACTCTGCCTCTTAAATTTCCCCTGCTAAAATTTGGCAACAATTGAACTGTCTTGTTTGTGAGTGCCCATATTCTGCTCCACCATCAGCCTTTTTTTGGGCAACTTTGCTGAACAATTATGTACAGTAGGCTATATCCACCTAAGATAACTGAACAAGCGAGCAAACACGAATCTACAAACTTTGAAAAGGACTCTTCTATGGAATCCAGAAGCCGAAAAAAGTAAGCGAGAAAATAATCTGCAGCGACAGCAATTTGAATCCTTATCGTCAAATATAGTTATGGGTTTCAACCAAAGTATGTCCCTGTCTAAATTTACATGTAACAATACTGTAAATGTGCAGGGAACAGACAACAGAACACAAATGCCTATTTTGGAAGGCGATATCAGATATATACATCCTTCCAGCAGTTTTGTTGAAGAAATCATTTGATTCATGAAGATCGTTTTACATGCTTGTCTTGCAATGGATCAATCTTGACTGTAACCTGTCCCATGCATATTGGCTTTCAACAATTATGGAAGAAATGAGAACTGTAGCATAGGGTGGATAGCTACAAAGTTTCTTCTGTCACCTTGCATAAATGAAATACTTAAAACATGTCACATGTAGAATGATATAATGCAATTCCAGAACAAACCATATAATATCATGGTTTTAAGTAAAATATCAATATAAACCCAAAGCTGTGGTATGCATGCATGGGGAAAAAAAATCATTACATGAATTTGCTAACCCTTTAAACTGTACCAAGATTTATATTCTACTACCACTTATAATATGAGTAACCATTTCAGAATTATCACAACACAATTCAGCTTAAGAAACCTCTAGTCCTCTAGCGCACTGGCTTCTAAATAGCAAGAAAATCGTGGAGATGCGCTAAGAAACGATACGATCAAGAGGAAACTTAGAAGTGACTTCAAGGTACAAGAAGAGACCATTAGAGTTTAGCTCCAAGGGTCGTCCCATCCACTAGGTCCTCTCTTCACAAAGTCCATTATCGCTTGAACAGCTTCTGTAACCCTATTAGACAGAGAGTGATTTCCATATTCAATCTCGACTTTCTCTGCACCACCCATTGCTCTACACAATCTGCATACATTGAACCGCATAATATTATGGTCATTATCTGAACAGAAACATATCCAGGTGTAAATATAAAGTATAAGACACGAAAGTTAGGTTGAAAAATATCGTGAAATTAAACACTCGTAATGTACAAGTGATATATAGAAGAGTGCACTAGCCTGTCAACCAATGCTTTCTTATCTACATAATCCGGTATGTATTCATCACCCATAGAAAAGATAACCTGTCAAAACCAACTTCGATCTTCTCATTAAGCATGTCAAGAGAAAAGATAGAAGAAAGACTGAATGAGGATTGTAACCTGGCATGGTGTGTTTGACATGTGTCCTAGTCTCTGTTTCAGCTGATCATCACTGAGGTCAGAGCTGAATAAGTCATCGTCACCCATGTATGCGCAGAGAGAATGATATCTGCACAGTAATTGATGTTAAGCTATTTACAAGTGAACTTAAAAGTGGCAAATAACATAACCGTTGAACTCCGTCACATTATACGATAATGTGTCGTAGCCACATCTTCAAGCTGAATCCTAAAAAATGCAGGACTTTTGCGCATAAGTAAACATCTCTTTATTTATAAAAATGGGCTCCAAAGTTTTTTGGCATACAAAACAGCAACAGGAAAGGATGATATTAAGAAAGTAAAAAAAGAGCACCAATTGTTAGTACCTTCTTCTGTTCTTTATTATACATGTTTCATACCACTGCAAGGCTATTTCAAAAGAAAAACATCTTGCACCACCTACCTATAGGCAGTTATTGGTGAATCTAGATTTGCTTCCCTGGGCATTAATTCAGACCCTTGGCCTTCACTAATCATCCTGGAGGCCAAATCAATCATAGCTGCAGTTTCAGGTAGAGTTGCTTTATATTCCCGATCACTAACTGGAGCCTGAAACATATAATAAAATCACAATTAGGGCCCAATATAAAGCATATAGTACAGGGGTCTAGAAGGCAAACAATATTCCAAAACTAAAGGTAAAAACATGTCATGTCCTATTAACATAATTAACAAGCCATTGCAGCCAAAGTCAGACTTTCAAATTCTCCCTCCCTTTTGCAAGCTCAAATTGTTTCTACTTCTTTTCTATTCAAATAAATTAGATTTAATATGCAAGTACAGTTTGTTTTTTTAAACCTTCAAAACTTTTAGTATAAATTTCAAGACGTATTTGATAATTGTGACTCGATAGGCTACATTTATTTATGTTCAAAGTACCTGAAACACCACTTGCTGTATTCTCACAGTGATTTGTATAAGACTACTTGTTAATTAGGTTTAACTTTAAAGTTATTTTTATGTTGAGAACAATGCTAGTAGCAGCTTGTATTCGCCTCCCATAGTCCCGTCACCCGTTCTTCAACTTCAATCATCATCATCTCGAGAAGCGTGTCCTTTGTTCATTTCTAGTTTTCTGTCCATTTTTAAGTCCCCATCTTTCTCTTCTACTCTTCAAAACCTCAAACCTATTTTTTGTACTTCTCACCATGTTTCTGCCATCAGGACTCCAAAACCGGAAGTCTCAAATACAGCTAAGAATCTCCGAACGCTCTGTTTGTGCCCTTAGGGATCGCCCCGGACACAAACGAAATGATACTATCTGGTTCCAACATCATGGTCAGACCACACACGAGTGACTCTAAACATAAGCAAGTGGATGCCATGGTGGGTAGCAGTGGTCCCACAATCCCAAAATGAGTGCCCTGAGTTTGTTATGCTTAGTCGCTGCAACACTTCTCTATTCAATAGACTGGTTAAAAAGAAAGTAGCACTTCAAAAAACCAGATTTTTTTCTCTGGCTTCAAATTTTGTATACTCTGTGACAAAAGATCTGATCTTTTCTACGATCTTGCATTTTTAATGTTATCCTACAATTAATGATGTCAGGGAAGGCGTAGCTTATTAATCAATTTTTAATGAATAGAAGTTAGTAACTTGTGGATTTTCCTGGTTATGGGTGGGTGAGATCTTAGATTATGTTGCTAAATACCCTCATTTCTGTGTCAATTCAAGTACTACTATGTTGGACTAATGCCTTACTTTTGCAAGTGTAGTGTTCAGTTTAAGGGTAAGATAAAATATGACTGCACTTGTGTTAATTGTTAAAATTTCCCGTGGGGGGCCCTGTGTGGTTTACATATAAACACAATTAGCAAGCAGGTGATCATATAGAATGTAAGATGGGTGTCAACAGTCAAGTGTCAACAATTACATAATCGCAAGAACATGAGAATCCTGCATTCTTAATCTTTTTAATACTAAAGATCAATAGATGATGCTGAAAGCATAAATCAAAAGCCAGAATCAATTGAAATACAACAAAAAATTTAGAACTGGTAATTAGACGCCAAAGAAATTTGTGTAAGCATCAAAAAATTTAAACAGGAGCACACCTGCAAAATGGCTCCCCGGACTGCTCTAGAGCATGCAAAATTCGTCCTCATGTAATATACAATATCCTGTACATAACAAAAGTTATTTTATTTAGTCTTCCAAATTGCAGCTGGCAAATATTTTATGCCTTGCGAAAAAAATGTACATACCTGACAACCAGTACTATGTCCAATCAGGACCACACCCTCAGAATCTTCTTTATTTATGAAGTAACTAATTAACTGATCAAGCTCCATAGCATCCTTTGATACACACATGCGAAATTTGATTCAGCTAATCAACTTACATATATTACTTAATATCTTGTCGCAGAAACTTACTACTAGCTTGATGATGGTACAGATAAAATATAAAACTAAAACACATCATAAAAAATGCTGCAATAATCATGACAAAACTATTAGATTGGAATTATTTTAAGAAAATAGTAGTCATACACAGCAGTGGGCCAGCGGAGAGAGAAATGCCTTACAGGGTACTCCAAAACAGAAGCAAACAAAATTAAGAAAAATGTCTGATGCAGTTAAGTTTTATAAAATGTATAAACCGAAATCATGATTCTTCCAAATTGAAAACTAAGAGTGAAATTTGAACCCACATCCTTTCATCGCAACCACCAGAAGACATAATCTAACAGTTGAAAACACTTGGCTGCCCCAAGATTTGTCAGGAACTGGAGGTTCCTGAACTGATTTTGTTACTATTTTTGGTGTTTTCTGATTTATAAAGCAGCAAATTAGAGAGAAACAGAGAAATAGAGGCAGATATAGAGAGATTAGAGTGAGAATAGAGAGAGATCAGAGAGATACAGAGAGAATTGAGAGAGAGATAGCTTAGAAAAGAAGAAAACTAGAGAGAGAAAGACATGGGAGAGAGAGACTTGCAGGAGAACGTAGAGTTTAGAGAGAGAAGAGTAAGGTAGAAACTAGAGAGAGAGAGTGGTGGCAAAAGCCATTTTCATATATTCATTGCCTAATAGAAATGTAAACATACATGACTATTTATAATAATCTGGACACATAAATAACTCAGAAAAGACAAAAGTACCCTTACTACTACTGATTACTACTACTTATAGTACTTATACAGGCTAATCCTGACAAGATTATGTTTTTCTTATACAGTGATACCTATATAAATATATAATAAATACCTAAAAATGCACGGTACTCCAAGAGTAACCCTGGTCCCTTTATGCCTACGCCCCTGATCATACATATACTATCCTACAACATAATAAACACTTATCAAAAAGAAGTTCAGGAAATGTGTACCTCTTCTTTTACTATCACAAATAATTCATAATAGAAATCGGATATCTACTTGGTCAGTTGGTCCTGATGATGGCACTAATTCTAAGCTTAAAATTGCCTGTGGATATCCGTGTCCACCATTCTGTTTGTCCAAAACATTTAACTTGGATTTACAATCCACATCAGATAATGCGAACAGAAGAGCTCGAAGATTTAGACAGTACAATGTTACCCATTGGCAGAGCATCTAAGCTCACAGAAAATCATCGCCAACATAGTTCAAAGAAAAAAGATACTTACTTCCTTTAAACTTGAGAGGCCATATCCACTGTAAGAAGAAGAGAGCAAAAACTGGACTAGTGACCATTTCTCGTTGTCAAGAGCAACCGCAAGAGGTTCCAAGTAACTGCAATAAGTAATTTCATTTCAAGTCCATTAAAAGTTAATTTATTCATAGGTGCAATTTCCACTGGAGTTATAGAACTTTATTATATGTCTTTGCATATGTTCAAACGTATATATATTACTATTTAATTAATATGACATAGGTTTCACTATTGATCATTGTTTTATCTAAATTGGTTTTACACTTTTCCGCTTTCATTTTTTTTGAGTTCCTATTGGTTGAGATTTTCTGCTTTGAAATTTTTTGCACTTTCCCACCTCTATTGTTTATCAACTAAGTTGTGTACATAAAACGATCTGATAGCTATATTCTTGTGTCATGTTGAATGTAAAACTTTATAGTCCAGGAGTCACTTTTTGATTAGATAATAAACTGGGGTGTTCTTAATTCAAAGATCAAATTTATATGCTTATATATCATGGGAATTCTGAAGGTCCGGCCAATCACACCCTCATAAACCATCCAAATTTTCCTGCTTACTAATAGATGCATATACATATCAATCTTTATTCATGTGCAGCAAGACTGTGATTTGTTATGAGATGCAAGTATTCAACTTTAATTCACTGTGTCACGCTACAATTTGTCAAAGATGAAGGCCTAACTTCTTCCATTTCTTCTTTTACTAAAGCTACTGATCAAAGGCAACTGTTATGCGTGGGGGTAACAAGCTTGAGTATAAGGTTCAAGTTCAACTGTGCCATATTATAACACGATACTAAACTATTAAAGCTTGGTATGTTCCATAGCTACTTCTAGCCGCATGTATAACGATTGTATATATGCCCCGCTCGAATTGGAAATGGTAATTAGTATTTAACTTTAGTGTAGAATGATATAAAGTGCAAGAAAGTAAAGGTTTGAATCATCTCGTAGGTCAATAACTGTAAGAATTCAAACATATTCACATACTCAGTAGCCAAAAATCCATCTGTCAGTCCGCCAATAAATATAGCTTGCTGTTTATAGTCACCTGTCTTGAAGGCAACCTGCATAATGCAATGGAACTTCGATATTGCTATATAAAACAGATAATAGTTCTAATGTAACAATGTGTATTAATAACAAGAACCAAGTGAATTTTTCCTGATACTGCAGAAGTTTACCTATTTCAAGAGTGGAAAGAAGACTACTAGACATCATACATCCCAGACTCTAATGTTAACATAACCACCACCAAAAAAAGAGGTAGGGGATGCAGCATCATCTATCCTGCTGCTTCTTATTTAAAAAGGCTCACAGACAATGTATTCCATATTTCAAGAACACCAAGGCTTCTCCATCAAGTTAAAGGTTTCAGTTTTTCAATATCGACAATATATGTCTTTCCTGATACAGACGATAACCCCAAATGTGCAGTGGAAACATGTACAAGAAATCCTATATACATGACTTTCTTTGTAATAATAATCCATAATGCAAGAAGGTAAATAACAGTTCGGTAGAGTATTGCATAAACCAATTCCTCAATCCGGATATCTTCAGTATTAACAAAGAAGTTTAACATTTTTACAACATGACAATTCACATGCTATCATAGCTCTTTTAATGATCCCGAAACTTTCAAAACCTGAGTAACTTCACATTATATCCCTTCTTTTAATATAACATAATCATAAATGGCCAAATGGGGCATCAAGAATTTTTCATCAATCAAACATAAAGCCAACATCTTGTTATTTGTTGCTACAACTGCAAAATCACATTCAAATCCAAGACCCAACTCATATTTTATAAATAATTAATAACCCCTTCAACAATTCAGTACAAAACAATGCCAACTTTAAAATCAAGCACCCCATCAAGAATTAAAAAAAATCACACACACACACGCACACGCACACAATAGTGTTTATACAGACCTGAATAGGCTTAGGACCATACTTAAACATAACCCCTTGAAACTGCTTCTTCTTGTTAACCGGACCAACATTATTTCCGGCGAGTTCTGCCGGATTGTTAGCCATTTTAGGACTACTAGACTTATCAAAACGACCTCTAACAATGCCAGAAAACCAAGAAGCACCAGTTGAACTAGACCCAGTTGGTGTTGTACTCATTTTAGTGCATATACATACAACCCCATATCAAATCTAGCTTTCTTGATTTAGCATCTCAAGTTTGTACAGATAGATCAATTGTATACAGTTTATTTTGAGGTATGTATAATGAAATTATATGTATAGGTTGAGGGCCCACTTGGTCTGGAGAAACAAGATTGACCAAAATTATTAAAAGTTTATAGAAATTTTGATGTTTTCTAAAAAATTGGAAACTTAAAAAAGAAAAATAGCTGAGATCCTAAAAATTAAAATAACACTATGAGACTGGCATATATACTCATGCGTCCACGAATTAAAATAAATCATATATCATGTCATGTTATTTAATAAGAAAATTTGGTATAATATTTTGAATCTCTAACATTACTCTTTAAAAAAATAGGAAATATACTACTTTTATAAAAATAATTATTTTTAGTTATATGATCCTTTGAATTTATTTGTGTAACATTTTTTATATATACATAATGAGTTAAGTTTTATAATATTTAGTTGAATATTTATTAGATTCAAAAATATATTTATAATCTTAAAATTTTATTAAAATAATCTAATTATACTCAAGGAGTTATTAATTTTAAATATAATTTATAGTTTTGATAGATTATAAATTATTAAATTCAAATAATATAAAATTTGGCTCAAATTATTAAATTTTAAAATGACAATATAAGAATGTGATGCGAGGATGTTTGTGAACTGGGTAGGCAGCAATAACTTTAAAAATAAAGTAAAATAATATTTAAAAAAATACTCTGCATTAGATTTATTTTTATTTTTTTATTTTGATAGTGTATAAGAATTTGTAGGCAACCCCAAGAAGAGGCCTGGTCCATGGTAAAATAGAATCAAAAACAAAAATTAGCTAGGGAAAATTAAGCTCATGCAATTCCCATTTTAATGGCTTCTTGAATTCACTAGATTCTACATCAATTCCAAACATTTAAGAGCAAAGATTTATGGGTTCTCCAAGATTCAATAAACCCATAAAGAAAAAGGCTTTCTTTATGTGATTGGGATGATATTCGTATCCACTCGGTAAAATCTCTCATATCTCTTTGTATCAATGGAATTACATTTTCTGGTACCTGATCAATGTTTTGCTTTGTGTGTTTGTGTGTAGCTTATTGATAGATTTCTATTTTAATTCAGATGGTGCATTTTTTTTAGTTTTATTGGCTTCATTTGAATATTGATTGCTTGTGTTCTAGTAAATTTTTTATTGATATTGTATTAATATGATTAATACTTGTATGTAGGGGTGAAGTGGAGTGAACCCAGTATTTACATTGATGAGTAGGGTTTAAGTGTTTAAGAAAAATTGAGTCTAATATAGCTAGGTTGTAAAAATATTTTTTTTCAAGATTTGAACGTTGATGAACCCTATGTACATGTTTTTATTTTGAACCCGGATCAACTATGTGTTACAGAATTTTTGTGCAAGTAGAGATAGGACATAAGATATCATTTGTACTAATTTCGGAACAATGGTGTAACAGGGTCCGAACCTGTCTATAATCATGTTTTTTTTAGTTGAACGTATTATAAGATTAGGGATTTCTTGCCAAATGGGAACTTCGGTTACTGTAAAAACACTAGACAGTGAAGTAGGTGAAGTACAACTAGTGAATTTTCTAGCACTAATCTTTGCTTAGATTATGTGTAAAGTGTTGATATAGGTTAGCTCATGAGAAAGTTTAGTCTTCCTTGCTTGAGCAATGAATAATGAGTTTGTAAAGGTTTCCACCATTTTGGATGTCCCTAGGAGCTGAAAAAACATGTGTGTGTGTGTTGATCTGTATCAGAGGTGATTGATGATGTTGGTTTTTTGTTCAAATATGGCAGCGGTCTTGAGCAAAACTGTTAACAAAGTTGGGCAGCGTGAATGGAGTGCAACAGAGATGAGGCTGAAAGGGCAAGAGAAATTGCTGAGAGGAAGTTGATTGAAAAAAATTTTGCAGGGGCCAAAAAATTTGCAATGAAGGCCCATAATTTGTATCCTTGTATGGATGGTATTTCTCAATTGTTGGCAACAATTGATGTCTATGTTTTTTCGGAGAAGAAATTAAATGGGGAAGCAGATTGGTATGGGGTACTTGGTGTGAATCCACGAGATAGTGAAGATGCTGTAAGAAAACAGTACAGGAAGTTGGTTCTCATGCTTCATCCTGATAAAAACAAAGCACAAGGAGCTGATGGGGCATTTGTTCTTGTTTCACAAGCTTGGGATGTGTTGTCTGATAAAACCAAAAGATCAGCATATGACAAGAAGATCCTTCAACCTCAATGTCGTCGTTCATGGACACCACCAGCGCACAATAGTTTTTGCAATTCTAAGAATGGTTCAAATATGAAAGTTCCCAAGGATACTAGTAATGTTCCTGTGGATTTGCATAAACAGAAACCAGTTTCTACTGATCCTCCGTCTTGTAAAGAGAAACCGCCAACTGTTCATCCACCCCATACACGTGTGTCATCTCGAAAAGAGAAACCAACTGTCTCACCACCTGGTAAAAATGCTTCATTTGGTAAAGAGAAGCAGCCTGCAACTGTTCCTCCACTTCGTAAGCATGCTTCACCCAGTAAAGAGAAGCCGGCTACTGTTCCTCCACCTCATAAACATGAACCAAGTGTAGTTTCCCCTTCATCTAATATACCAAAACCAGATAATGCTTCTGTTTTATCTCATAAAGAGACACCACCATCTGTTCCTTCACCTTGTAAACCTAAAACAAGTACAATTCCTGATTCATCTTCCGAAAAACCAACTGGTCATCCAACTCATAAATATAATCCAAGCACAAACACAGTTCATGCTTCGTGTCATAAACAAGAACCAAGTACAAGGCATGCTTCATCTCATAAGGAGAAAATGGCCTCAAATTCAGCTCATAAAGAGAAATTACCAGTTGTTCCTCCATCTAAAAAGCCTAAACCAAGTGACACTACAGGTCCTGTTTCATCTCACAAACATAAACTAGGTAAAGTGGCTGCTTCATCTCATGAAGAGAAACCACGTGTAGTTCCTGTTACATCTCCAAAACAGAAGCGGGTGCCTGGTACTCCTGATCAACTTAAAGAACCAAAACAAACTGCAGGCTTTTTGTCGAGATGCAATGGATGCAAGATGCAATTCGAGTATCCAAGAATAAATATCAAACAAAGTATGATCTGCCCTAACTGCTATAAACTAGTCTTCTATGTGAAAGAAGGTTCTTGAACCCTTTCCATCCCAGATTTCAAGGTCAGATTTGTAATCTTCATCCAAGGAGTTGCCAGCTATATCTCACTTTTACATTTGTGTGTTCTGTCGAGCTCGGAGTGATTGATTAATCAGTTTGTAGTTTACTGTGTAGTGCTAGATTTGGCTTAGTGTTTTCGTTGGGATTAATTAATTTTATTTAGCAAAAAAAAAAAAGATGTGCTTTGGCTTTATTTCGTTAATTTTCTGTTAATTTGACCGGAGCTTTGTTTGAAAGCAGATTTAAATAAAAATAGATAAAGTTTATAATTAAAATTCAATTAGATTTTCAATTTGTTAATTGAATCTTATTATAGTTACTATTAATTTATATAAAATTCATTAAAATTTTAATTTTATTATTAATTTGTTTGCAATATATATATATATATATATATATATATATATATATATATTACAATTTTAGATAATTTACAACTTAAACAAATATAAATTTTTAACAATCAATTTAATAATGATTGTTTAGTTGTTTATAAATATAAAAATAATATCGTATAAATTCTACAAAATATGTATATTCATTTTTATTTTTTTTAATTGCACATCATCGTTATGTGTATTGTGCATGTCATATAATTTTTTTAATTTCTTTTTTGTAAAAACTAATGTTGTACATTTTAAAAATGTTTATTACCTTGTGGTTAAGCATGATATACAATTTTAACGCTACATAAAAAACTAATTCAGAATAAGCATGCATCGTTAATGTTCAGGACTCTAGTTCAAAAATTAATTTTTATTAATCGTACACTTTTTTTTAATGGGCACGTACTTCTATTATCTTAGAGAGTTGTATGAATTGGTAGATGATTAGAACAGGCAATATTCTATTCGAACAAGGAAGCTTATGGGCATGCTTTATTATATATATAATAATATCGGGACCTATTTATTTTATTCAAAGATTGTGGTTTGTGCATGGCAACGATTCGTATACCTGGTGTTTTAGTTATATATATTAAGCTGTTATTAGGGTGTCGATGGTTAAGGTGCGGCAAGTCAGGGTGTCATGGTTGGATGAATGATGATAGGCTTGAAGTTAAGTTGCAGACAGACGAGTGTTTGCAAAAAGGTGGTAAGGAGGTGCAAGAAATTGACGAGCTGATGACATGGAAAGATTTTCCTGTGGTTCCTGGAGGTTGGGAGGACAAGGTCATGTCTGAGTTGAAAAAGCTAGCACCACCCAATGGAAGAGCTGTGCAACTGTTTAAGATCAAATGTGGGTGTCCCTGTGCCAAGATGGAGGCCTGGAGTTCCGAATCTTCTAAAACCAGCCATCAAAAAAGTGAGTCTTCAATTCCATCTAGCTACTCAATTTTTAATTATATGCTTTTTTATTGACTCTAATTAGTAGTAATTTTTTGTATATATGTCGCATCGCAGTAATATAGAGTCCTATAAGTTAATTTGTTGATCATTAGTCTTCAGTTACCTCTTCTTTTTTAACTTCAAGGAAGAGAACCCGTTTTTGGGTCAAGAGTGTATCACGAGGAGCCTTTTTTTAGCTTTTATTGTCTCTGTGTCTGAATTTAATCATGGGAATATTAAGGATAGAAGTGAATCGAACTCAATAACTTTTCCAATTTAATTACCAGTTCTCATCAAGTTTTAGGAGGGGATTAGCAGGATATTATATACATATGTTAATAGTTAGTAAATCATATCATCTACTATTAAGGTTTGATTTTAGATGATACTGAATTATAAATTCTACAAGGGTTTTACATCGTAATTGTATGAATATCCAGGTTGAAAAAAATTAGGTGACATAGTTTCTTTACCTAACTTGTCGATACCAAGTTTTGTAAAGTCGATCTCCGTGATAGTGTCTACCCAGAACATTAAGTTCTGGGATTTTTTTAATAGCATGTTTAAATATTCATGCTACAAGCTAGGGGTCTGTTGGCCTTCATATGTTTTGACATTATTGATTGTAAATTCATAATGTTGAATGTATGCGTACGTGTTGAAGTTGGAATTTCAATCTCTATCACTGATGGAAACATGTCCAAGTTATATCACTCAAAAGTAAAAAAATTCCTCAAACTATTTTGTGTAAATTTGGATTTTATAGGATGCATATGTAGTTTCTTTGTTTTGGCATATGATTTGGAATACTTCAGTCCAGTTAAAGTTGGGTTGGTATTTCAGTTATGTGCCTGTGTAATGTGTTTGTTGTCTGTTGGGTAGTAACCGAGTTTGTTATCTTGTTTCACATACAAGTAGGATATATTCTTGCATGTCAATCATATATAGGTTGCCGGCTAGACCAGCCAACTTGCGGAATGTTAATGGAAGGCACAAGATGACGACTCTCACTTGGCCGTTTGGCTCAACTTGAATCATGACTTATAAATCAAAATTAGTGCCCAAAGTACCTTTTATCTCTTTTTATGACCTATAATTTGATAAAAGGGGCTCAGCCAAACGGCAAACGGTTAACACACCTGATACTTAAAGCAAGTACATAAGTACGGCAGCTTGAGAGAGTATAGATTAGGAGTAATGTGAATTGCTTTGATTTTGTCAGGCTCCTAGCGTACGACCTGTGGCTCCTTCTTCGTTGCTTGCTTAAGGGTGAGATTCATGTATTCTAACACAGTTAAAAATTAAAACAAGTGTGGGTATGCAGTCACCATTTAGTGTTCGAAGTGAAATTTATTTGCAACTTAGGAGTCTGCTAGAGACTGTTGACACCAACTGTACCCTGTATAACCTATATTCTTGTTTATTAATATATAATTGACACAGTTCAGATTACATTGGTCTTAAATAATCAGATTTTTTGATCGGTTACGTTGCTATCTGACTCTTCGGGTTTTGAAATATGCTTAGTAATGTCATGTCTTTATTTATTGAAAATGGTAGAGATGTTATTAGGAAATAAAATCTGTTTTGTGAGCTGCCTAGACAACAATAAACCTTGAACATTCTATGCTTCACTAAAGGCATTCTAAAATTGGTCGTAGACTACAAAGTCCTATTGTTGAATAAAAGGTTGTTTCAGAATTCTTCATAAGTAAATCTTTTAAATTGTAGTAACAGGTTACCTGTTGCTTGTAATGTAGTGAATTAAGTGGACTACATTTTGCAGTACAACTTTCGTTATTTTTTTCTCTGTACTCTTTTTGAATATGTTCTCTGTTGAAGGTCCTTAAGACGTACTCAGCTCCTTCACTGTTAATGTATGAATTGTGTACTTAGGAAATCGTTAGAGGATTTTTATATCTTTCTTCTATTTTCTTAGTAAATAAGTAACTTGGAGTTGTGATGGGGATTTGACTAATTCTATCATTTACTGATCATTCCCTTGCATACTTCTAAAATGAGTTGTTTGTAGCAATTATCAAGCACAGTAGCTGATTTTTTTTACTATTTACTGCTAAATCTTTTATTTTATACAACATTGATTTGTTAATGGAAGGATGAAGTTTGTACACTTCTCTTTTAATTTCATGTTAATTACACAATAAACTGGTGAAATGCTTTGACGAATTACATATTAGCGTACTAGAATTCGGGTGCTAATGAAGGAATTGTGGCTGCAGGAATAGAGGAGCGCAAGATGTTAAAAGAAGCTGCGGTAAGGCACCTTTTTGAACAAGAGTTTGAGTTGGCATATTTATTGAAGTTGAATATTCTTTTGAAGTTTACCATGCATTTGACTGAATTTATATTGGTGTTTTCTAAAATTTATGAACGTAACGAAATGTGGTGTAAATTATCGTTGAAAGAGCGGAAGCAATTTTTTAAAGTCTTGACTTGTGTTTTTACTGATGATGGTTTCTGATCTAGGTTTGCTGCAAATGCGAGAAAAACTTTGCAAACAATTCCGAGCTCAGAGAGTTACCATGTTCTCACTTTATTCACAAAGAATGCATAGACAACTTGCTGAAGATCGAAACCCTGTGTCCCTTGTGTGATAGCTGGCAAAATAGCTGGGAAGATAGCTGGACTGATGGTTGGGATGATGACTGGGATGACTATGTAATGGTGTGAAGTAACAACATCTGTTGTCAAGACTTCTATCTATAATACACTCCTTACCCTCCCTAATTATGCTTGGATTTACGGGATCAGCATCAGTTTGATTTATTTTGTTTATAGATAGTAGAATCATCGGATTCGGAAACTAATATATTAAGCATACAGATTATTGCAGCAGCACTTGTAGTATATTTTTAACCACATTATTTGAAAGAAGTTACATATTTGAAAGCAATATTTTAGCCAAAAAAATTGACCGACCTTGTTCAACAAATTTGTAAATATATTAGGGAGCATATAAAGATGTAAAATGAGTGAGAGAACGTTCTAGAGTAGCTAAAGCATGATTTTTCACCATCAGATTATATACCCTGCAGTACACAAGGACAATTAAAAAGACAATCTGGCATTCAAGTGAACAACAATAAGGCCACAACACCTAATTTAGTAGACTCAATGCAGTAGTGAATCAATAGTATAATTCATTGTAATACGACAACAATTTTATCACACACATTGCACCTGTTGGCATTAAAAGTTTGTCGTTATGATATTCAATCTGGTATGAATTGATGTGTTTTATCCTCTCTATAGACTTGAGAAGTTCACGCATTGCTTTGCTTTGCTTCTAGGCATTCTGGAGGGCTTCACTTCTGATGTTTTCCGAGTTTTCCAAATCATGAAGCTGCTCTAATTCTCTTACCACCTCGTCTGCGTCAGGTCTTGACTTGGGATCTACTGAGACGCATTTAATTACCAGGGAAAAGGCTCTTAATGCTTCTTTGACGGTATACTGTCCTTTGATGTCCGCATCATGACATGAGAAATCCTAGATTCGCTGGTAAGTTAAGGCTTAGCCCAAGAAACAAGGTCATGTTCTCCAATTGTACGAATGATGTCTGTTGATCCTGTCAGGATTTTTAGGAGAACAACTCCAAAGCCGTAAATGTCACATTTCATTGATAGATGACCTGCATAAGACAATAGTAACTTGGGATTAAAACAAAATGATAATGGGACTAAATGAATACATACAAATTAAGGACTCCACACTTCTGGTTATATAACATCTTTAAATGTTATAAGTTGGTTGAGAAATATGAAACAAAATGGACATGAATATTGCCCTCCTAGTAAGCCCCAATTGACCGGAGTTCCAGTGGTTAGCCTTGGAGCCTGATATGGTTTCTGAACCTATGCATACATGATGATTGCAATTAACAATTCTCTTATCCACGCAGGTAGCGTGAATAATTTTCTCCAGGATATTAGTTACTTTTTTTTGCCAAGTATTTATAACATTTTTGCCTTAAGCTGAACCGGTATTGACATGTGTTTATGTGGAATAATAACCTGTAGTCATATATTCTGGTGCTGCAAAACCAGATGTTCCCATAATAGCTGTAGACACGTGGGTTCTTTCGTTTTCTAGCCCGTCTTTTGCCAAGCTGAAACCAGAGAGCTTTGCATTGAATTTCTGTAAATCAGTAATGGAAGTCTGTAAGGGAAAACTATAGTTTTCCGTGGGAACACTAGTCAACAGTAAATTTAAACAGTCTAATTGCTACACATACAGAATCAATTAATATATTGCCTATGTGTAAATCACGAAGAATCACATTCACTTCTGGACTGTGAAGATATGCAAGCCCCTTTGCTGCACCAAGAGCAATACTTAGCCGAAGATTCCATGGGAGTGGATGAAATGTTGATTTCCCTGTTTCAGTTGAGTCAATTAAATCTACACAAGCATATATTACCAAATGGAAAATCAATTCCAATATTGAAGATACTTATGTCACGCTTGGGTGAAGTTGATATATAAAATTGGTTATATGGCTCTACTTTAGCAAGATGTACCGGATATGTTTTGTTTGGTTTAGGCAGTAACCATGGTGTCATAGAACATTCTAATTTCGGGATAACCAAATCATGAACGTACTTTTTAAGTTTAGAGCTTAAAAAGTACGGGTCTCGTCCCTTTATTAATATATTATCACTTCCGTACCTTTCTGAGTTGCCATGTATTAGAGTAATTCCTATGCAATATCACAGTATACTTTAAAAATTAACTCATGCATAATGGTCCTCTAGCAGAGAATTTATCGTTGGACTTAAGCTAACAGAAACTTACTCTTAAGTAGATCATTCAAGCTGCCTTGATGCATGAATTAATATACTAGAAGTTGATGCTCTTGTTGTAAGCAGTATCCAATTAATTTCACAACATTAGGATGACAAAGTTTTCCCAGAAAATTGATTTCAGCCTGTACTTAAAAGAGGCGACAGAGAGTTATTCAGCCAGCTTGCTTAAAATTTGAACGGCCAAATCAAGAAAGTAAAACTAAAAGTAACAGGAAATGAAATTGTCTATGTTAAAATTTAATACTTACTGACCAATTGGGATCCTTGATCAAATCTCTTTACTGCAATAGCCAGGCCAGTACCCCATTTTGCAGCTGCAAATGTATTCTTCTTAACCCAACCCTTGTATATAGAGCCAAATGCATCATGCCCTATCTTAGATTTGGGATTGAACTTTCTAGTAGCTATACCAAGATCATTGTATGCGAAATTCTTTAACTTCGACGAATGCTGGATGACTGGTAATACATCCTGGGGCGGAGCGACCTTAAACCCAAAAGGTGCTGCCGTGTACCATGAAATTTTAAGAATGTTAACTCTTTTTCTTCAATATTATAGCACCAGCGCAGAAACTTCGGTTTTATGGATCTGAGTTATTATATGAATACTTTTTAAACCTTATATTCGTAGTAGGAAACAAACACTTCACTCCTATAGGCTAGAAACGTTTTAATGACAAGTTAAGAGAGAATAAATCACTATTGTATAGTGTTCTTAATCATAACCAGCGACACTCTATCACATTTTCCTCAAGCTAGACCTTTTTTTGTTTGTGGACTGAAATCTTGATGTTGAAATACTTATATATGAGCAAGGACATATGTAAATGATTTAACAAGTTCTTACTCTAGCACATCTTGTGTCTTATAGCTTTTCATAGTTTAGAGCATTAAATTCGCTATATGACTTGTTCCTCTGTTTAGCAAGCGAAGCTGAATATCCAGATACTACAATATGTATAGAAACCTTTGTTCTTGTTATACTTGCATCACTAGATGAACATATAAATTAAAAAGCCATTTCATAAAGTTTGTATCATATTGGGAAACTTTTGTTTTTTATATACTTGCATAACTGACTTAATGAAATTATAAGCCAGTTATACCTTTGTTCTTTTTTTCTCTTGTGTTATATGAAATCAAGTTTACCTGGCCCGAGTTATTACTGCAAAATAAGCAGCAAATCTTTTTATACCAGAAGACTGTTTTTCCTGGTGCTGAGGAACATCTACTATCCCCCCTGTGGAATTTTCGTGTTCCGGCTCAGCTATTGATGAATCTATTTCGTCTTGGCTATCATCACTAGTCGTCGTCTTAGAATCTACGTCTTCATCTTGGTTGTCATCTCTAGTTATTTTCTCACTTGTATCTGTGTTCTTTTCTTGCAACGCCAAGGCAGAGATAAGACTGATCACAACCTCAGTCATAGTGGGACGGTGTTTTGGTGCAGTCTGTATACATGCAATTGCAACTTTCAGAAACGCCTCCAGCGAATCAGAAAACACCTCTCCCTTTATATTGGGATCAATAATGTGGTCCACGAGTCCCTGTCTGTAACAGTGTTGTGCCCATCCAGATAACCAACTCTTCCAAATCCACCTCTTCCAATAACCAACTCATCACTGAAGTTAGATGTCGCTCGCTGCATCTGATCAAGTGAGAAGCGATAACACAGTCCTCGAATAGACAATGATAAGAGTCGGTTGCTTTGCTCCACAATTTTTGTCGAAATTTATAAACCACGAAATTTAAGATAGTAACAAAAATAATCACTCCATTCACAATGACGTTTGTATATCCATATAGAAATGCAGAATGTTGTGTCATTGCACCAGTAGTATAGCCAGAATAGTAACAACTATAGACTAGTTGCACACAACATCAATAATCTGTATGATCAACACAACTTAGAATGTTGAATAATACTATAACTGTGATCAACACTCCGATGTCATTAACGCGGGGTTGACTGACCAACTATTGGGTTTGTTTTTTTTACATTTTTATTTTTAAATTTACAAGTTACTCGTATTTATTAAATAAACTAAATGGAACAAAAAGCTCTTTGACTAGCTAAAACGTGGGGTTGATTTTTCTCATAATTCACTAGTCAATCGTGGTTGTAAATTGTGATACCCCGTCACTAGGAGACGCAACTCTAAAGTCTAAACACACTAGTATGCCAAATAATTAGGACACAGTTGAATCCTCCACGAGGACGAAAACAAAATTAGAAAATGAGAATAATAATATAATAGAATAAAAATCAATAACTTCGTTATTTTTTATAATACATTACACATCTCAATCTAGTAAATTACTAAATCGAATGCCAATACATCAAAATAAAATAATGAGTTTCGTTGACCGTATCTTTCAACCAAAAAACTGTAAAAAGTAAATATAATTGAGCTTTGCTAAGATTTAAATAATTTTGAGTAATATCTTGAGAAAAACCTTAGGTGGCACATTTTTGAACTAAAATGCCCAAAATGTCACAACTCAGGAAAATGACTCCAAAACACTATATAATGTAGCGTTTTTAAAATCACTCATAACGCTATATCGTTTAGCGTCTTCTTTTTAAAAGAAAAATTAATCTATGCATAACACCACTTAAAATGGTGTTTTCAGTCTATAACACCACTTGAAGTGGTGTTTTTAGTCTATAACCCAACGAAGTAGCGTTATGTGGGGAAGAAATAAAAAAAAAATGAAAGTGTCAAAACGCTACACGAAATTGTGTTTTGTAATCCTGCTCAAAACGTTATCCGAAATTACGTTTTGAAATACTATTTGTGGTCATTTTTTCCGGTTGTGCCATTTGGACATTTCATCCCAATAATGTGTCATATGGGACCAACAACCTAATATCTTTATATTCCTCCTCAAAATTGATTATTACTCTATTAATTTTTCGCAACCCTAATTATTCTGCATGCCCGCACTTCCCTGCTACCCTGGACATAGTAAACATGATTCTTAATCATACAAGCTTGTAGTTAAGTTCTACTATATTACAACTACACATGTTATTACATTAAAAATTTCATACAAGGTTCCGTAGTTATAGTTTCTTGTTTAACTAGTCAATACCAGGGCTTAACCAAGAGCAAAAAATGATAAGTTGGGCCAATTTATCCTACATAACTTGTAGTTGAATTGTATATAAATTTTTGTTATTTTAATATTAATATTTCGAGTCTGCTAAATAAAATTTATGCATTTTTGAATTTAAATTTTGACCAAAACTTAGATTTTTGGCTATGCCCCCGGATTGTATGACCTCTATATATTTAAGGGTGAGTTTGGTTTATGGTGAATGAGTCGGATTAACAGCGAGCAGAACCTCAATCTCATGTGTTGGTGTTTAGATTGGTAATTTGATTGTATAAAATGGAACCTCATTTTCTTTTAGATGCTTAAATCATACCATTGCTGCCTCTGGGATTCCCTATCATTTTTATTTTTATTTACCTGACTCTCATACCCTTCATTATCATTCCTTGTGCAAGGGCAAGGTTGATAGAGATGTTGTACAAAACCAGATAAAACAACTATCATGGCAAGAACCAAAAACACCTATGTGGACACGAATTGCACGATATGTACCGTGGGGGAAGAATTAATATCATTGTTTTGACTTTCGAGTGTGAGCAACTCTTACAATGACAGGATGACACTGCTATTGCTATGTCCATTTGACAACAAGTTCATAGAGTCCTGTTTTTCTGTTATGAGAGGACCTAATTGCTACTCCCATAGATTTTATATTACTCTTTTCAAGTTAATTACCTGGGGGACAATAGGATCTCATATTACTTTTTTGTTTTACTAAGATATTAGATACGGTGCGTCCTTGTTGCGGCAATTCAGAGGTGTGCTCGAGTTGAATTACACTTAATTTGTACAAAAACTAAAATTCGTGTTTCATTAGGGGTTTTGAGTTTTAGGTTTGAATTAAAAATTTATCTAAAATAATAATGCCAATTTTGGGTTGATTTAAAATATTTCGTTCGATATTCGAATTGAAAGTCTCTGACTTATTTTAAATTCAAATTAAATTTAGGTTGAATTCAAATTAACCCAAAAATAAAATCAGATACAACACACAAAACTCTTTTTTTTACCAAAAATTATCTTTCATTATCCGAGCCCATCCGTATTCTTCTTGTGTATTTACATATTTTTCATTGTGTAAACATTTTTTTTCATTTTGTAATTTTCATAACATGCAAAGCAAAATAATTCGTGGAAAATACATTCACATAAAACTCTTTAAAGTCCATTACATTCGGCAATTTCGAATACGACACGAAAATTTAGTATTTCTATTTACATTTTCACGAACACGAAAAGTACACGGTCAAATTTAGTAGACGATCAACATGAAATGAAAATACACGACATAATTAATTAAATAGAAATAATTTAAAAATATATGTATTGGTATATTATAATAAATCATTTATGTACAATTTAATATTAACATTAGAATTTTATAAATAAAATTAATATAATATTAATTAATATATATAAATTAATTAATTATGAATATTTAAAATTAATAAAATATATTTTAATTTTTAATTTTTCCCCATTTTCATGTTTTTTTACATGTATCGATTTGGGTAACACGAATTCATTTCGTGTCGCGTCGACGCGAATTGACATGTCTCAGTCCATCTAGTAATTTTACTTTTCCCTCCAAATTATTTTCAAAGAGTGTGTGTGTTTTAATCACATTGTCATGAATATAGCTCTCAAACTCAAATGTTGTTTACAATCCCCACTATCCTTCACTACAAATCATCTCAAATGTATCAACACTGTATCTATATTTTCCCCAATACAACACCTCCGTCTCTTCTTCGATCGCAACAACACCAATGCTGTTCACCAAGATTACGAGCTCGAGCTCGTTTCAGCATTGAAATCTTGCTCAACCCTTTTCGCCATTTCGCAAGGCGAACAAATCCATTGTCTTATTTTTAAGTCTGGGTTTATCTCGAATATTTTCGTACAAAATAGTTTGATTAATCTTTATGCAAAATGTGGGTTAATGGGTTGTGCTAAATCTATGTTTGATTCTTGTGGTGTTGTGGATTTTGTGTCGTCTAATATAATGGTTAATGGGTATGTGAGATTGGGTAGGTTGGATGATGCACGGAAGGTGTTTGATGTTATGCCTAAGAGAGGTTCGGTTACGTATACGACTATGATCATGGGGTTGGCGAAGAGTAATTGTTGGAGTGAAGCTATTGAGTTGTTTAGGGATATGAGGTTGGTGGGTGTTACGCCGAATGAAGTGACAATGTCGAGTGTTATATCGGCTTATTCGCGTTTAAAAGGGGTTAAGAATGGGAATGTTATTCATGGCTTTGTTGTTAAGATTGGTCTTGAGAGTTTTGGTCTTGTTTTGACTAATTTGGTGAATATTTATTGTGTTTCGTCGTGTTTGTGGGATGGGAGAAGAGTATTTGATGAGATGTCGGAGAAGAATATAGTTTCGTGGAATGTTATGTTGAATGGATATTCTAAGGCTGGGTTTGTTGATTTGGCTAGGGATTTGTTTGATAGGATTCCTGATAAAGATGTGGTTTCTTGGGGTACTATGATTGATGGGTATGTGCAAGTAGGAAGGTTGTATGATGCATTGATGATGTATCGTGAAATGCTTAGCAGTGGGTTGTGTCCTAATGAAGTGATGGCTGTAGATTTGATTTCAGCTTGTAGACAAGCAATGGCATTTAGTACAGGGTGTCAGTTTCATGGTGTATCTGTAAAGCTGGGATTTGATAACTATGACTTCATGCAGGCGACAGTGATACACTTTTATGCAGCTTGCCAGGAACTCGATCTTGCGAAACTGCAATTTGAACTAGGAAATAAGGAGCATATAGAATCATGGAATTCCCTTATTTCAGGATTCATAAAAAATAGAATGATCGAACCAGCACGAAAATTATTCAACGAGATGCCTAAAAGAGATCTTTTTTCATGGAGCTCCATGATAGCTGGCTACGCACAACATGAACAGCCAAATTTGGCTTTGGAACTCTTCAATAAAATGATCTGTAGTGAATTCAGACCAAATGAAATTACTATGGTTAGTGTCCTATCTGCAGTTGCCACTCTGGGCTCGTTGAGTTATGGAAGATGGGCTCATGAATACATTATAAATAATTCAATCCCATTTAATGACAATCTAATTGCAGCTATCATTGACATGTATGCCAAATGTGGAAGCATCGAAACTTCTGTAGAATTCTTTTACCAAATCAGAAACAAAATAAAATCCATATCTCCCTGGAATGCCATCATATGTGGTCTGGCCATGCACGGGCATGCAAAGTTGTCTCTCGATATCTTTTCTGATTTACAAAGGGCTAGCCACAAACTTAATTCCATAACATTTATTGGAGTACTGACTGCATGTTGCCATGCTGGGTTGGTAGATGAAGGGAAAGAACACTTTAGGAATATGAAGAACATATACAATATAAATCCAAACATTAAACACTATGGTTGTATGGTAGATCTTTTAGGTAAAGCTGGGAGATTGGAAGAAGCTGAGGAACTAATAAGAAGAATGCCTATGAAGGCAGATTATGTGATTTGGGGTACTTTATTAGCAGCGTGTAGAATGCATGATAATGTGGAAGTAGGAGAAAGGGCTGCTCAGAGTTTGGCAAGAGCGGAGCCAACCCATGGCGCAGGAAGAGTTCTTCTGTCAAACATTTATGCAGATGCGGGAAGGTGGGAGGATGTGGGTTCAGTTAGACAAGCAATGCAGAGCCAACGACTGACCAAGTTGCCTGCATACAGCGGAGTATTATGATGCAGTGGAACTCTATGGTTTGTATTTTGTAGGTATTCACCAGTTCCAATGACTAAATTGATTGATATTTATTTGAAAACAACTCAGCTGTCTGGGCAATGAATTTGAGTTGCATGGAACCACCAAGAATTTACATGCAATGCCTGCCTGAACTTCAGCAGTCAAGCCTGACAACCCTCGCTTTGTTGTCTCTTAGGTTCTCTCATTTGGCAAAATTATTGTAACATGTCAAACAAATCCAGGCAATAATTACCAAAGATTAATAATTTAATTCGTAAACCTTTCCAATATATAAATTTTACATTAATATATTCTGTGTGCCTTCAAGAAATTGGTTATAGAAAACGGAACACAAAAATCAACAGCTACACTGTAATGCTATGTTTGGTTCAGATGTTTGGTTGAGAGGGATTGAAATAGGAAGCAATGAAGTGAAAAATTATGGACAACTATTCTCATTTTAAAGATGGAAAGTGGGTCGCAGTGAAGCCAACATGTTACTAAAAACAGAACATTGACAAGTCTGGTCCCTGAAAATAAATATCCAGACATGATAAAATCAATTGAGAATCGATTGTCTATCCACGCTTTTTTCCGCAAATAGTATCAACACGTGAAATTTTTGTGAATCCAGTAACTATCGCTTGTCTGGGATCAATTCTATTTCTTTATTATAACTAATATCACCGGAACACAACCTCTTATAGGTTCAACAAATTTTACATAATCTTTATTTTATATCATTATAGTTAATCAGTTTAACTAATACACTTGGAGATGCTAGTATCTAGTTATATTTGCTGAGTGATGCTCCTGAATTTTCAAGTTAAAATTAATATTATATATTGAATAACTCATTTCTCGCGTTTTTTTATGGTGAGAGTATTTGATTTAGGAACCACTGTTTTCTTGACTCAAGTCATGGCTTGTAAAATGTAAAGCGCTTAAGAATCAAGGATGGGCTTGTAGGAACATACATCAACTTTAGACAATGAAACAGTGATTGTGTTGATATTGATGTTCTCCCAACGCCTCAAACAAAAGCCACAGAACTTTCGAGCACTGGAGATCTATAGCCTGTAAACTGTAAAGCAAATCCTGGCAATTAAAAACCAGCATTTAATAACCGAAATTCTTTAAACCGTAATCCATTTTATATGTTTCTTGGAGACGAAGGTTACAGAATATGGTAGCACATTTTTTTTTTACAAATTTGAATTAGCTACATAATGAAGTAGATACATCTAGTCATCTACAAACCTGTGTGATGCGAGAAAAAGAAAATCTGAAGAGTCTACAGGTTTTTCTTAATCAAAAAGGGAACTATATATCTTTCACTCCTATACCCGATTATCAGTGATTAGCTCTGCAGCTGCTCCCATTGTACCAAGTCCACCTGCCACTAGCAGAGAAAGAGCGAGCTCCATATTCCAATGCCTCAACCCATTACTAACCCTCTTCAAGACCTCTGCGTCCACTTCCAAAAGCCATGTTGGTACGCATCTTACCATAAGACTCACAAAACCTGTAACATAAGCATGCCAGGTAGCTGGATGACAACCTAGTGATGTCTTCCTATCAAAAGCACTTGCTATAAACTCTAGATGGTATTGCAGAATTTTTCGACGGTGTTTTGATGTAGATGAGGATGAGTCCACTCCGAATGCAAACGATGCACAAAGCAGAGAAAAATATGCTAGTGCATAGCCACCAAGTGTCGCAACAACTCCTGAATCTTCTTCATATGGAGCTCTATGAACACATATAAACCAAGATGGCAGTGTTTCTTTGACTAATGACTGAACCAGTGCCAAGCCACCAAACCATATTAGAGAAGCTGCTAAGGAAGCGGCTACTTTTACCTTTGTCAATGCGGTTGCAAGTGATACCTGCCCATATCTCGATCCAAATTTGGCTTTCTTCTGCTTCTCTAATATGTGTCTGGGGAGCCCACTGCAGACTATATCACTTACAGATTGCATCAATGCAGAAACAATTTCCTCTCTCATGAACATGATATCTCTGATGTACCTGTAAACGCGCAAGTACACGATACCTGGTGCGACCGGATTTATCTCACCATCAAAGTTGTATCCAAATCCATGTCCAAGAAGTGGTCCAACACCCCCGTTGCTGGAAATGGAGGTGCTTTTCAGATCAAGTGTGGCAGTGAAGCAACTTCTGAGAAGCTGAACCACTGCATCTTTGTTGTGGAGGAAGACTGTACGTGAGGCAGAAGAGACAAGAAAATCACTCCAGCGTTTAGCCTTTTGGGACCACAAGGAAGCCACAATTGGCATGCATGGCCATGGACAACCCACAGCAAGGGACTCCAAGGCTGAGCCAGCCAGATTGAGAAAACGTTGTGATGCTTTGTCTATTTTGTAAGTAATAGTGAGGCTCACAAAGGCAGCCAAGGGAAGTGGAAGGGTCGCTATAGAATTTCTCCCTGCAAGGCATATAAATTCGACATTGTTTAATAAACATAATTAACTGTTCTGTGTTTGTAGAGACAGTCTTTATTGCATGCAAAGTGTCATATATATTTGTCAATTCATCATGTGAAGAAGCAGCACCTGCAACAAGGCTTGGGATATTTACACCAGTTGCAGCTAGGATCTTCTTGATCTGTTCCTCAACATTTGATAGATTTGCAGCTGGACTTGGCCAATCCACTCCATTCATCGAGACATTTTTCCAAACACCGCGACTTACCTCAGCTGAAAAGTAACTAACAATGCTTGCTAAGGATGCAGGGAGAAAGTCCGCTAAATCTTTAAGCCCTGTAATTAGAATGACTAACAAATTCAAAAGATTTAAAACAGATGTTATTTTCCAAAACTACAGCTGTAAAGTACCAAAGTCTTGGATAACTATCTCAAGACAGCAAGTGTATAGCTCTAAAAACCAAAAAGGATAATGAGGACTCTTGGTCAGACAATGAATTATGAATTGTAGACACATATTATATATTGACTAGTCAAACAGACTAACCTGTACACAGTTCACGAGGGGAAAGTCTTCCATGGGCACATGCGGTTAGAGCAGCGTCAACAACAAACGGAACAGCTTCAAGTATATCCCAAGCAGCTACTTTGGGTCCTAAACAAGTTCCTTCTCCTGTTCCGGAGGAGGCACTACATCCAGATGTACTAGATTGTTTATCTCCACTGATCTTTCTGAACATCATACAAAGGAGCTCCTCCACAACTTGATGCACAGCAATCCCATGAACAAGACCAGAGGGCGGTGATGCTATACATGCCAAATGCTGTCGATACCAAACTTTCAATCTCGGGAAGGAGGCCACATATACAGGCTTAGAAAATGATGAACTTGATTCAATAACAGGAGTCCTTTTATTTTTATCATTCCAGATACTTTCTGAAGATATTATGTGGGAGTTCCGTACTAGTAAGAGGTATTCAGGAGTTAACTGGGATCCCACTCGAGGTACATCTCCTACACTATGTTCTACAGGTAATGAAGTAAACCTCCATAACATGAGAAGAAGTGCAAATGCATTCGAGAAAACTGTATAGGCAGAAATTTCTTCTCCTCTTGTTTGTGTCCACCTGACATTGGGCAAACATGCCCCGAATACTTCACAAATTGGCATCAGTGAACCAGCAAGTTGTGGAACCTTGTACAATGAAAAAAAAAGGTCATTTTGAAATTAAAAATGTTCTACTAACACCCACTCCAGTGATTAAAGGATCAGTTCAGTATCAAGAAATCACCTAAATTTAAAGAAGAAAGCAAGTGGCACATTTGTTAGAAAATAATGGAAATGTATGAATCAGTATAAGATAAACTTACCACCCCATGCAAAAAGAATATTTGAACACAATCCACTGACGATATTGCAAGGAGGAGGACATTCAGCATCGGCGCATAACGGATTAAATGGCTTTCATTCCCAGAGTAGTCAGCAGTAACTGGTGGGCACAGTAATCTAGTTATGAAGTAGACGGTGTATTCCTGCAAATGATATGACATATAAATAACTCAAACTAAGCTGTCTGACCACCAAATCAAGAAAAGGTAATGCTGATCAGTAGTATCTATATATCTATCATGTGCAAGAAAGTTCAACCATCCATTTTGTCTTGAAAATTTTGTCAATGCTTAATTACAGATGATAAATAGTAGAACCATTTAATTCATTACCTGTATATTCCAACCCCGAACCAAAGAAGCCCCACAAAGAATAGTAGCAGCAGCTATCTTGTCATCATCAGATCCTTGGACAGCAATCTCATAGATTTTCTCAAGCTCTGCTAAGCTTCCATTTAATCCATCAGCTTAAATTCAGTTCCTTTATCCTTTTCTAAATCCATTAAAAAAATCATCTGATTTACCTGGCTTTAGCCAAGAAAACAGTGCAAAAAAGACCAGGCTAAACCGAAAATATAGAGTTGCAGTATCATTGTCATACTACTGATCATTTGGATCAATTTATTTAATTTATTTAATTTAAAAGCAACATATTTCAAAGCTAGAAGTCCCTTCGGTTTTAATATAAGTTAATAGTATATTTACTACTTAATCTTCAATGTTTCCCATCTCTTTTACATTAATAAACAGCACCACAGTCCCAACATAAAAATTTGAGCATTCTTAAAGACTGTGCAGTACACATAGTAAAAGCAGGATGGCGAACCCCATCTATCAACCAAACCACCTCATGTCATCAATATAGTTTATATATTAAATGTTAAGTTACCAGTTCTCCTAAAACTTCAAGGTGTTAGGAAGAGGACTTACCAGGATCTTATATTATATTCTAACACTAAATATGTTCAAGAATGGAGTATATGATATATGGCAAAGTCATCTTTGCAGTTTCTCTATACTATGACTGTTGCTTCTACCCAGATTGAAGCCAAAACCTTACAGGTTACCAGTCTAAAGTAATCATTTACAGTATTCTATTCATGATCTGAACACTAATTAAGTGGCTCAGATAATGTTGTTAGTAGGGGTAAATTTATGTATACCTTGGAGCAGGTGAAGAAACTAAGGCATCAATCAGCAGTGGTGTAAGTGGACATCCCTTCATGAATGAAGACCATCCAGGAGCTTGGGAAGGAACACTAACAGATATTTGCTCACGGGGTCCTTTGACATAGCCTGACCACAAGTATGCTGATGTATCTAATAGATTTCTTGTAATACAAGCCTCAACTACCAAATGGTGCAAGTTCCCAGCTGCATATAAGGATATAAAGTAATCAAACTTCAACTCAGGACTTCTCTGAGTATAGAATAACAACTCTTTGAAAGTTCAGCTGCATAAGTTTCTGATTTAAATCATTCATAATTTCCCTTGCTTCCTCTAGGATTGAGGCAAAGGACTCTAAGCATGTTGTGTAAGTATTACCATTTTATCCGCCGAGTGAATCAGTGATATACCGCCAGTCATAACATCTACAACCATGCATTTGCTGTTTCTCTTGTACGTGTTTGTTTGTCATTGTAAGTCATACAACAGCTTCTAGTTGATATTTCCAGATATTACCCATCATTTTCTAATGATAACTTTATCTTTTTCCAATATAATTGGGTCTCTAACACGTGTCCCCTTACAAAAAAATTTGCTCATTTTTCACCATCGAAATTCACACAAAAATATATAAGTGCCCCCATGAAAATGATGAAATTTATAAGGGTGCCTCCCCAAAAATAATTTGGTCCCCCCCCCAAATTTCTTGGCACCAATAAATGAAAGAAGATATATTAAACATGGCAGTCATATACCAACACCGTCTTTTGAATTTATTAACTGGCCCCTAGATTATATCATGGACAGGGGTTAAGACTTAATTTCCCATTTTATTAAGTAGATTTTTATGCGACCTATTTTGTTTCCCAAATTTCTATCACCCGTGATTTATTGGCCTAATAAGCTGCTACAGCCTTCTCTGCCACAAATCATATATACAGTAACAAATTGACTCAACTGCAAAAATGCATCAGCCATCAGATGCATAACTACTGTTCCATAGAATGCATCAGTCATCAGATGCATGACTACTGTTTCATAGAGCACCAGATAAAATGATATAAAGAAAAATACAAAACAATCAAGAACGTTTCTAATGGTGAGACTGGTAAGGATGACACTAGCATACTACAAGATATCATAAATTCATGCATCCGGCCCGTACTGTCCTAGATTATAATGCCATACCAATATAAAATCCCTAAAACTACATTAATAACTGTCATTTTGAGTTTGATTACTTACAACAATTAATTGGCATGCCTTCTATGTTGATGCCAGACACAAACATCATTGCTTTTGCAGCAGCGTGATTGGCTGCAGAAATAACTGATTCAGGTGGATTCAGCAAGGCATGGTAATCGCCCAAACTTTGTAAGCAAAATACCAAGTCTCTACTTCGCTTTCCAGGAGATTGCTCTTTTCCAATGCTACAATCTATCTGAGCAGATAATGCAGTTTTTTCTTCTTTTATAAGATGAGCAAGTACGAGAGGTACAATAGACAACAACATGCTCAAGCGAGTACCCAAGTGAGGCACAGGGCCTTCAATAGGATTCCTTTCCTGATATAGTTAATTAATAGATAAGATAAGAGTTCATTTACATTTAATGATGAATGTGATTTGTTGTATGAATTTGATCCTTAAAAGGGCCCTTGATCTGGTCTCTTTCCTAGTTTAGAAAAATTCAGAAAAACAAAATAATTAGTTTACATGGATGACTGTTGTATGAATTAAATTAGAAGAACCCTCCCATTTATCTTCTTCTAATATGGAGTTGCTACAATTTTCTGATATGTTATTAAAAAAATATGAATAAAGAATTTCTGACAACAAGAGCCCACATTGACAACACACACATACATAAATTTCTTGAAACCTGCGTTTATAATGGGTCTACAAGATTTTTAGAGATGGACCGTGGGTCGAATCAGCACTACAATTGCTCCATATATTATTTCTGTATAGATATGCATTTTATTACTAGATTCAAGTGATGAAAATTCAAACCCTTTGAACAAGACGTAGAGCTGCTATCCAAAGGCCTAAGAAACTGTCTTTCCAAGTAGTCCCATTAAATGCTTGAAGGGTCTTCAAGGAACCTGTAAAGAAATATTAGAATTTTCCATCTATCAAATACTAGTTCAATCCAATGGTAAAATTAATATGATTTTGACAGAGATTTGACGGTCAAACACACAAACTGGATTTACCTGTAAGAATCTCTATAGCGCTTGTTACATGGACTTGAGATAAATCCATTGCATCTTCTAGAATCAAATCAAGAGGAAGCCAGAGACTAGAATAGCTGGTTCCATGACAAAGACCGACAGAAGAAGCCAGAGGCCCATAAGTTAATATCTCATGGAACTTTTGCATGTGTAATGTTTTGCATTCCTGATACGTGACTTTTCGAGTATCTGATATCAACTGAACAAGAGCCTGTGGTGTCAGAACTTGCGACTTTCTTAGTGCTGAGGAATTCAGCACAAGGATTTGTATACACTGCGTGAAAGCCCTCCAATTTGCAGGCCTGAATAAGTGGAAAGCAAGTAATATACGTAGTAATTAAAAGATACTTGGAGTTTGACAAATGACAATTTAGTGAGAATAACCATTGGTGGATTAGTTTTGTTTATACTTCAGCGAAATTTGAAAGAGATTGCAAAAAACACATATAAATCTCACATGTTTTTGCATGCCAAGTGAAGAATAGTGGAAGTCACTTTGTTTTGTAGAAATTGACCGATTAAATCAATGGCCATCACAGTATTTGCACTCTGCAATCTCTTGTGATGTTTACCGTTCTTCTCATCATTCTCATCACTAAAATTATCATGGCCATCTAAGTCCATATACTGAGGTTCCGATATCCATTTAAATTTCTTTTCAGGTGTGAACCCTAGTAACCCTTCATCATCTATTGATACTTCCAATAACTGCCAAACTATTGAAAAAATAAACTCCACTATAAGAACACCAGGTTCGCTGGCTGGAACATCAAATAATCTAGAAAGTTGGAGAATATTGTCTACTGTACTGTTGATCCTGCACGTATAAAAGAGCTAATAAATACATATATTGTACCTAGCATAATAATTATGAGAATTAGTTATCTACAAAAAATTGAGAACTAGTTAACCAAGATTCAGTTTCGATAAGCATGTAAAAGATAATAAATCAGTGTCAATGACAAGATGGTAGGAACCATATGGTTTTAAGAGAAGTTATTAAAGTTCATATACATGCAGACATCTCTATAATTTCACTACTTAAAGAAGGTGTGAGAGAAGGTATGTGTCTGTGTTGATAGCATAACATAGTTGGATATATCCATCTGGTAACCTCAGTACAGTATAATTTGGTCCTATGGGACACGTGTGAGCTACAATACGCCCAAACGGAAGGACAGATATTTAATTATGGAGTGCTTTCTACACTTTCATTAACAAAGCAGAAGGTGGAAGACTATAAGTATTCTATATGTTGAAAAAGGGAGCACTTGATAGTTTGAAATAACGTTGTTTTTTTCTAAATTAAAGAATTTTAGTAAAACCAAAAAAGTAGTGCCTTACATCTGATTATTTGATGAATTTATATCAGATGTAAGTTCAGTTGCATGTCTCTTAAGTAGTTCCATGTAAAGCCTGAATGCAGCTGGCTGTGAACGTCGATTTGGAATAACCCTGTATGAAACAAAGGTACCACATATGTCAAACACAGTCAAACAGTCGGTGTTATTTGTGAAATTACTGCATAACTTTCTACTGAAGATTGAGAAAACATTGGCAAATTAAGGCACCATTCACAACAAGATTAAGATAGGTTAAACATTTAACAGATGGAATGTTAGGTATGATTACATATGATAGTGTTCATTACTATTAATCCAACAAAATATAATATTAAATGCACCAAACCTGACAAAACCACAACCATGGCGTAGCTCTTAACAAATCATCTTTTGAAAGAAAACAGAAACATAAACCAACATCAGTAACATATACGAACACATAAATCATTAAATCTCTATTAGTTAAAAGAACAAAGGTTTCCTACAAGGAAAATGAGATCCACTTTAATCAAACAAACCACCACTTCAGCAGGGAATCTAACGAGGAAGGGTAGAAGTCTCAAAGGGTAATCCGAGAGGACAATTTCAAGTATTTAAGCTCTATCATTCAGAAAATAAATAAGATATTGTCAAGCAAGGTGTAAAGACATGATAACTAATATCGTGCTGCGTTACAAGAAAGTTCCGTTGAAGCTAAAAGGAAAATCTACATTGAGTGCCCATCAAACGTGCAATGATTATTAGTCTGAGCATTGGGAAATAAACGTATAGGAGTGGAAGTCAGAAATCGCAAAAATGAGGATGTAATGATGGACATGTGGTCCCAACATGTGATTGTGTTTTAGCAGAGTTTAAAGTCCTGTCTATTTCCGAAAAAGTAAAGGAGGGAAAATTGTGATGGTCATATGAGACAGACATCGTCTGTCAATCCTGGGGAAGAGGGTAAAAAAATGTATCGGCTGGGAGTGAAGAGGACAGGCTGCCGAGGATGTGGGATGAGACTAGACACAGGGACTTACACTTCTTCGAGGACAAGACCTCAAATAGGACTCTTGCAAATACTTTTAATTAGCATAGTTGATTTTTCAATAAGAAACGAGAAATTCAACAGTTAGGGGCACACGAATTGGTGGTTTAAGAATGTTGTGTTATGTTTCTTTATTACCATATATTTTCACTATTGTAGTGTTGCTTGACACTTTTATCATCTCTAAGCCATTTACATATTGTTCTTATGCATATTGCTTTTACATAAATAACTTTGTAAGCTCCTGCACTGCGAAAATCTTGTAAAAGCATAATCAAAACGCATAAACTACAATACATTCAAACCAAATATTAAGCAAAGCAATAATCAGACAACAGCAAACAGACTAGCAGAACGGCAAACAAATTAATTTAAACAATCGGGACTCGAACTCATAACTTTAACTTCAACTCTGATACCATGTTAGAAGTTAGAATTTCAGAGAATTTGTCAAATCAAAACAGTCAAACGTAAAAAAAAAAGACAAGAAAGAGCAAGTGACCTTGTGGAGAGCAAAGCAAACAAAAGCATATGAGGCACAATCCTGAAACACAAAGCCGTTTCAAGAAACTTCCAAGTTATAGAAACATTATGGTCCCAAAAAATGTGTGAAACCAAAAGGGTAGCTAGTTGTTGAGATGGCAAGGCCACTCCAGCTGAGTTCAAAGTTGACGACACCTCTATGGCCCACACTGTTGGATCACTTTGGTTGGCTTCTGCCATTTTTGTCAGCTCCAGCACGCTTTCCCAGATTGGTGGACTTAAATTTACTCCCATGTTTGAGCTAGTTTCAGAGCTCACAGGTTGATTATGTTGGTTTAGTCGATGAGAGGAGACTTTTTTTTTTTTTTGAGAAACGGGCCTGCATGAAAGAGGATATAAAATGCTCAAAATGACACGATTTATAAAAATGGGTTTAAATGTCATTTTAAAACTTAACATAATATAACGTTTTTGTTCTTTTTATTTTTGAATACAAAACGTCATTTAGTGTCACGTTTTCCATAAATATTTTAAAAAAAATTATACAAAACTCAACTTAAAGTAGCGTTTTGCCCTAAAACTCTATTTCATCTTGCGTTTTGAACTTTAAAAATTTAACAAAAATTTTTTTGCTCAAGACGTGACACGATATAGTGTTTTTGTGAAAATTCAACTTCATATAGCGTTTTGGGGTGATATTTTGGATCATTCTATTCAATTGTGTCATTTTAGATTGGTGTAACAGTGACACGCAGGGTCGTTGACTTTTTCTTTTTTTAATGTATGTAACGTATTAACTTGTGTAACGGAATTGATCGGATAAGTGCCCGAAATTTATTATACTTTTGACTACTTATATGTACGTATTCAAATGTTTGACTTAGGCCCAGATGGGGTATTCTTCACTACATCACAACATAAAAAAAAAAAAAAAGGAAAGACAACAAAGGCATTAGAGATATAATTGTAACGGTAGATTTTTATTTTATTAGATAATAATCACAAGTTTATCCAAATCTTTTGGAAAATTGTTATACTATTTTTCTACTGTCGTTTGACTTTTTTTACTTAATTTTATGTGATTCATATCTAGAATTAATATTTTTAAATTTTTTTTTGATAAATTAAAATTTAAATATTATATTTTTATTAAATTATCGGGTTAAATATCAATCAGTTGACTGATTGCGTCCAGATGTATCAAGTAGGCAACTAACTGATTGCAAATTTGACTCATTTTGGTGACTGATTGCACAATTTGACTCATTTCAGTTTTTCAACCACCTGGAAATTTTTCGACGAAAAAAAATATGCACAAAAAATTCCGAAAAAAATTTATATGTAATAAAACACCCCGACTTTAAATATCCTAAACTCAGAATTATTGAAAGGAAATTCAAAACTCAAAATCGAAATTAAATAAATTTGGGTCAAGATTTATTTAATTTTGATTTTAAGTTTTGAATTTCCTTTCGATAATTCTGAGTTTAGGAGATTCAAAGTCGGGGTGTTTTACTACATATAAATTTTTTTCGGAATTTTTTGTGCATGTTTTTATTCGTCGAAAAATTTTCAGGTGGCCGAAAAACTGAATGAGTCAAATTGTGCAATCAGTACCAAAATGAGTCAAATTTGCAATCGGTCACCTACTTCATATATCTGGACGCAATCAGTCATTTTATTGATATTTAACCATTAAATTATCTGAGCTCTAAGCACCTAAAATTTCAAAAATTTGTTCTGTAATTGGCACGTGAAACGAGGCCTCGATGGAGATGATGGATGAGTCCTATGCTCCAAACACTTTAATGTTCGGTTTAAAAAAAATTTAATTTATAAATGAATTGAACATAAACACTGTATTAAAATTTGATTCATAAATAAGTTAAATTTGAGTGTAACATATAAATGTGAACCATTTCGTTAATACAATTCATAAATGTGATTCGTGAACATGATTTATAAAAAAATTATTATTATAATTCATGAGTACATATTTATAAATATTTATAATAAAATAGTGAATAATCATGTATATCTATAATAGGGAATTTATCAAAAATACTATATTTACTAGTTTGTTTTGTAAAAATATTATCTTTTCAAAATTATTACAAATATACTATCTAATTGCAAATATATTATCTTCCATTCATTACCTTCAATTGAATTATCATCATATCTGTTATCCCCCCCCTCTGGTTTAGTTTTCGACATCATCTGATTTAGATTGATGAATCACTCAAAATCTTAGCTATCAATCATTTTGTCGGTGTTGCTGTCTTGGCATCGGACGAAGCAGCGGAGAGACATGAATGGAGATTTCCCGCGCTCATCGTCATTTTTTATGTCTCTCCAGCGATGATATTGCAGGAATCGGTTGATATTGGAGTCCCGACAATCGAAAATGTTATCGGCATAACACAAAATTATAAAATAATTATAATTTATATGTGTGGGTAATTGTGTGTGTATATGATAAATGGAGAGTGTTTAGATTGAGAGTTTTGAAAATTTTGATGAATCTAAAATGAATTTTGGTGATTATATACAGACACATACGCTACTTAGGCTCCGTTTGGGAGTGCTGTTGAAAATTGCTGTGCTGTGAGAAAAAGTGTTGTCAGGAAAATCAGATGACTGTTTGGTAATTTTTTTTAATTTATGCATGTTTTGAGATATAATATATATAAATAATGTTTTGAGAAGATTTGATGATTAAACTGATAATTACTTCCTGTAAAAGTTGAAAGCAGTTTTTTTCAAAAACATGGGGGGCATGCTTTTGCTAACAGCCGATTTTAGACTAAAAGCGTTTTTCCAGACAACAGCTTTTAGAATTTACCACAGTTTTTCAGCAAAAAACTGCTGTAACTGTTAGTAACAGCAATACCAAACAGGGCCTTAATTTTAATTGCTTTAAGATTTGCTTGGGTTATTTTGATTGTTTTTATAAAGTTATTTTGGGTTGATTTTGGTTATGTATAATTATTTTGTGTAATTTGAGTGGGTTTGAAATTAGTTAATTTTGGTTGGATTTAGGTTACATTTTTAGTTGCATTTGATTTAACTTATGTAACTTGTTAAGCAACGTATTATGCAACCAAATATGATTATAATTACTAAAATTTAAAGTTGATTTTGGTTGATCTCCATTGCAAATATGGTTGCAAAGTTCCAAACCGTATTCTTGTAAAAAAATCTAAGAAAACAATATTTTTGCAATTTTGTAAAAAAAATCGTATTTTTATAAAAAGAATTTAAAAAAGTTAATATTTTTACAATAATACTTTTATCATTAGGTATAGTTGAAAAACCCCCTGTATAATATATATGTGTACAAATTAATTTACTAATTTTTCTCATTCATTGCTTATTTTTGATTTTATATATTATTTCATTAATACTATTTGAATCAGAATATATGCTATATTTTAATTTGAAAAAATGTTAAATTCTAAAATATACTCCCTCCATACCAAATTAAACGTCCTAATTTTTTTCATAAAATTTTTACGCAAATAAAAAATATACTTGTATATATTATTTTCTCACTTTTTTCGTTTTGTATTAAAGTTTGAACAACTTACTTTTATACAAAACGAAAAAAATGAGAAAATAATATGTACAAGTATGTTTTTTATTTGCTTGAAAATGCGGAAATATAACTTGAAAAAAATTAGGACGTTTAATTTGAGACGGAGGGAGTAATTATTAAATATTAAGTTTGTATTTTTTTTGGATTTAGAATTAGAAATGTGAGCAATTTTGTGTTGCCTTATTTTCTTGATATTGAAATTTAAATTTATCTATTTTGGTTTGCCTTTTAAAAAATATTTTTATGTGTTGTTTTGATATTAATGAAAGAAAAAATAAATAAATTCATTAAAAGTATTCATAAATTATTCGTACAAATGAATTTATAAGTTAAAATGTTTGTAAACATAAACGTGTGAGTGATATTTATGAGTTGTTCATATTCTTTGTAGAAGTTTAAGAAATGCATATGGGAGTCATGTTTAAATAATATTTTTTATTAGTGAAATAAATTTAAATAAAAAATTTGACTTGATTTAAATTTAAATTTAATTTTTTTAAAATAATCTAAATATGAACAATTTAAAATTCAGCTGTTGAAACTCATTTAGAGGCATAGTTCCATCAAGTTATATTCCAAATATATAATTTTCCCAACTTCTTTTATCATATTTATATTTTTTTTTTCAGTTTCGACCGCGGACATCGGCTTCCTTATTAAAAATACAGTATTATAATTTCACACACACAAACGAAGCCAGTTGAGACAAATGGAGACAATAAACGAGTAACCTTAATTAAAATAAGCATATGCGCAATAAATTAATTTGTTTTGTTTGATTGCAAGTAGTCAAGTACGGCAGAAGCAAAAACCACAAGTCAAAATAATTATAATCCTCTTATTTAACTGAAAATATTTGTAATTTTTTTTTATCTTGTTTTACAAAAAATATATCTCTTAAATTATATATTTTACAAAAATATATTTTTTATTTTTTTTCTTTAAAAATACGACTTTGCAACCAATGTAACTAAAATAAATATCAAATGCAACCACGATCAATTTCAATTTTTTTTGAAATAAAACCGTTTGCATTCACTTGCTTTTGGTTACAAATCATATATAAAAAAGTCGCATTTGATTAGTTTTAGTTACAAACCATATTTTTACAAAAAATTTCAAAAGATAGTAATATTTTTTTATAATTATCCTTAAAATCAACTATTTTACAATTTGATTTAAAAAAATACTATATTTGTATTTGGTTGATTCCGATAGATTTGAGTTGCAAAATTTTTATATTTTAATTGTATTGGATTGCAAATACATATTCTGGTAATTTGTTTTCCCTTCTTCATGTTTTTGCGATAAAAATATTTCTAAACTGTATATTTGCAGATATTTTAGTGTATCTTTTGCAAAAAAAATAAATGGTATAGGTTGTATGTATATTAAGGAAAAACCCTCCAACATTATTATCTTACCACATGTTTAAACAGTTTCATTAAAAAAATATTTTGTAACTGCTAAAAATTAAAGTTTTTTACATTTTCATGGTTTTAAAATTCAACAAATATCCCTACTTAAGTTTAAACTCTAAACTATTTGACCAATTGCTAACACACTAATAAAAATAAAGAAACCTTGGATTAATGTCAATCTCAGTTGGAGATAAGTTGTGCACATGAATGAACTGTTTGGTTTGTTTGATTTGCACCAGCATTATACATACAAAGTAACAGTACTACTTTATGGTCAAAAACTGGCCACATATACTGATATATATAGCACCAACTATGAATACATGGACACAAACTGAGAATGCACTTGGTAGTTGGTACCAAGTTACTGCAACTATCATTTTCCCACATGAAGCAAACTTCGACTAGGGTTATGCATCTTTGTCTTGAATTTGATTTGTAAAATATCTCTACCTGCATGCTATTTTTATATTCAGATCATTATATTTTTGTATCGATATATTTACATATATATCCTCGCATTAAAGGTGTTACCGGAGGAAGAGTATTTAATTTAAAATAATGTTACAAATTCAAAAAGTGTTGTCAAATGGTAACGAAGACATTTTATAAAAAATAATAATTATATAGGTCACTATAAATTACGGCATAACAAAGGCATTTTATAAAAAAAATCAGGCCTAATTTAGTATTGTCACACTTAAAAAAAAAACTAATTTTCAGTTTTTGCTATTAATGATTATATATTTTATATTAAATCTCCTTAAAAATAATATTAATATCTCAAAATATGCACATATTAAAAATATTATTAAGGACTCGTTTGATTTTTTGAGAATATTTTTCCCATATAACAGTAGTTTAGTTTAGAAGAACAATAATTTCAAACACAACCTTAGATTTTTATTTTAAACGCAAAAAAGTGAAAACATTTTCCTTATGATATATACCGAAAATATAAATAAAATGATAAAATATATTAAACATACATTTACCGGAGATTTGAATAAAAGAATAAGTTCGATAAAACAAATTATCCACGTATATATGTTGTGAGAACATGGCTGTGTTCAGAAAATGGCAGAAGCTGAGAGTTTACAGATTAATTATTAAATCGTCATAATTAAATTAATATGAATTTCATGTGGATAATGGAATTAATAATTTAATACAATAATGAGCATTACCTGACACAAAAAAACAATATACTATGGAGGTGTTTGGGGTTCCTTAAACTTAAAATAAGTAGCTTATTTTTTATTTTTTTTACATATTTTCAATTTTTTTTTAAAGATAAATATTTGTTTTAGAATTTTAAAACCAAATATGAACTTAATTATTTCTGAAAATAAGGGCTTATTTCTGGAAAGTACATACATCCCTACTTTTTTCCGGAAATAAGCCCTTATTTTCATAAGTAGCGGGTAGCCAAACACGCCCTATATATGGACATCTGGACCGACCCACGCGTATGTGCTGGGTTACTACTCACTACTCAGATTCCTGTTGTGAGTTGTGACTCGGCTCCCTAAAATAATTTAACGTCATAATAATAATCCAGCTGACACCTTCTTGTTGTCCCGATCATGTGTTCTCCAATTTTAAATTGGCCCCAAGATAATTCTTTAAAATGAAAATTTACTTGTGAAAAGAAGAGAGGGAAAAAAAGACAATTTGAGCAATCATCTGTCCGCATTTTTTTCAAAAAATTCTGGCCCCTCAGAAACGGATAGATAACATAACCCTCTGAATTCACAAAAATTTCACATTTGTTAATGGTATTGGCGGGAAAAAATTCAGACAATCGATTGTCAGAAATCGGACCATTTTCTACATAATTTTCTCTTTCCATATTTTTAAGATGAGATTATAAGTGACTATTTTAAATCACTTTTTCTATAATTTCACATATATATTTCTTTATTAAAATTGCACGCTGAAAACTCTCAATTTCAATTCAATATAGTTTCTCTTTTTTCATATTTTCTTCTCTTTAATTTCTTTTCCCGTTATTAAGTCGGAGCACTTTAGCATGTTTGGATCTCCGATAACTCATCTTAGACTCTTTCTAGTCTTCTAATTTTAATTATAGTTATTTTGTATATATTTTATAATATATGAACATATAATTATATACATATTTTTAACTTTTTTTAATAAATATTTAAGCTCCAAAATTTTACTTAAAATACTTTTTAAATTATTATGTATAAATATTAAGAAAAATGATTGTCTCAAATGTTACAATTGATAACCTTCCTATATATTAATAAGACTCCGCGTGCATATATGTCCCTACGAATTGTCACTCATTTGGAAAAAAAATTGAAACAATATTTGGAGTTCCTAGCATTTCTCAAATTAGCAATCATGTTTGAATTTTTAAGCATCAATTTGATCAAATTTTATTTGAAAATTATTATTCTTTTATAATTTAAAAAATTATAAATTAAATATATTTTTTAATTTTTTATTATATAATATATATAACTTTCAATCAAAATTTGATTTATTTAACCAGAATAATTGATTTGAAAGGATGAATATATTGATGTATAAAAATCAAAATCACAAAAAAATACATATGAAAGGATCGTTAGTTTATCAATTACTGTAATTAATTTATTTGTACATAAAGTCAATTTACAACATACAATGTATATACAGTTAAAACTGCATAAAATAAAATAATTAAATAACCAAAATCAACCCAAGAACAATATTTATAACATGAATAAACTTGCACTGATTATATATATATATATATATTTATAAATAACTTGAAAAAAACCTAAAAAATCAACTGAGAAGAAAATGTTACGGAATGTTTGGTGAAGCTCTATTTCTCATCCTCTCCTACCAAGAAATATAAAACCTCCTGGTTCCAGCCAGACATCCATCCAAACGCAGCCCAAGAAAAATACAGCAATAATCCAAGTGCAACACAGAGAGGGACATAAACAAACAGTTACATTATTCACATTTTCTTGTCTTGCCTCTTCTTTAATTCCCAACCTTTCAACTTGAAACTAAAAGCTCTCAACCCAATTATACATACACACCTTTACATATTTATAACATCTCACATTTTATCATCCCCATCTACACTTCTTGATTTTCTCAAAAAGATTAAATCTTTAAGGCCCTTCATTATTTTCATTTATAGTACTAGTTGGATAACACTAGAGATCATCGAAAGTTTAGATCTCTTACTTAGTTGAGCGGTGAAATTTAGGAAAAAGATCCCTCTTTTTTGTCAACTGTTACTATCACATATTTGGGTTTCTTTATATGTATGTATAGTTTTGGTTATTCAACTCATTTCTTGATCTAGAAAGATTTGATTTTTATCATCTGGGTTGGTGTTATTTTGAGCTTTGGGATCTATAAGCTTGTTTATTTGGAGTTTTTGATTGTTGTTGTGGTGGAGATTTATGCTTTGCTAGAGATATGCAGCCTGGTCAGAGTAAAAAGGTAAATCTCAAGTGTTTTAGTGTTTGGGTTTAGTGTGTGTGTGTGTATTTTGTAATAGTTGAGGTATTTGGCACATGATTTGTATTTTTATTTGAAGAAAATTTGACGGGTTATGTGCTTTTTAAGCAGTTTGTTAAATTTTTAGTTTGTATTGTTAAATGCATTGTACTTGCAGAAAATGGTTTACTTGCAGAAAATGGTGTAGTCTCTGATCTATGGATTGATTTTTTGTGATTTAAGGATTTATTCAACTGCTCAAGTCCACTGGCTGTTCCCGTGTCGTCGTGTTTGCCAGTTGTAGGAGTCTGGACTTTGTATAGATCCTTAGTGTAGAATCCTGACAGTCTCAGAGTCTGGCTAGATATCTTATTTCTTAATGCACTAGGATGATGAATATATTCTTACTTGACTTGGTGAAATGATGTGAGTTGATAGAGTAAATAGTAATGACTAATAATTTATATTGCGGCTTCACATAGTTTGTAAGTAATTAGCTCAAAATGCATCAGTGGCGGAACTTGAAACATAATTTGGTGTTGGTGGGGGACGGGGGAGGGTGATAACATATACACAAACAGACAAACTGCGGTGATCTCCCTCTCCCCCTGCAGGCATCAACTAAGCTTTGGCAGTGATATGTTGTAATGCCTGTTTAATATATCTTGGTCTATTTAGAGATGGTACCGGGAAGTGGGATTCCTAATGACTAACAAAAGTGTAACATCTCTTTGTGGCACTTTAGCCAAAAAAATTAGAAGAGTTATTAACTCTCTGTGAATCCTAAATATAATATATTCATCTTGTTTTAAAGAAAGTCTCTCATTATTCATTCGAGTGCTGCTTGATTAGAGTATTAAACATAATTTGACAACTGTGGTTAATTATCAATGAAATGCTGGAATTTTTGTTATACTAATTTACATGTATTCAGATATTTGAATACATCGCACAGTTTTTATAACATAAAATCCATGACATGATGTAGCAGGGATCTGCAGATGTAGATTTTTTCACGGAATATGGAGAGGGAAACAGGTACAAAATAGAGGAAGTAATTGGTAAAGGAAGCTATGGTGTTGTGTGCTCTGCATATGATACCCATCTTGGGGAGAAAGTCGCCATTAAAAAAATCAATGATATTTTTGAACATGTTTCTGATGCCACACGTATTCTTCGTGAAATTAAGCTACTTAGACTCCTACGGCATCCGGACATAGTGGAAATAAAACACATCTTGTTGCCCCCTTCTAGAAGGGAATTTAAAGACATATATGTAGTTTTTGAACTAATGGAATCTGATTTACACCAAGTCATTAAAGCAAATGATGATCTGACCCCAGAGCATTATCAGTTCTTCCTTTATCAGCTGCTTCGAGGCCTAAAGTACATACATACAGGTGATCTGTTGCTACACTCTTGAATACCAACTCAAAGTATTTTCTGTACTTGGTGAATGTGTCTGGTTTTGATTTTTTTAATCTCTGCAGCAAATGTCTTTCATCGGGATTTAAAACCTAAAAACATCTTGGCAAATGCTGATTGCAAATTAAAGATCTGTGACTTTGGACTTGCACGAGTAGCTTTCAATGATACCCCTACTGCAATATTTTGGACGGTGTGTTTGTAAACAAATTGCAATTATTCAGTTTTTGTGTGGAATCATAGTATCAGGGACTGTGATATATAAATTATTTTCCATCCACGCTTGTTCAGATGATCATTTTCTTTCTGATATGTTTAGGATTACGTTGCAACAAGATGGTACAGAGCTCCTGAATTGTGCGGATCCTTCTTCTCTAAGGTAATGTAAATTACCTTTTTAACCTGTACGGTGCTATAAACCAATAAATTATAAAACATTGTTAAAAGCCATATACAGTTATACACATAATGTTGTGATTGTTTGATTAGTGTCAACTTAACATATCTACTCTGTTGTTATATACAGTACACACCTGCAATAGACATCTGGAGCATTGGTTGCATATTTGCTGAACTTTTGACTGGAAAACCCCTCTTTCCAGGGAAAAATGTTGTCCATCAGTTGGACATTATGACTGATTTTCTAGGAACTCCATCTCCTGAAGCCATAGCTAGGGTAGGCCTATGTTCTTAAATATTATTTGTATTTTTAGAAGGGGTTTTTACTATTCTATTGCATGTTTCATAAATGCTGCCTGTGCTCATGTGCTCAGATATCTTCTTTGTCTACAGATACGAAATGAGAAAGCAAGGAGATATTTAAGCAGCATGAGGAGAAAGAGGCCTGTTCCTTTCTCCCAAAAGTTCCCAAATGCAGATCCCCTGGCGCTTCGCTTGTTAGAAAGAATGCTTGCATTTGAACCCAAAGATAGACCTTCAGCTGAAGAGGTAAAAATTTATCAAATTAAATTTCTCGCAGGATATGAAGTGACCAGTGCTTTATACAACCATATGGTGTTTTGGTTGTCCAGGCTCTTTCAGATCCGTATTTCAAGAACTTAGCCAAGGTTGAGAGAGAACCTGCTGCTCAACCAGTTACAAAAATGGAATTTGAATTTGAAAGGAGGAGGATAACAAAGGAAGATGTACGAGAACTAATCTACCGGGAGATTCTTGAATATCATCCAAAGATGTTGAAGGAATTCTTGGAGGGTTCAGAGCCTACAGGATTCATGTATCCAAGGTGGTGTGTAGAAATATAGATGCATATTATCAACAGTATCATATCATTTTCTTTTAAATTTCACTTTCTTTAGTTGTAATACAACTTCCACTAGACGACATCTTTTGGTCGTAGTTGAAATATTCTTGCGCTAGCCGCTAGGTGAACATACACCAGATGACCTGAAAATAACCCTAGTGATCTAAAACACTTGATTCGGTGTTGACGCTGTGGGTAAAGTCTCATCAGCTATATTTTGCAAGAACAAGCTAATCTCGTTGGCTATGTGATTGATTGATGTCATGTGCCCTCACACTTATCTTTGACCGTAGGTAAGAAAACAGAACCAAATATAACCATATATGTGCCACTTGAAGTAGGATCTATGAGGTTGAGATGTACGCAAACCTCACACTATTCCTATCGTAGTAGTAAAGATAGTATTATTATGGAATCCTCGTTGGCTATGTGATTGATTGATGTCATGTGCCCTCACACTTATCTTTGACCGTAGGTAAGAAAACAGAACCAAATATAACCATATATGTGCCACTTGAAGTAGGATCTATGAGGTTGAGATGTACGCAAACCTCACACTATTCCTATCGTAGTAGTAAAGAGAGTATTCTTATGGAATCCTCGTTGGCTATGTGATTGATTGATGTCATGTGCCCTCACACTTATCTTTGACCGTAGGTAAGAAAACAGAACCAAATATAACCATATATGTGCCACTTGAAGTAGGATCTAAGAGGGTGAGATGTACGCAGACCTCACACTATTCCTATCGTAGTAGTAAAGAGAGTGTTCTTATGACCCCCCCCCCCCCCCCAAAAAAAAAAAATTTTGTTACCTTAACCAATTGTTCAAATTGTTGTAAAGAGGTATATACCTGAAGGTTGAATAAGCTATCATTGACTTTTAGTATTGAATAATTGCTACGCTGGGAAAGTTGTGCATACAATGATTTGTGGTAAAAATGAAACTTTAGTATTCTCAATATCAAACCCCCACTTCTATGGAGATTGTACTCTGAGAAACTTTGGCTAGTTTTTAACTGCCGATTCTTATTGAACTAGTTGGCTGTTATAGTCATACAATGCCAGTTACTACATTCTGAACATCTGTAAACTGGCAGTTATTTTTGCTCTATGATGACTATGCCTGCAGAAATTAAAGCAAGCTACATATGTAAATGCTTTACCGTGGTGAAAATTCCTTAATTAGTAATGAATCAAAGGTATAGTATATGGCTTTAACATCGTCTGATAAGGGCATAAATATTTGTACCATATATAATTTCGAACTCCAATTCAACAACTTTTGCAATTATGATCTTATGGCATATTTATCATTTTTGTAAAGAGTCTAAAGACATAAATGTGGCACATCGTCCAACACCTAGCAAAGGGTCTGTTTTATTAATTAGAATAGTAGGTTGGACCATATATTACCAGCAAATTGCAACTTGATCACTATATATCTTTCTCCAAAGTACAGTTGATAATATTTTGTTTTCATTTTTCAAGTGCAGTGCTGTTGACCAATTCAAGAAGCAATTTGCTTATCTTGAGGAGCATTATGGAAAGGGTGGTACTGTGGCGCCACCTGAACGGCAGCATGCGTCATTGCCTAGGTATTCTAAATTTCTACAGCTTGATCTGTTTTTTTCCTTTCTTTTTGCTTCCTTATTTCTCACTTCTCGTAGATTACAAAATTTGTTTTCCATATTTGCTGATAGAAGCTTTCATGCAGGCAACGTATGCAATATTCCAATGATTCAGCACGTAGCGTTGCTGAAGTATCAAATGATCTTTCCAAATGTTCCATTAAAGATGCTGAGAGGTCACATACGGACAAGACTTCTAGCATCCCAGTAACAAGACCACCAATTCAAGTGCCTCAAAATATTCAAGGTGCCAATTGTTTAGCTGCTTCTTTATTTCATGGCAGCATCATGCAACTGTTCACACCTACGCATAATTTGTTTTCCATACATGCTTGCCAGACCTTTTTCTGTGCATTTCAAGTTCTCTAAATTTGGAAATTCATCTCAATTTACAAGAGACAGATGTCAGTTGTGAGATCTGGGCTTTTTCACATATTTCTTCGAAAGTGGTGATATGGTGAGAATTAATATGTTTAAAAGATGATAGAGGCTGTCAGGAAGCCACATGCAAAATAATAATAATAAACAACACCCCTTTGCCAGCCATATTATTATCTTTTACTCAAGTTATAATGCTTACGTGACATAATGATAATTTAAAACTTTACATGCTACAATTTTCAATAGTCATTTGCATTATATTAAAGATTTTACATGCTAATTTTTTTTTTTATGGTCATTTGCATTATATTGAAAATGATTGCATCATTATACTAAATGTGCCTTCTACAGCAGGAGCTGCTGCAAGGCCTGGGAAAGTTGTGGGTTCTGTCTTGCGGTACAACAATTGTGGAGCTGCAGCTGCAGCCACAGAGTCTCTTGAACATCGACGAAGCGTTAGGAGTCCTGCTGTTCCCACTCAATATGCTGTTCCTAGCTCTTCTTACCCTAGAAGGAACCCAGGTTGTAAAAACGAAAAGGTAGAGGATACTATTGAAGGATCTAATGGTTTGCAGCCAAAACCTGTATTCACAGCAACAAGAAAAGTGGCTGCTGCTCAAGGTGTACCCGGAAATCAGTGGTATTGACAAAAACCGTCTTCTCATCCTGGAAGATGGTGGTCACCTCACATTGCAATGCTTCAGTGAGAATAAGCCACAACTGTGAGAAATCAATCGCTGTAAAATTGACACTGGAAAAGTTACAGTACCCTCGCCTAAGGAAGCAAGTGGTTGGAAAATGCATGATCACCCGATGTGTCTTGGTAATAACCCCTATATACCGATTCTCACTGCAGTTGGTCTGTGCCGATTCAGATGGAAAGGTTTGATATTTATATATGGACAACATTAAAATAGAAAGAACACGGTATTTCAACATTGTGTTAGCTTCACATGATTTGGCAAGATTGAAGCAAACTGTAGTAATTTGCCATAACATAGAACTAATCAGGTCATCTGGTGTAGGCCACTCTGTGCTTTTAATTAGTGATCCCAACTTAGTATTTGTTACTTGTTTATGATGTCTGGATACTTCATTGACTAGCAATTAGTAGCTTGTGTAAAATAATATTGCAAATTTGCAATGTTTATCAAACTATAAGTAACTTGTTCCCTTTAAAGTTTAAATATATCTTTTTGGTCATTCACTGAAGCTTCTCCGACGAAGCATCAGTTGTATGGGAAAGTTAACTAAGCGATTAAGTAAATCATAGATGTGGCTCCCGGAAAATGTGATCCGATGTTTGACAATTAAAAGTCATAGGTGAAAAAGTAAAATGTTACTGTAATATTTACTTAAGAAAAGTGGTAAAATTAAAGAAAGATTAATACTGTAATAATACTTTTCAAAACTTAAAAGCTGATGCAATGATGCTTTTAGCGAGAAAGCTGCACATTCACCTGAATACTAATGTTACTTTTACTGTATTAAGGAAGCTGCATATCTGCTTTTAGCTGGAGTGACCTGGAGAAGCTTTTAGAATTCGGGAAAACAAGGTCGGCACGAGCTCTAAGAATAATTAGAACAGTTTCACTATACTTATATTATATGCATGATTTTACTAATTGTTTATCACAAATTCACCAGGCCTATCCGAGGCTAATTTGATACTCCCTCCGTCCCTCCTAAATAATTGTCCATAAATAGTTGTCTATTTTAACTTTTTTTTTCCTGGTAAAATTGACTATTTTTTGACTAAAAATTAAAAATTATTTTTTTATAATTTTAAAAAACTAAAAAATACATTTTAAAATAAATTATATATACTTTTTAACAACATAATTTTTTTTTCCAATTATATATTATATTTAAATTGTAGTTAAAGATGGATCAATTTGACCGCACTGAAAACAAAATGGACAATTAAAAGGGGACGGATGGAGTATATTCCTGTATGTATTTCATTGGAATCAGAGTTAAAAGATACTGTATAAATAGCAAACAATTATTGATAATTAAGGCTAGTAAACACACAAATTGTGCAACAAGGCTTAACAGCAAATACCATTGGTTAAAGACAAAGGCCCCTAAACCAACAATGTAACAAATATTAATTAGAATCCCTGGTAAAATAATGCAAGAAAAGACAATGAAACAAAGGTAAAAAGACAACCCTTGATATCGGCATACCAGCTAAAGGTTCCGGCTGAAAGCCATTAATGGTATATATAATTGATAAGCTTTTTATACAATGCAAAAAAATATTACGTTCCAGAAATTACAATCATTGCTGGATAACAAATGCAGGCTGATTTGATCCTTATTTGCTCAGTATAATCTTTGTTTCACTCGCCTACAATTCATATCAGCGCCATCAAGGGAATCTTCATTCCCATGACCATAAGAGATGACAGAATGTTCACTGACCCTTGCTACACACAGCAACAACTCGGAGATGACAGAAGGGCAACTCTGCTTTAAGTAATCAAATCCATCTGTTTGCATTACCGCTGAAATAAAGCAAAATAACATCTTCTTGTTTAGCATGTCATGCGTCTACACTCTACACTCTACTGTTAATAAGACAACTCAAAAAAATTTATTATATAGACTGCAGAAACTTGACAGAAAAAATGAAATGAAAAACTGGCAAGTAAAAAATGAAGAAAAAGAATGTTTTGGAGAGAGTGTAAAAAATGATGGCGTGCAAATTTCTTTGATGAGATTTAAATAGAAAATGAGCAGGATGGAAAATGAAGCATTCATCCTCAAATCGGTGGGTCTGGGCTTTTAATTCAAACTGCTAGCAACAAAATGGAAGAAGGCGTGAAATTTATAGATGATTACCTATAAAAGAGTACAAATTTCATACCACTCCTTCCAACCAGACAGAAAAATAGAATATGAAGAGTGATAGTAGGTAGGGGGTCACAATAGGGAGTTGTGAATAAAACCACAGATTATATTGGAACAACCCGAAAGCTGCAGGTAATGCATATAAGAGCACATGTTCCATGTATATTTTTTGTTATTCTCACACAGAATTGGTTGATGTGAATCAATACAAGTACATTCTCAAATTCCAACCATGACAATGTCAACAAACAGATAACAGAAAAACATCTTTTCAGAAGTTACTATGCGAGTCTCTAAAAGCAATAAGACTTAAAATCTCACCTTTCAAATTTTTGGGAAGGGCAATAAATTTGAGACACAGAGACTTTAGCTGCAAACAATGATGCTGATCTGCCAAAGCTAAAGTCGTGGCTACAGTATTAATGGCAACATCCTCACAAAGCTTAGCTTCACAGAGTGATATAAGCCTCACAAGCCCATATCTGTCTGCTGCTGCTAGCAGATGCTGAGCCATCAGAGAAGAAGCCCATTTGGAACTTAGATCACCAAGATCTTCCATGTCAGGCAGAGAATCCCAGTATATGAAATGGAGTAATGCCTACCAAATCATCAGATAAGTTAAACAAATTTGTGTTTCTGCAACATATGGTAAACAATTTGACATATTTGTTATTTGGGATTCAAATATTTTATGCTTTTTCAGTGTTAATAAACAAAAGTAAAATTTAATCTCATTTGTGAACGCAAGTGAGAAAAACCGACAAGCTCGCGAACAATTAATTTCCTAACGAACCAAGCCTAAAAAAACTTTTTTGACTCAATCGAAGCTCAAGTTCGGCAATTTTATAACGAGCCAAACACGGTCAGATCAGAACTCGACTGGACCATCACTTTTTTTTCCAACAAAAAGTCACATATATCATGAGAAAAACTCGCTCTACCTAATTATGATCTTTCCGATTCTTTTCCCCTTTCAAAACTTACAAACACATTTGAAAATGGCAACCAAAAATCATGGCTATCTCCTACGCACAGGAATAATAGGAGATTTTGACATGAATAAATATTTCAGTTACAAAGACCTGAATTTCTATAAACCATGTGTAATTAATCATTACGAGGGGAAAAGAGACATTAAAACACCTATACAATTTGATTTATGAAGAAGATACATAATTTCTACAATCTTGAACACAAGATTAATTCTACTATACATTCATTTTAGTCCTGTCAGAATTCACTGAAACCTCGTTCTACCATAAGCAGACTAATTATCAAAATACGTTTAAGTTTAAGTTAACACCAATACCAACACGATTAAGACCAGGAAAACAGTTCTTGTGGACAATCGGCTATTAGCAGCACATACAGTGATCATCCGTACTTAAACATTAAATTTTACTAACCTTAAAAACTGAAGCTTCCATTTCCTCAATTTTAATACATTCTGTGTCTCTGTCTTTCATTGGACCAAAAAGTTGAGCCTTGAAAACAGGGGAACGTGCAGCAAGAACCAGCTTGTGAGCTGCGAAGAATTCCCCATCAACCTCAATATTCAAGTCAGCTCCATCTCCATATTCTAAGAGCTGCCCAAAATGCTGACCAATATCCGATGGTGGTGCTGATGTAGAGTAAATCTTGGGACCCTCTGTATGTGATTTAACAACCCCAACAGTACATTTAACCAAGAGGCAATCATTTTTAAGGTAATCCGATGTTTCCAGAGCAGTTCTTTTAAGGAAACGTTTATAACCCCTGCACAATGCAAGAAAATGATACAAGGACATTATAGATTGTTGTCAAACAATTATTCAATAAAACCCTTTAATGGCCAAATGCCAATTGCTTACTATATAAATTGGCAACTGAAGTCACGTTGAAGAACTACACAGATGCTGGGAAATACATGAACAGTTATAATTTTCCACAATATCCAGGTAGGCCAAGTTAAATATGACAAAGGAAGCACCACACTGACAATCTAGTGAAATAACACAGGGATTATTCTCATAAAAAAAATTACTTGCAACTAACCAAAAGACTATTGAAAGAAAATGATCCATTCTATCCTCTAGTAAAAACGCAAACACATTTATATGAACAAAGATTAGAGAAATCGGAAAAAACAGTAGAACAGACATAAACTCTATTGAGTGTTTCAAAGCATGTGTGGCTTAGATTATAAGCTGACCGGTCAAAACATTAGGGATCTCAGTAAGGCGGGTTTGGGCAGGAGATCTTAATCCCCACACCCACCCCGCATATTGGGCTATTGACTATACCTGCCAAGTACACGTAGCATATTTGCTCCATAAATAGCTAATAATTACAAAATTATTTTTTTTACTACCAAAAGAGAGACTCCAATTTGGGCAGGTAGTGAGAAACTGGAAATTGAAAGACATCTGGCCCAATTTACCTCAAAAATCGCAAACTACACTCTCCTCACAAAAAGATCTTCATGATTATAGTGAAAACAACGATTAAACCTCAAAATTCTGATTTTTACAGAATTTTGGATTAAAAGAAAATTAGACTAATGCAATTTAGCCCATCACCTACATACGGACTTTTATCGTTCTTACATAACAAGATACCTATTCATGCTAATCAGTGAGTAACAAACAAATCCAAAACTACAACAAAACCAAATAATTCTAAACAGGAGCTCTTAACCCATTGTATGTACTCATCACATACATCACACAATACTACTCAACTGAAATGCCCCAGCTCCAAAACAATGTCACACATTATAAAGTGTCGAGGCTCACACATATATACTTCTACAAGTATCATATCTAGCTAATATTCAGCAAAACAAAAATTAAACACAATAGCACTAAAAATCACACAAAAAGCAATTCAAAACTAATGCAAGCTTACGAATTTATGACTACAACAAACACAATTATCACAATTTGTCGTTTAAACATATAAAGCTTCAAAATTTCGTAAATTACCACATGCTTCCGCGATATTTAAGTGTATACGGACCACTATCCAAAACTCTCCCGAAATGCGAATGCACCTTATGCCTCTCATTTCCACTCTGATCCATCAAACTCAACTCAAACAACGCCCTCACATCGGTCCCTTCACTCGCCAACGCAATGAACAACGACACGTAGCTGGAATTATCCTCAATACTCTTTCCGTCGGGGTAAAAATAAATGGCCCAGCAATGGCCACCCACCATGAACGTATCGGAGGCAATGTACTTTCCGATACCCATGCCTTTGGACAAGGCGTAACCAGAGATTTTGAAGTCGTGAGAGCCGTTGGTTGTGTCGGTGAGGGAGGTGGATGTGGAGGGGGATTGGGATCGGGGGTGGATTGAAACCCTAGATATGTTCATAATTGGGGGGAGTACGGTTTGTGTGAAATTGAGGAATTAGGGTTTTGAAAGGTTGGAGCTTTGGGTTTTAAGGGGTTTCTGGTAGGGAGAGAGAGAGAGAGAGATTAGAGGTTGAATTCAGAGAGAGAGAGAGATCAGAGTTTGAATTCAGAGAGAGAGGGAGATTAGAGTATGTATTGGGAGAGAGAGAGATAGAGAGAGAGATAGAGAGAGAGGGAGATTAGAGTATGTATTGAGAGAGAGAGAGAGAGAGAGGAGTTGAGTATGATAATGGCTGTTTGGTAGAAAGTGTTGGGTTCCAACTTCAACGGTAGAGTTTTACCTTTTTCCCTGTGCAAAACGTTCTCTTTAGTTGCTTGATTTGAACATCTTGAAATTTATATTTGATGACCTATTTTATATTTATATGTAAAAATATATTTATAGGAGTTGTCATAGAAAAAGAATAAATTTAATATTCATGAAATTTGAAAGTATAATAATTGAGTAAATTTGTTTTTTTTAGCTAAGCCATTGAGTAAATTTGTATTTATCCACAAATTTTTCAAAAAATAAAATTTTAATCTTGACATTTTTTTCTGGTGTGATAAGTTAGAGGACTTGTTATATGAGGTGCTGTTAAGACTAGGATTTACTTGGATTCAAGTCTGTTTCAAAATCATGGTTTTCTCTTATTTCAAGCCATCATTTCGTCAATTCTCACTTCCATGGCACAACTACAAGTGCTGCAGATGATTATGAATAGTGTATAGAGACCACATTCAAGCTCAAGAACTTTAGTATCTTCTCTGAAGTACTTGTTCAGAGTCAAATTCATAAACATGCGAACATTTGGCTTTCTGTGTGGCACAGGATGGAATGGTACGTGGCATTCCATCTAAACAAAGAGGTGTTGTTTGTGATGTTAAGTTCCGAGTTGATGATACTTTTTAAGCTCGCATCACTAACTTCCAAGATTCTATTGCTGTCATCCTTACCTTATGCATGAGGAAAATCTTACTAATGGTAAGATTAAACTGACATTAGATGATGAAACATTCCTTCGTGGTGGTGGAGTTAAGGCATCGTGCACTAATATGCTCAACGTCGATGTTGGTAAACCGTTGCTATTTTCCAGAGGGTAATTTCAACAATGTTGAATTCTAGCTAGGAGGTGAATTTGGTGAACAATTATTGTGCAACTCCGACACAGAAATTGCCAGATATGTCCGAACTCTATGAAGTTTTCAAATATATGGTGAAAGAAAGTACCGACTGATGGAGAAGTTGAAGATGATCATGGTGCAACATCGACTTGAAGCAAAAGTGCTAGCCACTCGGGATGTGGAAGAAATATTGGAGATGATTATGTTTGAATGGGCTACTGATGACTTGTTAGTTCTTGTTTTGGCTTGTAATACTATTTACTTGTTATGTTTAAGACCGAGGCTCCGTTTGGGATTAAACTGCTGTACTGTGAGAAAAAGTGTCCGTGGAAAAAGTGTTGTAAGAAAAATTTGATGATTGTTTGGTAAATTTTTTTATTTATACATATTTTGATATAATATAAAAAATTAATTTTTTTTGGGAGGTTTGATATTGAAACTTCCAGTTATTTGAGGCAAAAGTTGAAAAACAGTTTTTTTCAAAAGTATAAGAGATATGCTTTCTCTAACAGCAGCTTTTTTGGCGCTATTGATGTCACTTTTCTAGCCGCTGTTGATGTCTGTAACAACAATTACAAACGGGTATTCACCGTATTTTACTGCTATTCACTGGAGCTCGAATAGTGTAATAAATAACAAGTTTTCACATGCCACTCGTTAAAAATTAATGCCAATATCAGATGTATAGAGATATTGGTAGATTTATCAAACTGGAGAGATACACAAGACGAGGAGATCACGCAATTAGCAACAGTTATCTCGTCGAGACTAACAGGTAGAAAAATATAACTTCAACTGGTATACCAGGTGATATGGAATCACCTTCTCTTTACCAATAGAAGCTCACCTGGGCCCTGGTCCATCTGGTGTAATTTTGAAAAGGAAATCGTATTCAACAACGAAGAATATCGTTTTTGGAAATTTATCCTCCTGGGACAACTCTTAAAGAAATTTGCTCGTAAGCCAAGACCATGATAACTGTGGAAGTAGAATATAAGGGGACTGTTATAAGAATTCATAGATTATACACAGGCAGATGACAGGTGATTGAGGGATTATTAATTTTTCGCCTTACTAAAAATTGGGAGTAAAATGATCTCTGCTAGACTGCTAGTGCTATTAATGCTTGTGATTACTACAAATGCCATGGCCAAATACCTCTACAAAAATTTCAGTGGTATTTTGACAGGCGAACATTAGAGAGAGATTAATATATGGAGACAAACAACCTATGCTACAGAAACTATGCATTGAGATTTTAACTAGTCCAGATGATTTTTCAAGTAATTTTTCTAAGATCTTCTCTATAAATTGCAGCAGGAGAGGCACTATTACTGCTAGCACTGGTAAACAATAACTGTCATCATATTTCTAAAGCTGAAGGTACTCAAGAGCTTGTTGGAGTCGAAATGTTCCATTACTCTGTTTACATGCAGAAAAGAGATTCCTAATTTGTGCATCTACAGTGGGTTACATTGTTCTGAACAAAGTGGGGAGACTACTACTGCAACACCTGCTGTGCAACTTGCATCTTTTAAGGCTGTATGCATATTCCTCTTATTTTAATCTCAACTATAATACTAATATCAAAAATTTCCCTCTTTCAGTTAGAGAAATAAGGAGAAGGTAAACTAACCAACGACTTTATTCCCAATCTAAAAACAAGTTTAAACATTCTTATACAAATAGCTGAAGAAAATTACTCGGTGCCATTTATACGTATGAGCCTGCAACGACAAAACATATTCCAGAACGAAAGAAATGAATCTGCTCTAGTAATGAATAGAAACTTTCTTTCACGACCTAATTTAGATAAATGGAACAATAAATAAAATTAACTACTAGAACAGCCAAAGCTTCCACTGAAAGAAGCACCTGGTCATGATAACATGGCAATACTCATGAAAAGTGCACCATGTTCACCTTTGTTTTAGCTCTAAAAACATTGACTATGACAAGGGACAATGTCCAACATCTATTGTAGTACTTTCGAAACCACCCCTGCACCAACAGTTCTACCGCCTTCTCTTAAAGCAAATCTCTGTCCTGTTTATCCACAATATTCCAAAATAAATTAAAATAGGCATGTGGTCTTTCAATCAATAAAATATACAGCCTTTAATCTACAAAAAAAAATTATGCAACATGGCCAAAATTTAATTGTGTGGTCTATGCTTAAGCAAAAACTTATACTTTCATCTTTGTCAAGAAATCTTTGGTGCAGTCAAATAGTGGATAATTTAAAATACCATTCTAGCAGATAATACCAGTTCTTGTCGTGCCTGTAGCAATAGCTTATGCAGAGTGTGTAAAACATGTATCATATATATGTTAAGCAGTAATGTGTGTCAGTATTTAAATAACACAGATGTATTATTAATGTTGCTTTACAGAGTATATGAGAGAATATAAGTCGTTACTTATAAATAGTGCAAATGAAAAAAGATACAATTTTTCTGTCCAACAAACCTGTTTCAAGGGGTACTGGTGATATCAACTCAAAAATTGCAGTTACATTATCACCAGGCATCACCATCTTAACGTTTTCAGGCAATTCGACCTTTCCAGTAACATCTGCAGTTCTCAAATAGAACTGAGGCCTATAATTTGAGAAAAATGAGGTATGGCGACCACCTTCATCTTTCGTAAGTACATAAATCTCCGCTTCAAACCGTTTAGATGTTTTTAAGATGCCGGGCTTTGAGATTACCTGTATAGGCACAAAAGATATACAATGTTAAGCCGTCTATACAGAAAATATATAAAGGTAAGCCTTGGATGAGCCACAACTACATGTGCTCCATGAACAAGCCACAATTTGAGTTAACATAAAACCAATCATCTCACCTGGCCACGCTGTACATCATCACGTTTTAAACCTCGCAGAAGAAGACCTACATTGTCGCCAGCCTAAAAGATAGGAAATTATAGTATAAGTTGGTCTCTATGTGGAAATACTTCAAGAGGTTGTCTGAAAATAGTATTCTACCTGTCCACTGTCCAAGATTTTCTTAAACATCTCAACACCAGTCACTGTAGTCTTAACTGGACCACCCTACAACAGACGGACAATACAGATAAAATGAATAAAATGGAAACCCTAATAAAATGAGAAGTTTGAGAGGGTGGGGGAGTAAAAAAGGCAAATGCATGCTTCGCTTTCTATTACATAATATGAGAAATGTTCATATATACCTGCTTAAGTCCCAAAATCTCAACCTCCTCTCCAACTTTGACTGTTCCCTGCTCAATACGTCCAGTGACAACAGTTCCACGCCCCTTTTTTACATATATAATAAGAGAGGAAGGGAACAGGTTAAATCTTAAAACTAATAGCTTGACTTCAGTCCAACTTTGAGCAAACAACATAAACATAATCACTCACCCATAACAAAATCAACTACTGCACATAGAGGGTAATGTTTCATCTTCATAGACACAATGTAATGAATTTTAAGAAATGTAAATGTACAAAGTTATAGCTAAGTTCACTCTAGTTATCCCCCATCACTCTCCATTTCAATTGGTGGTCACTATAAAAGCAGTCCTCAGAGACAAAGTCTATCTCAGTTTAAAATTTAAGAAAATGGTCTCCTGAGATTTCTCCTTAATTTCAACATTGTCTTGATCTTTTATTAGATTCTGCATTTTCCTGAGATTTAGTCATACCCCTGGCGGGAATTTGTTTCCTTAAGTGAGTTTGGAGTTTGTTCCTATCACTTTTTCAGAGTATGCCCCATGTAAATTTCATAAATTTATATGCAGAATTTGGAGTATGCAGAGTTTGGAGTTTGTTCCTCTCACTTCTTAAGACAAAGTTGAGGATATGATATTTTTGATTGTTTTTCTATAAATTTCATTATATATGCATTTAATTTACCTATATGGAAGCAAACCTCATACTAAACATGCCTTTGTAAGATCTATATGAGAATTAAAGTAAAATCCTTTGAAACTCTGTCAGTTGTCAACAAAATACCCGGTGATAAAGAGAATAATGCACGCTAATTGTAAACTCAATATGCAAGAGAACGATTAGCAATATTTCCAAGTACCTGAATTGAGAATACATCTTCAATTGGCATTAAGAAAGGCTTGTCAAATTGGCGAACAGGATCAGTTATGTACTGGTCCACAGCTTCCATTAATTTTAGGATTGCTTTTTTTCCCAGGTCTTCATTTATTCCTTGTAAAGCAGACAAAGCCGAACCACGGACAATTGGAATTTCATCCCCAGGAAATTTATAGAAGTTTAGCAAGTCTGCAACATCATTCATAAGATTGTATGTTCATCTTAATGTACTTAAATAAGCAAAAACAGTACCCAAAAAATTATATCTAAACAGAATATACTGCAAGCTCTAACAACCATCTATACTTCTGCATACCACGGAGTTCCATCTCAACAAGCTCAAGTAGCTCTGGGTCATCAACTGCATCAACCTTATTGAGAAAGCACACCAAAGATGGCACACCAACCTGAATAATCTCAACAGTCAGTAACAGCACATTTGACCATCACAATATTTTATTTCTATGTTTCCACCATAAATAATTTGGGCACTAGCTAGTACTAGTGAGAAATATGAGGGTATCTTGTATGTTCTTCATAGACAAGCTAGCTACGAGCCAGTAATGAAAGGTTTCATACCTGACGAGCAAGTAAAATATGTTCCTTTGTTTGAGGCATTGGCCCATCTGGAGCTGATACAACAAGGATACCTCCATCCATTTGTGCCGCTCCAGTGATCATGTTCTACAATTTTAGAATAAGTAGCAGGTTCTTGAGAACTTGTAAGTAAACAATGCAAACAAAAAGACATTAATGAACCAACACATGGTATAGGCACCCAAAAGAAATGCAGCATGAGCAAATGGCGATATCTAAAAATTTTAGATAATAGAATTTGCTCTTCCCAGTTCTTAAGTTCTTGATAGCACCTGAGATCATTGGCTAGGACTGAAAATGTTATAAAACTAATACAACACAATCATCTCTATTGCTTAGCAATTTTTTTTTAGTCTCGATCTTTATATAAATTTGGTGGGAGGGGGCATTGAAAAATGATTGCAAACCATACTTTCACATAATCTGCATGCCCTGGACAATCAACATGTGCATAATGTCTCTTCTCTGTTTCATACTCCACATGGGCCTGATTTATCATGAAAAATAAAGAGTAAGACAAGGCATAAGTGGTAAGAAAAAATAAGCACAAGAAAAAAAAACATATTTATCGTAACTGTAGCAATAGTTATTCCCCGCTTCTTCTCTTCAGGAGCTTTATCAATCTCATCAAATGCAATAGCCTTGGCTTTTCCTTCTTCAGCAAGCACCTACATTCAAATTAATATATGCACAACTTTGTTACCATGTCATTTGTAGCGAACCATAAGTGCTCAGAGTACTAAAAACACCAATGCTCATACAGGTAAGCTCACTGGTGATATTTAATAATCATATTCAACAAAGCAAGTATGAAGAATCATATGCTGTAAACAATGAACCCGACCTTTGTTATTGCAGCAGTAAGTGTAGTTTTTCCATGATCAACATGGCCAATAGTACCGACATTGACATGAGGCTTCCTGATCAACCAAACAAAAACTTTGTGAGAAATGAGTTCCATATTGGTAACTTCCACATTAATAGATAATATATAATGAAACAATCAACACAAGTTATGAATAGATCGAAAAACAAGCCCTAATCATGTACATATAATTAAAAATATTCCAAAATAACATTTCTGATCATAACTCATCGTAATTTCACCCAGTAACATCTGATAACCAAACATAACATAACATAATATAAATAACTACATAAGAATACGAGATGAAACACATGCACAAGCAGTATAAAATTAATAAACAAACCCTAATAACATCCATGCATACTTTATTATTGTATTTTAAATATTGATTCAAATCGTAAAAAACATTAAATCTGTCATACGTTCGAGCAAAGGTGGCCATAGATCGGCACAAGGCGGTCACCGCCGCCGCATTTCCGTAATAGTCGGAGATGAAACAGCGAGTGGATCCGGCAACAACAGATAGCAGTTGGTTCGAGTTGCGGCTTCTCATTAAAAACGACGCCATTAAAAATGGTACGTAACACAATAGTTGTAGATGTGTGTTTATGTTATATTACGTAACATGTATAGAAAGCTCATGCAGAATGGTATGAGATATTTAACCAGGGTTTTAGTGGAGTGAGAGTCGGTATAAATTATTAGTAAAAATAGTTACTATATTATGGGCTTTTTTGTTGGGATCGAATTAACCACCCCCACCGACTTTGAAAATTAAGCCCAAAATAAATGTGTGTGTTGTGATTTTAGGTAGAATATAAATTAGGAGTCCTGGTCAATATTATTATCTTCACATCTATCGTTCATCCATCGGCTTATTTTTATATGCTTATCTTACCATAGATAAGAAATTTCATTTTTACCATATTCGATCGTGAGATTTATTTGTTGATGAAAATAAATCATAAAATTTTATTATCCGCATGCACTGCATAACTCAAAAAATTCTTTTGTTAGAGAGAGTATATAAGAGAAAATGAACATTCAAGAATTACTCTTGTAGACTCCAATATTTTGGGCTATATAGCGCGGTTAATTAAATGATCAAATCAGTGTCATTAAAGAACATTGCAAACAATAGAGAAGATGCAGACTCTGCAAATACAACAATTAAATCAATACAAATATATGAACTCAAGCTGTTTCTACTTTACACAACTTGGAAACTGGGCATACCACTGAAATTTAATGTGATTTACAAAAAACACGAACCTACAGAATTTCATTTTTCTATTTCTGCACAAGGCATGAATTACAACTATCAGCGCAACATAAGACCCTACGTGTTGATTTTTTTATTTTTTTTTAATATCAGTACCGTTTGCCATTATCTGCTTTTGAAGAAGTTGATATCCCAACGACGCAACAACCCATCCATGATATTGTTTGTCGGGTTTTTAACGACTGTAACAGTTACTTTTGTCCCGTCAGTCATATCAGTTCCGATGGAGTTTTGAAAGTTCATAAAATTATCACAGGGAGAACCTCCTGCTCTTCCCGATTCCTTTGAGACACTTTTTGTTGGAGTTGGGAAAGACGATGTACTAGAATCAGGATATTCAAGTTCAGATGTCATATCATTTCCAGAGGAAGATGAAATGGTGGTCGTGGCAGTTTCTGCAGCTGGGACCATACTATGCTCTCTACTGGAACTGGAAGCATCACTTACGTCATCTCTCCTTGAAGGTTCAGAGGGTTGACTGCTGACACTTGATTGCTGTTCTTCACTTTGTGGCTGTCTCATCTCTAGGTCTTTCACTGACTCAATTATTGCTTCCATAAACATCTAAAGCGTTCAAAATGTTGCCAAGTAAAGAACAATTAGGTATTTAAATGTTTCAAAGGGTATGTTTAATAACAAATAAACGAATTAGAAACTGTACCCTTTCTTCTTCATTGATCTTGCTTGGGATATCTGGCATGTCATCAAATGAGTACTCGAGGTAATCATCATCATCTACTGAGACTGATACATGAGGTCCATTGAGGTGACCATTAGAGACTTCGAAATTTATCATTTCAGAAGATGTTGAGCTCGGCTGAGTCAAACGAAATTTATCATTTGAAAAGAATAAGCAAATATGAATACTGGTGACAGAAACAGGCATGGGTTATGCTAATTTTATGCTGTTGAGTATGGATCAATGAACTACCAAAGCAATATCTAATATATAAACTTTCAAAGCTATATGGGCAATATTAATCTCACACCGATGAAAAGAAATGAACTAATATAAATGATAGAGTAAGCATAAAAAAAAATAAAGTATTGAGATGAAAGATAATAAATTAAGGAGATTCTCGAGCTGCAGATTGTTCATCTTTAGATGAAATATCACAAAGACCTGAATTGATCATACAAAGTAAGAAATTCTTCTCATAATCAAGGGATGTGATCTTGTAGAAAAAGATGCGTCAAACAGGTTCTATCATGCAGAGGCAGTATTTAATCTTTTTATCATGCAGAGGCAGTATTTAATCTTTTTAATTTGAATGATAAAAGTCATGTACCATGATTTAACACAGGACAAGAAAACAACTAACATGCCACCACATAGAGCACTTGTTTGATCATAAGGAACTTTGCTACTGCAGTTTCATTTAGGTATTACTGACCTCCCTTTTACTCGTAGGTCTTTTGGATCTTTGTTGATCAATGGCATCTTCAGTACTACTTGCTACTGTAGCTGTAATTAAAGATCAGAGAGTTACTAGAATATTCTTCTGATTTCATATAATCACTAAATCAACACAGAGAGTACTTGTTTCATGCCTGGGGGCACAGCTAAAGAATCAAGAGCATATTCTAAATCATGAGTGGCATTCCAGCTACCCTGTACAGGTAGTAGTAAATTATTATACTTTTGGCTTGTAGATACATGCACATCTTCTTAAAATGGAGACAGTAATAAATCAACTACTAACGATCTCTACCTTTCCAAAATAAACATCAGATGTATAAGAAAATGCAGGTCCAACTTCGTCCTTTGGAGGTTGCAAGACATTGTGGAAAAAGATATCGACAGAGTCAAAATAAAAGTGGGGACGAGGTGAGTTGTGATCACCCTCAAATTTGATGATGTTCTTGTCCCCCTGCCACAATCAAGTGTTAAGCTCAGGAACTCTTTTGGGGAAAACAAAAGGGTTCTTTCTCATTTCCGGTAAAATAACAATAATTAAAAATATATAGGAGCACTAGTGCAGTCATTTAGTAATTACTTTTGCATGTCTACTTCAGTAATATACAAAAACTCTAGACACTCATCTAGAATTTACTAGTGTAATAGGAAAATGCCACTTTTAAAACTGCAGGTATATTCTATTAACCTTCTTATTGGTCATTTATAGTTCTGAATCAACTAGAGGAAAAAATGTGTGTGACATGACCTTCGGCCACAAGAAATGGTATAGGTTGTTCAACAAGTACTGTTGTTACAGCGCCACGGCGTTTGCCATCACCATATTTATTTTTATAAACACATATATGTTCATCCTTTAACGTAAAATAACATATATACATAGGTTAAGGTTCTATGGGGACTTCCATTACATGGGAAACTTGGGAGACTTGGGAAACCATCTAATTTTTAGCATTTTCCTTAATGTTAGTGTGTTCCGCAATATGTTCTCCATAATATTATTTAACACATGTTTTGTAATTTGCTTTTTCATTATGTTCTTAAACATATGTTTTTGTAATATGTTCTCTCCTATGTCTAGTGCTACTATGATTTTATAGAACATACTTCAAATCTTTAACCATAATACGTCAACTAAACATCTAATCTTCGAACCTTAAAAATTGGCTGGGTCAAGTCGAATTGAAATTCAAAAGATTTGAAAACTAGGTTTCCCAAGTTCCCCAGCTAATAAGTAGTTCCTATTTGAACCATAACCTATATACATATATAAGCTTAATGTCAGAAGAGAAGCAAAGTTCTACTAAGAAACTGAGAACCTGCAAAAAACGACTAAAATTCAGTTTTCTTTTGCATCGATAACTTTCTTTTAACTGCATTTTCTTTTCAAATCAGCCAACTATAGTAGAGTTCTTATGTTCTCGTGCTAAATTGTTTCCCCATCAAATCAATAATATAAATTTAAATAAAACTTTGTTAATCTATTGTAAGAAGGAATTTTTAAAGTTTCAAAATATTAATCAATAATTTTTATTTATAAGTCAAATGAGACAAAAAAATATGGGATAGAGGGAGTATATGCTTACCACATAGGCATCAAAGACGCGATCACAATGATGAGGTTGAATGAAATCGTCATCAATGGCATGTCCTAATAAAACTGGAACAAAGGAAGACTTTGCAAACTGCAATAAGAATAGCTATGCTCAGTCCAACAATGAACAAATATCAATTTCGGATACTCAGACAAGGATAAATAATCATGGTAAAAACAAGGTTCTCTCTATTCAAGATAGGAATAAGCTTCTATTTAAAAGTTGAAGCAAACCTTGATAGTGCTTAGTTTCTCTATGTCAAATTTTGCCCTCTTCAGAATTGCTTTTCGCATATACTGGATTGCTAACTTGATCTATAAGGTACAAATAAAAAACAAATAAAAAAACATTATGAATAACTTAAATTAGGGAGAAAATACTTAAGTTTCTTTCAAATCCTATTTTTTTGGCACCCAAACACCAGAAGAGAAAGCAGAAAAGAACAAGTTCTGAATGTACTCACGGTAAACCTGGGGAGGCGAACTTTGTAGTTATCCACAAGTTCCATCATCAGATTAACCAAATCGGAGAAAGGACTGTCAAGAACCATTCCTGCAATGGAAGGATCCTCAGCTCCATACATTAAGCTGGCAGGAACAATATTTAAAGTCAGGCATGCATAAATCTCTGTGATGTACATGTAACAGAATTAGCTAGAGCGCGTGACACCCAATAAAAAACTAAAGCCAACTAGATGTAAAAATTTATTTAGAGAAGCTACAATTAGCAATTATAATAACGATGTTTCTCAGCAGAAATGCATATGTACCTTAATGAAATATGGGCACAAAATGATATTCCGCTGAGTTTTATATTTTCACACCGTATTACTCGAAATCAGGTACTGAGTGTCGGAGTAACATAGCTACCCATGTTATATTTGAAAAGTGCGGTTTTATTTTACGAAGACATTAAGTATCTATTTCAGGACAGCTTAAAGTATTATCTAGTCAGGAGATTTTTTAAAAGGTCATTCTGCTCAAAATTTCCAGAAAATGAACATATTTGCTCCTGGCACATATAAAATCTAAATAGAAGCACATAAAAGTATGTGGTCCCAAATTAGCAACAAAATAATAGAAGTGATCCCTGTGGTTTGTTCTTGTGTTACTTGAGAAAACGAAAATGCAACACAGTGAAACTACCTAGTCACAGCTCCCATTGAGCGGCCCCACAATCCAATCAAAGAGACATTTTCATCTTCCCGTAAATAGTTGACAACTGCTCTCAAATCATCCTTCTGAATGAACAACACAATTCTACATAATTTAATAGCAAATAACAATTTAATTATCTAGTGCATAAGATAAGACTATATACAATTTAACCATTGGAAGAAAAATACTAGTGTAACAGACCTTCTAAATATCATATAATGTCAATGCATTTGGGCAAGCATGATGTATACTAAATTATATCGCAATTGAATTCGACACTAACAACCTAATTAACCTTCAAATCCAATTTCCAGTGCAGGAATTAAGCTGAAATTCGCCTAAATGAAGAATAAAGTAACTAGTTACTTCGACAGTTTTCAACGTTACCACCTTTAATTTCTTTTTCTTTTTCTTTTTACTAATTAATTTCTTTCTTTTTGTGTGTGTGGGCACAGTAAATGAATAGAATTTTCCAGCTTCTATAAATTCTAATCAATCTATTCCAGTACAACTGTCACTCTTTCGATTTCAAAAAGGAGTAGATACCAAACTTATGCACTCTTATCAAACCACTAATAATTTCTTTGACTACCTTGTCCTCACTTTTAAAAATGGAGAATAGAATTCACACTTGCCAATGATTTTGTAAGAAAAAACTTTGTATGAAAACGGTCACCTCATAATAAACAAAGGGGACAAATCTACAATTTATCCTTTAAAGCTGAAAGCATGTCACATGGACTCTTGAGTCTTGACACATTGATAATGAAACCATACTATTTATAAAAGTAGGGTTACTTTGAAATATTAAAAAATGGGGAAAATAAAAGAAAAATGAAAATTACATTTCAAAACATACATGAGTCAGCAATTTTTGAAGCCTTGTAATTAGTCTACGAGGTAACGTCAGTGTTTTTCCATATTTGCATAAAAATATCTGACTTCTATTGTGTCTTCAAAATTCCTTAAATTCTTATCATTAGTTAAAAAAACTGTAAACACTCAAGCTCAGGAAAGTGGGCCATTTGGTTGCAGGGTCCCCCCAAGGGGGTCAAAAATTAAGATTTCTTATTTTCTTTCATCAAGCTTCAGCGCTTCGCAGGTTTAACAGGTGAAAAAAGGTGATTAGCAGAAATTATATAATCCAAAATATTTCATTTTTCTTTTAACTGTGTGAGTGTGTGTCAGTGGCCGGTTGGTGGCCATTTGATGATCTACATGAAGCAGTGGTATCTAAAACAAGGGGAAATCATATAAACTAATACTATGTGCTTACTTCATTCCACCCAAGAGTGACATGGACTCCTCCCGATATTCCGGATCCAGAAAAATCAAGAGTGAAAACTGTAATGTTTGAAGGCAATAAAATTATAGCTGCTTCACTGGCATCTGCTCTGCACCCACTGTAATAGAATCAAGAGAAAATATTTGTTAAGAGACGAAAGTTGATAATGATAAATAAGACAGAAAGAGGACTTGGTTCCAATACTAGGAAAGGAAAGACAGTCTATTGCTGATCATTTGCGCTGTTTCATGGACTGCAATAACAGACAGCATTAGGAATTGAGCATTGTATAAAGGAAATTTTATCCAAGTTATAGCACATTCTTCAAAATTCTGGCATATACCAAATATATCAGGCTGTCAGCAAGCTTTTTGAGCTGGTTTCCAGAAGTAGAACTACGAAATGGCAAGCTTTTTGAGTGGATTTCCATATTATGACAATAGTTGGGTTTTATTAAGGTCATTCCTCAATCTGCCAATAATCAGTAATGTTGTCTCAACTCCCTTTATAAATAGCCCCCTAAATATATGTACAAGCCTTATTATAGTAGTATTTGCATGAAGCTAAAATGACTATTATTATTAAAATGGATGGACAAATTTATGATTCAGCATCTACCCACTACGACCATAAATTATACTTTTGTCAAAGACAAGTAGACAACCAAAGCATAAGTTGCATGCACCTGAAGACCAGCATCAAACCAGAATTATGATCATAACACAAGATAACAAAATCGAACACTCCGTGGCATGTGCAAATAACAGTAACAAGAAGATCTACACTGTCAGCACCCATTAGAAGACATGAATAAATCCCTTGCTAACCTGTTTCCGTGGCAGTATACAACACATGGTAAAGCTTTTTCTTCAGGCAGAACAATAGGCACATAATGACTACACTGAAGAACATCTCCTCGACTGTTCACAATCTGAAAAAATGTGCAAAGTCCTTGCAATAAAAGACCAGTTTAAATATTAAAAAATTAGAGCTAAAAATAATGCCCATCAAGAAATAAGAAATTAATTAATATAGCAATGATTTGCTAAGGAAATTTTACATCTTACCTTCTTACTGGTTGCTTTTACCAAAGGTCTATAGACTACTTGGACCAGTAGAAATCTCAAAACATTACGATTCAATGGCTTTTTACTCTACATCAGTGTTTACCATATATTAGCATGTTTTACCTTTCTGCGATAATAAGACACAACCTAACACTTGTTATTAAGACTAGAGTTTCTGTCTGGTATTTTCACAAGAAAAAAATCTAAGATTGAAATATTGTACACCATTAACATGATGCAGCCAACATGTATGCAGCTGGAATGTATGTCCCAAAATCATTATGCTACGCAACATGTCAATTTCTGCACTACTAGGTTGCAGAATCAAAACCATACTAGTATTTTGAGTATTTAGTTTCCACAGACAGCTCAGCAACTTGGCAACTTTAATATGAAGTAAAAATTTACATCTGCATCCAACAAAAGTGTTACAGCTTACCTCCAGATCTTTCCTCTGAAACAATTTTCCTTTTAACATAAATTCGTCATCTAACAAGTCATGTTTAGGGTTGTATTCCGCTCTGCAGGAAAACAAGTAGATGCAGCATCACTTGGATAAAAACTTACCATAACAACATGACATTGTTAATAATAAATAAAAGAATTCACATTCTGGTCGCATATGCATTTAATCAACATATCATTTAAATACAAAGAGTATTCATCGAATACATATCCTGAACAAAAGTTCCATTTCCTTCTTTTACCCAATTCATATCTCTTGGAACCTAGTTCAAAATGCAGTTTTAAATCAAATTGCTATCAAAAACTCCTCTTAATCTATTGATTCTTTGAACCCGAGTGCAATAATCCTCTCACTATTGCAACAATTACCATACACTAAAAATCAAAAGTACCCTCAAATCAAGAAAATCATAATTCATGTCCAAATAATTAAATTGCAATTCAAGCTAAGCTGAGGATATGAAAAAGGTTCAAACTTTGATCCAAGCTAAATATATGAAAAAGATTCAAACTTTAAACTGAAAACACATAAAACTCCACAAATTAATAGAGTTCAAGTGAAAATACAGCACACAACAATATACTATAAATATACATGTATAAACACAAAATTAAACATACATATGTATAAATGAAGTGGAGGAGATTGTAAAACCTGGGAGGGCGAATGATGAAGTTGACAAATTGTTCCATTGTGATCGATTCTTGGCAAAAATAGTGTGTGTGTGTGTGTGTGTGTGTGTGTGTGTGACTGTGTGTCCCTCTGGCTCAAGTGTAAGCACTTTGTAACAGCAAACAACTGTAGCAGCTGTTCTATATCTAGTTTATTACTTTTTATTAATTATTATACAATATTCAATTTGGATGTTTTTACAATATTAATATTTTTACTTTTTTATAACACAAGTAAGATCCACACATATAATTTTTTCTTTAAATTCCAAATTAATCACATGTTTTTTTTATTTTCAATAAATTTCGATGATTGATATTTTACAGACACAATGGCGAAATTGATATTGATATTGATATGGATAAACAGCCCAATATGATGATTCATGTACTTGTTTGACAACTTAATGCTACTTCAATTCAAAAAAAAAAACATTCTTCGTCTTTTTTCATAGAGACACTGACGGCCTGTTCGACATATGTATATGTACTTTGCCAGTTTATATCAGTCGCTCAAAAAAATGTCTGTAAAAATTGGCATCTGAACAAAAGTGGGATTAAGCACATGTACCACTATACATGATTATTATACATGCATGCGCAAAAATCATATCATAAAGAAAACGTAAAAAGATGATTATATTAAGAGAGTTTGGTCCGACATATTAAATTTGATAATAGGAGTCCGTTTAGTTTGTTGAAGATTTTTTCTCTTTTTATTTTTAACTATGAAGGAAATTATTGAATTTTTTAGTTGGTTTGTGTGATAAAACATTTATAAACAGGGACGGACACAAGGCATGAGAGTGGGTGCCCCGGAACTTACTGAATTCTCGACTGAAAGTAAAATATATATTGAATATAGATAGAAACTTGGTAGAATATTAGTAGAAATCCATAAATTTTACCAGTCCACTTATATCCGAAACAAGAAAAACCCAAGTAAGAATTAAACAAAAAAAATAAAAATAAAGTGATGTCAGTACAAATAAAGGGGCCAGAAACTTTAATACTTTAAATCAAAAAATATATAAAAACGTGATTATTTGATCCAAGACCAATTCATCCTTTCAACTTTTAAGTATTTCATCCTCATTTCTCCGTTTTAATCTCTTCAAATGAAATCATAAAACATTTAAAAGATAAAAAAGGGTAGGAATTAATTTTAAAATATAAAAATATTACTTAATTGTATGAATTTTATATTTTTTTAATTATTATTATTTTCTTAATATTCATCCATTCTAAAATAATAATTACTAACTTATATCTCGTGCGATGTACGGATCGAATTCTTTTAGTATTTTATTATTTTAATTTTAATATTTTCTTTAATAATAATTTAAATTTTATTTAAATTATTTTAAATAAAATTTAAATTATTATATATTTTCTTTTAGCATGTATATTTTATATATTTTTTTATATACTTTATTTTTATTTTTATTTTAATAAGATAATATTTATGTATTTTGTTTAAAAAACTGTTTTAATTAAGTGATTAATGTGATATATATTTTAGTTAACAGTATTTGTATTTTTATAGGATAATGTTTGTGTATTTTGTTTAGGAGAGTGTTTTAGTTAAAAGATTAATGTAAGATGTCTTTTAATTAAGAGATTAATGTTAAAAAAATTAAGGCACAATAATAACTACCCGCCCAAATACCGACCGACTACCAAATTTTTAATATTTTAACTTTAATAATATAATATAGATATTCATTTTTGCCACATATACTAAGATGGGTAAAAAAACATAATTAAACTTATCTAACATACATGCTAAAAATTAAGAAGACGGGTTTATAAATCCCAGAAAAATATATAAATGTATTTACAGTTAACTTGTAAAACTTTTGGTCAAAGGCAAATCATTTTACAATTAATAGAGCTTCATCTTAAACTATCTCCATGTAATGACAATAGTAGTACATTGAAACTGTGGTAGGGAATCTTGACAAGTACACCGACAGCATTCTTTATATATTAGCATCGTAATCAACATTGGTATTTCCTCAATTGCAGTAAAGCAAAATGTAACATTTTATAGCAACTCACAGCCATCGGCCATGACATTTGATTTTATAAATCAGACAAAAGGGAAAGTGTGTGATATTACATAAAAAGAAAACAAGAATGTGATGATTAAAATCCTCCAAGGACTAAAACTTTTGGTGCATATACTTGCACAATTTCATCCCCTATCTAATCCGCCTACCTAAGGACGACTTGCAGCTGATTATGAGTTAAGGAAGAAAAAAGCTCAATGCGCACCGGAGACTGATGAGGCATAGGATGGAGTCATGCCAAAGCCAGTCCATTGCCTCAACGTTGGACTGATGGGTTGAAATCGCCCATATAAGATATATGGGGTCTTGCTTTCGTCAATTTCTTGTTTGAATCTTTACAAAATTAGCTTTCTTCCCTCCTCTTAAAGGAAATCTATACCCTTTTTTCTTCTATACAATTAAAAGCATGCCATGAATACCTGGGTCAATTATTGACAGAGACTCTAGAAAGGAAAAATGAATGCCTACATAGATGAGACCACTCTGTACTCCAGTTATCCACCAAATGTTAAAACCAATAAACGCAAAAACAACAGCTTGCTTCAGTGAAGAACCAAATTAATCATGAAATCAAGGCCAAGAAGTGATAGCATGAGAATATCAAATTATCAACATATAACGAGCAATAACTGTAATAAGGCACTCCTTCCAGTAAATTATTAAATGAGTAACACTACCACAATTTCGAAATTGTGACGCAGCATAAACTTTCAATACAACATAAAAACTTCACATTCATAAACGAGTATAAAGTTGACTTAATAAAGAGCAAGTACTTTTGCAGAAAATGTAAGTTCTCCACATCCCTCCGCCATATGCTTTACTCTGCCAAAGCTTATGCAGATGTGCCTATATATTTGAGTTCAAGATAAATCTTCAAGTCGATGCCAGTCATACCATGATAAGAGCGATAATAAGGCTTCATAAGGTCCCTCGCAAAAGAAAGAGCTTTAATAAGACTACCATATCATCCCAACTGTAGGAAATAGAAGACATAAATCACCAAATAAAACCCATCTCATATTACAAGTGTCAATCATAAGGAATTAAGGAGAAAGTGTAAAATAAAACCTGTGTCTTTATAGACATAAATACACATGCATGCATATATGTGTGTGACAAGCAATTAATATAATGCCACTAGTAAAAGTTGTTTGAAACAAGAAAAATTGCAGAGCTACCTTAATACGAACTCTTCAAACATCTCGGCAACCACTCAGGAACAGCATTAGCACGAGAACACGTGCCCTGGTGCAGTCCCTGTGTCCCTGCACCAGCATGGGAATAGTTGATTGATTGCTAGTCAGAATCTTCATAAACTTCATCATCAGAGAGGTCATCAAAAGATCGTATATCAAGCTGGTAGCGGAGGATCCCCCCAATTCCTCCAAAACCTCTACAAAATTGAGATCCCTCTTGCGATTTGTTTGTAACAAACTCAAGTGTGCAACCAAATGTTTTATATTCACTGGCAAACCACTCAAGCAGTGACATCTTGTCTTGAACCTCTAGCTCAGCATTTGTTTCTGAATCACGGAAATTGCTCTGATCAGCCTCTTGTTCTTTGTTCAAGTGCTTTATGATTATTTCATTTGTAGTGCCATGCTTAAGGACATACCTATTTATATCCAGATTCTCCCACACAATAAGAATTTCAACAGCCCCCATCTCCAGAGCCTTTAAAGTATCTTCCACACCAAACACATACTTCCCCGTATCCTGACTGATTTCATCAAAGTATTTTCCTATCAAGCGCTTTTCCTGTATAAACTTCACATTGGAAAGTATCTCTGCTGATAACTCAATAGCTTGATTGAATCCGTTTTCTCCCCCATAAGAAACATCTACAACATTCAAAATTTTTGCCTGAAGACGTTGATCAAACATATCAGACTGACTTAGCTCAGTTTTGAAGTCCGCAGATCCAGCAAGTATTAGTCCCGCAACATTAGGCTGACTGGTGGCAGGGTTGATATAAAACTGTGTGGCAAGCTCTGCTGTCTTCCTTACATAGTTGTGGCGTTTCTCCATCCGGAGGCGAGCAAAACGGAGAGCTGATTGCCCTCCTCTTCCATGTTTCTTTGGGAGATCGACAGTAAACTTGTGAAGAACCTCTCTCGTGTTTCCACTCAAAGTCCCAAAAAGGGTCCCATTACCATCCATAACAATAAAGCCAAACTTGTCATCAGATTCTAAAAGTTCATTTAGAGCTTCAGTATGAAACTTGTTGTCACAAAGATAAAGAGAGGCATTAATGGGCCTGAAGGGCTCAAAGTCAAATGTAACCTTCTTCTCCTTCCCTTCATCAGTTACAATAGTCCCTATGTAAAGCACAAGTCCATTTGGAGGAACTCTATTGTACAGCTTTAGTCTTTGCTGAGCAGATGTAATTGCACCTAAAACAGATTGACGATTTACCCTGCTTTTTATGTTTGAAGCAGTGCCGTACTCATCCCCAAGCATCTTTGTAACTCGAGATACTTGATCTCGAGGAGGCATTATTAAAGATATCATACTGGTTCCATTTCCACGAGCAGCTTCAAGAGCCTTGATAAGCTTCTTGATCTTCCAGATCTCAATATTATTATCAGTTTCATGACTGTCCGACATAGTGAGAAAGTTTGTATAGTAGATCTACCTGCAAAGTAAGCTCGCACCTTGAATTTGAAGACGTGGTAAATTTTGATTTTGATAGTGAGAATGATATAACACAACATGAATGAGTAAAATTATACAAGTCTTCTAGCACACATTTAGATAACCAAGGCTGAACACAAATTTAGTAATTGTATATTAGTTTGAAGTCATATATTTCCCTGTCAAACTTTGAAAAAAAGAGAACCAAGATGAGACCAAAAAATAACAACACAAGTAAATCAACAACTTTCCATATTGGTGCAGTCAGATACCCAAAAGTCATGCTCCAAAAAAAATGATAAATAAATACTGAAAAACGAGATCACAAACAAAATTGATTGACAAGCATTATACACTCAATCTGGTACACAAGCACAAAATTAGAAACTTATGCACACTGATAGACATGTCACCTCGAGTTAGGTGAAGCAAAGGTTTCAAAAATAGACTTGTCCAAACCAAAACCACACATAATTCAACTCACACTCAATTAGTACTAAAATAAAGAACCTGACTAATACATTCCGTCACAGTTGTTATGGACAACAGCAATTTAAACTAAAATAAGCAATACATACACTGATACACATTACTAGATAATTTTTCATCCAACGACATAATCCTTCACTCAGAAATTTTCAATCAGACCATCATAACATATATCTCGTAACTAGTCACAATCGACTTGAAAATAAAATCCAAGTCGTAATCTCTACAATACTTAATTAAACTCCTCCTGAGGTTCTCCAATTCTACCAAATCAATCTACAACCATCCAACCACTAATTTTTTTCGATATTTCATAACCACTTGTCAGTTAAATTCAAATTTGTTTTATCACAAACCACAACATAAAATGGATTAAAAGATACATAATTATGAATACAATAGAAGCGCATCATCAATATATAAAACCACTGCACATAATGAAATTAAAAGCATCGATGAGATTATACGAAGAAAGTAGGAAACAGATACATACAGATCAAAAGATATATGTATGTATATGTGTGGATGCGGGAGAGGAGTTACCTGAAGAATTTTCTTCTTGTTGAGGCGATGGCTGCTAAGCAAAGCTAGGGTTTCCAAATCAATTTTAGGCCACTAGTTACTAAATATAGGTTCCAATCAGCCCATAGTATTAAAAATTATATATGTGATTATAATAATAATTTAGTCTAGTTAAATTCTTTATTGATTTATTATTGTTATTTATTATTAATAATATTATTGCCATTCAAAAAATTTACTTTTGAGATAGGAGTATTTAATTGATTTTGAAATCAGCGGTAAATATTTTCTATATTATTTATATGTATGCGTATTTTAGATATAAATACATGATATTATATATGTTAAAATAAAGTATTTCACTTTTTTATTATTTTTACTATTTAAGTGAATATGTACAAAAGAGATATCTTTTACAAATTAAATGTCTATTTTATAAATACATATTTTATTCATTAAAATTAGTCAATACATTTAAAAATTATTATTTTATTGATTTAAAATTTTAACATAAAAGATTTTATTTTACCATTTTTCTATTTTATTATACATTAGTAAGAGACCGTGTATATTACTATATTATCTTTGTTTACTTTTTGACGGTGAAATGCACTTGCACCCATAATTTTTTATTCGTAAAAGGTATAGATCCTATTTAGCAATTAGCCTGTGAATTGGATTAGTGTAAAACCTTTATACATTAATAATGCGACAAATTTTATTAATTTATGAAATTATTAATTAATCGAGATAAAAGATACGCTTTTATTATTATTATTATGTCGGATCGAAAATATGTATTGAAAATATTAATTTATCGTGAGTTATTAATTTATCGATTATTATATAATCGAGGTTTTACTATAGATGTTTTGATTAATTATTTTAATTGATAAATTGAATTATTTATTTGTATTAAAATGTTTAATAAATAATGATTAGTTCATGATTATTTAAATACATAAAATGATTAACAAGGATAAAATAATATAAGGGTTATTAGATTTTAACTTCTACTGATAATAAAATAATAATTTTATTAAAAATAACTCATTTCTTTAATTAAAAAATTTCAAAAAATAATATTTTCCTAAAATTAGCGTATTCATCTCAATCTACCAAATTATCACATACTCATATCACATCACATGATTCATTTGATCAAACATGTATTTTAATTTAATGCTTTATTTTTATTTTCAAACCCTCTAACTTTTAAATAGATTCATAATTAAGTCAATTTTATTTTTTATATATGAAGAAATTTCAAATTTTCTTTGACATTTCATGAAACATATTCATCATTATGTATTTTAGGTAATATTATAAAAAGTACAAATCGGAATTAGTTCATGAAAATATTGAATTGAGATTAATCGGAATGATTAATTAGATCATTAATCAGATCAATTTAATATTAATTTTTTATATATAATTATTTTTTATACATAATATAGTTTTAATAAATATTTTTAAAAAATTATAAAATTTTAAAACAAGAGAGTACAAATTTGCAAGTTAGATAATTGAATTTATTATAAAATATATATTTTTTAAATTTTTGATCGATTAATTATTATTTTAACCATTTTATCTTATTTTTGATCGATTAATTTAATTTTTGACTGATTTTTACAAAAAATACTTTTAACCCTAAAATCAATTCGAAATGTTACGAAACAATAGTTAATATTAATTCTATTAACTATGTTTTATAACAAAATTTTTAGAAATGATTAGTTACTTCTTAATTATCAAAATTTAAACTCAAATACATATTGATTACTCAAGTAATTTTTTGAACGTTTTAATCATTTAAATATTTTTAGTTAAACCCTTTAATACTCCCTCAGTCTTTATTTACAAGTGTCTTTTTTACTTTTTTGGAGTTAAATTGACTAATATTTGATTGAAAATTAAAAATTATTTTTTTTAACATTTTAGAAAACTAAGATATACATTTTAAAATAGATTTTATATACATTTTAATAATATAATTTTTTTCCCAATTAAATATTATTTTTAAATTACAGATGAGTCGATTTCACTGTACTAAAAATAAATAAAGTGTATCCCCGATTAATGCAACATCGGACGCTGGTTAGTTTGGAAGACACTTGTAGTCTTGTAGATAAGGAGAGTTATCAATTATTTCATTATATCACGCATTTAAACTCCTCCAATTTTTTCACCGTTTTCTTCTTCAGATAATTTTAATTTATTTATCTAAAATTATGAACATTCACAACTTTTCAAATATCCAATATGTTAGTCCTTTCCTCAATTTTCGCAAAATACTCTATTGTTTAATATTTATATTGTAATTCTCAATAAAAACAACTAAAAAATTCTCATCATATTATGCATACTCAATAGGGCTGAGCAAAAAAGCGAACAAGATCCGAAACCGATAAAAACCGAAATCGGAAAAACAGATCCGAAACTGAAAAATTAAAAACCAAACCGATTGACCAGTTCCGATTATATGTTAAAATTGAACTGAAAAAAACCGAACTAATAATTAAAATAAATAAATTTATTATATATAATTTATATATATTATATATATAAGTAAATAATTATATATTTACTGGTAATTTTTAACTTTATATTGTCGGTTATTTGTTCATAGATGAGTTAAAGGATGTTCGAGTTTCACTTGACTACCTGGACATCAATAACTAGATGATGTATTTTTAGCTTTAATGTGATAGATGCATAATATTTTTATTTACTAAAATTTATCATAAATTATACAAGCTAGTGATCTAGAAATTAACAAATTAAAATTATATGTACCTGTCCACAGCCTAAACTTGATCAGAGTTCACTTGCATATATTTGAAATTGATCGATTTTTTACAACAGTCAGTATAATTAAACACAATTGAGTTGTTAAGGCACTAGAATATTAATAGGTTTACAAGTTTGTGTTTATTTCTAGGTCTCTAACTTTTTATCTACTTTTTAACACATGGTAGTGTATTTTTAAATCATGTACCTTTGGGTTTATGATTATTTGGATGTTACCGTAGCTTTGAAATTCCCAGTAACAATTGAGCAGAATTAATGCACAACTTTAACTGCTCTGCAAAATGAAATTGGTTACAAACTAGACACGATAAAATGACATGAATTGATGTCCAATGAACATATTTTACTTTTGTACTTATGGATTTGACTTGAGCAGAGCTTTAAATTCCGTGTTTTATTACAAATGTTTGCAAGGTTTTAATTATAATGAATGATTGTTATCTGTCTAATTTTTGTTATTTAAATTGTAATCTATTTTTGTATCATTTTTAATTTACTTGATTTTATAACCGAAACCGAATCGATTGAAATTGAACCGGTATTTTTAAAACTGAAACCGACGGTTCGATTGCAGTTACGATTTTCAATTTTTAAAACCGAGGACATGCGGTTGCATTTGCGGTTTTTTCCGAAAACCAAACCGTGCTTTACCCAATACTCAGTATGAGAAAAGACTTTTCAATTCATGTAAATCATAATCTAAACATTTTCAGAGCATATTATACAAATCTAAATAAATTCATAACATATTATACAAATCTGAACACATTGGTATATTATGCAGATAAACAACTAACTCTACTCATGTTCAATCTATAATCTTTATGGAATTAGGTTTCGACATGCCTTGAATTGCAAGTAAACGAAGGCCTTTTGACAATGTCTGCAGGTAATTCAACCCTACTTCACGGTGTATCCGGATTAGGGATGTTCAAAAAATCCGAAACCCGAAATCCGAACCGGTCCGATCCGATCCGGAAAAAAACTCAAAAAATCCGGCCTGAAAAAAGCCCGGTCCGATTCGGTTCGGCCCACGGGCCCTAAATAGGCCTTTTTTTTTCTAAAAAACCGGCCCGATCCGAAGCCCGAAAAATCCGGTTTTAAGCCCGAATTTTTAAAAATCCGGATAAAAACCTGAGTTTGGCCCGGATAAAGCCCGAGTTGGGCAGGATAAAACCAGATTTTTATATAGCCTGAGTTGCATAACTTGATATTTTCTCTTATAAAATGATTTTTAATTCTTAATTAGCAAAAAACAAAAGGTGTTAGCAACTTAGCAGGGTCCATTAAGGTTTACATCTTGTTCCACAACTGTAAAAAGTGCTGGTTCTAGTTTCTTATTTGCTTGGAGGATTATCTTGAAGGAGCCTCTACTTTCTTTGACATGTTCTCACCAAGTAAGACCATTGAAGGGTATGTTCCATTCCAAGATCTACAATATGCAAGAAATCATTTCCCTCTGCTGCTTGGCATATAACATCATTTGTAGCCATAAATTCAAAATTAATGTAAGGAGTTATTTGATGAAATAAATAAAAAGCTTCTAGTTTCTCTTTTTTGGTGATCAATGATTGATCCCCTAAACCATTTGTCAATATACCATTTGTCTTAACATAATTAAGAAGTGATAATCTGGATTTTAGTCCCATAGCAAAACAATAAGAGACTCTTTGCAACGAATCACCATAAGGGCTTATAAAATTCCAGATTTGGCTTAGTAATGTGTTCGCATGTTGAGTGTCTCTATAGCCTACTGCCTCTGCACACACCAATAACAAATGCACTAGGTGAAGCCCCTGATCCACGATTTTTTTTCAAATCCAGGCCTGGATAAAGCTTGGCCTGATCCGGATCGGCCCGCGGGCCGTAAACAGGCCTCATATCTTCATGACAGGCTCACCCCGGCCCGACACGATTGTCAAAAAAGCCCGGCCCGATTTTTCTAGAAAAAAACCCGGGTTTTTTATAGCCCGGATAAAGCCCGGTCCATCGGCTTTTTGTGCATCACTAATCTGGATTCGATCTCTAAGTGAATTGATTCAATTACTTCATAATACCTTAAATTTTTAAGAAAATTAATAATTTAATATGATATTAGAAATTTAGTTATAATAAGTTTTAAATTCAAATATATCCCAATTTTAATATGCTCATTAAAAATTAAAACATAAAAATTAAATCATGATAGACGTAAAATGAGACGAAATCTCCATGAAAATTCAGAGCAGAATAAACCATAAAAAGGAATTTTGTTGTTGATTTATATTTTAATACTTTTTGATTAATATTTATGTAATTCTTCAAAATATGCTGATTTTTATTTATATCACATGTAAAAATATTTATATATTTCTAATTATATTAATTAAGTTTTATATCTTACATTCAGAATGCCTGCTTATTAATATAAAGAAATTACCATATTGTTAAATGTCATTTAATTAATTGTCTTTATTTTGTAATATTAATAAAATTTGTGTATATATATTTAAATTATTTGCCTTTAACTTTTTTTAAATCTTTAAAAATTCTTTAACAACCACCAATAATAAATCTTTTTTGCCACCACTCCAACAATAATTATAAAATAGTTCACACTATTACTAAACCTACAACTCCCGAATTTCTATAAATAAAATCAGCATTGGTTCATAATCTTCAACTTCTACAAGTTTTCATTCAAAAAAAATAAATTAGAAAATAACAATGATACACAAATCAAACTAAAACAAGTTGGTGTAAGTTACAAACTCAAAAATAAAGGTAAGTGGTAGGATAGGGACCATGACCTAACTCAGAAGTCAGAACCATAGTTGGTTAAAACACACACACACACACACACACACACACACACACTCTCTCTCTCTCTCTCTTTTATATATTACAAATTATATATATAAACATTTTCGAGCTGCTGATATATATCTATATCTATATACCCGAATCAAATCCTGTCAATATCCACGGGAAAGGGTAAGCTGTCTTGTCACTTTTCTTGAATTTATCAGCTAAGATTTGCCTGGTTTCTTGATTTTTTGCCCTATATTTCTTTGATTTCACTTCAATTACTGTTTAATTTACCCTCATTTCCCCCTCTTTTTGCCAGATTTGGAGGGCAAAAAACCCTAATTTTGTTTGCTTTTCTGGCCATCTAAGGTAACAACTTCAAATTGAACATGTCTTGTATGTTGTATCTATTGGTTCTTTGTTATATATCTACTTGTGGGTAGGAATCATTTTTGATTAATTTGATTTGGGTTTGGTTTTATTGGTTGGTTTGATTGGGATTATGGTAAAGTTTGTATCTTTATTGTTTTTATTGTGAATTTGATAAAGATTCATGGGAATTTGGGAATTATGTGAAGTTAAGTGTGATTTGTATATTGGGTGTTGTATGCATGTGTAGAGTTTGGATCTTTATGTGTGGCATGCGTGTTTTTGGCCGCTGTAATAGCTGAATTACTGATATGGATGGGAAATGGACTAATTGTGGTTCTGTAGTTAATGTAGTAGATATTCTTGTTCTTCGGAAATAATAATGTGGATAGCGTTGTGTTGGATAAAGTGGGTTGCTTTGTGATGCTCTTTTGTTTTTTTGAGCTCGTAGTGTAAGGGAATTTGAACATATGGTTTGTGGTTGGGTTAAATGATGAATGATAAAAACATCCTTTTTTACTTTGTTGTACTAGATAATTTTTACATATTTAATGTGGTCCTAGATAACCATATAATGGTTGTCTAGGCAGAGTTGGCGGGTTGGGTGGTTAGATTATTGACTATAAGGAAGAATTTAATGGATTATTAGGCACTACATTACGGTTTTAATCTGTCTTAAAGTGGATTATGGAAATACCTAATTTTCCGAATTAAACAAAGATTTTTTTTGAAAAGAAAGAAAATAGCTTCTCTACCATCGCACCTCTCAGTTCGCTTCAACTTCTGGCTGTGACCAGAAGTTACCTACCATATGCAATGTCAATGATCACAGATTTTCTCCATTCTCCGTGTCTCTGTGATGGTCATGACATGGCCGTTGCAGAAGAAAATGAGGACTATAATCTGATATGCTAGGATTTAATGCGAATTCATTTATATTGAAGTATGAATTGATTTGAAATTATCATAGCTTTGTGCTTGCGGCGTGTTTTGCCAGAAGGCCTTTGTTAGTAGCCACATTCTCCTGATCAGTGTTAAAATGATCGAAGAAGTGGTGGAACGTGCACAACCATATATTGGATCACTCCAGTGCGGCACAATGCCACTGATGCAGAGTTGCCTCCTATGCCACCATATGTCCTGCTTTTCTATAAAAGCCCAATTTCCCATATTTAAGAATGTATCAATTTAGTCCATATGAGTTGTGTAGTAAGGATCATTGTAAAATTTAAAAGAGAAATACATAATCAACGCAAAGAAATGAATAAAAATTACATTGTAAAGAAATTGTAGGCGTTAATTAATTGTTGCAGAATAGGTCTTATTTCAGTAAAGGAAGTCATAACCACTTTAGGTACTTTGATGACAGCCTCTCTCTCGAGTCCTTTAATTATATTAACCATGTTTGCAAAAACACTTCTAAAAAAAGAGAGGATCATTTTCTTGAAGTGGTAGACCAAGTTGTGGTTTACAACTATCGACATTATCAAATTAATCGATGAATTGATGAACTCTTCCAATAATGCAGACAGTAGTTGTCCAATTCATTGCGAGCTCCATCAATATTCATTGAAGTTGGTGATTAATTGATGGCCATTAGGACAGATTTGAGAATAATGATATATGAGATAAAAACAATAAGAAATATAAGTAGGGTGATTCAATTGGCATAAAAACCCACATGTATTTCAATAATCAATAATCAAGTCTTGGATGATATGTAGGCGTTAGAGAATAGAAGACCTAATAAAACAACCCAATGGACTTAGTCCCGTAAACAATTGGGTTATTATAAATAACCTACATTTTAAATAATAAACTCCTAGAACATATAAGTAGATAAACTTAGTTTCGTGCATTAAATATTATTAAACTGTTTACTAATTAAAATAAAGGTTTCCGTTTATCTTCGTTCTCCATCACCATAGATTTAATTAATGGATAATTAACAAACCTTTGTATTGTTAAAGTTTTGATGGATCTACTACAAAAACCCATCGTGTATATGCTTATGGCATTATAATCTTTGTTTATACTTTAATATTGTTAACATTATTAATTTTTATTCTGGGTAGTTTCACTGTTCCTTTTTTTTGGTTGTAATTACTGAATATTATGTGGGCTAACGTTCAAATGAGAACCGCTTTAACTAGTAGCACTAGATATTGTGGTTTCTTCTTGTTATATTCTCTGTTGTTTTTATTTTTGCACATGCTACTTAATCAACTGTTTGGAGTGCAAATACTTTTAACAGTCATTAGTATGATGTTTAATTGGATATCCAGTGAGTGGGTTTTCTTTCTTACATGGCTTAGGTATATGCTTGCTCAGATACCAAGATGAATATAGAAGAGTTCGGGAATGTCATGCCTTTAAGGGGGCTACCAGGGGTTCTAAGTATTCCAAGAAATAACAGCCACAGAGAAGATGAAGGAGATATAAGACTTGAACCATATGTGGGGTTAGAGTTTGATTCAGCAGAAGATGCACAAGAATTTTATAATATTTATGCAACCCGGAATGGATTCAGAATTAGGATTGGTCAGCTTTATCGATCCAGGGTGGATGGGTCAGTTATTTCCCGCAAATATGTTTGTTCAAAAGAGGGTTTTCAGACAAATACAAGAACTGGTTGCCCAGCGTACATTAGGGTACAAAAAGATGACTCTGGGAAGTGGATGCTTGCCAATGTCAACAAGGAACACAATCACGATCTTGAACTTCCCGGTGAGATTCATCCACCCCGTATACAAAGGAAATCCCTTCCTGCCCCAAGATCATCTGTTGGTGTGTCCACCAGAACAGGAATAAGTTCAGTTGAGGAGGATAGCCCATCTGGCACAATGGACCGTAAACGTCTCAAAAGGGAGGAAGTGCAAGAAGAAACCAGCATAGTAGTTAGAGAACCATACAAAGGTCTTGAGTTCAATTCTGCTTTAGAAGCTTACAAATATTACCATGTTTATGCTGCTAGTGTAGGATTCAAAGTTCGGATTGGTCAGTTGTTCCGATCAAAAAAAGATGGTTCTGTCACATCCAGAAGATTTGTGTGCTCAAAGGAAGGCCATCAGCACCCTTCAAGAGTTGGTTGCTCAGCATTCTTGAGGATACAAAGACAGGCATCTGGAAGATGGGTTGTTGATCGTCTTGATATGGAACACAATCATGCAATGGACTGCCCGGTGGATGCTAGTGGATCTTTTACTTTACCAAAGGGATTTAGGGAGGAATTAGGCAATGGTGTAGAACATACGGATTTAGTTGAAGCAAATGGCGGCTTCAGCCCTGTGGGAAGAGGGCGAAGAAGTAACATTGGAAGTGAATGGTATCATGTGCTTATAGAATATTTTCAGTCTCGGCAAGCAGAGGATACAGGATTCTTTTATGCACTGGAAGCAGATGATGGAAAATGCATGAGCGTGTTCTGGGCTGATGGACGATCTAGATTTGCTTGCTCACAGTTCGGGGATGCCATTGTTTTTGATACAACATACAGGAGAGGCAGTTATTCTGTGCCATTAGCTTGTTTTGTTGGGGTTAATCACCACAGGCAACCAGTACTTCTTGGCTGTGCTTTAATGGCAGATGATTCTGTAGAGTCCTTTACTTGGGTGTTTAAGGCATGGCTTAGGGCTATGTCAGGTCGTCATCCTTTGTCACTAACAGCCGATCAGGACAAACATATTCAACAATCAATTGCAGAAGTCTTTCCTGGGACACATCACCGCTTTTCCACTTGTCAAAAAATGGAAGAGAATTTGGGGGCACTGTTCTCCATGAATGATGAATTCAAATATGAATATCAAACTTGCATTTTGCAGAGTCAGACGGCAAATGAATTTGATCTTTCTTGGAATGTGCTTCTCAGCAAGTACAACTTGAAGGAAAATGGGTGGTTGAAGGAAATGTACCAGATGCGCAAAAGCTGGGTTCCGTTGTATATACGGGGTACTTTTTTTGCAGGCATCCATGTAGATGGGATGAAGCCATACTTCGGTAATTTATTAACTTCTCAAACACCCCTCAACGAATTTATCCTACGATATGAGAAAGGTCTTGAGCAACGCCAAGAGGAGGAAAAGAAAGAGGATTTTAGTTCATTTAACTTGCAACCTGTCTTGCACACGAAAGACCCCATAGAGGAACAATGTCGAAGGCTTTACACAATCTCAATGTTTAAAGTGTTTCAGAAGGAGCTCTTAGAATGCTATGGTTATGCTGGAATAAAGTTAAATGTTGAAGGTGCTATTAGTAGATATTTGGTGCAGAAGTGTGGCAATGGAGAAGAAAGTAAAACAGTCGCCTTTAATGCATCCAATCTAAATATCAGTTGCAGCTGTAAGATGTTTGAATTTGAAGGTGTACTGTGTAGACATGCATTAAAGGTTTTCCAGATAGTGAACATAAGGGAACTTCCATCTCGTTATATTCTGCATCGTTGGACCAAAAATGCAAAGTATGGAATTTTACGAGATGTTGATTCTGGAGGCAGCTATCAAGACTACAAGCCGTTGATGTTGTGGAGTTTGAGAGAGGAAGCTCGTAACTACATCGAAGCAGGGGCAACATCTGTTGAAAGATACAAGGTAGCCTTTGAGATCATGCATGAAGGTAGAAGAAATCTTTCTTGGCAAAATTAGGATCCATTTGAGGACTTTTTTCTTTTTCTTTCTTTATAAAAAAATCTACTTTCCTAGTCTTCACCCCCTCCCTCAATCCAAAGTTGAACAGGTCTGTAATTTTCAGTTATGAGGTTCAAGTCGGGTATGTAATTACTTTTGTAATTACAGTTCAGTACTTTTTCTAATCAGTGGTACCTTTTCCCCCCACCTAACTTCAGACTACTTAGAAAGTGAAACTTAGATGACAATTTTAATCAAAAGACTGTGTGTATATTGCTGGTAATGGAAGAAATGGAAAATGATTTATATAATTATATGGTTGATGAGAATAAGGTGCTATTTATGGTTCCTTACAATTTATAAACTATAGTATATAATAAGTTAGAAAATACATATAAATAAGTCCTAAATTTTTCATTCAAATGAATTAAAACACAACAGCAAGTTCTCTGAACAATCTTAAAGTCATATTTTTCTGATATCCAAGGAGAGGTGATGCAATTTATTTTTTTTGTAAACTTTTTTTATACTTAGCAAATAAAAAAAATATTATCTTATTGATTTTGTCAAGAATACTTTTTATATTAACGATGTATAATAAATAATAATAAAATAAAATCTCAATAGTTAGGAATTATAATCGGGTCGACCCGAACTACTTTCTTCATCTCTCTTTCAAACCACCCCAGCTAGTTTCAGGCTTTCAGCATTGCGATACATACATACATGCATGAATCTTTATATATTTAACGAGCTTATACACTAATTGTCCCAATTGATGCTATATGGCAAGATACACATCACGTTTCACAATCTTTTTTCTTCGCCAAGCCCATAAAAACCCTACATTTCATTTCAGAAACATTAGTATTAGTACAAAAGATCAGTTCAATTCAAGCATTGACAAGCAAGAAAGCTTCACCCAAGCTGCTAAAGATGTTTCTAAGTATCTTAGAAGCCGACCCAGATGGGAAAACTCCCTTGTTTTTGAGTTTTCGGGTGTTGATTTCTCGGATACTAGCTTATTGTATGAACTTGTGAAGCAACAAAGCAATGTGATGTTAAAGGTCAGATTTTTTTACTGGGTGTGTGGTCAATTTGGGTTGCCTAGTGATGATAAATTGTTTGAATTGATATTTGATTGTCTTGTTGAGAGTAAGGCGGCTAATGCTGCGTTGCGTTTTCTTGAATTTACTAAATTTGATCCGGGGTTGGGTTCGTTAGAGTTGTTTGCGTGTTGTTTGTTTGAGAATGGGTTGATTGGAGATGGGGTTGGAGTGTTTGATGAGTTGGTTGAGAGGGGGAGTGTGCCGAAGTTGGAGACGTGGAATTTGGGGTTGAATGGTGCAATTCGAGTTGGGAGGAGTGATGTTGTTTGGAAATTGTATGGTGATATGATGAGTTGTGGTGTGGAGCCGGATGTTGAGACGGTTACGTGTTTGATTTTAGCTCTTTGTAGTGAAGATAAACTTTCAGAAGGGTATGATCTTTTCCAGCAATGCTTGAATGATGGGAATGTGCCGAGGAATGTGGCTTTTAGTAAGTTAATATCGGGGTTTTGTGAGCGAAGGAAATATTATGCAGTGTCAGCACTACTACATGCTATGATTGTTAATGATCGTCCTCCAAATATAAACATATATCATGAAATTATTTATTGGTTGTGCCGGAGATATAAAGTGCGAGTCGGCTATAGGATTTTTAATGATCTTAAGGATAGAGGGTATGTTCCAAATAATGCCATGTATACAACAATGATTGATGGTCTTTGTAAAATAAATGGGCTTGGAGATGCTAGGAAGTTATTGCGCGAGATGATTGAGAAGGGAATGAAGCCGTGCGAGCAGACATATACTGTTATCATAAGTGGGCTTTTTCAAGCTGGTGATATTGATGGGGCTCAAGAACTTTACAAGGAGTTGCTTGATAGAGGCTACAAAAATACCACTATGAGTTACAATACTATGATTACTGGGTTATGTATAAATGGAAAGATAGAGGAAGCTTGTGATCTATTTAAGCAAATGCTCTATGACTGCGGCTTTGTAAAAAACACTTGCAATTTTATGATAAAGGGATTCTGTAAGGAAGGTAAACTAGTTGAAGGTATGAAGTTCTTATATAATCTTCTAGACCAGGGCTTCCAACCACCTCCTGCATCTTATACTCACCTTATAGAGAAGCTTTGTGAAGCGGGAGAACTGGAGGAAGCAAAAGGTTTATGGGAAGATATGCAAGATAAGGGTGTGATGCTATCAGCATGTACCCATAATTCCATCACAAAAGGACTGAGTGGGGTAGAAAACTTTGAAGATGCTAATTCAAAGTCTTCTCCAGAGTGAGAGTCCAATGATGTTTTGTTTCTTTTGAATTACGTGATTAAGATAAGTTGTGGACTGCGTGAATCGATGTCCAGTCCTCCGCTTGACAAACTTTTTGCATAATGTAATTTTGCCTTGGACGAGACTTGTATAGACAATATCCTTGAAAGAGCTGTAGTTGCAGCATTAGATACCGGCTTTCTTGCATTACTGCGCACTGACCAAGTGACGACGAAAATTTATAGATCCAAATTTTTAATAAAATACTTCAGCTATGTTGATTAGACTTTACTGTTTTGTTACTTAAGATACGGATGTATACCAGTTTTTTGGATGCCTTTTGATGGTATCGTGATTGGTTTTTTACTGTTAACATTTTACATTTATTTATAGTTCCACCATGTACTGTTTACCATATACTGAATGTAGTTCATAGTTAGGTATTTAATATTTCAGTTCAGTGTGGGTGGCTGGTAGAAATTGATATAACATTATTGTGGAACAAAATAGGAAGCTCAAAGAATGTGTATAACATGTTCAGTGCCTTCTTATCTCAGGGTGTCTCATAATTGTAGATTTATTCATCTTCTTTTCAGTTATGAATCTTTTTTTCTCTGACAGTCTCTTCTTGTTATTTGTTACATGCGTGATGCGTGTGTGTGTGTGTGTGTTGTAATTTCCTGACAACTAATCTCTCTATCGTTGTTTATATTTACATATATATAATGGCTGTGGCATTTATTAACTTGCACTCTTCTTCTTTTTTTTTTTGTGTGTGTGTGTGATTTATAGAGCTCATTCATAGTTACTTTGCCTACTATTTTTTTGTTTTTTACCAATGAGCAACAAAATATGTCTGTTTGGACGCTGAATCAAGAAGGATTTGAAAAGCAGGTGTAAAATTTGAAGTGGTGTAAATCTAATGTGTATTACCTGAAATAGTCTCAATTTTTTTACCTATCAACTAGTAAGTTACAAAACTTTGTCACTGTCTCACTTCTGGTGATATGTAATAGACTTTGCAACCTTTTATAAAAAGCTGGAAGAACATGGAAGAATAACTCAGCAAAAAAAAAACTGCATTTTCTTAGGCTACATTGTTTATGACACACAGAACCTGATTAAGCTTTTCAATTACGATGAGTACATATGCCCATTTTCACTCTCTATCCGGATATCCTCAACCTATTCCTCTTCATTCTCCGGATGTTGTGACGAGGAGATAATAGATGCCAAATATGAATGTTTAGTTTTAGTGAAAATATAGGTGTTTATTTCAAAGATATCTTCTATTGATTTCGAGCTTCGTTCCAGCTTTTGTTGGCCTTTCCATACATATTTTGTTTGTTTATTTAACATCAAAACATCAAAATTCAGTTGAAGACGATATGGTTGATATAGAGAAAATTGGATCAGGTATACTATAATATATTTTACACTAGTGTTTATCTGTTAATGTGTTGAAGTGTTTAATTTTGCAGCAGTTTCTGCCATTATGGTTGAAGAGACTGATTAAAGTGCAATGGACATTGTACATGATAAGCTGCAGAAATAGGTACTAATGAACTGCTGTTTTACAGATTCTGATATCTTCATTATCTATTATGTTTTGCAACTAGTATTGTATATGTATCTTGTGGTGGAAAAGAAACAGTAGGAAATTCCTTTACAGACTTGCAGGCCAGTATATTAAAAAAAAAAATCTTGGAATTAAAAGCAAGAGCATTCTTATATTATTTCTCCTCTATAGCCCTCTGTGATCTGTACAATTCTGGTGGTACAACATGACTAGAGCTTAATTGTAGGGAACCGACAAGTTCAACTTGTTCAGTATCTGTTTATAGAAGATATTAGTATATTACAATTATCAACAATTATATTTATCTAGGGAACAGACTAGAGTAATCTTCATTAAGGTTCTCTTACTGTCAAAGGGAAACTTGAATAGTAACTAGTGTTTCCATCCACTCTATTGTTCTGGGATCTGTTTTGCTATGGTGTTTGTGTTCGTTTTATATTTAGTTAGTAGCAGCCTCAATTTCTGTGTTTAATTGTGGAACAAAGAGACACTTCAGTTTTTTGAGTACTTGCTGAAATTGTCGCTATTGCAAAAATAGGTTGAAGTGTTGACCCGAAGGCATGAAAAGAGTGGCCAAGTGAGCATGTGCTTGAGTTACAGGCAGCAGGCATAAAGAATGCAGCAGCAAGTTTCAATTGAATATGTTTCACAGACATAAAATGCTGACTTGATTATATTTGTCCAGACTTCGTGATTTGATTTTATTTAAGTGTGTTGTGGTGTTATATTTCATGAATCAACTATTCAGGTTGTAAGCTATTATTTGGTTGGATTTGGTCAAATATGGATTAGCTTTTATTCAGTTGAATATGTTTATAATCAGTTGTGAACAGGTTAAAAGAAATTTCAGTTTACCTGTAATCTAAACCAAGTGACTTTTTTAATGTCAGTTCAGTTTACAGGTCCAAATCGGCCTGTTACATAAAAAAATGAATTTTGGTTCGATGCTGTCCATAGATCAAATTATTTCGTGAAGTACCGACCAAATGCTCACCCTGGTGACAGACACCTATTTCCATTTGATTATATACACTTTCCTTATCCGATCTATTTACATTTGATTATATACACTTTCCTTATCCGATTTTGGTAGTGGTAGATACATATGACTTCCTGTTGTTTGGTAGGAGGCTGACAGAAGCTGATAGTAAAGAGCATTGTAATACAACTTGAAGCGAAGTGCACATACTTGTGATGAAAAACAGACTGATAATCCCTCTATGAATACTATCATCTTCTGGCACTCTCCATCTTAATTTTTAGCTGAATAGCCGCACTTTGATCACAAGTATAAATATGTTCAAGCAAGGCATCAACAATTTCTGATATTACAATAAAATTCGCATTTACCAGCCCACAACCAAAATGCTCCCAAGATTTGTATCATAAGAAAGGCAGTGAGAAACTTGTCTAATGAATCAAGAAAATAGTATTTCGTCATCAACAAGGAACTAATTTGACATAACAAATTGATATAATGTTAAAGGAAACAGTACATTATAGTTCTAGTAATCTGCAACTGTTCTAAGGGTGAACAGATATCCCAAGTAATGAGTGTTTCAAGTATAAACAGCATGGCTCAATAGTTCTACCGAAAAATATTGCGATACTTACATTGAAAGTTCAAATGCAATTGGTCCATGGAGTGATGGAGACCCAGAGAAAGAAATTTAAAACAGTAGACACTGGTACGATAAATTCAATTCACAACTTATTATCAATTTAAGATATTCTATAAAAGATAAATATAGATTGTAATGTTGTTGATCATGACTTAACAGGCTCATCATCATCTTCGATATCCCAAGTCAAATCTTCTTCTTCATCAGCCGCAGCGGCAGCTGCACTCAATCGCTTGCGCAAATCAGCTTTATTTGGACTCCCATCCGCAGACACCTTATGCTCATCGCCACTCCCAATATCTTCAATCTCATCCCACCCAAGATCTTCCTCGGGAGATAACTGACTAGATATAACCGATATATCACTATCAGTTTTCCCTTCCGAAGTCACTTTCTCATCAATTTTCACCGCATGTTTCTCAACACTCGATTCAGTCTCCTCCACCTTATCATCCTCCCTCAATTCAGTCTCCTCCACCTTATCATCCTTCAATCCAGTTGTCTCCAAGCTACTTCCAATCTGATCAATACGACCATCCACATTCGATTCCAAAACACCACTCTCCTCATCATTCCCCTTCTCCAAACCACCCCCACCCTCCACTAAATCGCCCCGTTCCAACGTCCTTTCCTCACACTCTTCAAACTCCTCCTCATCAACATCCCAACTCAACTCCTCCTCCTCCTCATCCCCCAAAATCGCCCTCCTAACCAACCTACTCCTTGCCTCCTCCGCTCTCCTCACCTTCCAAACCCTAAAAAACAACCTCATCCAAAACACCTCCTCGTCCACCTTCCCGGGAACAACCTCATCGAAAATCTCCCTAATCACACCATTCCCCTCGACCATCTCCTCAATCTCCCCCGCTCGCTCCTCCAACACAAACCCTCCCTTCCACTCATCAAACTCCTCATCCTCAACCTCCTTACAATACGTATTCAAATCACACTCAACCGCACGCACCAATGCATCCACTCTACTATACGCTTTCACATTCCCACTACTCTCCCCAACTCCACTCTCATAACTCTCATAACCGTCTACATGATCATTAACAACTAAAATATCCTTATTTCGCGCGATAATGTCCGTAAAATCATCAATTACTTGTCCAACAGACTCCAATTTCTCCTGCGCAACCGCTGCACCAGCTTCAAATGATCCAGGCAAGTCCTTGACAGCTCTCGAAGCAGCTTGTCGAATCACCTCAGTTTCTTTCTTCAATCCAGAGCTAAATTCTTCGAGATCACGGCGATACGTGTCGATCACTGACTCTGACTTGGAGGCTAGGGTTTTCAATAGACTGCTCCCGAAGGACCAAGCGTTGGTCACGGTGGAGATTTCTCGGGTCGGGTCAGGATCCGAATTAGGGTTAGGGTTTTGATCGGATTGGGGATTGGATTGTTCGGAGTCGTCGGAGAATACGGATTTAAAGAAGTCCATTGAAGTTGATTTGAGAATCTGTTGTGTGTGTGTGTGTTTATTCAATGTATACACACGGATTGATGTATATATATAGATACAGATCTGTGTATGTATCATAGGGAAGGGGAGGAAGGAATTGCACTGATATATAAATATAGTAGTACTCCGTAGTAGTATATTTTTGCACGATGGAAGAAAATTAGATATGAAATTAATAAATAAATTCTACTTTTCATTACTTTAATATATGAATTATATAATTAGTTATATTATAATATTGGCGAGAAAGTTGCTTTAAAATTATGGATTTTTAAGGAAAATATTTCATTATATTAAACTAAATTAAATTAAGATTCACTATTCTAAAAAATTTATGTAAGTTTAAATTATTATTTTTAATTTATATGAATACTCTAAAAAACTTAAATTTTTTATTTATATGAAAATAATATCACAACTATGTTGGTTGTGACAAACAATTGTTAATAAATAATTATTCGTATATTTTTTCATGAATAAATTAAGATCCTAAAAACTTCTCTAAGAATACGAATAATATGAATATTATTCATATGACAAGTTTTTAAAATCTTAATTTATTGGTAAAAAAAATAAAAATAATTATTATTTATTAACAATTGCTTGTTATTATTCTGAAAAAAGGTTAAATTTTTATTTATATAAAAATAATATCACAACATAGTTAATTGTATAAATACATGTTTTGTATAAATTACGTCAATATTATAGGAGTTTAGGAGAGAAAATGTTTGAAAAAAATATGTCGTATAACTTATATAGTTGTATAATTATGTATATTATGTATATTATATATATATATATATATATATATTTAAAGTAAATAATAAAAGAAGAAAGGGAAAAAAACAGGAGCCAAGGCTTAAAACCAGGAAAATTGCAAACCATGGGTGAAAATAACTCGGCCCGGTAAGCAAGGGGCAAAATAGTCATAAAAAATAGACTGTTCCTTCCTAAAACTAACCGCTGATTGCCTGAAACATCTATCATTTCCAACACACACACACACACAAATGAGAGGGCATGATTGGATCAATCAGATCTTACCAGACGAGCTGATCCTCGAGATCTTCGAACACTTGAATTCGAAATCAAGCCGCGACGCTTGTTCGCTGGTGTGCAAGCGATGGTCTTCGCTCGAGCGAATCAGTCGCGACACCATTCGAATCGGAGCTTCCGGAAGTCCTGATGAATTGATTAGAATTCTGTCCGCCAAGTTCCTTAATGTTAAGAATCTCTATGTTGATGAACGCCTCGCCATTCCTCTTCCTGTCGATGTCGTAAGCTTCCTAAACCTCTTTCCTTTGTTTCGAGTTTTGTATTTTAGGTTAAAGTTTCGGTTTTGTTGTTTTTGATTGAGTTTAATTGATTGATGTGGATGTCGTGTTTGAATTATTGAATGTGTAGTAGAATTGTGGATTAGAGATGAATGAGTAGGAGTTGTAGTGGTACCTAAGTGAGCCGAATTTTGGTGATGTTTGATTCGAAATGAGTGTGAATGTGCGTATTTTTTTGAGAAAGGCACTGCATCATGAGTAAAGAATAGAAATTTATTGAACTTGTAGGTTGATAGAAAGGTAGGTTGTTTGATTAAAATGTATATATTAGTGATCCGTTAGATATAATGCAATTAAGGATTATACTTGGTCATGGGTGTATCTGCCAATACTTAAAATGGAGGCAGGAGTCATTGACTAAATTATCCTACTTGTAATCTTACAAGACATAGGTTTTTATTACGTTGAAGAAGTTACTGTAGCATGAAAAAAATCGAAATAATTTTGCGATGCTTCTCTACTACCAAGTACCATCATCATTTAATTAGATATTTACTTCACGTGTCAGGGATTATATATATGGTAACTTTTATGTTTCGTGTTTTACATTATTTACTATTTGCTATGACCAATGGCATGATTAAACAGTTGTGTATTACTTTAGATTAAATTGGACTCTACTCCTGACCTTGAACTTTGTTGAGTTGATTTAAATCAAGTTGGAAGGAAATGTAAGCCTACCATCGGGCAATTATGCTACCTCTGCAAATTAATGATTAAGGAAATGTAGTAATTTACTAGGTTTACTTACTTCCTCCTAAAGTAATAAGATTATATGGAAAAAAAATAGATGTATATGTTCTTTATTAAATTATCTACAAGCTTTTTCGAAACCTCATTTGGTAATTTGTATGTTTAATAAACATTATTTTGGTAGTTGAAATCGTCTGTAAAAACTGACATAAACCTTTCTAACTTGAATTGTAAATTACCCAATTGGCATATATGCAGGGCAGAAGACGTGCTGGTGCTCTATCATCAGTCAGGCTTCACTTGGTATCTGAGACAAGTGGGTCTCAAGACAATGAAATAGAAGCATACTGTTTATCAGATGCTGGCTTGGCTGCTATAGGTGAAGGATTTACTAAAATTGAAAAGTTGAGCTTGATATGGTGCTCTAATGCGACAAGTGCGGGGTTAAAATCTATGGCTGAGAAGTGTAAATTTCTTAAATCGTTGGATTTACAGGTGAATTTATTATTTCAGTATTGTCTATTTGAACTTGTAATAGTAAAATATAGGTAGAATTACCATGGCGGATTGCATGTGTAAACTGACATGTTAAAATTTTCACTTCTTTTTGAAGGGTTGTTATGTTGGTGATCAAGGTTTAGGTGCTGTTGGGGAGTGTTGTAAGAAACTTGAAGATCTTAATTTGCGATTCTGTGAAGGTATAACTGATACGGGATTAGTTGAATTAGCCATTGGATGTGGAAGCACTTTGAAATCAATTGGTGTTGCTGCCTGTGCAAAAATAACTGATATCTCATTGGAGGCTGTTGGATCCAATTGCAGATGTCTTGAAAGTATGGCATTAGACTCAGAGTTCATCAACAATAAAGGGGTACTTGCTGTGGCTGAAGGATGCCTTAAGTTAAAAGTTCTGAAACTGCAATGCATTAATGTCACAGACGAGGCTTTGCAAGCTGTTGGCCTTTATTGTTTGTCTCTGGAACTATTATCTCTATACAGTTTCCAGAGATTTACTGACAAGTAAGTTACCATCCTCTCCAAATTCCCCATCAATATGTTATTAATCTCTTCTAAATCTATCTACTAGACATGCCTGCTTACTTGATCGGACCACTCCTCTCCATTTTTTAGTTTTCCCTCAGCAATCTTAGTTATATAACTTGTTAATTAAGCATCTCTGAAGCAGAATTGCATGCTATTGTAACATGTAGTACGTTATCTTTACCATGTTAATTGGATGAGTAGACTGCAAGTTGTCACCTGTGATTTTTCAGTAATTATAATTTATTTGATGTGTTATAGTTGGACTCAATGTTTCTTAAGTTTAGTACACCAGGGAAGTAATTTTTAAATTAAGGTCGAAGAATTTGGATTCTCTTTATATATTAGATGATTTTTGATAGCAAACTGTTTTTTCACTTACAGTTCAAAGGCTGAATGCAAACGTAAATTATCTACAATATACATATATATAGGGCTAAAATCCCCACAACACACATACACATAGGGCTAAGATCCATTTGCTATCAGCTGTGGGACTATATCATTAAAAAAGAGTGGCATTTTTATTCAAAAGCAGAAGGTCCCTGTTTCTTTACAGGGACCATGCCTCTCTATTGCAGATACAACTCTCTCTCTCCCACTCACACACTTTGGAGAGGACAATTTGTGGCATGCAATAGGCATAGCTAAGGTTATCGTAATTAACTTTACAAATATTCATTTTACATGTTTAGTTAGGAATTCAACAAAGCTAAATTTAGTGTTGCGAGAGGCGCCCTGGGTAGGTGCTCAGAGGTGCAAGGTCCTCTTCTCGTCTGAGATGAGGTCATGAGGAGCATCCCCTTTACCAAGTTCCTAATGGGGTCAGCTGTAAAGCGACAAGAAGCGTGAGGTGCAAGTAAGGTGCGCCTACTGAAACAATTACAAATCAGCAAGAAGGAACTTTTAAGTAAAAAAAGGCCCAACCGGAACTTGGTACTATCTGTAAAAATCCCTAGACATTATTAATTTACCATTTTGAGCCCAATGAAATCTAAATCCATATGAATACCTATGGTTCTATATAAACAGAGATCTAGGGTTTGATGTTTGCTTGACTTTCCTTAAAAATGCCGCAACATAGGGGACTGAGGTGAGGGAGGCTTTGCTTAATCGCAGAAAAGAACCATGGTTAGTACTTCTCATCTCTCTTGTAATCACACATATCCACGGTAATTTAAAACACAAAAACTGAAATTAAAAAGTAAAATTTGCAGCTTGAAATAAATACTGAAATTCCAGAAATGGAGAGAGAGCCCAGCTTTACCTTAGTACACTTTTGTGATTTCTCAGCAAAGAACATGGTGGTTTTTTAATGTTCAGTGGGAAGGAAGTGGATGAGGATTAATGAGAAAAACGTTACGAGTGTATTGAGAGGACTGAGAGAGAAAAATGCACGTATATGGTGCGGTGACCGGTGAACGTGTGGGTTGTTCCATGAATATACATGTTCTACATAAAAGTTAACTGAAGTTGATTAGTTTTGAACCATCTCAGCATTGGACATTAGATTTAGTGATAATATAAAAGTTAGTTAACCATCCATATCAAGTTTACCATGTTAAAACTGACCAAGAGACAGTATCTATGATTGGAGAATCAATTATGAAGAATTAATACTATGATCATTTTATTAAAATAGGTATACTAAATAGATTCTGCCAATTTAATCATTGCAATCTCGAATATAGTTACTTTTTTATTGCAAAAACTTTTACGATAAAATCTAATCAATAAGTTTGTATTCGATAGCAACTTTTCTTGTTGTAAGTTAACTTTGGCAAGTGATATATATAGTATGTAGGATCAGGATCAATTTAGAACTGTAGTCAGAATAAGAATTTAGAACCAATATTTACCTTAGTCTTAGATGTTTGTTTAATCAACTCTTATATTCTTTCTGTTGCAGAACTGAGAACACAATGTGTTCTGTTCCCTTCTTCACGACATAATGTTTTTTTGTTAATTATAAAATGAGGTTTCTTTCTGCAGACACGATGTTTTTTTCTGTAATCAGATAATATTTTTTAAAAAGCAAATTGTTTCTCTGCATAAACCATTGACATTAATATATTTTTAGATTGTTCAATATCATAGTTTTTTAACAGTACCCTTATATGTGTGGAATAGCAGGACCCGGGTTGATATAAATTAAGCTATGTAATACTTTTACAATATATATATATATATATCAGTGTTGTGAAAAGCGTGTCTAGACGCCTTGCTATGGTTGAAGCGAAGCAACTTCAAAGAAGCACGAAGCATGCAAAAGCGAGAAGCGCGCTTCATTGAAGCTTAGCAAAAATATATCGGGTTTTGTTATTGTATGAGTTTTAAGGCTCAACAAATATCGCCCAAAGCAAAAATAAAACTTTAAAATCAGCCTCGGAATCGAAATGGAGTCAAAATCAACCGTTTGCTTTAAGTTCAGGTAAGAGTTCACGCAAGAGACATCGGCGTTTAGTATATGAGGACGAAGATGAGGAGGAAGAACAAATCTTTGAATTTGGATTAGATATGTGTGTGTGCGTGTGTGTGTGTATAACTACACATATAAAAGACGAGCATATATGTGTATGCATATATATATACAGTGAACATCATATTAGTATGGCGCCCTGACTCCTCTTAAGTGTTACCAATGTCATGCCGCTATGGCCATTGCAGCAATGCACCGTGTCATGGGACCCTGTCTCCTCTTACCAATTCCTTGGTTCCATAACAACAATGGCGCTTAGGAGCTACAGTGTTCTTAAGTTCTAGCATGACAGTAAGAATAGGGTCATAAGTGTGTACATATAATGCAAAATTACATTTTACGAGCGAAGCAAGTCAAGAATATGATATATGTATGCCCCGTCTTAAGACTGATTTCTTGCTGTCCAATTTTAAATGTGTTTTCTAATTTTTGCAGGAGTCTATATGCTATTGGAAAAGGGTGCAAGAAGCTAAAAAATCTTACATTAAGTGATTGCTATTTTTTGAGCGACAAGGGTCTGGAAGCAGTTGCAGCTGGTTGTACAGAACTTAGTCATCTTGAAGTTAATGGTTGTCACAATATTGGAACATTTGGACTGGAAACTATTGGCAGATCTTGTGGGTAAGTTTCTTCTGTGCTCCTAATCACTAATAGTATGATGTTGTGGCATAATAATTAGGGATGTATTTTGTGGCACATTTGGCAGTCTACACAGACGACTCATCTTACCCACATAATCAAAACTTAATTTGATCCACATCTGTTCACATAAGTATATATTAAAGTATATATCTTTGATGGTTGTGTGCAGATATATAAAATGGTCAGTTATGGTCCTTGTGGAGATAAGTTTCATTTCAACCATGAGCAATCCTATTTTTGTGAAAGTACTAGCCTACCTAACTCGAGCAATTAAAAAGACCGCAATATAATATGATAATATTAGTAGGAAAGTAAATAGTCTAGCCAAGTGCAAAAAGAGATGTAGAATGCACATTTGTCTGCAGAAGTTTAAGCAAAATGCATGTTCCTAGACTATGCAGTGGAAGTAATGTTCTCCTCCTCTAGAATATATTGATATCTTATATGAGATATTATATGTATCATTCTATCTCCAGATGTCTTGTTTTTGTTATCAATTTGAATTTGAACATAATTTCGTCTTTATTTAAAAAAAAAATCTGCAAAGTATATTTCATTTATTATGATATGCCTTGTTGCTATTAAATATTAAAATGTTGTTATTATCAATTTTGATAATAATTGTTTATTTTTTATCTACTTAAACCTTTGGATTACAACTATCACATCTACTGCATTTTCTCTCTTGAATGAATTTTTTAACTGACATAATAGGTAACTTTTGAATATCTGCTAGGTTGAATTTGTCACTGACATTATGCTTACTTTCCGGGTATCTACGCTACAATGCCAAATTCTGTATCTTTGAGATTTATTGTGATGATTTCAAATGTTTAAATTCTGTCATGATTCCAATTTGTGTGTATTATATATTGCAGGCAGCTTTCTGAGTTGGCTCTGTTGTACTGTCAGAAGATAGGTAACTATGCCCTTTCTGAGGTGGGCAAAGGCTGCAAGTATTTGCAAGCCCTACATTTGGTAGACTGCTCAAGCATCGGAGATGATGCCATATGCAGTATAGCAAGAGGCTGCAGACATCTCAAAAAACTCCACATCCGCAGATGTTACCTGGTATTATAATTTATTTGCATCTTAAGCTGTTTGTTTCACTTAACTGTTTATACTCCAATGATTTTGCACCATATCTAACATAACAGCTTCACTCTGCCAAATCGATTCTTAACTCAGTAACACGAGCAACATTTCATGGAAGTGAAAGATTGTTGCTTTTATTTTGCTCCATGTGTCTTGCCAGGTCATATGGTTAACATTGATTGAACAAGTACCCAACACAATGCTTAAATTAATTCCAAACTTCGTAGGCATTTTCATTCTTCCTGCGGGGCCAAAGCTATGTCAAGAATTCTCCTGCCCTTTGTTTTAGCAACACCATTTTATTAGGCTGAACAGTATCAACCATTGGGCCAACGCCTTGGTCAATGCCAACATTAAAACATGCCTATATCAGAGTTTTTTTAATAAAGTATATAAAGCCATGTATTCTCTGTGATATCATCAATGAATAAGTATCAAATACTTACTTGAAATACAAGATGGTCCCTATATGTGACTAAAAAGAAAAGAAACATTACTAGTTTACAAACATTTCAATAGAAAATTGAAATGTCTAAACCTTTGAGCAAATGAGCAAACAAGGGAATATAATTTTAAGACTTCAAATGGATTGTCCCTTACCTTTTGGGTTTGTGTGGATAAATTGAGACCATTTGAGATAGTTCTTCTCCTTAGACCTTTAGGAGGCACGGATATTTTAGAAATCAACAGTTTTGTAAACAGGATTAGAATATTCAGATCATATAGAAATTTATATTCAATACTTTCAGATGCTGGCACAGCGATGAAAATTGATTGCAATGAAGCTGCGACAGAGGTTGATGAGGAAAATTGCAAGAAAAAAACACAGCAATTAGGGCTGCTTACAATTGAAAAAGAAAATATCCTGAAAAAAATCCGAATGCTCTGATGACATGTTGTAAAAACAGGAGAGAAATATGTACCATATCCTCATATTTGAAGTACAGTTAAAAAAGTTCATTCATATATAGCAGAATATAGGAGCAGAAATGGAAGATACTTATTCTAGAATTATGGAAAACACATCTAATTAAATTCCAAAATAGTAAAGATCCCAGTGATCAGTTTCTATCTACACGAAATTTGCAATAAATATCTACAGCTAATTCTCCCTTTTCCTTTAACAGCTATCTCTATATTTTATGCTGCAGAAAATTTATGCCTTTTAGCAATTGTTTAACTTATCCTCTATCTTTGAAAAGGTCGGGAATCGGGGAATCATAGCTGTTGGTGAGAACTGTAAATTCCTCACAGATCTTAGCCTTCGGTTTTGTGATAGGTAAGAACACTTCAATTTCTTTCATGAGGTTATTGTTATTGCTTACAGCCATGTTAATGTGCCCTGTTCTGTAGTTGCTGACTGGGTGTGAGATTGTAACTGATAGCAAGTTGTGATGAGCCATATATTGATCATGTGTTGATTCTGCATCATGTCTGACAAAATTATGAAAATTTCTATTTTACATATGTAGCATGTGCAATTTGTATTTGGTTGTTTAGTGTTCTTGCTGCTGAGGGCCCATTCTTTGAATAAAAGGTTGTTATCTATGTTTGTTGAGCTCGCACTATGCCACTTTTTTGTGACCTAATGACGCCATTGGAAATAGTTGGGTTCTACCCATTGCCATTCTACCTTTATAGAATAACATAAATAAGTAGCTCCTGCTAACTGCTTGTAACTTTAATTGTTTAAAGAGCATATACATTTTTCATCCAATACAGGAGATTGAAGTAATATTTTTAGGAAAGAGTTACTTTTAGTGGCTTATTTAGCATGCTCTTGAAATTAGTCTGAAGCACAGTCTATATGTAGATAAAAAAAATGTCAAGATATAAATGAGAATTAATTTATAATTGTATATTTGACAGTAATACTGGAGAGCCTAATACAATTGATCACAGTCAGTAGTCTTTTTTCACACTATCAATGCCATTCTGTGGTTGTGACTTGTGAGGCATTGCCCAGTGATTGCAATTTGTTGGGTAGGTGTCCATGCAGTAAGCTATTAAGAAGCTGGTTTTTGTCTGTGAGTGCCCAGGCAAATGCCATTTCGTCTTGGTGAATTTTAGCTGTCTATGCCCTTGACTAGAGCTCGCCTTGCCTTAATGCCATGATGACTGTCACACAGTGCAACTTTGATTTTGTACTTCCCAACTATTCTTTTGAGAAACTCTATATATATATTGGTAGTCGATCGATCTTTTTGTAGAATGTATAGAGTACATCACTGTTCTTATCTGACCTGATATTTTATTTGATTGCCAGGGTAGGAGACAGTGCGCTAGTCGCAGTCGGTCGAGGTTGCTCCTTGCACCACCTAAATGTTAGTGGCTGCCACCAAATTGGAGATGCTGGCATAATAGCTATTGCAAGAGGGTGCCCCAAAATCAGTTACCTTGATATAAGCGTTCTTCAGGTTTGGCTTCTGTATATGCTCACAAGTCATATTCAACAATTTGTTTATCATCTTCCCAACTTGCATGCTTTTTTGAGCTTAAGAGATGGGATATTAGTCAGACATCTGTACAAATCTATAGATGGGCTCCAACATCCCCTGCTATGAGCCTATGACATGTTGGACACTAGTGATTATATAGTGGCATTATTTGTGTATGCCAGATACAATAAACCAATGTTGTTTGACTTCTCAAGTTTGTTTTTTCCCACCGAGCACAGAATTTAGGGAACATGGCAATGGCTGAATTAGGTGAAGGTTGCCCGTTACTAAAGGACATAGTTCTATCACACTGCCGTCAAATAACGGATGTTGGTCTAGAGCATCTTGTTAAAAGGTGTACTCTACTTGAAACTTGCCACATGGTCTATTGCCCGGGTATTACTGCAGCTGGGGTTGCCACTGTGGTTTCAAGCTGTGACAAAATGAAGAAAATCCTGGTTGAGAAATGGAAGGTCAGTCAGAGGACTAGACGCAGAGCCGGCTCCATCATCTCATACCTATGTGTTGACCTCTGAATTTCACTTGCAGCATGCTGAAACAATTACAGAACACTTGGTGCTTTTTCATTGTCCTGTTATAGTTGTTAGTGTATACCTTTTTTTTCGCCTTTCAACATATTTTTCCTTGGGTATCAGACAAATTTTGTAGCTAAATTTCCTCCAGGTGTGTTTCGCCTTTGGTAGCATGTATAGATAGTATCAGCACACATAGGGGGTGTTAGGTTTCCATGGTACCCCATTCTGCATATGTATTTTTTTTTGTTTTGCTATTTATTATAGATTTAATAAAGTTATAGACCTTAGATTAAAAGTGGCATTTCCCATATGGTATTTGACAAAAATACCATAGCTTTGTTTTAGATATTAATCCATAATAGTGAAATACTACATAGATCTGCATGTTGAACTTGCGTATCAAGTGTCTCTCAAATACACTTGTGATATCTCGATAAAAATTATTTCCTAGATAGCAATATCTAGGACATTCTTATTTTCCATAATCGTAGTACACACAATAACAGCAGGGGGCTGGGGAAGGAAAGGTGTTTTTGTATTGTTAATTTTTGTAGCGTTATCATGATTTTGAGCGATAATGTTCCTCTCATCCCTGTTGCTTTGCATTATTATTTTAAAAAGTAATTTACTACAGTAATTATTTTACAAATTAATTTCATAATTGAGTCCCACATTTAGAGGGGGTGAGAGTTGAGACGTGAGAGTGTATGGTTAAAAGGCTTGGGGAGTTGAAAAGAGAAAATGAAAGAACTTTATAGAGTTTGGAGCAGAGGGAACATGATGGCCTCCATGTTTACATATCCATGCTCAAGTATCTGCTTAAATTTACTACAATATTATACTCCCTACTAGTATCACTCCTTCCAGTACTTTTTGCTTCTCCTCGCCTAATAATAGTGTCCTGTAAATCTCTTGAAACTACTTCCCAAGTTTCCTAAACTCTTGGCCCTATGTATACACAGGATTCGTATAGGACTCGGATTCATGACAGACATATTTTTCACCTATATAACCGGTTGACCTATCTTATAAATAACTTATAAGTTAAAAAATACATGTATTTTTCAACTTACAAGCCGCTTATACGGGGAGACAAACGGGGGCTAAATATTGTAAGATGAAAAACTAAAATTTTTGCTCAAAACGCAGTAAAGATGAATGAACTCTCTGAATTCATATAAAAAACGAACACAATATTATTTCTTATCGCGAATAATAAATATACTGTATAAATGAATTGGAAAATGTAGTGCACTAGCTATAAGACAGAAAGAGTGACACCATGTATAGGTCATAATCTAAACAACCCAGTTGAACAAATCTTTCTGTGTACATTTCTGGTTTAATACTATTTTTCTGTTTATTTTGAATTTAATGGTTAATACATTTGTTATTCGATATATATGTCTTAGCCTCTTAGGTATGAAATGTTTTTTAATATTAGAAAAAACAAGAGCACGAGAGAAATGATAGGATGAGGTGGCGTGTTTGGGGGTCATCGAGAGATTTGCTCTTGCGATTTTGAAGGGCTCGAGGACTGACTGTCTAAAGGCGTAACAAGTGAGTGCACTGAGCATATATTTATGTGCTTTGTCTATGGTGGCAATCATTGAAATATATACATCCTAAGTAAATTCTATAATGTAGAATAAACTTCTCCGTACTAGAAATCACAAGAACCTTGTGCCATTTTTTATGTTTTTGAAGTCGAATGTAGATTTCTGAAGTTTAATTTTTAAATTATTATTTGTACAATCACAATGTTTTAATAATTTGTTAATTTATCGTAGCGATGAAGATTTATAATAAACAATAAAATTTAGGTGGCATGAGTTTTCATCAAATGCTAGAGTTGTGGTTAGTAGAGGAATTTTGGGAGAGTTTTAGAGTCTATTTGGGGTTGTCGTTAAAAACTGTTCCGAGAAAAAATATTGTGTTGTGCGGTTAGACAAAGGGCTAATATTCAACCATGTTTTTGGTCGAAAATGGGGAATAGCTTAATTAGTACCACTAAGCCTATTTTTTATTACAAGAGTGGATCAATATATAAGATGAAGAATTTGCTTAATTTGTACTTAGATCTTCACACAGTACAAAACTTTCCAACAATATAAGATGCATGTTTTGTAAACCACGTACAATTCCTCACGTACAAAATCAAATTTAAAAGAAAATGTAATTAATTACACCATTTTTCTATTGGTGGATGAAAAGATAATTGATAATTAAGGTCCCGGACACCATTTATAAAATCAATGATTCAACGGAGTAAATGGTTAGCTAGAAGTTCCTTTCATTACTATTCCCATCTCCAATATCCTATATTGGCATGCCATTAATAAAATGCAGGTCCAACAAGAGAAACATTTTTCCACCCTTGTGAAGGCCTTTAATTTAGACACTTAAAAACAATGACATTAATTCAAGTTTCTTAGAGTGACATTATTACATCCTAAAACAAGTAGCAGTTATTCCAAACTAATGGAGAGAGTTAAAATTGATGGTCATCCATTATGTTTGTGTGAAAATACACACACATCTATGTTTATATAAATGCGCATGGTACAGTAGCACTCACATATGTTCCTTAGTGTGTGTAGATGTGCGCGTGCAAGCATGGTTGGCGGCTAAACTATCTTATAAGCCATCCCAAACTTATAATGCATTTATCGATTCATCTCTATCACCTTCTTTTTCGAGATACAGTTCTTAGTAACCTAGCTAGTGGGGACTCCATGTCCCTTGTGACATGTAAATTTTAACTAGGTTTAGATTAAGAATGACCCTCCTTGTGTCCCAAAACTATGGCACACATATTATATGCATGGTGTGTGGCCGGAGTGGGCCCGGTGATGGTGGTTGTCGGCAAGGCAACACATTGAACTTATTAGTGTGATCAAATTATGGGTTTAGTATATATGATTTTGGCGGGGGCCTAAGAATGTGGTTAAAAGGTGAGTTGTGGACCCCAAAATTAAGCTTAGAGAGTTCTTAATCCTTCTCTTTAATTGTGCTTTCTCCATTTAATTAATTACCCTCATTTCAAAACCCCATTAATTATCTTCAAGAAAGATTTTGCAACAACTTTTGATGTAAAAAGTTAAGATGTACACTAGAGTTTTGGTTTGTTTGAGACTTTAAAGTTAGATTTTGGCTGAAAATTGGTCCTTTAGTTTCAACTTCAAAGTGTTTGACATTTGTTTGAGGGGACTTCTTCTGTTTGGTTTTATTTGACGTTTGATTTTTTGGAGTTTTGATTATATAATTAAATTTATTATTTTTAAAATTTTATTTTTTTGAATAAAAATATTAAACTATAACTTTTATTCACACAAAAAAATTAAAAATAATAATTCTAACTATTTAATCAAAACTCTTAAAAAATGTGTCAAAAAACCAAAAACCAAATATTGAGTATGTGATAAGGTTTGTCTATTGAGGAGTTTTGGTTAATTTGGTGGTGCGCGTGCGAACACAAGAAATAAAATGTGGTCATAATATATGTGGCCTGGTGTGGCAGTTACACCTATAAGAAGATTATATATTCATGATTTACGTTTGCATATTTCATCATTTCTTACCCTAAAAATGCAATTTTCGGTTTGCTAAACTCACAATTTCACATCATTGCTTAACCCTTGCTAGCTTTTTGCTAGTTTCTCCCAACTCATTTGTTGAACATCTTTCAATACTTTGTCTACTCACCCATACTCCCACCATCATAATCTCTCTGCAAATATGCTCTACAATATCAAGATATATACTACATACTTATAATATGCTACATATATTTAATGTCCATAGGCCTTATAATTAAGATGATGGAAAATATACTAACAGCTTCATTACATATCTTTCTAATCTTGAAAGCTTAGTAGTGGGCAAACTTTTATTACTACTTAAAGCTAAGTAATAAATAGTCTCTTACAATCTTATTTTCTACAACTAGAACTCTCTTACTTGTAAACACTATTTAATTAACTCGTACACAAGTCCCCCTAAAAAATTGTTTGTTTTTAATATAATATAATTATAAAAATATTGCAATAATAATATAGAAAAAATAAAGAAATGTTATATCAAAATTTACTCATGTATCCGAAAGAAAAATGAAAGTATATATCTATGATAAGTCTCGAACATGATCGGATGGGAATGTGTACGTATATATATTTACATAAAAATCTAGAACAAAAACTAGGTAATTTACCATAAATTGAAACGAAATAAGTTTTTTAAGTAGGAGGGAAGTCGGGAATTCTGATAGATTGGTGACGCTGAAAAAAACAAATGAGAAATGATGATGACAATGCAATGCATGAAGCATAAAAATGATTTCACGTACAGAAAGATCACAAGTCCACTAATTAATTCATGTGATATTCTTCATAATTTATCAACCACGCCACGCCTGATTCTTATGTAATACAATTATTAATTACTAGTTGTTTTTATCTCGATTCACATAATAGTCCAAGAACTAACAAATCAATTGTACATTCATCAAAGGCCTGCCCACAAGCCCACTCCTGAGAACAACAAGAAGACGACGATAATGCTGTCAATTTCAAGCGTACTATATAGTATTTAATATTTATATATATGAAACGTACCTTGTTGAGTAGACTGTTGAATCACAAACACTATACATACATATTAGTGTGTGTGCGCATTGTGATATATATTCCATTTTAGTGCGAGTTGATACGGAGTGTGTATACTCGACAAGGCCTATAAATGGAAAATTAAGTTTTGCCTCTGGGTAGGAATTCTAATAATGGTTGTCATGCAGTGAAGCATCTTTATCTATAATTATGTGTCTGTATTGTATTTCTGGTGTATGCTCTACGTACCATGTGAATAGCTAATTAAGTGTGCATTATATTCTACACCATTAATCAATTTCTTGTTGGTGAATATATACATACATTTCATCGCTTCCTTCATCAAGGGCTCTTCCCCTCAATTTTATTCATTTGGTCCCCAATTAAACACTTGTATTATATGTCTTTGTCATACAACTTACATTGTTAATTAACTCTATGTAAATAGGGTGCCGGCCGGCCCTCATAAATTCAAAGTCTCAAGCGAATCAAAATTTTGTGCCCAAGTTACTAAATTTTTTTTACTTACAAACAAAATTATTTTTGAAAAATTATCTTTCTAGTGGTTTTGCTAGCAAAATCATTTATAAATATTTCATAATCAAGATTTGGAAGTATATCTTTCTCAATGGATATCATGGACAATCCATTCAATCTCTCTTGTGATATACTCCAACGAAGATAAAACTTGATCAACTTTAATTTCGAAAAACTTCTTTCCGTGGAAGCCACTATAATTGGTATAATTAATAGAATCATATAAGCAATAGTGGCATTCGGATAGCATTCTCCCATCACTTTCAAATAATTTAGTATCTCAATATCTTTGTTAACTTCAATTGATAAACACTCACTCAGAATTCTTAACTCAAGAAACAAGATTTCTGCGTCAATATCAGAGACATCATCATGCTTCAGAAAATTTTCAAGATTAATGCATGAAGCTCTTAAATTATCATCACTTGCAGATTTCAACTTTTTCACCCTAAATAAAAAACCAAAGGTTTTCTCATATATCTTAAAAAAATTGATGTTCTTTTATAAAAATATTATGTCCCTAATTTTTTTTGTGCATCTACATATATGTTTTAATTTTTTTCACTCTTTTATTAAAAAAAATGTGCCCCTAATTTTTTTTATTTTTTTGGTACCCCATTTAAGAGCATAAATCGATTGGGCTCAGGCCGACTCTGTGTAAGTATATATGCATGATCAGAGCTAAAACTATGAATAAGTTAACTTTATACGTATTTTACGTTTGTCTTTTGTTTATTGTTTTCGAGAGTTGCTAATTTAATACGAGTACATGGTTAATTAGTTACTTTGCTATGGCCAATAATCTCGGGTTCATATATATTTCATAGATATAATATCTTTTCAAATATTATAATACTACAATAAAAGATTACTTTTCCGACACATTAATTAATTTAGTCGATCGAGGACGGGCACAATAGACCGAATGGCTAAATCGTCGTTAGTAAACAAGGCCACTTAATTAATGAAGCATACATATACAAAATTTACACACGTACAACGACTATGATATATAAAATAAGAAAAATTACAAAGTTGTCGTACAAATATTAAATATATGCGCTTAAACTGGTTTGTCTTTTTAACTGATCGGCTTTTAGATTGACTTGACACAACAAAATTTCTCGACAAAAAATGGTATAGCATATATCCACAAGCTGTGCGCAAACATCTGTACCGGCCGCCACAAATAATTAAATAGAGTATCTAGTAGTAGTATATAAATTAAATTTGGGAAATGAAAACCTTGTATTTGTTGTGGCCGCAATCATCATTCTCGGTTGCCTCAACCGCATGCCCCCTTTCTCCCCCCACTTCTCTCCTCCTCACACTTCCATTTTCTTTCCTCAAACTCCCTCACTCTCTACATACATACGTACATACATACAACTATAACTATAGAATTAGAAGCCCTATATAAACAAACAGAAATCTCCTATTCCATAACCAAACTCAAACTCGATCTCTAAATATATATATATATATATAGTACATCCACAAACATTTATTTATATATATTAATTTTATAACTTGATCAAAATCTCAGATGGCCGACTCTGGGTTTGAAGGGTTTGAGAAGCGCCTGGAACTCCACTTCTCCGGTGACGATACCATCACCGGACTCCGAAAAATAGACTTGGAGACACTGGTGCAAATACTCAATGCAGTGCAGTGCACTGTAGTATCATCAGTCGGCAACCACTACTTTGACTCGTATGTGTTATCAGAATCAAGCTTGTTTATATATCCCACAAAGATCATAATCAAAACTTGCGGAACCACTCAGTTATTAAAATCCATCCGTCCATTTCTTGACTATGCATGCACCATAGCTTTATCTCTATCCCGGTGTATGTACACTCGAGGTAACTTCATTTTTCCAAAGGCCCAACCCTACCCTCATACTAGCTTCAAAGAAGAAGTTATCTTTTTAGAACAAACCCTACCGGATAATCTTTTCTATAAGAAAGCTTCTGTTATGCCTTCCAAGCTTTCTTCTCATGCATGGCATGTTTTTTCAGCCGTTGATCAGTCTTATATGATTAATCATTCTCATGACCATGATCAATTGTTTACTCTCGAGGTTTGCATGACTGACCTTGATTGCTTGCTTGCCAAGAAATTTTTCCGTCGACATAATGACGGGAAAACTAGCGACTTAGCCGGAAAGGAGATGACGTTGATGACCGGGATTTGTGACATAAACCCTAATGCTCACATTTGTGATTTTGCATTTGACCCTTGTGGGTACTCTATGAATGGACTTGATGGTGATAGGTACTCTACTATTCATGTGACTCCTGAAGATGGGTTCAGTTATGCGAGTTTCGAGTGTGTAGGATCGGTTTACGATGACTGCCGGAAGATATCAGAGGTTTTGAAGAAGGTGGTGCAGGTTTTCCGGCCAGGGACTATATCCGTGTCAACCACGTCAACTAGTCATGAGTTGTGGACACGTGTCGCCAATGCGGTAGAGCAGCAAGGGATGAAATGCAGGAGTTGTACGGTGGATGAGTTTCCGGCAGCCGGTAGTGTGGTGTTTCAAACATTCACAACCCGCCGTAAATAGGTCATATAGTGGTGGGGTGCATGCATGCATGGCTCCAATAGGGTTTTAGAATATTTGAAGGGGGGGAATTTTAAAATATGGGGATGTGATGCATGGATGATGGGAAAAATGTGGGGTAATTTGGTGCAGTAGTAATCAAAGTTGGGTTGACTTGTCTAAAAATATAAATTTATAATATATATTTGAGATATGAGAAACGTGAATGAGTATATAGGATGATGTACGTTGTGGGATCATCATAATATTGCACCCCACTTAAATTTGTCACGCCTATGATTTTGAAGATATATGTGTATGAAAAAGCTCAATTAGTGGGAGGTTGAAGGTAAAAAAGAGATCTCACTTGTGTAGGCTTTCCCCTCGAAAACTTTCTGCTCTATATACACCTTTTCTTTTTACAACTACTGGATCTCACTTGTGTAGGTAGGTATCACAAGCTGCGATGGAGGTATACTCAGTTTCAAATTTAGTTTCCATACACGCGCATCTAGTTTTACTACAAAATGTGATTCAGAAGGTTATATTGCATGCCCTAAAAATCAATACAGATTTTCTGAATACAGTACTCTAAGATGTTGAAACTCGCGTAGACTGAATACAATGGGGGGAAGGCTCGCAACATTAGATAACTATTATTTTTTTTCTTAATAAAACTTGTCATTTTAATTATTACACGTATATCAATATTTTAGAAAAAATAATAAAATTCCTATCTCGTAGCCCTCTGACATGAACCAAAGTCTTATGAAATTACAATCTCATTAAGAGAAACAACCGACGATGTGGTTTATGCAGTGAAGCATTCTTCCTTCGCAAACTCAATTGATAGTGCACCAGCGTCTCCTATTTAAGATTAGACTTTTATTCTTATATAAATAATCTCTTCATATATCTCGATAATTTTTTAGTCAGGGGCCTGATTGCCTATTAAAAGGAAATTTTACCTGCTAAAATAGCTGTAATTTAATCATAGTTGGCCATGCATTTATATTTAATAATTACCGTAAATCTCTATTAATAAAAAGAATATGTGATGATACCAAATATGGCACTGCCATTATAATGTCATGATCAAGAATTTATGGAAACAAGTTTTCAAATAAAGAATTCATGAAAACAAAAGAAAATTGATATTTATGTCGATGAATTGGCAATAAATTCATATCTATAATTGGTTGGTTTTAGGTATCAGTCTATCAGATACTCCTACATACACATAGCAATAGAGTAGGGAGTTTCTCTATTTCCTCTTAGAAAGTCTTTACGAGTCAAAAACTTGTCCTGACTTTCACCTCAACCCCATGCACCTCCTTCCTTCAGAATTAATTCACAATTTAATCCAGGAAAAGTGCTGATTGTCCCTGTATAATTAAGTATCCTTATTCTGTTGGTTGATAAATGGATAAACTACTATATTCCAGCTAGCCAGCTCTGACAACAAACCCTCAACCGTGACAGGATGGCCTTCTGGAGTTCTTCCCATCTCCCATTACTACTCCTTGGCCTCCTGCCTCTCTTCTTCCAACCTAACGCCTGCGGTATAGGTTTTGTGGGTAGCGACATCCAATTGCCTTCCCATTATTACATTCCCGATTATTACATTTCTGCCTTTCGAGAAGCCCCTTGCATTCCACAATAGCAGATCTTGTGCATCGCAAGAGGAACCAGAGAATCATGTCCACATTGTGACGACTCTTGATGAAAATTACATTAGAGGCACAATCGCAGCTGTTTTATCAATGTTGCAACATTCAACATGCCCTAAAAACCTTTTCTTCCATTTTCTATGTCTTCATTTCCAACCTATAATTTTCTCAACCGTTAAATTAACTTTTCCTCACCTCAACTTCAATGTATATTACTTCGATTCAACTAGGGTTCAAGGGAAAATATCAAAGTCAATTCGACTGGAATTAGATCAACCTCTGAATTATGCCAGAATATATTTATCTGAAATCCTTCCACGAGATGTGCAGCATGTCATATACTTGGATTCTGATATTATTGTGGTAGATGACATCACGAAGCTATATGAAGTTGACATGGATGATAAGGTTGTTGCTGCACCTGAATACTGCCATGCAAATTTCACATATTATTTCACAGATGAATTTTGGACAGACTTTTAAAGGCCGAACACCTTGTTACTTTAACACAGGAGTGATGGTGGTGAATGTCGATAAATGGAGGAAAGGAAGCTACACAGACAAGGTGTTGGAGTGGATGATAACACAGAAACAGAGGAGAATATATCATTTAGGGTCTTTGCCACCATTTTTTCTTGTTTTGGCAGGCGATATCAAGGCAGTTGATCATAGGTGGAATCAACATGGTTTAGGTGGTGACAACTTTGAAGGTAAATGCAGGGCACTTCATCCAGGCCCTATTAGCTTGTTACACTGGAGTGGCAAGGGAAAACCATAGCTACGGCTCGATTCTGGGAAACCATGCAACATTGACCACCTATGGGCGCCATATGATCTGTATCGTTCGACTAGAGTTTCTTCAGAAGAAAGATGATATCAAAGGAAGAACCATTAGCAGAAATAATCAAGTGCTCCCATACACAAGGACACATGATGAGCCAGTATAAGCATGTCTCACAGATTTGAAAGATATGAATAACTGGAAGCAATTTCATTCTTTCCCCAGGTGGAACTGAATGTATATAGTTGGGAGTTTTGTTTAGTCAGGGTTAGGTTCCGTTTTGTGTACAGATCATCCACTTATTATATGGAATTTTTGCATTAGCTGGATATAAATTTATTTATATTAAACTACAGAATACAGACTATAGATTTCTGGATATTGGAATTGGTATGAATGGATATATTGAAGTTCACCGGATACAGGCTTTAACTACTTAGCACACATCTAATGAAAAATTGCGAGTATAATGTGCCATTCCTCAAGCTAATCCCTCAAGTTTTACTTCCTTCGACACTCTCACACACAAGCTACTGTCCACAATTTGAGGTACTCTTCACTTTAATAACAGATGTACCATGACAATCTCCTAAAAGAAGCCTCAAAATTGACAGGAGATATCTTGGCGCTTTTCAACTCTCGCTCTTAATCTACATAAGATACGACATATCTACTAATGACTAGATATAGATATGTGTGTGTGATAGGCCATATCTGATACCCATAGTCCTGACTCTGTGTGCCTAAAACTCTGGTCCTAATTAATGTGTGGAACTATCAAGCTATTTTGAGCAGCATATAAATAAAGGGAAAGGCAAAAATGACATCAATATTTCTGTAGAAACAAAGTGATATTATTTACTCAGTCAAAAGAAGTACATGCACATAAGAAACATAGAAATACATTCGGAACATCAATGCTCACAGTAATACTGATAAGAAACATAGAAACACATTTGGAACATCAATGATCACAGTACTACTAAGTTTCTACAGATGACCAACAAGACAAGAATCTAATATCCAGCAACTTCAACAGGAACCAAATATTATACCAAGCATAATACAAAGAACATCAAGGTAAAGACAAATCTATACAAGTCACTTTAACAGAGAAGCGAGCTAATAAAATACATGTAGTGCACCGAGGCTTAATGTTATAGTAACCAAATATGCTTAGATTAATACATTAAAAAGGTAAAAAGGGGCATCTATCCCATCTTTAGCACATGAACTCACCCCTTGCAGCAACTGGGCATTTACCTAACGTATTCCACAAGATATAATCCCCAGAAATGATCTGTTCATATTTAAAAATAAGAAAAAGAGTTTACTATTACTATAATTATCAACAGTCATTGGGGATGTGAACACGTAACTTCTAAAGGATTTAAAAATGGAAATTAAAAAAAACTCCTTAATGTTATTTTACTGCTGTCTGGTGAAACTATCCAAGGAAGTCTCACACAGCCACCAATTTTTCAGTTGTACCAAGAGCCCAGGAAATAATAAAATAGTATTGTTAGATATTAGCTTTTTAAATTTACAAAATTATTTTATTATATAATTTTAACTTGTTACTTGAGATTATGATTTACAAGTTCCATAGATCATAATGATACGAAACATTCCCTCAAAGTAAAATAAAATTCTTAAATTGAACGACTACTCCTTATGTACAAGTTCATATTAGTTTTATAGTCGATAAAATGAAACATTAATGCCTACCAACTACATTTTCTTTGGAAAAATAAAAAATCATATTTACTCACTATAAAAAGGATTTTCACAAGTTATAAATTATCATATAGTTTTAATAATTACATAGCTTGTAGAAAAGATTAAGTGCATTCATAAAAAGATGAAGTGCATTCGTAAAAAGGTGAGAATAGACGAGATTAAGAATAATTTAATTATTTTCATGAGATAGCTATCTATGTGGCTTTCACATTATATAATTAAATTAATTAGTGTTTTAAACTTTAACATAACGATGTCATTTTGACATTTTTTAAAAGTCAATTGGCAATTTTGGTAGGGAAAAAACATTTGTAGGTTATATTTGAAAAAAGAAAATACAATAGTTGAATATAGTTTCTGGAATTTTTGTCAAAGCTCGAAAGCTTGTTAACAAACTCGATAACCTTGAAAACTAGTTAATAGCTCGAGCTCTACTTCTTAAGTATACGAGTGGAACTCAAACATAACTTTGGGCTCGATAATTTTTAGGCTCGACTGGATGAAAACATAAACTCGACTCGAACTACAGCCCTACATGGTTACATGCAGTGATGCAGGTAGCAGGTCACTTATCAGAGAAGACAAATTTGAAGGAATATAGATCTTAACAAGAACTTCATGAGAAATTTTCACATAAGGTTTGTTAAAAGGCTTTAACCATAAATTAAAAAAAACCATCATATATAACTTGTAACCTACAGACAATTACCTGAGTTGAAAACTCGACTGGTGCTTTGATAGTTGGAAATATATTTATCTGCACAGAGCAATACTTTAATGAAAACCAGAACACACACACGCTACTTCTGCAAAATTCAAAATTCCTCGATGGGATATAATGTTATATATATATATATATAGGTCAAGGTAAGGCACACATGTTAAGCCTAACTTAAGAAAAACCATCCTGATATATTTAAGAGTTTGCCCTATCAAAATTTTATGGATGTAAACTTTTTCCTGGACAAAACCTGTGACATAATATTTCCAATCCAGCTGTATTTATGTGATACAACAGAGAAAAGTAAATTCATGGAGAACGTGTGCAAAACCTTTAGACTTATACTAGTAATGTTGAATAACATAGTTCTTACAGATTTTGGATCAATAGACATTCCTGACAAGGATGCTCCCACCATCTTGAATGATACCTGTAAAAAAATATAATATTTTATGTAAAAAATTACTGCAATGCATCACAGACTTAAAAGTAAACTAGAGTACACGTCAAAATGGTAGTTCAAATCAAACGCCTTGTTAAGCCTGATGAATCAACTTGACTCAAAACAGCCAATAATTAAAGCAATTAGGAAGAGGAACATTTAAGTTGACGCTTTCTTATTGATGTCGTATTGGTTTCAACATTAATCGAGATGTGAAACTTCGACACTGAGTAATTTGATGAACGAACCAGCCTAACAATCATAAGAGACTTATCTGATATATCATACCAACTTGTCAGCAGAAAGCATATATTGCAGTCTGAGCAGTTTAACTTTCAGCCAAGGTCTTGCTATAGTTAGTAGGTCTTAGATTATGAAATTAGAATGTAGCTACAAGAGTATATACTATTTTCTCGGTGTTCCTATTATATATATATGCCAACAGAGATACCAATGACATAGCATATGTACCTTTGCATAATTATACGCCTGCCAGCAAAACGGCTCCTCTAAATCAACGGATTTCAGGTCTTTGTTCATTTTTTCCATTATAAAATCCTCAACATTTGCCATGTTATTTGATGACTCCATCTCAGCATCACTATCTTCATCAGCTAAAATTCCATATCCTGAACCAGAGGATCCTGATTTGGGTTGCCAAGGAGCAAACTTTACAGATCCAGGAAAAGTTGCTTCAATACTCTTCCCCGAAACACCCCGGCCACTTGTTAGAATCTTCCATTCAACAGAGTGATCGGTAAAGGTAACTGTTCCCACGGAAGGCGTCCCATCGAAATGTATCACCTTCCTCTTTGGGAAAGGCATAGTCACTGAACAGACCTCCATTGTTAGAGGAGCTTTGTAACCTTCCATCAGACGCAATTTAAATAAGAATGCACCTTCATTTTCGGATACCATAGAGAGCTGGTAAAATCCCTTTATTGGTGGTCCAATGCCACAAAATGCCTGATAACGCATCAATGTGAAATTACCTAATGGTGGGGTAAACATCACAGACTGCTTATCACCGCCACCTTGTTCTGGAACTTGAGCACAAGGATGGAATGACAATACCTCAACTCGAGCTGTGTCCAACCCTGTCAAAGGAAATAAAACATCTGGGAGACCTTCTAATTCTGCTCGACAATTCACTTGACCTGATATTGATATATTATCTGGAATTTCATCCCGATCATACATTGCAGCATTAACTGTCTCTTGTATTGTAAAAAGTATCCTCTGCTTTCCTTTGTACAAATATGGTTTCCAAGCAGGTTGCCTACGGTCTGCAGGAGGCAAATCCGATGACAAGAATCCATTATTTTTAACCGCAGAAACATTGGAGTAGTTAAGATCTAGCGGTGTACCTATATTATGGAAATAATAAAGCATGCAGGAAACAAATTAGAAAACATATTTTGCAAAAAAACTGCACAAACAAATAATATATTGAAGATGAGAAATACCATACTAGAAATTACCAACCAAAGGGCATTGCGATCGAGATATAAGTTCGGAGTGCATCTTTATCCAGGAGCCTGGTACCAATCTTGGGAACATCTGCTGAAAGTGCTCCAGTAACGGAAGTACCCAAGGGGGACGATGCTGCAACTGGTGCTGCTACAGGTTTCGCTCTTGCAGAAATACCTATACTGCCAGTAAGGGTATCCAACAATCCTCCTACGGAAGGACCCACATTTACAACTACTTCAGGTTCTAGAGTGTCGCCTGTAATAATATCACCTATAGCATGTGCAACCATGAAAGCCCTGTACATTAATACTAAACATGTAAGTATATGCAGGACGAACAAGAAATTACTGCAGTACATAGATACTAAACATCAATATGAGAAATATAACCAACACTATATTGACCATAGCACTATTCATAGCATATAGGATCCTCAAGAATCATGCGCAACTTTTGGTGGAAGATGAAATTATCAGGTAACTAAATATAAACCACACAGAAATCAGAAATCAGAATACAAGAAACAGATTTGTTTGCAACAGAAATTATTGGAACTATATAATCCAAAAGAGAATGCGGCGCAAAACGTCTACTCTGTATGAGGTACCAAAAGACTTTACAAATAAAAAGGACGGCAAATTTCACAGTAAGGTTAGTTATTATATATATATATATATAATGTAAAATCATATTAAATTAGTATAAATTGTTCAAATATAACATCATATCATTCTATTGAAATTACAGTGACTAACACAGACCACCTCAGTTTCAAATATTCACATATCTGCTGGAGGCTGGAGCTTTTGATATTCTTAATGGATTACTTTGTAGACAATCAGCTAGAGAAAACATAAACTGGTTGTAGAGTAAATATCAAGAAAACACATCACAACAATAAAGAGCTGTGTAAAAGCAAATTGTTAATAATCGCATTATCCTTACCTTACTGTGGGGCTGTTTGTTTTAAATTCAAAGTGTCTAATAAGTTTACCCACACAGAATCTATGACTTGTAACAATTTAGAAGTTTATAAAAAAAATGAAAGATGGTAAACCAAATATTATAAAATATTAAGGGAGCAACATGCACTTTAATCATTCAACATTTATCATTGTAATGCTTTGTAAAGTCCCCAACTTTGAGTTGCACCAGAAAAATGCTGGACACACATTTTAATCAGTACATGAGTACATCATTAATTCAGACCAATCAGTTTGAAATAGCATCGACATTAATATAAGCTACAGCAGAAGGATCAAAATGTGGCAAACTATTCGTTGTAATGTAATTTTCCTAATGCCCAATTTGTTCTCAACTTACCATACCCTGTCATTGATGGAAGCTCAAGTAAGAGGGAAGATAGACTTTCATCCTCACCAACAGCACTTCCACAGTCGGACCTTTTACACATTTTTGCATATGCTTTCAAATGACGTGGTTCAACTAAAGGCAATACAAGGATGCAGAAATGGCTTTTTACGTGCAATATCAATGGCCATAACAACTGATCCTCTCCTTCTGGTTCTTTTCTAAGACTGAGACTTATGATATGTCTTGTAATTGGATCATCCACCCACGAATCTGATCCTTTAACTGACTGTACCACACGTATACCAAACCCAAGAGTAGATCCCTCCCTGCATCGTAGAGCTAAATTCAGTAAGGATAGCCATCTTCGTAAAATATTGAAGATAAAATTTCCGTCCATCACATATTGGATATTAGGATTATAACGCATAACCATGATAGTATAAAGTTCACATCACATCATAAAATATGTATATTAGTTTTGAGTTGCTTGATTGTTTTATTTATCATATCAACGCTCATCTGAAGATATCTCCTATAACTAGGAGAAATTTAGATTCTTTTTTGGAATTTCAAATAATTGTAGTCAAAGTAAACTAGTAATTAGCTGTGATATTACTTGCTTGAAAATTCTAGGTCCATTTTCATAATTTGTGGACTAGTCTAATTGTAACTCCGTCCTATGTTTACTATGGGGAACTGTTGTTTAGTCTTCTGAAAAACAAAAACGTATTTTATCTCCCTACTGTTGCTTGAGATTTTAACTGTTACTAGCAAAAACAGATATTGTAAGTCTACCAAATTATAACCTAGCAAGTTATTATGATTGCAGTTGTTCTATTATCTAGAGACTACATTATGCAGTTTCTAATCACAGTTAGGTGAGTTAATTTTCAAGGTTCTAAAGAAATAATAACGGAAAAATCTAATTCAGCACTAAATTTTATGGTTACACTAACAGGTCTACTTTCCTATCGTTTCTCCCCTTTTCTAACATACAAATGTTATCTTCTAATATCGGCGATTCGGCGGAGCTTGTGTGCAGCCGAAAATAATTAATGATCATAGACCACTATTTTTATGTTTAAGAATGAGGCCATTAGAAAGGGGAATTTCCTTTTAGGTATTTAGGGGTGCCATTATCCTATAAGAAGCTGAATGTGATGCAGTGGCAACCTTTGGTGAGGAAAATTCTAGATAGAATTAATGGTTGGTCAGCCAAGCTTTAATCTTATGCAGGGAGATTACAATTGATCAAGTCGGTAATTTTTGGAGTTCAAACTTATTGGAGTCAAATATTTATCATTCCAAAGAAGGTCATTAAAATGATCCAAGCAGCTTGTAGATCCTTCTTATGGACTGGTAAAACAGGTTTGACTAAAAAAGCATTGGTTGCTTGGGACGAAATATGTTTACCTAAGTCTGTGGGGGGTTTAAATGTGATGGATATATGTATTTGGAACAAGGCAGCTATAATGATACAATACTGGAATCTAGCAGCTAAAAAAGATGTGTTATGGATTAAGTGGGTACATATGTATTATATAAAGAATAAAGATATTACCAATATGGATATTCCCTATCAGACATCTTGGATTATAAGGAAGATTTTGAGCAGCAGAGATCATGTAAATGAGATGGATATGCAGGGAGGTGAATTTACTATAAGCAGGGCTCATAGGAATATGAGACCAACTATAAAAGCTCAGTGGAGTAAAATGCTATGTAGCAACCCTGCACCTCCCAAATGCGTCTTTGTAATGTGGTTAGTAATGTTGGGAAGGCTGTCTACTGCTGATAATCTTAAGAAGATAGGAATTGAATGTGATGATAGATGCAGCCTGTGTAATGATGAGGAGGAAAGTATAGATCATTTATTCTTCCGGTGCAGAGTTGCAAATAGAGTATGGAAGGATATTTTAAAATGGCAAGGCATTTCAAAACCTATACAAGGATGGAGAGAAGAAGTGAATATGCTGCATAAAGCCAAATCTAATAGCACAGCTCATATGATCTATAGGATGGCAATTACAGTTACTCTATATTTACTTTGGAGAGAAAGGAATGCAAGAAGATTCAGGAACACTGCTCAAAGTGAAAGTGTGTTAGTTAGAAATATTCTAACTATCATATATTCTAGATGTTTAGGAGTGAAAAAACTAGCCCATGTTTCTAGTTACTAGGTGCAGAGTTTGATTGTAGTCTTTTGGGCTTTTGTTTTGAGTTGTTCATAATTGTTTTGGTTAATAAAATTTCTATTTACCAAAAAAAAAAAGAATGAGGCCATTCAAGCAATCAAGCCAACAGGATTCTACTCAGACATGTTCCAAATCTTGTCGAAAAATAGTAGTAATAATGACTGAAAATGTCCTAAAAGTTTTATTTTGCTTACGATTGTGACCTATTGTGTTCTCCATTCTCGCTCAAAGCCAATCATATTCCAAACCCATAACAAAGAATAAAAACCGGCAAGCATATAACCAAAGTACAATGGCTAAATGCACAAACTAATCACCATAAACTTGGACACTCCATTAGAATTTATAAATACACATACGCTCACACAGCTCACACATAGCCGCCACACGCACATCCCTTAGAACCTCGTTAAACTAATAACCTCAATAGAGTAATAATTTTCACATTTTACTTTTAATCTCGGTAAATTAATAAAAATTCTTCAATACCAAAGATATGAATATATAATCTATATACACTAGATATATACATATACAAAAAGAGATATTGACCTGCTCTTGCGATCGGCAAAAGCAGTAGCTAATTCAGAATGAGAAGGAAGAACCGGAACGACACAATCATCGCCTGTAAGACTCTGTTCTTGCATTTTACAAGCCGCACACCACCGTCTTTCGACAACAGGAAACCTCCTGCACAAGTTATAAATCATCACAACAATCAAATGTTGATAAATAAATGCAGTTAATAGTAGAAGTCTAGTACCTAACTATAACTGAGATCCAAGACAACACCATTAATAATATATACACAAATGTATATCGTATCTATAATTCAATATATCAAATTAAGTTTTGCCCCAAAATAAACAAACAAACAAACCCTAGAAACTAAGGTAATTAGAAAACTGAAGCATATACATACAGAAATGTGTGTGTATATGTGAAATTAACCTGGAGTAAACAACGGTGTGTTGAGGATTGAGGATCCATATAGCTCGAATGCTACAACCACTATTGCTACTCATTTCTCGTTTGCTAATCTCTTTGTTTACACACACACTGTGCGCTATGCATTCGATCCGTTTACTTTGTGTTAATTAATACGCCGTCGTTCGCATCGTTTATGTAAGTATGAATTATCTATTTTTAGTATTTACTTGCCCTGTTGCATATTTATAATTTTTAATTATATAAATAATTATATTTCTTTCATTTTAGAAAATACCAAAATCATCGGTGGTCATAGAATTTTTTATAAATTATAACAAAGAAAATTCTCTAACAAATTACTAGTATAATTTAATTGTTTTAGGCATTTTGAACAATTTAAATTTGATCACTTCAAGATATATATGTCTAGTGCTGCTATGCAGGTGTTTTTCAGGCACTGCTATAACTTACTAATAATACTGTTGTTAAGGTTAACAACAGTGTTTTTATCAGAGTCCAAAGTTGTATGCCTTCCCTGATTGCTGATCATGTTGTATTCCCTGATTGCTGATCATGTTTTCATACAATTATAGGATGGACTAAAGAGAGTATGAGACTAGGACTGAAACTTTATGCTTCTTGTACTTGGGAAGATTTCAACCCTCGAACTTTGATAATGAAACAAATTAGTCAGAAATAGTGCCAATGCGCAAGTCTGATCAAGTGTGTTCGTTAAGTCTGTTGCAACTAATGATTTCTATTATACACCAAGTATATGGTACTAAATAGACATTCCATTATTCTCATACGATACGAGGTCGTTGCCTTGGAAACAATAGAGGCAGACGTAAAATGGCTTATCACTATGTTTAATATGCCATGACCACATTTTAAGTGCCCAAATATCAAACAAAATATACTTACCATTATGGCGCAAGACTATTATATAGTATGGAACCATCCCGGTCATAAGCATGTTTATCTTAGTGATTTAACCAACACTGATTAGTAATTTGAGAGTTTTCATGAGTTATCTGCAGAATTTGCCCAAATCTTATATTAAAGCTTGTTGGTTTTCGGAAACTACAAGAGCTAAATAAGCCAGACAAAGGATCATGATACATGTGAAGAGAAGAAGACACGCTGTTTCAGGACAGAAGTTATTAATTTATATCATCTTTACAATGTCATGAAAATAGATTGAACAATACATCGTGAAAATTGGAAATACACTGAATAGTTGGAAATAATGACCAACACTCTCACACTTTGATTTTTTTTTTACTTGTTTTATAATCAAACATCATCTTAATCAGTAGAACAATAATGGATAAAAAGAAAGTGGAACAGATGATGCAAGCAGTCAAAGCGAGGCCTGGTGAATGGGATAGTACCACATAAGTTCCTGCTATAAAGGTCACCATCATTGCCATAACAGAAACGATGTTGAACCCTGTTGATGCAGCATCGAATTTCGCCACTTGTTCAGGATTATCATACATCGATGAAACAAAGTAGATAAACAGAGAAGTTATTGATAGTGCAAGAGCTAATGCATCTGATACCATAAATATATTGAAAGCATTTTTCTTTGAAAGAAGTACCAGCCCTTCCTCCGGTTCTCCACTTTGATGGTATCCACCTGGCATGGTGAATCCTACAGTAAAAGTTACTGTGGTGATGAGTGCGGTAACTATTATCTGTGTGGTTGTCCTTCCCCTATATCGTTTAAGCTCGTCTTTCATCTCTTCATACTCTTTTTTCATCATGTCCTTTATATGCACCTTAAATTCTGCATCTTTTAATAACCGTGTACTTGAGGGCACTGAACTTTCAAGATCATTTGATGTCCCTCTATTACTTATTTGCCAAAACTTCTGTTGCTGAGTAGCTTGGGTGTTATCAAGTAATTTTTTAATTTTCACCTACAAACGAAGGATCATGGAACAATTAGATCAAATTTTGAGATATCTTATACATGGATCGTGATAAAACCTGATTACTTTCTCGTAGTAAGAAAAACTTAGTTTAAAAACATTTTTCTTGGATAGTGATACAAATTTATTCCCTTCCTTTGATATAGTGTTGGTAAAAGTCTGTTACACACTCACACAATATGCCTGCATATTGCATAAATTTTCATATATTTATAATACAAAATATATAATTTACACATGTAAGAGCCAAATATATGATGCAACAATTTGTGAAACATACTTCTAAGAGCCAAAAACCCTTTTGATGTGCTGCTTGTGTGTTTATAATTCTAAAAATATCAGTAGTTGTGCGTACCTGATCCGCTGTGACTTCATCTTGGAAATATAACATCTCTGGTGGAGTCCAGTTTTGTTTGTTTTTTGCCATTACATCAACCCCCTTGTGTGTGATGAGCTCGTGGACAAAGCAACCATGAGAAATAAGAAGATGGAGAGGTGTATTACCATTGACATCCTTGGCATTTAAAATCTGGTTTGTACAACTTTTCGGACAACATGCTAAAATACTCAGTATCATAATTTTGTGGCTTTGAACCACCGCGATGTGTAGTATGTTTTGAAGCTTATGATTAACAGCTGCACATAAATCTGGTAATAATTTCATCAGTAGTCTTAGTGTAGAAGTATATCTTCTGTTGGCTGCAATGATAAGGGGTGTTTCTACGTTCCCTCCATACAGAGGTTTGTAATGAACATCTTCTTGGGTTTTTACTATAGCACCAATTATTGAATCAAAATTGTAAAATGCCGCATAGTGAAGTATTGTCCACTTTGTATAAGTTTCATATGTTGCAAGACGTGCGTCATACACCAAGAGAGCCAAAACAAATTCTGAAAAAGGAAAAAAAATATGGGGTCAACTGTCAAGTAAATTAGGCACTTTTAATCCTATATTATAAAATTATTTTTATAAATTACATAAATATTGTTGGAAAAACTTAGTATTTTAGACTAAGTTGTGAACCATTTTGAGACTCAATTTGAGTGGTAAACACTATATGTTAGTGTTGTGTATTGGTTGGATCATATTCTACTATGTGAGTGAATTTCAACGTATATTTACACACTCAAAATGGATAAAGGATGAATGAGAACTGATGTTCCAAAGTATAACCCTTTAAAGTGGTATTTGTGAAGTGTATCACATCGAGAGTAGTACAAACATATTCTTTGTATTTTTCTTATAAATACGTTGCACCACATTTAAAAGAAAAAACAAGCTCACTCAAGTCTCTCCTTATAAATAGAGTTTTAGGGTTTCAGTTTTACAAGTTGAGAAAATTATATCCCTCTTTATAATTTTAACCTCTTCAGTTTTAAAGTTCAAAATATTCCGGTGATAGTTTCTAACTCAGTTCATCTTCAGTTTTAAAATTCAAAATATCCTAAGGTGTCATTGCCTATTTTACTTGTGTTTAGTTTTTCCCAATTAGAAGTCGTATAGGAATTTAGTAGAAGTTATTGGGATTAGTTCATCAACAGTGTTCGGTTAGAATCCCTTTTTGACTCTGCGCCACTATTATTAATAAGGGTGAGGGGCGAAACTGTTTTAAGAAGACATATTTTCTAGACGTTTGTTTTCTCAAACCCTTCTCCTTATATTATAGTTAATTCTCTAATTGAATGATTGTATTGTTATGCTTTATTATATGGATTAACTATTATATACATGAATTATAATTAACTATTAATTACATGAATTGTAATTATATATGATTATGTTTATATCGTACAAGACAACAAATATTATATATCAGCAAGTAGCTTACAAACCTAACAGGATTAAACATTTCACACCAAATCTGATGGGGAATGAGAAAAGAAAATACGAAGAATCAGAAGTTATCATCAGATTTAAGGCCTCTATCCTGATGCTCAAGGCCTTAGGTCAAGCAGCAAAACATTTGAAGGCCCTGGTTTTAGTCCATTCACTCAAACTGTAATTTGTTATGTTAGAGTAATTAAGTTTTATTGACTGTTCTTTTTCTTCATCTTTATTTGTAAACTAAAGAGTGTGAAAAATGAAAGTGGAGACAAGGATTATGAAATGGAACATTAGAAAAACGGAAGCTACAAATATGTTTATAAGATTTGAGAAAATATGTATTGCATACCTTTATCGCCCCCTTTAATAGCTTGGATTAATAAGAAATGACCTGCACCAGTTTTTTCACCTACATATTTTTCACAGAGTATCTTGACTATTTCCTTGTACCCTTCTCTGGATGCCATGGAGATTAGAGACTTGAGATCACTCTTTTTACTTCCAGTTACGCATTCATATGCCGGATCTTCTTTTAATATCAATGTAACCACGTCCGGGTAATTTTTCAGCACTGCCAGGCTTAAGAGAGTTCGATTTTCGTGGTCAGTTTTATTAAATAAAGCTTCAAAATTGTTTTGTGGTGCATCCCCTTTAAAGAGTGAACGTTTGGCCGAATCCATGAGTACCTTAACTATATCTTTGTCGTCTTTTTCTGCTGCAGGATAATTAGAGTGCAAGTGTTAATACAAAGGTAAAAATAAAGGAGGAAAAATGAGCGTCACTTACTGGTACATAAATATATAGTGAAGGTAGATAAGTCACTGATACAAACATGACAAGAAAATAAAGAAGAAAGAGAAGCTGTGGCGTGATAGAAACCACTGCCTTAGAAGCGAATTTCGCCTTGATCTTTCGGTGCAATCAACAACAGGCGTCACCCCCCAAGGTTACACAGCACTCCTTAAAATCGTGCACTCGATTTTAAGAAGAAAGAACTCAGTAATATCTCAGAACCAAAGAAGTAGAATTACACATGATAAGAAGAAGTGAAATAGATAATTGTTGTATCTCTAGAACTCAGCAAATCAACTTACATATATAGGCCAACAGATAGAATAGTAACTGATGGAAAAGGAGAAAGATGTGGAGTAAATTAAGGAGACGTTACAAAGATATTATAGTATACGTTGGAAAAAGATTTGCTGCAAAATTAAAAAAAAAGATTCTGCCTTTGCATTACCAACATATAGTGCATACCTTTATGGAGTCGGCTAATAGCAGCATGCAGAGCACTTGTACCTTCAGGGCCATCTAAGGATGGGGCTGTGCATGTTTTACAGATCATCTTGACTATATCGTTGTACCCTGACATAGCCGCTTGGTAGACTGGAGTATAACTTCCGAGATTTTGAATATGTCTATCATTTGGATCTGCCTTCACTAGCTGCTCAACAGTAGCCACATCTCCACTAGTCACCGCTTGGTGTAAGGCAGTGTTCCCCATGTAATTTACTTGCCTTAAAAACTCTTCAACACAACTAAGTGAATTATGAGGATCATTGCTAACCGAATGACGAAAATCAATAATATGTCTTGCTGCATCGATGAGGATCTCGACCACTTCAGCGTATCCACGAGCTGCTGCAAGGTGAAGTGCAGTTTGTTTATTTTTATCCACCTTGACCAAAAGGTTTTTGTTGGCAAACTTGGTCAGAACAAATTTCACCCGTTTTGTATCTGATTTGGTGCATGCAATGTGAAGGATAGTTCTATCGCCATCTTGGCTCGTTTTATCAGCTACCATTTCCAAATCCGCAATGGCACCAGTATCTCCGGCAGTGGCAGCAGTAATTAAATAATCTGTATCCATAGTTTTCTAATAATTCTGCAAGGAGATACCTAGCTATATATATATGCAGATCGACTTAATTATTCGAAGAAAGTCAACGTTACGCTTGTGTTAAACAACATTATAAGATTCATTTGGCCATTTCTCTAACACCTTAGGGTTTTAGACGAATTGATTACTCAACATTCAATATGTTGGCAGGAGTCACAAAATTATACCCCAAAAATGAATGCCTGTAATCCACTTTTCAACCCAAAAATGGGATTTCAAGTGAGGAAAGTGTTAAAGAATAGTATATGATCTACTCTTCAACCCAAAAATGAAAATGTTAAAAAATAGTATAAGATTCATTTAGGTCCGGTTGACTGTAGAGCAGTCCGCCCTTACAGCCTTTGATCAGATGATTATTTCTAAGTTTAACACCATAAGCTAGTTACTCTTAACAACTTGTGATGTCAGTCCTTAATTATTTATACATTTTTTCATTTATAAGTTATTACGAAGGTAAATTAAATGGGTCAGAGTGTTGACTAAACATGTAGATGTGATACACTCGTATTTATAAACAATCATACCTAGGAGAACCAACTAGATCCATCTTATCCGGCTTCTTCAATCTATACTCTACACGCTCAAAGCCAAAGGTGGGCGTAAAATAAAGAAATCCTGTTGAATGTTTATTGTGTCTAAATGGAATGAAATAATCGGGAAAAAATGGAGTAAAAGATAAATTGTTGCGCTATGAAAGAAAAAAAAAGGCTGAAGCTTAAAAAAAATATATGATAAAAACTGTGAAAAAAATGAGAAAGATATACAATGGAGTTTATTTTTCAAATTAGTGGGTTTGACTGTTAGAAAATATAATGAAATAATAACTTTATTTGATTATATTTTTCTAAAACCTCCAAAAAACACCCAAATTTCTTCCTCTTACTAAACCCAATCCCCCTAACAAGAAATATTTTAACTTCTAGCCTAGACATTTCACGTGAATCCAAATATCTTAAACTTACGGTCAACGAAAATACATACGAGTAGGGGCAGACCCAGGATGATTTTTTCGACCCGGGCTAAATTTTTTTTTACCCTACTGATGAATATTAGTACATATATTGATTACGTATTTTTTTTTGTGTATAGAATTTTAATTAATTAATATTAAAATGTAGTTATATTTATATCTTGAAGTGTTAAAGTATGTAATTAATGTTATACAAACGGGGCTAAATTAAAAATATAATGCTCAATGTATTTTAAGAATGCATGTGATATTTTTTAAAGTTTAAATTTTGAGAAAAAATTATTTAAGATTTATTTATTCTTTTACAAATTATAATTTAAAATTTTGAAAATATAAAATAATACAAAATTATATTTTATATGATTAAAAAAAATTATAGTTATCTAAAAAATAAAACATGAAAACATAATTAAAATTTCATAAATACATATTTTCCACAAGTAATACCGCAATATATATATAATTAAATATTAATATTAATTAAAAACAATTTGACATATGTATAAATGTAAGATAAAATTTTATAACTAATTAATATTAACTTAATTGCTCAAGATAATCGCTATGTATAAATCCAATTAAATGAATATAATTAGTTATGCAGTATTATATAATAAATAACATATTCAATCATAATTATAATTATTATACGTACCACTATAAATAATTTAATTCAAGAAATTATTATTAAGTCCAGAATTTTATCTAAATTTGTTGCTTAACACATATATAACCATTTAATCCTTGTCACTATTATTTTTTCAATAACATATAACTAGTGTTTATTCATTTATTTAAAAACATATAATTTATACAAAAAAGTCAATTTTGAAAGTTATAAAATTAAATTAAAGATGAATATTCATTTATAAATTTAATTAGACAGTTCAAAATAGATTGATGATTGTTTATTATTCTTTTAAATGTAATATTTCTTTTTAAAAATAAAATGAATTGATTTTTTATTTTTATATTTATATTTATATATAAAATCAATAATTTATATGACAAAAAGGTAGTATGTACTTACCAATACGGCTCTCTTTTTTAACTTGCTCAAGCATGAAAAACAGCATTATTCTTACCGGGGCTGAAATTAAATTATTAACAAATAATAATAGTAAAATTTTGAAAATTAAAAATACTGCCCGTAGGACCCACCCTAGCGTCCGCCCCTGCATACGAGGAGTCCAGTACCATATTTCAAACAATCGGGTACAACTAAACATGTATTTGAACATTTGACTTGTATACAATATCCGTCTCTACGTAATAATTACTCCGTATTATGTATTCTGTATAAAGTCAAATTTTATATTTTCTTATCGTATAACAACTTGTCAGGTGAATTAAATTCATTAATTTCTAATCTTATACAGTACTGTACAGACTAATAGGCTTATAGCAACCAACTCCGGAGTACCAGTTATGTCATGAATTATACTCATTGTGACGTCAGCAGTGATGTTCAAACTTTAAAATAATTGAATCGATTGATATAATAATAATATTAATAATTAAACTTTTTTATATAAAAAGTTGGTCTCTATCCGGCTCATAAAAGTACAACTTAACTACCCCTCCCAAATTTGATTGAAAATTTGACTAAAATTATATATAATACATGAAAAAATTATAAAAATCATCAAAAGTATATTTAATTTATTTTGAAATATATTTATCAGTTTTTTGAAATTATAAAAAAATAATTTTTAATTATTTATCAAATTGATTATAAAAAAAGTCAAATAAAATAGTTAATTTCTCAAATTATTTGTCTTATTTGACTTTTCAATGGTCAAATTGACTAAAATTGTAGAAATGAATTGAACATGGATCTACTGATCTGCATACTGACTCACACATCTTTTTACCACTATATCACATTATCACGTGTGTTTTATACCATACTCATAATATGTGTGTGCGTTAAACATATCTTTTAAACAGAAATTATTACATACTCCATGTGTTTAGAAATAATTGACGTTTGACTTTTTGACAAACATCTTTAGGAGTTTTGACTGTATAATTAAAATTATTGTTTTTAAAATTTTCTTTTTGTGAATAAAAATATTAAACTAAAACTTTTATTCAAAAAAATTTAAAAAATAATAATTTTAACTATGTAGTCAAACCTCTTTAAAATGTGTGTCAAAAAGTCAAGCATCGATTATTTTCAAATAAAGAGAGAATTTTTCAAGATTACCATTACTCATATTTCCCATATTTGACTCTACAACTCATTTTTAAATTTATTTCATTATTCGAGGCATTGATCAGGGATAAACAAAGAAATAAATCATATAATAAATATTTTCTTAATATATGTGTTTTTTTATAAGGGTCACGTAAATGGGGACGAATGAAGTACGATTTATCAAAATATGTAATGACTTTTATTTAAATAATACGTTTAACACACACACGTATTATGAGTATGGTATAAAACATATATAATAGCGTTGTATAGTGGTAAAAAGATGTGTGAGTTAGTAAGTAAACTCATATATTATTTAGAAACATTAATTAACAGTGTTAAAAACATATAAAATATATAAAATATAATCATATGCATATTTGTACAACAATTCATGTTTAACGGTATAAATATGAAAGGAATAAAAAATCAACTGATGTTAATAAAACTTTATCGAATAGAAGAAGATTTTGTTTATGAAATCAATTTACAATGCTGCCAAATTGTTAAGAAAAAAATTAAAATTATAAAAACCAGAACTCAACAACGATAAGAATTACTCTTTTAGAGCCTATTTACATGTTTATTTTGAAAAAATTAAACATATTAAAAAATGTTAGTTGAATAATTTTTTTTTACGAATATCTCTAATTATTGTCTTAAAAAAAAGACAATCTAACTAAGTTTTAAACGAGTCAAATTTTAGAAATAATAGATACAAAGATAGTTTCAGAAAATAATTTCAAAATGCATTAAAGTTGTAGAATGGAACCGTACCTCCGATGAAGACATCAGTTAACTGGATAGTACGAGATCTACATCAATGTCTAGTGCACATTGGTTGTGATAATGAATCGTGATTGTGGAACTTGTAATTTATATAAAAGTAAATAAAACAAAGAAAGATCACATGTTGTATTAGCTAAATCCCTTAGCTGTGCCTCAGCTATAAAACGAGAAAAATTTGTTCATAAGACTAGATGATTAAAGAAATGCCAGATAAAAGGTAAATATGCCACAAACACTTCTATATGAATAAGACCATATTCAAAATCAAATTTTATATTATTCTGAAAATTATTTGAATTTATATTAAAAATAAAAATTTTGAAATAAAACCTCACGTAGTATATATATTAATTTACTAAATTAAAATATAGAAAATGGAGTCGAGTTAAAAAAATGAAACCGTTTAATATCTTTCATAATATATAATTACGTTATAAATATATTTTAAAAATATATTTTTTAAATATTAAAAATTATTTATGTATAAAGTTGAACACTTAATCCAATACAGTTTTGAATAATTAAAATAAACAATTTAATTAAAAATATATTTTTTTAAAATTTTTAATAAGATAATAAAATTCAAATTTAAAAATTAATTAAAATATAAAATCTAATATAAAATAATTTAAGTTAGGGAGGAACGGGTTTTTATGCTAGTTACATATAATATATAAACATTATATTATACTTGCTCTTATATTCTAAAAACCAAACAAAACTTCGAAATCTCAGTTTGAAAAAATAAATGGCAAATTCCCAAAAAACCACACATAGGCCTACATCAAGTTCATCCAATGAAACCATGACAACTTGACAAGCAGCGACACTTCGCTCATTTTATTCGTTAACGACTTGATGCACACCTTTTTCTAGTGACATACTGACATATGACTTTGCTTTTCGATCTGGATTCTTAGCAATCCCGAATTATGTAAATATCTGACATACTGACAGATGACCATTTTTTATTTCAATGATCACTGTACTAAAAAGAAAAGAAATAATCTTGAATTTTATGTATAATATATTTAAGAAATATCGGGGTTTTTTAAGAAATACATTATATTTTTATATTTTGCAATACAAATATAATTTTTTTACAAAAATAAGATTTTTTTTTGCTGTGGGAACCCGCAGCCGCTACCGGGTGCGAACTAGGTAAATTCACGGGGGGGGTTTACGCAATAGCCTGCAAACTACGTTAACCAGGTAAACCCCACAAGTGCGACATGCTCTGACCCAGATGGTATAATCACAATTTCTCCTCCCGTGGGATTCGAACATGTGACCAAGAGTATGATATTCATCTCTTTAACCAACTGAGTCAATCCTTATGGGCTACAAAAATAAGATTTTACAACCACCGCAATTAAAATAAACATCAAATATAATCAAGAACAATTTCAATTTTTTTAAAATAATTGAATTTAGTTATGTTTGGTTATAAATCGTGTATAAAAAAGTTACATTTAATTATTTTTAATTGCAAACCATATTCTTAAAAAATAATAAAATCACAAGAAAAATTGAAAAAATAATATTTTTAATAATTACCCAAATATATTTATACCTATCATTTACTCTAATATTCTCCTCCTTCAATCATCATTTTATAGTAATAATTTTTGTTTTTTAATACTAGTGTCTTATTTATTTTTGAGTTATTATTTTGAATCTGGTTCAAACTTTTTTGCAAAATTATAGAAATTTATATATTCTTGATTAAATATTAACTAAATGAATAAATTATCTTTTGCTAAATATTAATTTTATGTACAATTTTTACGCAAATAGAAGTACACAACGTTCAAACTTAAATTAGTGAAAAATACTTGGGCCAAACAGACCGTTAATACACACACAATCACTTATTTTAAGATTTAAATTAAATTTTCTGGCGTTTCATATTCGCTTTATTATCATTATTATTTGAATAATGTGAGGCGTTCAAAATTATTTCTTAAAAATAAAATTTCAAATGTCATGATAATATATTTTATTAAGGTTGTGTTAACTTGGTGGTGGTAGGAATAGAATAAAAAAATTATAAACAAATTTTACGAAAAATACGAATATATGAGTGAAATTGTAAATAAATATGAGGGAGTTTAAATTTATTATGATCAGTATTGCAGGGAAAATGGTGAAAAAATGTAATGGAGCATTTGTTTCAAAATATATGGGTTAGATTTTAAGTTCAAATAGTTTGTAATGAAATGAATAAAAGAATGAAAATTACAAAAAAAATTCATAATCTCACTCAAATTAAGAGTATAAATTTTATTTTATTTCCCGCTCATTTCATTTCGTCCAAATGAACACTGTTTTAATTGGTGAGACTTATTAAATACGGAGGAATTATTATAAATTAAATTAAGACTAATCGAAACATAAAATTATTTTATAAATTAAGATCCTAAATAACATACACTGATTACGCATTATTATAAAATATTTTAATTAATGAGATATTGCGATTTTCTTAAAAAAAGAAAATGAGAATCTGAGATTTATGTAAATGCCCATTATCTATTACATCTATAATAGGAGAACACCAAATTCAAACCAGGATCCGAACCTCATTCCTGAGCAAATTTATTCCATATGAAAATACTATTATATCCCTACATGATACAATTATTACAACATCTATAATAGGAGAACACCAAATTCAAACCAGGATCCGAACCTGATTCCAGAACAAATTTATTCCATATGAAAATACTATTATATCCCTACATGATATAATTATTATAACCAAATGCTCATTTAGACCTGACTACAAGTCTTATTCCCAAGCAAACAAATTTATTTTTCTCTTGACTATTTAATTTGATGTACCTCTTCAGTCTTCACATTTCTGGATGTAACTGTCCAAACCCTGAATTGAGAAATCAATAAGGTTTCTGATATCATGAACTTTTACCGTCCTATCGTAACCTTTGAACACTAATTTAATAATACGAGCATGCTGGAATCAAAATAAAATTTGTGTGGTGAAACTATAATGCCATAAACTGAAATAGTAAAGTATAGTTACTTAATATAAAATGAATCAATAATGATTTCAAAAATTATAATTAAAAATAAATCAATAATGATTTTAAAAATTATAATTAATCGGAGAATTTAAATGAGCCCCGTGCCTTGCACGGGCACTAATGCTAGTTATTATTTAAATGAGAATCAATCAAAACATAAATATAATATTTAAAAAATATTTTACAAATATCTTAGAATTACTCTTATTGTTATTTAGTACTATCAAGTATCATCTTTTACTCTAAAATCAATTGATTGGTTTCTATTATTGCCGTGATCAATTTCGAGAGTAAAAAGTTCAGATCTTTTGTTGACCCTACTCACATTCTACACAAAATAATCAAGCTCCACTTTATCAAGATTTTTCAAGAAAAAATATACATACAAACATTAATAATAATATTTATATATTTCAAATCAAAACCATAAAGGTTGTATCTTTTGCTTAATTCTTTGGGATTTCCCTTTTTTCACGTCTCTATTTCGAATTTGATTCTTTTCTTGATGATTTGTATCTTCTTGGGGACTAATTTAAAGCATTTTTGTTCAAATTTTACCCTCTTTTATACTATTGTTTTTAGGGTTTTGTAAATTGTTTGTTAATCATTGGGGGTTATTTGCAAAAACCCATTTGATAAATGTTGCAATGTTAAAATCTGGGAGCACCCGTTTCACTGTTTTCACCAAGAAATTGCTTAAACCGTGTAGGTTTAGCTCATAATCTTGTCACTTCTTTTAGGACTTTTGTCAAACATTTGTTGTGCATATTGGTTTTGTTTGTTTTTGGGTCTTGTATGATTGTATTGAAACATGGGTTGTGTTTATGGGAAGTGTTGTAGCAGATGTGCATTGAATTCAGATGGTCATTCGTCGTCTTCTGATGGTCGGGTTTCGGATGATGGGGAGTCTCCATATCATGGCCAAGGGAATATAATTGTAGATAGGTCTATTGAGCCTGTTCTTGTACCTTCCCATAATTTTGAGTTGGATTATACGGTTCTCACGCAACGGGGATACTATCCTGATATGTTAAATAAGGAAAACCAAGATAGTTTTTGTGTTAAAACTTGTATGCAAGGGAATCCTAATGTTCATTTCTTTGGAGTGTTTGATGGGCATGGTCAAACTGGAGGGCAATGCGCGAATTTTGTGAAGAATAGGTTGGTTGAAAATTTGTTAAAAGAGTCTACATTAGTGGATGATCCTATAAAAGCTTATAATGCTGCCTTTTTCGTGACAAATGATGAACTTCATGATAGTGAAATAGATGATTCGATGAGTGGTACTACAGCTATTACTGTTCTAGTTGTTGGTGATATGCTTTATGTGGCCAATGTTGGTGACTCAAGGGCTGTGATTGCTGTAAGAAAAGGGAATCAACTTGTTGCTGAAGATTTATCGTCTGATCAGACACCATTTCGTAAAGATGAATGTGAAAGGGTTAAGCTTGAGGGGGCCAGGGTTTTGAGTGTTGACCAAGTGGAAGGACTTAAGGATCCTAATGTTCAAACATGGGGTGATGAGGAGACTGAAGGCGGCGACCCGCCAAGGCTGTGGGTTCAGGATGCAATGTATCCCGGAACTGCTTTTACACGGAGTGTAGGTGATAGTTTAGCTGAAAAGATTGGCGTGTTTGCCGTTCCAGAGGTAAAGACTGTTAAGCTGACACCTGATCATCAATTCTTTGTTGTGGCAAGTGATGGGGTTTTCGAGTTCCTCTCTAGCCAAACTGTTGTCAATATGGTAAGTAACAACTTATTTTTTACACTTGCAAACAGTAAAAATTTGAAATAGTTCCTCATATCTTGAAAAATTTAGTTCATCTTATGAAACTACTTAATTTAGTTGTTCCTTATTCACATTTTACCGCTTTTAAGAACGGTACTTGTTATATCTTATAGGCTCTTTTCTAGCAATCTTAAATTTTGGAGAGTCTTGCAAGTTTTAAATGTTAACCCATAAAACCGTACGTATTTCATTCCATTCCCTCCCGATTTTTTTTCTCTAACCAAACACAACTAAGGATGTCTTTGTACTATTTTTTGTAATGTTTCCACAATCAGTCTCCTGACGACTTATCTTCCTTAAGTATACTTTACTATCCACGATACAGTACATGGACATTTAAACTTGTGCAAACCATGAAAGTCAGACTACAGAAACTAGGAATAGCAAGACTTTTGATGGCATTGTGTAGCAGCAGCAGCATCTAATTTTATCTTAGTTTATTATTGATGAATGTAAAATTTATTGGCTGAATGTTCTAAAATAGAAAACCGGAAGGACTTGATGTATTTTGTTGAGTAGCAAGTCCTGTTTCTAAAGTGCTGGATGCCAGTCATTGTTTCTCCCATGTTTTTTTGGACCGGGTATTAATAATTTAAATCCTGCCTAGATATAAACCCAAATGGAAATTGTTACGAAGTCGATCGATTGTTGGTAATAATTAGTATAACGTAGCAATTTTTTGCTTACTAAAAACGGGAGTAATATTTTTTCATTCAAGGATCAAAACTTATATGAAGCTAATTTACATTAAACACCATATGTTAAATGTCTACATACCCATCGGTTAATAAGGATCATAAATTAAAATTACTGTAGTAATGCATGATATAGGGAGGCTCTGTGCTATGGTTCTAGGAGTCTCGTATAACAGGCAAGCTCAAAACAGTCTGATTGTTTCTTCATGTTTACTTGCACTGAACCTCGAACTTGAAATTATGAAATTATGATTGTGTTGAGACAACCATATATATAAATGGTGGAAACTATCCAGATTGTTTTTATTATAATTTCCCTTTCCTGTTTTCTTTTCTTTTATGCAGGTTGACAGTAATAGTCAAGATGCATGTTACACGATAGCAAGAGAATCATACAAACTGTGGTTACAACACGAGAATCGAACAGACGATGTAACACTCATCATTGTACATGTTGAAGGGTTATCTAATGTATGTGATACCTGAACTAAACTCTCTTGCTAGTCACTTTAACACTTAGCAAGTGTCTTTTGAATGATAAATGTATGCTAGCTCTAGTGTCACAAATGTTTTATATTCAATAAGTTTCGCAATACTATTGAAGGGGTCAACGTAAAGATGATTCTTTTGTACATACGTGTCAAAAAGTCAAACATCGGGATGATAATTAAATGTCAGATACATGTATATCTATCCACTTTGTCAAAGATTTCATGGAAAGTTTCTGAAAAAATACACACATAAATCTGAATATATAAATTCAATCTTCAATTACAGTCAAGTGTCCAAGCAATCGTCGTAAATCTTTCGTTGCTGAATCATCTACACACATTCGATCACTTCCTTTCTTAAAAAACGATGGCACAAGCAATGCTCTCGGCGACGGTGACATTGTCACCGCCGATCCGGCATACACATCCGGTAGCCCGACCCGACCCGTCACTTCATCACAATTTTTCACATTCTCGTTGATCGATGTCAGCGATTCGCCTCTCTTTAAAACTTTTACATTTTCCGGTACGAGATGAGGTTTTTTGTACGTCAAATCGCCGGAGCTCGCCGATCGTTTTGAGATTGTTGATTTCTCCGGCGAATATTGTACCGGAGATCGTCTCCTTTGTCGTTCAGGCTTTTCCGACCTAATTACCGGCTTATTTACCTTAGAAATTGCGTTTGAGAATCCTTGAAAAGTTGTTTTCCGGCGATGAAAAACGGCCGGAGAGATTCTGATCCGGCGAGTCAAACAATCCTGTGGTCTCAACACTTCCGTTCCCATTGTCTCGATTTAAAATACAAAAATAGATATGAGGTGTACGTATATATTTATAAATATATTATTATTTCAAAATCCTGTTTTCGATTTTTCGAGTTTTCGAAATTCTGGTTCTGTCACGGAATTACTTACGAAAGGATCGAAGAAGAAAGAGGGAAGGGAATGAATAATGTGGGTTGCGTTTTTCCTCTTCCTCTCTCTTCTAGAAAAGAGGAATGAATCTAAAAGATTAAAATTTAAAAACGAAAAATTAAGAAGATATAAAACTTCTAAATTTTTGTTAAGTTGTTGATTATCTTATGGTGGAGTTTTGGAATGAAGGAATTAGAGGAGGGTGATGATATATATATTTGAATTCCGATTGAATGGACCTATTAAAGGAAGAGAGATTTTTTTTGCGAGAAGAATAATTCTATAAATGAAGTGTATCAAAATATAATTTGATGGGTTTTTTTCATTCAATAAAGTAATAAAATTTTTATTTTTAGTTTTGGATTTTTAAATTTAAAGTCAATCATATATATCATCTTAAACAAGATGTACTTTTGATATCTGATTATTTTAATTTAATCCAAAAGCACCTCCGATTTATAATTCAAAAAAAACCCTATGATTTAATTTAATTTAATTTATAAATACCCTATGATGGTCCTCCATCACAAGTGAGTACATTTTCACTGGTTAAGCAGAGGAAAACTAATAGCTTGAGGCATTTGTTTGATCAACAAGATCAATGAGAGAATAACTTATTTGTTGTTTAGTTTATTCTGACATTAATTAAATATAACTCTCTTATGTCCTTTTTTGAAACATGAATTTTGTCATTTGAAATCCATCATTTGAAATGAAATTAAAATTTCCAAACACAATCTAAGTTCTCTCAATGTCATTTACATAGTGAGGCGCCCCATCCTCTACGTCAAAAAACCCTAATTTTTTTATCAATTCAGTCTGTCATCAGCCTCTTAGTTGATGATAAATTCCTCATTTTCCTGTTTTTCTTCGCTTTATATCCATTTATTTAAATAAGCCTTTTTTAATGAGAATTTTTAGTACCCATTTGTTGGGTTTTGTTCTCCCTCATTAAGATTTAATGGGTTTTCTCTACCCATTTTTTGGGTCTTGTTCTCAATTTTAGTGTATTTAATGTTTAAGATAATATATCTTCATAAATTTTAGGGTTAATGAGTGAAAAAACTCCTATGATTTATGTGTAGAAGCGAATAAGTCCTTGTGATTCAAAAACTCTCGAATTAACTCATCTAATTTAAATGGTTGGTTCAACATAGCTCTTTTAGTTAGTTTTTTTCAACCATGGTTACTAAATAGTTTTATAACTTTTAAAATTGTTTATGTTAATATATCATAAATCACTAAAAATATTATAAAATTACTAATATTCATATATATTGTGATATTAATATTCTAAAAATATATAAAAATATTCTGATTTTAATATTATAAAAATAAAATACATAAATAAATCTCCTTTAAATATGAACACAAATAAAATATATGAAAAATTATATAAAAGTATTTCAATACAACATTATATATAAATTAAAATTATTGATATAAAAATAAAAAGAAATTCAATTCATGTAAATATAATAATAAAATAAAAATAATAAATTATCAAAACTAACTGCGAAATACAAGTAAATGAGTGTATTATTATTAAAATATGACTCATATTTATTTAGTTATCAAAAAAATGTAAATATTCATCAATTAACTAAAAATGTAAATATGATAATAAAACAATTACATGTTATATACATGTATTTTAATATTGGTATGATAATTTTAATACTTATCGAATATTTTATAAAATTACTTAATAAAATTTAATTATATAAAAAAAAATATTAATGTGCAAATAATAATGTCACTAATAAAAAAAATTAATAAAAAAATATACAATATATATGTGTTTGTGTATATATATATTAATATAATTAGATATTTAATAATATTTCTAAGCATAGTTAATGAAAAACTAAGTAGATTGTCTATATTGAACCAACTTAAATTTTAGGGATTTACTTGAACCTTTTTAAATCACAGTGGCTTATTCGCTTCTACACATAAATTAGATGGGGTTTTTTGCTCATTAAACCTAAATTTTATAATAGTAGTAGTTTATTGATAAGAGTTCATATGTGATCACAAATATGGTCGAGTTTTTGAATATGTTTAGACAAATTATGTATACATACTTCTCTTGACTACAACAAATCGTTAGATTGTCTCTCCAATAAAACAACATATTCTAGCGATACAAACGATAGATGTTCCACAATGTATAATCAATATGGCAATAACAGTCTTAGCGAAGTAAACATTGATTTGATCTATATGATATGATGTATTCTTTGAATTTCAATTATTTTTTAAGATGTCTTATAATTTTTAATTAATGAATTATTTTACACGTAAAAAAAACTAAAACTCCCTTTTTTTGTCCATTAATCACAATTTCATCTTTTAATCAGTTATATTAAATTATGAATTACTGGTATTAAAAAAATATATTTCCCAGTCTTATAAAAACTGACTTGTTATGAAATTTGAAACTCAAACTAACCCAATTTTGACTATAAATTAATAATTATTATTAGACGTTAAAATTAAGAAATAAATATTTTTAAAAATATATTTAATTTGCTATTATAATTAATTTTTAAATTTATAAAATTGTAAATTACCAATATATAATTTGCTGACAAAGTTAACAATATATAATTTTTAAAAATTATAATTTATAAACTATTTTTGATTAAAAAAGAAATCTAATTTATTTCGCATCCTTCTCTCAGTGAGAAAATGTGTCGAATTATAAAATCTCAAACTCATGAGATTTAAGAAATGATATAAAAAGAGAAGAAAAAATATTCAATTAAAAAATAAGTAAACTAAGTAAATATAGAAAAGCCCAGCCCAGATTATAAATGAATAAATTTAAACTTGAAAAGATGTTAGAATGAGGGGTAAAAAGATTGATGGAGGCCAATTTTTACAAGGCTGGAGTATTACTTTTAAAAAAAACATTTAATTTATCTTTTTTCTTTCATTTACTATTTAATTTACTTTATTAATTAAATATGGACAATATTTTTGAAATAGAAAATAAGAATGAAATTAAAATAAATACTCCCTCGGCTCCATTATATAGGGCGTTTGACTTTTTATATGTAATTTTATGAGTTTTGACTAAATAGTTAGAATTAATATTTTTTTAATTTTCTTGTTTTGAATAAAAATATAAATAATATTGAAAGTTATATGACTAGTACTATTTGTAATAAGTAGATGACAACTCAACTCAGATAAGGAAATGAAGTAAATAATAAATATTGAATATAGAGGAAGAACAAAACAAGCCATGACAAGACAAGACAAGACACAAAAACCACTACAGCATAAATGAGAATCAACATTGTAGTTAGTCATCCGTGAACCAGACCAGTGCACAGGGTATCAACAATGTCAGTGAAGATTCGTCATCAAAAAGTTCAAGTGGTTAAAAATGTTATTGTTGAAAACCAGAAGAGTTTTATCTATATCAACAATAGTCAAGACTTTAATTTAGTTCTCTATTAATTAATTAAATTAATTAGTTAATTTAATTAGTAAATTAATTCACTCAGAATTAATTTATTTCTTAAATTAATTAAAGGATTAATTAATTTAAAATTATTTTAGAATGACAGAAGACAGAAGTTGGAAGCTCAAAGGGATACAGGTTTGTTTGGAATGCAGTGTACAAGAGTCAGAATCCAAGATTGAATATTTGACTGGGTACATGCAGTGGTGAAAAGAAGTATTGTCTAATTTAAAGAGTAAGATTATTTCAGTGACAGATGTACTTCTAATTGTAACTGTAGAAACAGCCAAACATGCCCGACAATACTGACTTGAAGAAAAGACGGAAAAAGAATTGACACGGAAGAAATGCAAATTCATATATTCGTAAAAGTGGAACCCCGGTTGGAATTGATTTATCATTTCCAAGTCAAAAGGAGTTCGGTTCCAGACGTACAGGAGACCGCAGCTTAGAGCGTAAAGATTTATTTAATTAATAAATATTTTATTTATTTAGTAAATTATATTTATAAATATCTAAATAATATTAGATATTTATTTTTATAATTTCTGAATTAAATTTATTATTTATTAGTCAAAGAATATATAAGCTGTGCGGGTCTAAAAACATTTCTACGGAGCCTATCCACTAAAAGAAGAAATAGGCACCTTTGATTTTTGAATTGAAAATGGCAGATAAAGTTTTATAAAGAAACCAATGGGAGCATGACACGTGTTCATTCAATTGAAAAGAAATGAACAAGGCAGTTGATTGGAAAGTCATGCCGAGAAGAATTTTGGAATGTCATACCGAGCAGTTTGTCAGAAAGTCATACCGAATTTTCTTTATTCAAAAGGTCATGCTGAATTGATTTTTTATTTAATTAAAAAGTCAGATCGATTTTTTAATTAATAAAAAAGTCATACCGAATTTTTTAAGTCATGCCCAGTCTTTTTCTAAGTCATACAAGTGTTAAAAATGTCATACAGACTTTAAATAAAGTCTGTAAAATGTCATGTTCTAGAAAGTCATATCAGTTTTCCACCTCTATAAATATGAGGCCAGTAGCTTCATTTTTCAGAAGTATAAAAACAGTCAAATCCAGCAATTTGTCTGCAACGTCATATTCATAGACTTTCTGTGCTGGTTTGAGTTTAATTCCTTAAGTAGAACGATTCATGTCAAATTTGTTCTATGAATTAAATGTTTATTCTACCGAATACTGTAACACCCATTCAAGTTTAATATACATATTTAACTTGAATCTTGTTTACTTACTTGCTAATTTCTATATTTTAATTGTTATAACATAAAAATAGAAAGCTAGTAAGTCAGCCTCCCAAACACTACAAGGACTCTAACCTTCAGCTAAAATAATAATTTAATTCCGCAAATTCTGAAAAAAATTTTAAATTGTTGTCAGTATCGCATTCAACCCCTTTCTACGATACTTCCGGGACCCAACAAATATATTTTTATTCAAAACAAAAAAATTAAAAAAAATATTAATTCTAACTATTAAGTCAAAACTCTTAAAATTATATGTAAAAAGTCAAACAGTCGGTGTAACGGACCAACATGACAGAAGAAAAACACGAATGCTCGAGTTCAGCCGACCAAGAGATTCACTACTGCACAACGAGCTAGCAACATAATTGGTCAGACGGGGATGCGAGATCCATCATCATCTCCGTGCATATGTGAGACCATTTTTTTACAATTTACTAATAATTTAAACTCATATTTTAAGAAAATTAATTACTCCCTCCCTGTCCCCCATTTTTATTCACCTTTCACATATATATTTTCACTCTATTTTTTCTACCAAGATGTCCAATCTATTTTTTTAATATGTTTTAAAATGACATATTTTTAATATTTATATAAACAAATTTCACTAATCTACACTTTTTTTCTTTTTCAAATATTAACAAAAACAGGATCACGCTTTTCTTTGTAAAAGCCGGCAAAAATAAATCACAAATCAGTGGTTCCCACTTGTCAAAGTGATATAACACGAGATCCAACCACAGAGAATAAAAGCCACTCGATATGAAAGGGTGACAGATACCACAACTCACACCTCACTCTTATCTAATCATCACAAACTAAAGCCAAAAAATGAGAGTACATAACTAGCAAGCAAGCAAGCAAGCAGTGAACAAACACTAGTCAAAGTAATATTACTACTACTAGGGGGTGCAATATCAAAATGTTAGCTAAAGAATCTCTAGGACCAAGTTTTGATCTCCCTGAAGAAGTGCTTGACGTATTACCAACAGATCCTTATGAGCAGCTTGATGTTGCTCGTAAAATCACCTCCATTGCTCTTGCCACACGTATCTCTTCTCTTGAATCAGAATTGTCTTCTCTAACCGAACAGCTTAATGAAAAGGATGATATCATTGCTCAGCTTCAAGACCAACTTGATTCTCTTGATTCTTCGCTCTCCGACACTGCTCATAAACTCTCCCTAGCTAACCAAGACAAGGTCAATCAATCTCCAACTTGTAAATATATCTATTTATTTATATATGGTCAACGTCAGTTGCAGAAATTTAAATACTCACGCACTACTCTCACTAGGAGGTGTTTTCCAAGTAAATATCGGAGTCATTTAAGTGTGTGAATATTTTGTCAATTAAAATGACATGTAGTGAAAATTGTGCAGGAGAGGTTATTGGAGGAGAACACTAACTTGTCCAATGCGGTTGAGAAGCTCAATCGCGATGTTGTCAAGGTACTATGTTTATGTCTCTTATTGTATGTATGTAGGTATTTCTGGTTCCACCACTGCTAGCTTGTCCAATGCAGTAGAACTTGACCATATATATAGAGACACGCACAAGCAACAAATATTTGTTTTGCAAAACCTGAATTTCATTATTTTCTGTCACTTTTAATTGACGAGAAAGACAACAATAAAATGCCAATTTTATGTGAACTAATAACTGATAGCGTCGGTCACCTAATCTTTGGTGCTTTGTGATGCACTTTCGTCTGTTGCTTTACATTGTCGAATAGTAGTGCTTTATGATGACTGATTTTTGAATGATTCAGTAGATTCAGAGTCTAAATCAGAGTAAATGTTATAACTATAAAGTTTGAAATAGAGTAACTACATAGCAAATGTAGGATTGTTAATTAGTTCGTAGTTGTTGAATACATGTTATATGGAACAAATAGGGTGACCAAGGCCCAAGCTACATGAAATGTCTAAATTACCTATCAGGGACGAAATAATAAATAATCATCAGGTTTTTAGATTCGGGAGGTGTTGTATGTCTTTTGGCAGGTATCACAAGCTGCAATGGAGCTATACTCAGTTTCAAATTTAGTTTCCATACACGCGCATCTAGTTTTACTACAAAATGTGATTCAGAAGGATATATTGCATTCCCTAAAAATCAATTATGATGCATGCAGTTGGAAGGCTTCAGAAAAACACTCATGAAATCACTTCAAGATGATGACGGAAACTCTGTAAGTTACTTCTGTTCGGGACCTTAAAGTTACTGCAGTAATATGAATACTGCTGTTCAATCTGTATCCAATACATTCAAAGCTGAACCAGTACTAATAACATTTTCCTTTTCGGTGCAGGGAGGATCATTGCAAGCTGCTGCCACAAATGCAGCGAATGATGCCGGTTTATCAACTCAGTCACTTGCTAGAGGTCAATCACTTGTTTATGTATATTTCTGGTTTTGTTAACGCTGTTTGGTTATATAGATTGAAATAGTGAAGGAATGTAATGAAAAATTATGAATAAAATTGGAGTATTGAAATGATGCAAGGAGAAGAGTGAAAAAAAGAAAAGAAAACGGAGTGCATGTTTGGCTCTGAGGTCTCAGTATCTTTTCCTACAATAATTTTGGAACTATTTTTTGTAAGATTCCAAAGATTTACCTGGAGGGTAATAACACTTTAATGGTGTAAGCCAGCAGATTCTACAGTTCCTCGGAGAAGTAGGCAGAATCAATTTGTGTTCTCTTATCGAAACTAACAACTTTGTTTTTATTTTATTTTTTCCTTACTTGTATGTACTCAATCATGTCAGTCTTCTAGCTAGCAATTTTTTTGATCTTTAAAAAGATTGACACAAGATCGTTTCCAAACTAATACTAAATGATTGCAATTGATTTCAGATGATAATGCCACAACATCACTGCAAAGCCAGCAGAATGTGGAAAATTCAAACACAGAGAGTCACGAGACAGATGGTGAGGACTATATACTATAAAATTTGTTTCTTTCAAGCTAAATCAGTCAACTGTTCTAAGATGACAGTGTTTCCTTGTTCTTGATTTCTGTTATTGGCTTGGATGTGTCTTGTCTACAACATTAAAGTCGCAGCGCTGCAAGCTCTCAAGTGCATTAATTCTGTCGCTTTCTTCTTGTTTTATTTTATGCAGTTTCAAGGCCTCCCATACCACAAGGTCTATTGATAGCATCCCAAACTAGCACACCTCGGCTTACTCCACCTGGTTCTCCTCCTAACAAGTCATCATCTGCATCTCCAAAGGTAACATCTCGGCCGCTGTCTCCCAGGAGACATTCGATATCATTTGCTGGAACAAGGGGCATGTTTGATGGAAGGGCATCCTTTTCCTCTGTGCCATCAAGTCATCACAGTTCGATGGGCTACGACTCAGGTTCATCTCAAACACTAAGCTAGATTTTTTCTTGAGCTAAATGCCAGAATTACGAGAATAATTAAGCATAAATTACAAGTAGTTAATGTTGTTAGAGAGTAAGCCTAAATAATACGTATAGTTCCTTGAATTGACAATCCTTGTAGACCTGACTTCGGTTGTAAACTATTATAAAATGTGTACTGCTCCAATATATCATTCCTTCCCGTCATTTCAGACTTTCAGTAAACTACAAAATCACTAGAAGAGATATACAATTATGTATGGGTAAATCATATTATTGCTTCTTTTGTGTTGTGTTTGTTTCAGGACGAGCTAGAGTTGACGGAAAAGAATTCTTCCGCCAAGTCAGGTACAGTTACACTAATTGCATTGAGGTAAAAAATGTAGCACCGGACTATGAGTTTTTTTTTCTTATATCATACTCTTAACCAATTATTATCATGTTCTTCCCACTTCACGAGATTTGTCCATATGCTGCCTAAGTTATATACATGGCATCTCAAAATTTAAAGCTTGCCCATCTGATCATTGTTTCGTTAACTAGGAGTCGATTGACTTACGAGCAATTTGGTGCATTTTTAGCAAATGTTAAGGAATTAAATTCCCACAAGCAAACTCGAGAGGTATGTGACTTTATATACTGCCTTTCCATTTCTCAGTTGTCACTGCTCCAATAGTTCTTTATAACTTTATATACTTCCATGCTTGTCATTGACATACTCTGATTCTTCACATACCAGGAAACTTTAAGAAAGGCGGATGAAATTTTTGGCCCTGATAACAACGACCTCTATTCGGTATTCGAGAGCTTAATCACTCGTAAAGCTTGAAATGTGCCTACATTTTATCAGCATTGCTTCATGCCTAGAAGATTTTAGTTGTGATTCACTTGTAAATTATATAACAATTCAATGTTCTGGGAATTAAATATATACACCAGCTTCTTCCCTCTCTTTGTTTGTAATTCAAATCATAAGTGATATTATAAATATTGAAATCATATTTAACTAGATTTATATTTCAAGTCTTTCTAAATTGTTGATTCCCTCCCGTTGATTTAATTACTGTTATACCTATCTTTCCTGATAACATAAACTTGATTACGAATTTGTGATGGTTGCTTAATGTAATGTAAAGAGTATTGTCACTCCCGGGTTGACAAGGACGGATTGTAAATAAATATTAGTAAATTTTTATTCAGGTTTAGAAAAATTTTAAAAATAAATTATAGAGTTATATTTTTTATACATCTTAAAATACTTGCATAAAAATATATAAATTATTTTTGATAAATTAATATCATGTATTAAATTTAATAATATAATTGTAATATCCGTAATTTATTTATTTAGATATTAGTAATAATAATTAGAATTAAATTAGAATTTGTAAGATTATTTTTTTAACCATAATATTTATTATATTGAATTTGATTAGAAATAGAATTTGTAATAAAATAGTAATTAGATTAGAAATACGATAATTATTAAGAGTCTATATATACATATAAACATATAAGTTATTTATTAAAAACCCTAAAACTAGCTGCTCGTGTCAAAAGAAAAGCAGAAGAATTTCATGTTCCGGTAATATGCAAGAATCATACATTTCCGTTTATAATTTTTGAGTTTGATGTGTAATTGGAGGAGTGCATAATGATTATATATAAACACAAATATCATTGAAACATGAACATGGTGAGATACAGACATAGTGAAAATACTTGCAGGCTAAAAGCATTATATTGTGTCCGGATAATTTCGTTAGTATTTATTATTGCTATTCTAAGGTACATATTTTGTCCCCTTCCCATTCAGTACTACTCTTTTTAGGATTAATTATATTTGATTCGTTCCATTAGTAAATCTGCTCATCCCGTTATTATTCATTTTAACTGTTTTGATTTTTCGAAAATTATTTTAAATTATTTTAAAAATATTTAAATATTTGTTTCTGCAATTTTTGAAAATTATATATGTTACATATCTGCAAAGAGTATTTGAAATATCTATTTAAGGTGATTTTAAAAATTATGGAATTATTTTATTTGAACCCCTAGAGTGATATAGGGTATACCGAGTTAACCACCTGTAGGGGTACTACAGCCATGTCATTGCGGCACCAGTGGTATGACACTTCCGTGACAGTGTGATTAGTCACGGGGTATCCTTTTGTTAGCTCAGGAGGCGATATTTGCGCATTTGATATTTTTTTGAAGATACGTGGGTGCCTTCGATTTGGTTTGATTTGTGATTTGATATTTGACGGTGACGTTGTATATGCTGTACACGTTGTCCGGTTTGTTGCACGCATTAGGTATCTTATGATGTGTGTATCTGTTATCTGATTTTATATCGGTATGAAATATCCTAACCCTTCTTTGCTTCAGCTTTGTGTTTAAAAATTAAAGTTTATTTATTATTATCAAATTATATATCTTGTTTCTTATTTTATAAACTGTATTCCAATCCGTACCGGGCATTTGACTCATGTCGTATTCTTCTTTTGGCAGGTACTTAAAGGGATCTGGGGTTGTGTGATGAAAAACTACTCTTACTCTTTTATTAGGACATTTAAACTTCTCTTATCATTTAGACATTGTTTATTATTAGAGATTTTGGATTTATTCACATTTATTGTTTTGAATTAGTTTGGAGGTTTTAATATTAGTTGAGAGACTTGTTGGACCTATTTAATTATTAAATTAATGGATTTTAGCAGGTTTGTGGTTTGATGGTAACCCTTCGTGTCATTTTGGGAGGGGTGTTACAAATAATTATTTCTTTGAGAGTTTTACTTTTACACTACAATCAGTCGTATTTAAAATTTTATTATTATAAAAATATTATTTATTAAGATTCGACGGATGTATAAACAATTCATCACACATATCAAAGTTATCACTAAACTTTCAAATATATTTTACATTTAAACATTTGAAGATTAATTTTTGTCGTGCAGTTATCTGTCAAAACTAGGAACTTGAGCAGCAGAGGACACAGATCATAATTTCACATAATTTTGTCGTTTTTACAGAGATGTTGAAATGTGTGTTAGCGATAAGATACATTATACTAATAATATAACATTTATTAAAACATCTACTATATTATATTATTATAATTAAAAGATTAAAAATTCTGGTCATTGGTATGGTATTGAGTGAATCATAAAAAAAGATCTCGACCAATTTTATATGAACCATAGAAACAATATTAATCATTGAATTTTAATAAAATATAATTTTTAAAAGAATATAATCATACATACAAATTTTTAATCTTTCGGTTATAATAATATAGTATAGATGATAAACAATATGCATTTTTTAGTTTTCATCTATTTCTCTATTTTAATCGCATAACACAAATTATTTATCAAAACACAAACTCTACTCAAATTAAAATATTTTTTTATTTAAATTTTAATTAAAATATTTCTAATATATTTGTAACTCTTTTTATTAATAAAAATTTCCTAATTAAATTTATAGAAAAATAAAAAAATTGGTTAGTTGGTCGTCCGTCTAATAAATCATATTTTTATACAATTTTTCTTTTTTATACAATTTTTTAATGCAATTATGATATAATTATAATTTAATTTTAAAACATATATAATTTACATATAACTCTATCATCGATGAATCATTTTTTGTACAATAATCTAATAACATATCTCACTTCACTTCTACTTGAAATTAAAACTTATTAATTAAATCTCATGAATACTAAAACTTATTAATTAAATCTCATGAATATTAAAAAAATATTATTATTTTATCTATAAATAAATTTTATTATATATTATATTATTATAGACGATATAATAAAAAAATTAAATTATATATTTAAATCATATAAAATAATTAATATATAATTTATTAATCCCGTCCGTGCATTGCACATGTTATAATAAGCTAGTACGTTATAAAGAATTATAGGTTATAATAAATTTAATTGTTTCTAGTTTAGAATTTATGTGTTAGGATTTTGATATTATAGAAACTAATTAATAAAATATATTCTCAAAATTTGGATCAAAGATTAGTAATTTTGTAATAAGTTTATTTTTTTAAAATTTTTAGAGATAATAAATCAATAATATACTGTACATTAGTATATTTTAATTGATCAATACAACTATATATAATTTTCTTTTTAGTCGCATAATAACATAATTTTAATTTGACATTCATATCAAATGGTTAAAAATGAATAATTAAGCCCACTGAATTGAAAATAATAATTTATTAAAATATTTCGAACTACAGATTAATAAATATAAGTATAATATTATAGTATTATGCGTGTCAGTAAGTAATTTAAAAAAAAACAAAAAAGGGAACAAAACTAACAACCTATTGTCTTTTCCATTCTTTTAGCTAATAGAAAATCGTATCAATGATCTAAAGAAATAAAATATTGTAGACCTGTAGTCAATGTATTCACATAATTCACAATAAGATATCAAAGTATATAAAAAGTTTAACATTACAAAAAATGATTTATATAGTAAAATATTATATATTAAATGTATGACTACTATAAGATAGTAACATATCACTGATAAATATAATGTATGAACTATCATTATATATTTAAACTCTAAAATATAATTATAAATGAGGAGGAAAATAATTATAATTGCGGGATAAAATATAAAATAACAAATTTGGTAAATTTTCAATATACTATATTGCAAACAAAAATACATACTACAAATTTGAATTGTATTCATATAGTATCCTGTCAAATGAAAAAAAATGTTTCAAATTGTAGATATAAACACATTATCCTTTGAACTATATTTTTTACTTGCTCAAATTAGAATAATAAATTTTTATCATGTATTTTTGTTGACCAATTTTAATCATTTTTCAAATACGTTAAAGTAATTTTTTAAATTTATCATCTTAGATACTTTTTAAAGTGATTCTTTTAATCTTTTTAATATAGAGATTCTTTATTTACCACATTTTAGTCAAATCTGACTAGAATTAGCCATTTTAAAAATTATTATTATTTTCCAACTATAGAACATTTTAAAATAAGTATCTACATAATTACTTTTCATTCTTATTAATTTTTTTTATTACCAAAACAGTATTATTTATTCTCTTCCTTTTAATCCCACAATCCCACCAGAATATACTATCCGCTAAATTATACTCCATTAATACTATTATTTTTCTATAAACAATGAAATCCAAAGAAGATCAAAGATGAAGAAAAAGACAAAGAGAGAAATGGGTGATGAGATTGCCTCCCTCCCTCCCATAATGTGCGATAAGAATAGATACAAATGCACCCAATAGGTGTGTATCTATATTCGCTTTAAAAAAACACACTGAAATTCTTGAAAACTGACGCAAAACTCACCGTCCCAATAAAAAGAAAAGTCATATCATAATAATCGCACTTTATCAAAATATTGCTATCCATATGTGATTTTTTTGGTGACGTGGTCCAATCATAAACGGAATTTAACATCCTAGTCCGAACTGTTTATAAACACGGGCAGTGGCACAACTACAAACCCACTCACTCTAAACATAAACATAAGTAACCCACTCATCTTATAATCTTGTCTTCTGTCCTAAACACCCCATTAATCTCTTTCTTTAATTCTCTATATAAATATTCATTTTCTTGAAGTTTTAGCTTAAGTTTCTTGCTGTGTTCTTGAGCTCCAAGACTTATCTTTTTATATATAGATATAAGTGTGTGTTTGTGTGAGTTTATATAGTTTTGATGGCTTTGTGTACCTTTGCATTTCACGGGAAGTTTAGCAAGGGAGTGAGTTTAGATCTCCACAAGTCACGTTTATGCTTTGGAGCAGATCTGCACTCTCAGTATCCACACAAATTTTATCAGGTTTGTTTTTTTATTAATGAATGATTGAAGCAAAAAATTTATTTGTTTATGATTTTCACATGATTCTTGTGATTGATATGAATTCTGTTTGAATTTTTGTGTGAATGGTTGATGTTATAATTTTTTGTTTTTGGGTATGTTGCATATTATTCAATGCATTAAATTTTTTAGCATGGAAGGACATGAGGTGGAGAGGAGGAATAAGTCTTGTGATTAGTTTACCAACGAATCCTCGATATGAGTTTGTACAGTTTGTGTCATCGTGTATGTTGAAAAGCTTGAATAGTTAATAAAAAGACAGAACAAGAAGGCTAAGAGGACAGGTTGTAATGTTGTTTTGTATTATGGTCCTGTTTAAGTAAAGAGTAAAGATGAAAATGCATACAGTAATATGTTAAGCTATTTATACAAATTTGGAATTTTAATACATGTTTTATTTGTAAATGCGCTCATGGCAACTTTAGTTAGCATAGATGCCAACCGAACTATGTTTGTTTAACAGATGAGGAAAAGATCTTTTGGAATATGTGCAAATCTGTCCGAGACGGGGGAATACCATTCTCAGAGACCCCCTACTCCTCTTTTGGACACAATCAACTATCCAATTCACATGAAAAATCTGTCTACCAAGGTATATAAGTACTACTTGCATATGAGCAATTTTTTGTTTTACATCTCTTATTTAGTGTTATCTTGTTTTTCATATTTTATTGATTTTATGTATAATTTATAATGAATTTGTACTGATATGTTGCAGGAACTTAAGCAACTGGCAGATGAACTGCGTTCAGATGTCATCTTCAATGTTTCCAAGACCGGTGGTCATCTTGGTTCCAGCCTCGGTGTTGTTGAGCTCACAGTAGCTCTTCATTATGTCTTTAATGCTCCTCAAGACAAGATTCTGTGGGATGTTGGTCATCAGGTGATCGTCTCTTTCTATTTCGATTTCAGACTTGAAAAGATATGCTGTTGAAAGATGAGGAAGTTTTGGTAAACCTGTCTTCGTTCCTAACCAATGAAATTGCAGTCATATCCGCACAAAATTTTGACTGGAAGAAGGGACAAGATGCACACAATGAGACAAACAAATGGCTTGGCAGGATTTACTAAGCGTGCGGAGAGTGATTATGACTGTTTTGGTACTGGTCACAGTTCTACCACAATTTCAGCGGGATTAGGTAATTCTTCATGCAATCTGAAAATTCTGATCAAATTTTTGAATCACTATTATAGTATGATTGTTTGTAGGCTGTATTGCTTAGAAACAATAACTGCATGCTCTGATGTACAATCTTATGCTTTTTTGGAAATGATCAATGGAATTCAGATACTCCCGCCCATTTTTTAGTTTGAAATAGGTCGATGAAATTTGAAAACTCCCGCTTATGCCTCCACGAATACTCAACCTCTTTTACCGTGAAGTAAACATGACTATTGCTAATTATAATATTAGTTATAAATTATAAATGTTCCCTATACCGTTGATTCGTGGGGACGGGGACTAAGATTGAGACTTTCTGTGGTTTACAAAAAGCTCTCTCTTCAGAGGTATATGGGTCATTTCCTTGTGTTTTATTGATCACCCTAAATTGCCAGTGCAACATCTTGTGCTTGTTCTGAATGTTGATTTGATGTATTTTCACAATGAACAGGTATGGCTGTGGGAAGGGATTTAAAGGGAGGAAACAATGATGTAATTGCAATTATAGGGGATGGTGCCATGACAGCTGGTCAAGCTTATGAGGCTATGAACAATGCTGGATACTTGGATTCGGACATGATTGTCATTCTCAATGACAATAAACAGGTCTCTTTACCCACAGCTACTTTGGATGGGCCAGCAGCCCCTGTGGGGGCTTTGAGCAGTGCTCTTAGTAGGTTACAGTCCAACAGGCCTCTTAGAGAATTAAGAGAAGTTGCCAAGGTTAGTAAGGCTTTGCTGTAAACTACGGTAATGATGAAGTATCAAGTAGTTTGACACAGAACTTCTATTTACTTTGTTGTTGGGATTATTGCAGGGAGTTACCAAACAGATTGGTGGGCCAATGCATGAAATTGCTGCAAAAGTTGATGAATATGCACGTGGGATGATTAGCGGTTCTGGATCAAGTTTATTCGAAGAACTTGGACTCTATTACATCGGTCCCGTCGATGGTCACAACATTGATGACCTTGTTGCCATTATGAAAGAGGTTAAAAGTACTAAATCAACCGGTCCTGTATTGATCCATGTTATTACCGAGAAAGGCCGAGGATACCCCTATGCTGAGAAAGCTGCAGACAAATACCATGGTATATGCATAACTCCTGGCCAACGTCTTATCAGCTAAAAATGTTTTATCACATACTTGGCGTTCAAAATTTTTAAGTTTGTACATAATTATTATATGAGATGGTTTTAGAATTATGATAGTTTGTTAATAATTCCACTGACAATGTTTTTATCTCAAGAGTAAATCCAAACTTTACCTGATTTTTTATGACGCACTACAGTACCAACGAGCATGTTATATGTGCCTAAAAACATTTAATTATCTTGGTTGTTTTTGCAGGAGTTGCAAAGTTTGATCCAGCAACTGGGCAGCAATTCAAAGCCAAAGCTAAAACTCAGTCTTACACAACATACTTTGCAGATGCTTTGATTGCAGAAGCAGAGAGTGATAAAGGCATAGTTGCAATTCATGCTGCAATGGGTGGAGGAACAGGCATGAACCTTTTCCAACGCCGGTTTCCCAATAGGTGTTTTGATGTTGGAATAGCGGAACAACATGCTGTAACTTTTGCAGCAGGATTGGCTTGTGAAGGCCTAAAACCTTTTTGCGCAATATACTCATCTTTCTTGCAAAGGGCCTATGACCAGGTAATCAAGATTTTCTGCAACTCCTTTCTTTGAAATTCTGATAAAAACTTTTCTAATTCGAAGTTAAGCTTAAAACATGTGTTACAATCTCGACTACATTCATATTACAGGTAGTCCATGATGTGGATTTGCAGAAGTTGCCAGTGAGATTTGCAATGGACAGAGCTGGGCTAGTTGGAGCAGACGGTCCCACACATTCTGGATCATTCGATGTGACCTACATGGCATGCCTCCCAAACATGATAGTGATGGCCCCTTCTGATGAGGCTGAGTTATTTCACATGGTTGCAACTGCTGCCGCCATAGATGATAGGCCTAGTTGTTTCCGTTACCCAAGAGGAAATGGGATTGGCGTAGAGTTGCCTACCGGAAACAAAGGCATTCTACTCGAGGTATATTTCTAAACCAATGTTCATGTGTTGGTCTTCTCAAGGTAACATTATATGTTCATTTTAGTTGATAATATCTCTATCTTTCCCAACAGGTTGGAAAAGGCCGGGTGTTGATTGAAGGGGAACGAGTAGCACTCTTGGGCTATGGAGCAGCAGTTCAAAGTTGTTTGGCTGCAGCTGTCTTGTTAGAAACTCGCGGTTTACATTTAACAGTTGCTGATGCACGCTTCTGCAAACCACTGGATCATGCACTTATTCGCAGCCTCACAAAGTCGCATGATGTCTTGATCACAGTTGAAGAAGGATCTATAGGAGGGTTTGGTTCTCATGTTGTCCAATTCATGGCCCTCGATGGGCTTCTTGATGGAAATATAAAGGTATGAATCCTCAGATGCATTTGATTTTTTTTTCACCTCGGTATTGTTTTTAAAATTTGGATGTGAAGTTATTTTTTTCTCAGTGATCAAAGCTGGTAATGTCACTCTTATTGCAACTTGAAACTGGCATGAATCGTTGAATTATAGTGCTCTTAGATATGCTAGAGATTTAGTTAGTAATAGTCTATGCCAGGGAGGTCTATGATGTGAGTATTTGGAGGTTGATTGGAGTGGGATCTTAAACGTCTGTCGTTACTTTTACATGAGAGTTCCAAGATCTGCATTATTGATTTATTTGCAAAAAAGTAACATGGTCTATTTGGTCAATATGTCCAGTGCTTTTGCGTAATTTATTTATTTTTCTCTACTCATGCAGTGGAGACCGATTGTCCTTCCTGATCGCTACATTGATCACGGATCACCAGCAGATCAACTGGCTGAGGCCGGATTAACTCCATCACACATTGCAGCAACAGTATTTAACATACTCGGACAAACAAGGGAGGCTCTAGAGATCATGTCGTAAATTAGAATCAGGGTTGTTTGATTTTAAGTATTTGCCAGCGATGTACAAAAATCAAGGCAAGAGGAAAAACAATGTGAATATGTAAGAATCTATGTTTGTTTTTGTATGAATGTTATAAGAGGTAGTAATTGCGAGTTCGGTGTTTCTCATGGTTTGTGGTTTCTTATCCGTATTGCATAATGACAACTGTGGTCTGTGGGTGTGCATTTTCCCAGTTTATTTAAGAACGTACTAAACACAGAATTACACTTAACCATATTCTACATGATTGAGCATGCATTTGCATTCTCATCATTGAACAACAAATACATTTCACTAGCACCGACATATTCAAATACCAGTGACTCTATAAATTGCTTTTGAATCATTTCTTCTAAGAATAAATCTTCATCATTTTTGAAGCCATCTGCATATTCTTTCATACTCAATATCTCTGCAATCTTCCCCGTCTTCTTCTTTATTCTCTTTGCAACTTTCTCTGGATTGATTTGACCCATAATTGTAACTTGGTGTCTTATTATATCTGTTGTAAATGTCTCCACCCCTTTGATCAAACCATGAAGGAAAAAAATCGATGAATTCAAGATTCGAGATTAACAAAACTCATAAAATTTAAACCACATTACAAAAGAAACAAAACAAAACAAAAATATTAATGATCAATTAATCAACCTTTGATTTTTGAAATGACTTTGGCAACTTTTCTTTCACATCCATCGCAATGCATCCAAACATGAAACTCTACCACTACAAACTGTTGAAATCGAGAAGGCAAAACAAAAAAATTAACATAATTTATATATCTAGTAAGATTATTCAAGAACGGATACATGAATATTGGCAATGCAGTTGAAGTATGTGCAACTTACTTTGTCTTCAATCTTCTTCTTCTTTTTCCACATTGGCATTGTTTATGAAGCAGAGAGATAGGCACTTGAAATATATGACTGGGTGGTAAATATGTAGGCGTAGGGAAGCAGTTTTTATAATTTGAAAAAAGTTAGTTAATGCAGTTATCACTCAATTCAAAAACGGGAGGGTACATAAAAGGCTTAGAATACACTGTATTACTTAGAATAATTTTAAATAATTTAGTTTTGACATTATATTTATGCAGGTAAGTTTTTTTTGTGTGTGTGTGTGTGGGGCCATTGTCTAATACTCCTTCCGTGACATTCATTTGTTTACATTTCGGAGAGGGTGTCCGGCACGCATTTTAAGGTGCCTATAAAGTATAATTTCAAAACTTATTTTTTAATTTTTTTTCTCTGAATAAAAATTTAATTTTAAATTTTTATTCAGAGAAAAAAATTAAAAAATAAATTATGAAATTATACTTTATAAGCACCTTAAAATGCGTGTCGGAGACCCTCTCCCAAATATCTTGTAGTATATACTTTTAACATCACAGATATCGGTCGGAAATTTCTCAGACATCTAGCAATTGATGTATATGCAGTTTTTCTAGTAGTGTCCCTACCTTTTAGTTGGCTCTTTTAAAAAATAAAACCGTCTGTAATTATTTGTCCTATTCTTTTTCCAAAATAATTTTGTAAAAGTTTTTAGGATTTTTTGAAAAATATCTAAGTATAATTTTTTTTTGCAAAAATACTGAATTTTTTAAAAATATTTTACAAAAATACGTTTTTTTTAAAAAAATGCAAAAAAACGATATTTTTTTAAAAATTTACAAAAATACGATTTTGCAACCATATTTGCAACCGTAATCAATCGAAATCAACCATAAATGCAATTTTGAAATTTAGTGAAAATATTTTTTTTGATTACATTTATGGTTGCATTTTGAAAAATAAATTCATCTGTTTATTTATGGTTGCATTTTGGAAAAAAAATCCAGAATATGGTAAAATCACATAAAACATAAAAAAGTAGTATTTTAGGTAAATACCCAAGATTTTTCCAAAAAATATCCTTATAGTAATATTTACAATGTTCGACTAATTCAAACATGCAACTAATTCAATTTAATTAAATACAATTATGAGGGATAATAAAGAAAATATATTATCGAATTAACATTTTCTTAAGATGTGTGTTGTAAAGTATGACTTGAAGGCCCTGAACCATGTTACTTAAGTTAAAAGTCCAGTATAAGAGATTCAAGTTACTTATTTATTTGGTAAATTCGTAATTAATAAATAGGCTAATTTATTAATATATTGTAAGACTTTAAATAAGAAGCAATTACTTTACTCGTAAATGGAGGAGCCTCCGTTACCTAAAATCCTAGAAGAAATGTAATTCCTACGAGGAAAGATCCAGGACCTCATCTAAGGAGGTCTACTAATCTTAACCTAATTCCAAAACTCTCGACGTCTATATAAAGGATACCCCTTATTATTAGAACTACGTTTTCTGACTTGATTCTTTATAACAATGAAGGTGCGTAGGCATCTTGTATGAGAACAATCATTAAATCTCCGTATCTCTCAACCCTAGCTTTAATTACACCTTGGATTTTATTCTATAAAAATGGTGTTATCACTTGGTTAATACCTTTCAAACATAACATAAATTATATGGATAAATAATGTAAAAAGTCCATTAATATAGTGTTATATTAATTAATAGTATATTCTTTTTATGCCATTGAGGTACGTCATGGTTATAATATTTTTTAAAATAAATAATAAATCAGGTAAACATATTTTTTTTTTTTAAAAATCGATATAATACTGGAAAAATTTATTGTGTCATAATTTAACAAATTTTGAAGCACACAATAAATCAAAAAATATTTATAAATTAATATATATAATTTTTTCTTATAATCTTGTATAAACTAAGATTAAAAAATAAAATATTTAAAATTAGTATATATTAGAATTCTACATAGCCACTTAAACTTTTATCAGAGAAGAATTCAAACAAAAAGTATTAATTAGTTAACATAAAAATGCAAAATTTTAATTGAAATTGTATGTAACGTCCCCAAATCCAGGGTTAGGGATCTGTTCGTCACGTGAAAATCTTCAATATAAAAACATCTGTTTAATAAAATTTAAACCGCCTGTAGTCATTTAATATTTGAAATCTACAGCCACGGCCCCAATTACCAAGATATTTTAGGTTATAGTTCTAGAAACAAAAATCCAAAGTCCAAATATTAAGTATTACAAACCTCAATAAATTAAATCAAATCACGCTTGTGACTCCATCCACAAAGTTCCTCAAATATTCATAGTCTTAGATTCATTTCCCAACATATCACAATTGATTTCAACAATCTCTTTACATAAATCTTATACTATCAGTATAATTTCGATAAAAAGTATATCAGCATCCAACACTGTTCTTACAAAGCAATATATATATATAACATATTAATATATAAATAAACCTTACTCCAGATATAGACTTTCTGGATCAAAACCTCTTCGTAAGGGCATCTTACTTTCTTCTTCCGAGCTACGCGGATAAGTCTCATCGATCTACTTTTTCTAAAAAGGCTAATATTTGTTTCTCATCCTGTCAGGAAAGTGTATGATGAAAAGTAAGAGTGAGTCAAAGAAATTCTCAGAAAGTATATAATAAACTTTTTAAACAAAAATAGATAGAGCGGATCATGATATGTAATCAATAAGCAAAAATCGAAACATCTCGTGCAATAACATCAAATAGTATATCATATAAAAGTCAAACGGGCAAACAGATTGAACGAAGACCCCACTCCACTATTACCCCCTAATCAGGTTCAAAAGTAATAGGATTGTCTTATGTCTTCTCGCATAATGGTACTGTAACGTAGGCAAACTCTAGCCCACACGTTCAAAAGCCCTTTTAATTTAAAGTATTTTATATTTTTCAAATTCATTATTATACTCTTATAATATTGTATTATGAGTCAGTCAAATTTAATCTACTCTTCCAAATTTGGTTTTAATATATTAAACGACACTTTATTTTATAGTTATATATATATATATATGTTAATTAATCAATAAATTTATATTTATTAATTTAAATAGTAATTAATTGGGTCTAATAAATTTTTTATTATTTTAATTTCAATATTAAGTTTGTATACAATTATATATTAATAAAAGTTGATAAATATTTATTATATTCAATATATCACAATATGATTAACGTTTTCATGTATATAATTTTTAGTTTGCATCATTTTTGAATTACAAATCTATTTACTTATATTTCATAATTATAATATATGAATAATATATTTTCTAAATTCAATTTTTCAAGTCTATTTATTTAAAAATTATTTTATTTAATTGAAAACAATTAAGTAATGCTTTATATTATTACGTATGATCGAGTCTAATTTATAAAATTCTTTTTTTCGTTATGAGCTTCCAAAATATCCCATTCCTATGTTCGAGATCTATATCTATAAATTAAAAGGTACGAATAATGAACTTTGCAACCAGTTGTTATAATCAATAAGTTTTCAAATCGTTCATTTAAAAAATTAAAATTCTTTTCATTTATAGGATTTATATTTTTAAAATTCATTATTATATCCTTATAATATTTTACAGTCAAATTTATTATACTCTTATAAAACACAACAAAGATTTATTTTATTAAAATGTTTGGATAAATTAAAAAATATCTACAAAATGATAATAATTTATTTGCATACATTTTTTTAATTCTAATATTTTTTGAACCTGGGTGCGAAGTACGGACAAAATACTAGTATTTAAAACAATTACATTTTATAGTTGACAAAAAAGACGAAAGAGAACACAAAGGAATGAAATTAAGAGACTAAAAACATGTCTCAATTTTTTTGATTAAAACTAAAAATCAGAAATAAACCATATATTAGTATCTAATTTAAATGAATTAATGAAAAAGGCACATAAAGTATAACAAATATACATAAATTTATATATAACTTATATATAACTCACACTCCAAAAAGTATAAATAAGAAAACACTATCAATTGATTAACAACTCGAGCCATACAATTAATATTTTATGATCAAGAACAAATAAGACACATGCCTATATATTTATAATGTAATTCGAGATTTTAAAGGACGTGTATATGTTATTAGATGAAAATCTAGTATGCATATTTTCATTATATTGAATAATAATTTTGTATCTCTAAGATCCCTCATAACGAAAGTACCTGTTTAAAAATATTTGATTTACACGGTCCAGTTTCGTTGTAAAGCTACGCGAAACGACTACACACAACTGAACCGCGAAAAATTATGGAATTTATATCGGTCAATAAATATTTTAATAAAAATATATAAATACTTTTAAAATTAAAAATTTAAAAACAAATAATAACAAATTAATTAAAATAAATAATATAACTAAAAAAAAATTTAATTTTACAATTGTATAGAAATGCTCGTGACTCGGACTTTTATGCTAGTTAGTATTATTTTGAGGTGTGGGCAATTATTACAATTACAAAACTAAAAAGATCCAAAAAAAATTGTATAGAGTATCATATTATATTAAACCGAGCCCATCCCAGCCTAATTTCGATTATGTTAACATCTGAATATATCTGAGCTGAAAGAACTGAAAATTGGGGGCTCGTGAAAATTGGATCATCATTTTGTTTTTCTTAATAATGGTACGATCTATGGTCTCTTGTTCATTCACGATTGTTCATAATTGGAATTAGGAAATTAAGGACACTTGTTCTGTTGTTTGTGTAAAAATATACTAAATCAAACCAGATTATTGCAGTTTTATTAGAGTTCTTGTTTGAGGAAAGTAGCCAAGTAGGTGTTTATATTGATGTCCCTGCATATGTAATATCTCATATTTTTTAGAATAATAAAATAGATTAATAATAATAGAAAAAGAATTAAAATTGGATAGAAATTAGGAATTAGAATTGGATTAGAATAGAATAACGGGCTTTCGAATATGGGTCGAATTTGAATCGTAATAGGTTTTGTTATAGGGTTTAAAACTCTATATATAGATTGAGATATTCTTATTTTTTCATATTCTTTTCAAGCCACCAAGACTAAATAGTTACAAATCTCTCTCTCTACAAATCTTGAGTCTTCTTCTTCATCTTTGTTATTGAAATTCGTAGAATTTTTTCACACACAATTCAGATATCTTGTAAAATTCATAGAAAATTCATCGTAAGTCAGAATTTGTTGATTATGGACTTTTTGGAACGGTCTTTTCGTTCTCTACAACTTTCGTGTTTTAAATTTTTCGAGAAAATATCGTTTAGAGGGTCAAAAAGGTAAATTACAGATCTGGGCAGAATTGAAGTTATGAAGAACTTCGAAGTTTGAGATATGATGGTTGTGATTGGGTATTAAGAATTGAATATATGTTCTAGGATGTTGTTAATTCTTGTTTTGTGACATTGAGGTAAGTTTTCGATCGATCTTTCTGGTGTTTTCAAAATTATGTGTTATACGTGTATATTTGATTATAAACTTGGGCTAAGTGATTATATTTTGAAGTGGCGTGTATTATCCGTATATGTGTTGTGTGTCAACAGTAGTTTTGGACCTCTGATTTATGTCATGGTTTGTGAAAATAAGAATAAAAACTTAGGACTGAGTCACCGGGTTGTAGTGATAATTTTCTGAAAATTTAGGACCATTATCACCGGGTTGCAGTGGTCGTGGCATAGATCATGTGTTTTGAATTATTGTTGTTTATGTGGTTATCTGTATCGTATGTATCGAACAAGAATATGAAAGTGTATCGAAAAGTTATGTGTATAGTTATCGTATTATCGAAAATTATTTTGTTATATGTATTACTTGTTACTTGGCCCGACTAGTTGGATCGATTGGTTACTTGCTGAGCTGTGTAGCTCATTACTTACAATTTTCAGGTTTGATGTAAGAGGAAGATGAAGTGTATCGGATTTCGAGGATCTTAGATTTGGAGTAGATTGGTTGTTGATTTGTCATTGTTAGCTGCGCTTTTGTAATAGTTAGCTTTGTAATAGAGTTTTTGGATTAATAAATATAATTATTTTAGATTTTGTAAGATTAATGGCCCGAAAAGGGCGGACTGTTACAATTGGTATCAGAGCTCTAGATTATTTTCCTGTAGACTGGCTTTAGCCTTGACCTGTGGATAGTTTGGGTGATTATAAGTGACTTTTTGGATAGACGTGTTATGGTCTTTTTGGAGAATAGGATTTCTGAGAATTTGGGGACCAAATTCTTTTTAAGGAGGGTAGTATGTAATATCTCATATTTTTTAGAATAATAAAATAGATTAATAATAATAGAAAAAGGATTAAAATTGGATAGAAATTAGGAATTAGAATTGGATTAGAATAGAATAACGGGCTTTCGAATATGAGTCGAATTTGAATCGTAGTAGGTTTTGTTATAGGGTTTAAAACTCTATACATAGATTGAGATCTTCTTATTTTTTCATATTCTTTTCAAGCCACCAAGACTAAATAGTTACAAATCTCTTTCTCTACAAATCTTGAGTCTTCTTCTTCATATTTGTTATTGAAATTCGTAGAATTTTTCACACACAATTCAGATATCTTGTAAAATTCATAGAAAATTCATCGTAAGTCGGAATTTGTTGATTCTGAACTTTTTGGAATGGTCTTTTCGTTCTCTACAACTTTCGTGTTTTAAGTTTTTCGAGAAAATATCGTTTAGAGGGTCAAAAAGATAAATTACAGATCTGGGCAGAATTGAAATTATGAAGAAGTTCGAAGTTTGAGATGTGATGTTTGTGATTGAGTACTAAGAATTGAATATATGTTCTAGGATGTTGTTAATTCTTGTTTTGTGACATTGAGGTAAGTTTTCGATCGATCTTTCTGGTGTTTTCAAAATTATGTGTTATACGTGTATATTTGATTATAAACTTGGGCTAAGTGATTATATTTTGAAGTGGCGTGTATTATGCGTATATGTGTTGTGTGTCAACAGTAGTTTTGGACCTCTGATTTATGTCATGGTTTGTGAAAATAAGAATAAGAACTTAGGACCGAGTCACCGGGTTGTAGTGATAATTTTCTGAAAATTTAGGACCGTTATCACCGGGTTGTAGTGGTCGTGGCATGGATCATGTGTTTTGAATTATTGTTGTTTATGTGGTTATCTGTATCGTATGTATCGAACAAGAATATGAAAGTGTATCGAAAAATTATGTGTATAGTTATCGTATTATCGAAAATTATTTTGTTATATGTATTACTTGTTACTTAGCCCGACTAGTTGAATCGATTGGTTACTTGCTGAGCTGTGTAGCTCATTACTTACAATTTTCAGGTTTGATGTAAGAGGAAGATGAAGTGTATCGGATTTCGAGGGTCTTAGATTTGGAGTAGATTGGTTGTTGATTCGTCATTGTTAGCTGCGCTTTTGTAATAGTTAGATTTGTAATAGAGTTTTTGGATTAATAAATATAATTATTTTAGATTTTGTAAGATTAATGGCCCGAAAAGGGCGGGCTGTTACAACATATCTTTCAATCATTGTTTATAGAGTTACTTTTATTTGATAGTGTTGGATTTATTTTATTTAATTTGTATGTTTCAACTTTTACTTTATTTGGTTCAATTGATAATTTCTTGTACAATTAGCTATTTAGCTATTTATGGGTTGATTGCAGATTTATTGCATAGTCATTGTATCACCGTTGGTTATTGGAGAAATTTGTGCTAATAAATCTAAATTCCCCGACAAAGAGCAAATAAAACACTCTTCCAAACTCTGTAATGGTGGTGCTAATACATGCATGATTTAGAAATTGCCATGTGCCCTCCGCAACCTAGCATTTTGCTTCCACACATAACCATTATCTTTCCGGTTACAAACCACATGTCAATTCAAATTATTTAATCTAGTAACAACAATCTCTTGATGACTACGAATATTAACTTTTTTCATTGTATGTATTAACTTCTCTTTGGAATCAAATATCACCCCCTCCCTCAAATCTATAGGATTTGACACATCATCTCTCGTCCTCAAAATCGACTCATTAAAAGAAACAATATTAAATCTGGATTTTTCAATTATCAATCCACTATCAACAACATCATTAACCTCAACACGTCTATTACTACTCGATTCTCCACCAAAATATATATTACTACTTGTTTGTCATTCAAAACATCTACCGCTACTCCTTTCGACAACTCTCGAGCTACTTTCAACCAATTATAATTTTGATAATTTTTTCAAATAAGTCTCAACAAGGAAAGGGGTTCTTTTGCAAGAACAACTCCAAATATCAACTCAACATCATCATAATCTTCAATTGGCACAATATCAAACTTCATATCATTTGAATTTTTACATTTATAATTCAACTTCAACTCATACTTACGTCTTTCAATTTTCATTTTCAAAAATAACACATCACACAAATTACTAAAATTCATAGTATAATCAAGTTTAATATACTTAGAAATTGGTTTATCATAAATACAGTCATCTAATTGCGTTTGTTGAATATTACCATCGATATAGATCCACGCCACCGCGGAAAAATCCGAATCCAACGATATTCCGAAATCAATGAAAGCTGAATTTTGTGTTTAGATCACATATATACTTGAAATATAAAATATTCACTGATTCCGGTATAATATATATTAGATACATATAATTATTATACAAAGGTGTTTCCAATATTAATATGCGGTGCAGATTACCTTTGGCAGAATACCTAGTGTTCTCCGGTGAATCATATAATCCAGACTTCAGCCAACGTGACAAACGTATTCGAGATTTTCCTAGATATAGAAAACAAGAATGCAAAAATAAATTTTATATCTTTAAAACCCGATTCCATATGTGGATTTTGAATACATGTTTTATGAAATTAATTTTAATACCGATTTATTCAAAAAAAATTTAATACTGATAAACTTGTTTATGTTTATTTTATTACCGGCACATTTTTTTTATTTTTTGTATATTGTTATCTAAATTTCAAGACTAGCTATGTACGTACAAATGCGCCGCATATATACTGGTCATAATACACATACGTAACTCCTTTTAATCAACTTCATTATAGGTTCTCTATACACATGACATTTTTTATTTTATCTCTATCTAGGTATTCTTTATTTAGTACACTTCTTTATTTTGCTTCTAGCTCTCAGGTAGTTATGTTATTAGCAATGTTACAAATGAAACTTTGGGGCCTCAATGATGTGAAATTTGTAATTTCTTAATTTGTTCAAGATAAAAATTGCATCTTTATTATTATACATACCATCAATTCTGAATTTCTTGATTATCCTTTCCCCACAAATCAATTCAAAGTTGGCAACTTTCTTGTTAATTATATTGAATTTTCAATTTTTTAATTCTATTTCATCAAATTTAAAGCAAAGTTGTTAATTTTCGGATTTTCTGCTAGGCTTGCAGGTAAATTGCATATCTTTTGTTTCGTTTCAGTTGATTGATGATCCTTTTTCCCTATTTGATTTTTGAATTTTTTGATTATATGTATTTTTGATTGTATTCTCAGTTCTTTTGATCTAGCTTGATTTTTGATTAGTTGCATCATATTTCTATATTCAAGGTGAAATTTCTGATAATCAAATTTATTCTTAAGAATTATATTTTTATTGCATTTTTTTAGTTTTGTTGTTTATTTGGGATGGTATTCAATTGGTCCTTATTTTTAAGAAAAAATTTAGTCATAGTGTTTACTGTTATGATTGTCTCCAACTAATTTTGTAGGTCTTGTCAAGTTATGAATTACATCTTTTTATTATATACCCTCATCCTTCTTCTTAGTTTGAATTTCTAAATTAGCTTATTACAGATTATAATGCCTTTATGAAATATATTTGTTTTGAAAAATAACTTTTGAATTTTGTTTGCCAAAAAATAATTATTTTGCCTTTATAATATCTTATGATTCAGAAAGACAAAACCACTTGCTTGCATAGTTAAAGCTTGATTTGGTAATAAGCTTAGTTTTGCACTATTTTTGTTGTTACTTTAAAATTTTCTTTTGCACATGAAGATAGTGTGCATCTGATATTACAATGTCAGCAATAATAATAAATACTTTTGATTGACGGCAATGCAACTACAATCAGGATCTTAGACCTGTATACAGGCAGGTTCCCAGATCTTTTACTCTTTACATGTTGTGCCAAGAACATAAATTATTAATAATAAAAAAAATCAAAGTACTCCAGAAAGAAACAACAATGCATCACTTATATTAATTAACAACTCGGCAATTCTTCCTCACCTCTCCTTCACCATCTGCAAGTGTTGTTATCTCGTTCATTTTCTTCATTGATTGCGCAAACCTGGCAACAAATACAACCGGATTTTCTAAAACTCGGGCCATGTGTGTTGATTCTTGGTCAGTGAGTAATGCTGCGTCGGATACAAACATGCCTTTATGTTGGTTGACAGTTTGGAAATAATGACTATCAAAGGAACTTGAACTTTGAGGATCCATTTCTACACGTGTTGCTGGATTTGAAGGATTTGGACAGATTTTCCGCAAGGTGTTTGCATACTCTGGATCCAGTGAAGGATCAGTATCACCGCGTCCTGTAAAATTGTACAGTCTTCTGGATAGCAAAACACATCTTGTGGTTCCAATTGTATGTGCTCCTGCAATATAAATTTACTTCGTTGATCAATACTAAGTATGTTCTATTAGAGCATGATGTCTCCACCTAATGATGTTGTGATTAGGGAAACATATATGTTATTCAAGTACATTAGATTAAAAGTCAGTGTTATACTAACTCTACCTGAAAGTGTTACAAGGTCCATCATGTTTAGGCCATGAATTTCAAATTTGGTTAGAAGAGTGGTTAAATTAGAAGATGCTGATGGCATGTTCGCTATAGCTTCAGAGGAAAGTGAAACTCTTCCATCTTTCCTACCAGTGAAAACCTTCCACAGTGGTCTTCGGAACTGCATATATAATTCAATCTCATAAGTATATCACACTGTTACACACACACACACACACACTCACTCATATATATAGATGACTTGCATTCATATACACATCAAATACAACCTACGAACCAATTTATAATACTACATTTTAGTGTATTTTCTTATCAAATTAATCTTTATTTACCTTTGTAGAATTTGTAGTTCTAATCTCACCCTATATTAATAATGTGCTTCTTTGTGATTTTGTTTAAGATTAAATTAACCATCAGTCCATCAAATGCATAGGTGATCTTACTTGATAAGAGACAGCATCTCGAGCAGCTAATGCAAGAATATCAGCACATGACACAACTCCAGGGCATTCTTCTTCAAGTTTTGCCTTTATTTCGTCAATAAGTTCATACCCTGATAACGATCTGTTTGGTCCTGCAGCCTTTTCGTTATCTTCATTCTGATCAGTTGAATCTAACAATATTGATCCATCACAGCCCTGCACATGCATGCAAGAACAAATGATCATCACTGTATGATTATTTGCCATATATAAAGTTAGAATTACTCTAACGTAGGTCTATAGACATGCATTAAAATAATAGAATTATTTTAGCATGCATATACTTATAAAACATACCCTGACAAAGCAATCATGGTAGTGAAGCCTCAACAGCTTAGGTGCAAAACTCGAGTTTTCTGCAACTTTTCTCCAAGTGAAATCCCTCACAATCGATTCAACCGAATTGCAAGTTTTTCGATAGTAGTACATTTTTAGCAATTTATTTCCATTGCAAACCATAACAGTATTGAATAGTACAAGAGTAACCAGAAGCAATAACATGAAACTTGGCCTCATTTTGATCTTCTGATCACTTAACTCTCTTCAGATAAGAAACGTTGTTCTGTATATATATGACTTTATTCGAAATGCATGCTTATATAGGCATGAGGCATCCCATGCAAGCATCAACTTTGACTATTTGAGTTTTTACAAAATATTAATAAAACTTGTTGTAGCCTATGATGCTTCCATTATTTACAAGAAAATGATGCAAGATGGAATAAGAGAATACAGTATTGTATGATTGAGTTCGAATAAGAGTTAGTTTTCCAATCATTGAATCAATTAATAAGCTCTATTTTCATTCCATCTGGGAAATTGCTGGCCTTAGTGCAGATCCCCTTGAATCAAGCATATTAGTTTTTTTTTTTTGACAGAATCAAGCATATTAGTTAACTCAACACAAAACTGAATTTGTTTAATCATCTTAAAATAAAAAATAAAAATATATAGAGCTAATTTTATATATTGGGGTCGGGCAAGTACTGATTCAACCGGAGTCCTTGTAAACATACCTCGAGGCAGACAATTTATTTTCAGTGTTATGTACACAGCAAGTCGGTAAATCATTTCCGGTAATACAATTTTTCAGTAATTATTAGTTTAATTGATGTAATTGAATCAAATATAAATTTATTTCGTGGAAATTTATAAATGATGAGGAGAGACTGTTATATATCAGAACTGGATAATTTTGTATCCAGAATTCCAGACCAAAAAATGTAACAAACTCTCTCATCACTGTAAATATTTTCGAGACTCCAATAAATTTATGAAAAAATATAAACAAAAAATGGGTTGTCTAGCTTGCAGAGCTTGCGTAGATCCGGTATATGGTCGACAAGACGGTAGTTCTCTTGATCAAATTGGCTCCTGCTAACAACATTTATAAACAATGGTAAATTGAGGATTACAATGGCTGAAGCAGCGGCATATCTTGGTGTTCAAATAACAAGCAAGCTTAGAATATAAACATGACTCGAAAAGATTGCTATCAGTATATTTACTAAGTATAGAATTTCTCCGTTAAGTCCTGTTTGATATAGCAAGTCAATGAGGAAATTTCCTGTAAATTCTTATAACAAACCAAACAAGCACATATACAATGTTCTAATGAAAATTGAAATATGCATGTAGCAAGCTATCCAGTTAAAAAAAGCCTAACAATCTATGCATGCTTACTCGAGCAATTGAATTTAATCTGGGAATATTAAATCTGTTGGTTAAATGAATGTAGATAAGCATGCAATGAACTTCATTATTTAACTAAGAAATTATATCTACCCGTTCTGAATATCTGAATACTTAATAAGAGAATATCTATCTACATAGCATATATTTATTCAGGAATGTCAAAGGGTAATAAAATTATTAGTAAGTGTTCCTTTTAGGGTAGCATCACGTCTTAAACTCAACGCGTTTATGATTTATCCTAACATGCATATACAATTATTATTTATCCCTTAATTAAATTCCAATTCATTATCTGTCAAATGCATTGCACCCTAACATCTTAACATAATCTCTCAAAAGATTGAAGGGATGTTCTAAAAGTGCCCAAGAAATTCCTTATTGGAATCACCTAAAATTTAATTTTTATACGTGCGAGAGGACTGACATGATCTACGAATACAAATTTGGAGAAGTCCTGTACAATTACAAAAATTCGCCATAGAAGTGAACAATGAAACTTGAACATAAGACTCACCTTCGAATTTATCAAAAGGAAAACCAGACTGGACGCTCAGCTGGTTAAGGAGCTTCGTGTTGGATTGGAATTTACAGAAGGTAAAAAGTTGGGATCGGAAAGGATTGGAGTAGTCGGGGTTATAAAAAGGCGGTGGCAGATGGGGTAAATATTACAAGGAAGCAAAAAGAATTGAGAGAACAATTAAGGATGTGTTCACTTGTATAGAATGGAATGAGGGGAGAATATAATGAAATTATACTCTTATTTAGATGAGATTAAGGAAAATGTTTATAATTTTCATTCATTCCTTCATTCCATTTCAAACTATTTGAACTATAATTTTAACCCACATGTTTTGAAAGAAATATTCATTTCATTTATTCACCATTTTCCCTAAAATCCTAATCATAACAAATTTAAACTCCCTCATGTTTATTCACAATTTCACTCATACATTTTTCTTTCTACATAAAATTTATTTATAATTTTTCATTTCATTCATTTCTCATTCCATTCTTACCAAGTGAACACAACCTAAAAGTGTTAAAGAAGATGACCAGGGAATGAATGATGGAGCGGAGGAGCTCAGAAAAATTTGTAACAAGAAGAAAGATAGGGGATTAAGTAATTAATTCATATTCAAGAAAAAATGAACAATGTTACTAACGACCAACCATCCATCCAAATCTTGTACCACACTTTAATAAATATAAAGTTATTAGCCATCGATCATTTAAGTCTTGGTAACACCCAGGCAAAAGTGACTCAATATGCAATGTGCTACAGCATTCAGTTATGTCAAGGGCGAGAATATAGTAAAGACTTTCTTACAAGTCCTAGTCCCCTAGAACATCAGTCCAGAACTCCAGAACTCCAGATAGGTTCCTAGCTCCACTACATATACAACTCAGGTTAGTCTACCTCTTTACAGACTTAACTTGTAGACAAAAAGACAAATCAAATGATATGGTTTACAACTTAAATGAAAAATAACATTTAGTATAATTTACCAAAAAAAAGAAAAAGATATGTGGTATTGCATGCCCACTTGTGTTTGGTTGGGATAAATAAAATTGGAAGGAACAAAATGAAATTTGAACTAGATTTATGGGCAAATGTTCAAAATTTTCATTCCTTTCTCCATTCAATTCCCAACATAAACTAGAGTTCCAACCTTCAAATTTGAGAATGAATGTTCAATTCTACATCATACCCATTTTGGCATTTTCTACGCAATTCTCATCATACAAATTTTGCATTGTAGCTTATATAAGATTCAGTTCATATAACAATACATAATTATATAAGATTCCATTTTTGTTAAACTCCATTTTTCGTTTAACAAAACATAATGGCTTATATAAGATTTCATTCATATAAACTGTCTACAAGGAATTGTGATTTATTAGTTGCTTCTTAGTGGTTATTGAACAATATATCATGCTCACAAACAGTACCTATTATCAGACTAAGGGCCGGCTGGGCGCAAATAGTTTTGCACACAACAGTCAGTTTTCAAGCGAACTAGATTTTGCCTGGTATGTGTAGTTTAATCAGGAAATATTACCACTATGCAAATATCACAGCCCCTTGAAAACAATACTTATAAGCGAACTATTTTAGTAATTAAGTCCCATAAAGGAACATGCTCTTTGTTTCATAAATTTGGCACCACATCAATAAAGGACTTCTGCGGAACTACACACCAGATAAGGAAAGTTAGGAACTCTTTTTTACAGGGTTATCAAGGTGTTTCCAAGGGTTAAGAGCTTCTCTCCTAGCTTCGGCTTCTGGGGAATTCTCCCAAGCTCTCTTCTCTGCTTCTAATTCAGTTACTTTGTCATCTGCATAATTTAAAAAAGCAAGTAGCTTAGAATGAAATGTTTGGATAAATAACAAATAAAAAAATCATTTCGTTTCTGTTAATAAGAGTATAAGACTAAATAGTTAGGTTTGTACGCAAAAGTTATTGCTTTATCTTACATGACAAATCATCACTTTCGTATAAAAAGTCGTATTATAATTTATTTATTTAAAAAAAAAATCTAAATTATTTAGTATCTAACATAAATGAAGAATACAAAATCGTGGTTGGTTATATATAATATTCAAACTAATTACAGTACATTGCAAAATGATTTTACTCATAATGAGATGTTAATTAAACAGCAAGCAGCAAGCAGCAAGCAGCAAGCAGCAAGCAGCAAGCAGCAAGGAGATAATGGGCATACTTTGGCAGACAATTATAATATCTTCTATTGTACAATTCAACCAATTGGCTGCTACAAATGCCTGATTTCAAGTCCCCTGTGCACAATGTGTACAGGATCTTTCCACACTCAATGACCCTGGAGTTGCGGCCAACACGGTCGATAAACCCTTCATAATTAAGTCAGGATTTAGGTAGTGTATTGCTAAGCCTTTCCAACAGGTCAATCATCATGACAAAAATTAATCTGTACTAGGGACATATACAGTAATCATTAAGTTTGGCAATCACATCCTTCCACTCTTCCAATGCATAAAACAAGAATGATCTCGAATCCATAGTTAGTAAAGCATCCTACAGGCATTTACCAAAGTTCCAAGAAACTAATTTACCCCTCAGTTTACACTTAGGCGAGGGCTTATCGTATTATTAGCTTATAATTTAACTAGTAGCATACCTAGATAACCGCTCGAGCACTATCATAATTCAAAATATCAAATCAATTATACCCGAATCCAAAGTGGCGCCTCATCAATCCATCATTGTTACACAAGACATTTTATATCTATACATATCTAGTAACAATTTATAAAACCATAATCAAGAATTCGACAGTAATGTACCGAACTCAAATTGAACAAGTACAATAGGGCACAAAAACAATGGAAACTAATCTATCCACGACACAAACAGGATATATACATACACAAGTGTGTGTGTGTGTGCGCGCGCGCGTGCGTGTGTGTTATACATATAAAAATTGAATCTTTACAAGTAGAAGATGTAAAGAAAGAAGAGAAAGACATACAGAAGCCAGTTTTGATCATGAAAAGCTCCATACCACCCCCAACAATGGCTGCTGCAACACCTATCTTCACATACCAATCTAAAAATTTAATCTTTTTCATCTTTTTTTCTCTTTATAAATCAAGAAGAATATACTAATAATTCTAGAAGAGAATTGTTCTTGCTATAGTCAGCTTAGCTATCTATTAGGAGCTTCTAGCCGACCCACCCGACCCGGCCCACTAGATTTACAAAATGATGGCACGTTCAAAGATAAATTCTATTCCATTAAAAAAAATATTGGTCTTCCTCTTTTATGCTTTGTTTTAGATTATATTTTTAAAAGATAAGTGATTATTCCTAAAAAAATCAAATATGTGCTTTTAAAAAAAAATATGTATTAAGTTAGTTCCTTAATTTAAAATAAAGAACTAAAATAATGATATAGTTTAGAATTATAAAGAATACTATTCAAATAAAACATATTTTTGATTTTTTATAATTTATAAAATCACTATTATACGTTATTATAAATAATCATTATAGAGGACATTGTTGGAGATCCTTTTACCGGTGTAAGGTACTTGCAATATTAATTAAGATTTGTATATATTGTTTAAAATTGTTGTTATTCTTCCTCTCTACAAATCTCTAAGTCCCTAGTCTCGTTATAAATAATTTATAAATTAAAAAATAGATACATTTTTTAATTTGAATAATTTCCAAAAAATAAGCACGATTTTAATTTGGTCATATTAACCTTTGTACTTGGAAAGATGGATGAAAATCACAACACTATATAGAAAAACAATGATCAGTCTTGTATGGTTAGCTTGTTACACAAAAATGCGGATCACTATTTTTAATTTAAATGTCCAAAATGGTACTATTATACACTATATTGTATAGTGTTGAGGGTTTTTTTTAACCCTACATCATGTATGTTTATCATTTAACTTTTTTTTTATTTTACTCCTAATAAAATAATAATAATAATAACATAATTCCAAAACTAAACACACCTAATTTAACCGTTTTTAATATTTTAGAGTTTATTAATTCTCTAATTGGGTTTTAGAAATATTAAATTTAAATTAAAAGTTAAGTATTTGAATTTATAAGTCTGTAATAGAATTTTCAAGGCTCCGTTTCTAAAATGGTACATGAACCCTGTTCGTATATCAAATATGGGATAGACGTTCAAAACATTTCAATTATGGTATAGCTAATTCCCCATTTTGGCGAACAGAGTTGTTGCTTGGTTGTAGTGGCTATGGATATTTTTCTCATAGTGTATGGCGGTGGATATGGCGAACAGGAAATTAACAAAAATTGTCATGTACGCCATTTCCCACGGCGAACATAAAGGACGCTATTTTAGCTCTGTTCGTCATTCCCAATGGCGAACACAACATGAAAGTTGGTAGTTTCAGTTTAGTTGTGTACGCCATTAGAGATGGTGTACACAATTGTCTTATCTTATCTATCCACTCTATCTATATTATCTGCCATTTCATTTCATTGTTACTCACTTCTGAACTCCAACTGAGCAAACTTCATTTTCTCTCTTTACTGTCTATATTGCTTATTGTTTCGATTATATCTTATATATGATTTCCATTATATCTTACATATACCGCATATCTTGCTTGTTTATAACTCTTAGTTTATACTTGTTCATATATTAACTGCTTGTTTATACTATTAGTTTACATTTTTATATAAATTGTCCATAATTAAACTAATTTTGATCCATTAACAAATTACACTAGAAAATGTAAAAATTGTTAGTAATATAATTATAATTATAATTGTAATAAACTTCATTATATATGTTAATGTATGGAATAAATTTGACATGTTATTAATTAATTAAAAATGTTGTTTAAAATTTAGGATAATGGAAGATCCGGTAAATGTTAATTTTTTCTGGGACGATGAAATAATTAGACAGGATGATGATATAAGATATTCTATAGATCCCTAGAAAATGCAGTATATTAAATGGAGAACCTCTTTTGATGAGTTGAAGGAGATTGTGTATCGCTTAATGCAGATTAGCAGTTCACATTGGAATATGAAGATGAGGTTTAAATATCCTCAATTAGGTCTTGGTAATGTAGTAAGTGGATATTGCATTATTGGTGTTAATTGCGATGATGATGTGAGGATGATGCTGAGTGTTCCTAGGCAGATGCAGATGGGGATGAGTGATGTATCTCTATTTGTGGATGCTGAAAAAATAGTACAAGAGGATGTGTTTTCGTATCATTAGGGCGGTTACTCATAGCCTAGCCAACTTACATAATCAAGTTGCGATACAATGTATGAGAGGAGTCAGTTGCCAGATTATGGTATGACGGGTTGGTCAGATTATTATTTTAGTGGAGGAGGTTACAGTGAGCCGTATGTTGGCAGTTCTAGCAGTCATGCATTTGATGAATATGGTGGTGGTTCAAGTAGTCGTCCATTTGAGGAGTATGTTGGTGGTTCAAGCATGAATGCGTTTACTACTAATAATGATGGAGCTGAGCATTCTTATAGACACAATGCTGGTGTGATCTTGTCTCCCCCGCGTGATCCATTTACATCGATGACCGATAGAAATTTGGCCCTCATCAATGAAAATGAAGAATATGAGCTGTATAGTTCAAGTGATGAGGAATTTATAGAAGATGACAACGAAGATGAGTAGGACGATGCGGTCGATTTGGGACTGAATTCGAGGGGTATTGAGCAAGAAGACCATGTTCCAATGACATCCTTCTTTGTGAACGAGGAGTTTACACCAATTACAGTGACGAATCCGGGTGAGATGTTGACTATTTTTTATCCTCGAAATACAATATTGTCGGTGAGAACATTATTCCGTGACAAGGATACCTTAGTTGTAGCAGTAAGAGAGGTTCACATCAACAGTGACAGGAACTATAAAGTTGTGAGGAGTAATCGTACTCAGTTCATTGCAAAGTGTGAATTGAGTGACGACTGTTCTTGGAGGTTACGAGCTGCTTTGATGAAGAAGCATGGATTGTGGGAGATCACAAAGGTGAGAGAAATGCACACATGCGTTAACAACGAGCCATTGCAGGATCACCGCAGAATCTCAGCACAATTAATTTCAAGACTTGTGAAACCCCATGTAAGTTTTATAAATTACCAATATTTACGGGTAATCTTTGAGTAGTGATATACTAGTTGTGTTGATTTGATATTATTAAATCATGTAACAAGTGATGGAGAGACCAAATTTGCCAATCATGACTGTTATGACCATGGTAAACGATGAATACCACCATCGTGTTAGTTACCTAAGAGCATGGAGGGGCAAACAGGCAGCAATTGAGGAGGTCTATGATAAATGGAGCATGGCATATTCTGCTCTCCCTGTGTTCTTGACGACTTTGGTACGTGCTAATCCAGACAGTGTAGTTAAGATTGATGATGTCCCTCATGAAATAGTCCTTGACACTTCTGTATGCAAAAGAATTTTTTGGTGTATGAAAGCAATGAAGGATGGTTGACAGCATGCACGTCACGTAATCACATGCCAACCGAAGCTATGTTTCTTATTTCCCTTTAAATATTCGTATGTGAATTCATGTAAATGTACTTTTAAATTTATAGCTAAATCAAATGGATAGGGTAAAGAAACCAATAAATCCTGAAGATACGAGTCAAGGTAAAGAAGGGAGTATAACTTCCAGAGTTTGAATATACTTGTACACTTTCTTACTAATCATTTTAATAATATATTGTAGGTAACCAGCTTGAAATGGATAAGGGAAAGAAACCGATGAATCCGGGAGATGTGAGTGAAAAGGGGGGCGGGGTAAGAAAGCTATGCTGAAGAAATTTCTGAGTCTAACTGGGGTTACAAGCCTGAAAAGTATTCGGGAGTCGGTTGGGAGGATCTCTGAAGCTGAAAGGGAGAAAAGAATGCGGGACTATCAAACGAGGAGTTTGAAAAAAAAGGCCCTAGTTATGAAGGAAATGCGAGAAATGATTGGTAAAGACTGGGTACCAACCCAGTTAGAATATTGGCACTTCCCTGCTGACGCGGGTCCTATAATGGATGAGAGTCTTAATGCAAAGTGGAAGGTGAATGCAGATAGGGATGCGAATCGCATAAATGAAACCGAAAGAAGAGCTGCGTTGGACAAAATCCATCAAGACTATCGCGCCAAATACAAGGAAATTGAGGAACGCGAGTTTGTTGAATGGTGGGCATCTCATCCAAATGCTGAAGATGAAGATGACAGTTCTGACTAATGAAATATGAAGATGCAAAAAATAAAGATGACTTGTTCATTGTAGTTTTATTTATGTAATTTTTATGTTGATTGTCTTCTATAGCTTTCATGTATTCTATGTACCTTTCATGATTTTCCAATGTTTATGTTTATGTAACTTTTCAAGCATTAATCAACTTTTTAAAGAAAAAATGTGTATTCCGGGGCATATTTAGGAGGTTAAAAAGTGGTCGAAAGAAATCCATTTCTTAAATTTTCTCATTGTTACTACTAATTTGAAGTGCCTACTATAGCAATATGTTGTGAAGTGGAGAAAATGATTTCTACAGGTTACAATTATTAATCCATAAAAACGTAAGAAAATCAATTTTTTCAAGCAAAAATGTGTATTCCGGGGCATATTTAGGGGGTTAAAAAGTGGTTGAGCAAAATTCCATTTATAAATTTTATCATTGTTACTACTAATTTGAAGTGCCTACTATAGCAATATGTTGTGAAATAGAGAAAATGATTTCTACAGGTTACAATTATTAATCCATAAAAATGGAAGAAAATCAACTTTTTCAAGCAAAAATGTGTATTCCGGGACATATTTAGGGGGTTAAAAAGTGGTTGAGCAAAATTCCATTTATAAATTTTATCATTGTTACTACTAATTTGAAGTGCCTACTATAACAATATGTTGTGAAATGGAGAAAATGATTTCTACAAGTTATAATTATTAATCCATAAAAACGGAAAAAAATCAACTTTTTCAAGAAAAAATGTGTATTCCGGGGTATATTTAGGGGGTTAAAAAATGGTTAAGCAAAATTCCATTTTTCAATTTATCATTGTTACTACTAATTTGAAGTGCCTACTATAGCAATATGTTGTGAAATGGAGAAAATTATTCTACAAGTTACATTTATTAAACCAAACAAGTTTTTCATAAAAATAAACCAACCAACAACAAATAAAACTATAAATACTTTGACGAGTCATCCAAAGTATGAAGGTAAAATAGGACACAATTGGATTAATACACAATGATAACTTAATAACCAAACAAGTCAACCATAACCAAATCTCTACAAAATATGGGTGCTTGTAAAACAAATCTTTCATTTACCTTTAGCATGTCAAGGTGGTTGTTGTCTCTGACAACATATTAATTCGAAATATGTATATACATTTTAATTTTTATTATTATTTTAATAAAGTGATTATTTATATTTATATTCGAAATTACATTCCATAATAAATATAAATATATTTTTATTTTTTTATATTAAAAAAATGTACATATATTTTAAAGTTTGATACTCCACAAATATATTTTATAATAATATATTTATATTTTTACATTAAAAAAATACTTTCTAAAATATAATTTATATAATTATATTTATATTTACACATTACAAAATATAATTTTTATTAATATGTTTATATTTTTCTATCTGAAAATATATTTTTTAAATATATTTTATTTTTTTATTTTCAAAAATATAATTGTTAATATATTATTATATATTAAAGTTCCAAAATATAATATATATATATATATATATATATATATATATATATATATAAATTGTTATATATATATTTATATATTTCAATAATATATTCCAAAAATATAAATTTTATTAATAATATTATATATTATTATTCATAAATTTTAAAATTTTATTTACATTTTTATATAATTATATACCAAATATTAATTCACTAATTAAGATGACTGTAATTAAAGGTTCTAATTTGTACTAATTGAGCTCATCTGCTTCAAACCAATGAGACTAATCATTTATATTCCCTAAACAACATACTAATTATTCACTAATCAACATACTAATTGAGTAATTAAAATGATACTAGCTTCGAATTTACATTAATGTACTTGCACTAATTGACCTCATGTTCATATTTTTTAAAACCTAATTTTTTGCTTTTTTTAAAAAATGTACATATTTTTACATTTTAATTTTAAATATGTACATATAATTTTATTTATATTAATATTTTAATAAAGTGATTATTTGAAATATATAATTTATATTTATATTCGAAAATACATTCCAAAATAAATATATATTTATATTCGAAAAATGTACATATATTTTACATATTTATATTCTACAAATATATTCTATAATAATATATTTATATTTTTACATTCGAAAATATATTCAAATATATATTTAGATTTTTATATATTTAATATATTTAGATATTATCAAACAAAGAAACTTATAAATTAACCACTAATTACGCACAAATTATCTAATTATTCTCTAATCAACATACTAATCACCAACTATTTGAAAATATATTATGAAATTACATACTAATGAAATATACTATGAAATTACATACTAAAACGACGTCATTTTTTTTTAAACAACAATTCTGTTCGTCATTGCACACGGGGGACATAGTACCTGCTTCACTTATCTGTCGTCATTCCATACTGCACACACATAATTTTATACATTTAGCTGTGTTCGTCATTCAAGAATGTAAACACCATAGTTAGCTAGTCTCTGTGTTCGCCATTAGAGATTATGTACATGGACTCAAAAAATTATCTACATGTGTACACCAAAATGGAGAATTCAGTGTACCATTCTTGAAATATTTTGAACTGCTGTCCCATTTTTGATACTGTACCGAGTCTCTGTCCTATTTATGAAACGGAGCCGAATTTTCAACGATTTAGGGTTCAAGCCCTAAATCCTAATTAAAGTTAGATCCTAATTTAACCGTTTTTAATATTTTAGAGTTCATTAATTTCCTAATTGGGTGTAGGGTTTAGAAATATTAAACTTAATTTTTTTAAAACTCAATATTAATTAGTGTTTTTATAAAAAAAATCAAAAATTATAATTTTATAAAATAAATAAAATTAATGAAAAAAAGTTTATAATTTTCAAAAAACTTCTAAGATCTAATATATAAAATTTACAAAAATCTTAAACTACATCATATCATGTAAACCCTCAACAAAATATTGTTTTCTCAATGTTATTTCGGGTCATTTTACAACTCAACGTCGTTTAGGATAAAAAATTGTGCGACGTAGTAGGTTCAACCGGCCAAAATGACGTTTCTTCCCAGGTTTCCCTTTCTTTCACTTAACCTGTGTGTGTGTGTGTTTCAGTGTGTGTGTATGGTTCTTTCACTCTGTGTGTGTGTGTTTGTGTGCTTGTGACATAATAAAGTGTTTTGATCTGTCTCATGTTGTTGGAATTTGTATATTTAGATGATTCTTGAATTCCTGATTTTCTGGCTAGATATATGACTATGAGTGTCCTGATTGGTTTTGTTTGAATATGTTTATATTTGTTGTGGTTTTGGGCTAAAGATGTTTCCTTTTAAAGTTACAGTCAGGTGATTTAAGTAAATGGTCACCCTCTGGTCATTTGCTATTAAGAAATTATTCCTCCAGCTAACTAAAGCTGATTGTGAAAAATAGTTAGTAGACCTGGTGATAGAAATGTCAAATATATCATTTGAAGGTGTAATGCTTGTTCCCCGTCAAAACATGGTATGGACCATATGGTTACAGGTTATTGTGTATATTACATTCAAGCTGTACCGATATTGTTATTCTTTTAAGTAAGTCACAGTGGTACCGGTTACTAGTTGTTGAGGGTTTAAGCTTCGGTGGAGGAGAAGAGTAAACCCTACATTCCTTTGAAAAAAAGGTTTGTGGACATCTGATTATCAATTTCCTGAGTGAAGCATGCTTTTTCTAGGTCTCCTGATACTAGTTGTTTATTTAAAACACACAAATTATATATACTGAAAATAGTCAGAAAATGTTGCATTCGCTTATTAATGTTTGGTTTCCTGCCCAATATCTTTGAACAAAGGAACATATCTAATCAGAAAACCCTATTTGAGAAATTATAATTTGTTCATGAATATACTTCACCTATTATGCTTTGATTTTTAGATTTTAATGATTTTAATAATTGGTTAATGTTGACCAAGTTTTTAGGAGAAATAAGTTTATGATTAGTTTTGAATATTTTTGAATTGTAGTAGCTAGGGATAAGATGTTTAAGTTAGGAATTGGCTTTATATAAAGCTCACCCACATAATAATAAATATAGATGTAAGTTCACGTTATGTTTTGCATCATGCTGATATATTAACTCATTTAAACCTACAGGTATTTAGTTTGATTAATATTACTTTGCACGTGCTTTGATTTCATCTATTTGTGTTAAAAGCTTGTGACTTGAATCACTACACTAAGTAAAACTATTTGGTACATGCAGGCTGATCCCCGCAATACAGACTCCACAACTGAAGTCACAAACTCAGCATCAAGTTTACGCCGCTCTGATCTATCTCTTCAAATCCCTCCTAGACATGTAGGTTATGGCAGTAACCATAGGGGAAAGAGCTTACTCCAGTCTCCAAGTATTCCAAGTGGAAGTTCCTCGGCAGGTTTACTTCGGGGGTTAAGTTTCAAGAAAAAGGTTACTAACTTTAATGGTGAAAGAAATCATCTTCTCAATTCAGACCCGAAAGGAGCTCCTGGTTTTCTTGGGATAGAAGTACCTCTCTTCCTGTGACACCTGCAGATAACTTGTCGCCTTCAGCCTCATTACCTACTTCAGCAAGAACATACGGGGAACAAAATAAATCACGTGTAAGCTTTAATACTGTACCACATACAATATTAAGACGGGATTGTCATTTTGCAAGATGTAGTCGTGTGAGATCCCATAGGCTTTGCTGTGGTGACTTGTAAGATATTTATTATGGTTATAATTCTTGCAGATAAGGGAAGCTCAAACTGTTTCAAGGTCCCTCTCTGTGCCCGGGAGAAATATGGTTATTGTAAGATCAGTTTCTTTTGCTAACCGTAAAGAGAATGTCCAAACAGATACTGTCGATGGTACGTATTTTTTTACTGTATAATGTGATTAATGTCATCCAGATTACTTGTTTGTGTCCTAATACTGACTCTACTGGAAAACCCTTGCTCTATTCAGGAATGAAAATGGAAAATATTTATATTTACGACTGCCTATCATTGTTTTGGAAACTTAATTACGTGTAAAGTGCCAAAGACAAGAAAAGATATTGCAATTAACACAACAATATCCTAACCATAAATAATGTATTTCTTATTAGAGCATCTCCAATGGGAGAAACCCTTAGCTAAAAAATCCTACATGGCAGATATTATAGATAATATGTATAAATTTTGAAGCTTCAACCATTCAAAACCCTTGGGTAAAATTATAGTCAACCTCCTTACATTGGCTAAATTTGTCGAACCTCTCAAGAGCTGTAACAAAGCTGTATATATAAATTTAATCATTAAAACCAACCTCATTGGAGCACATTACCTTACATATTCGATAAATTTTAGCCAATCATTATTTTATATCATTTTAGCCAACCATTTTAGCCAACACCGTTGGAGATGCTCTTAGCATCTATGATAAAGATTATCCATTTAGTTGGATGTTTTGCTTTTTGTTCAATTCTTGATTGCTAGTTTTTCTGTCTTATGTCCAAATTCTGCTATATGATTTTTCTGTTACAGTTATGTGTGTGCGTGCGTGCGTGTCATTAAAACTTTTAAGGGACCCAATCTAGTAGCAAACCTATTACCTATGTCTGACAACCCAGCTTGTATTACGACGAACTAATAATTTTAAGGGTCAAGGCATCGAAATCTAGTTAAAAAACAAAACTTACTGTTCTATAGTCTTGTTTTTTATCGTTCATCTGAGAATTTGCTTTCTGGCAAAGCCAGGTCAAAAAACTGATGTGGAAGATGATGATGAAGAAGAAATACCCGAGGAAGAAGCTGTTTGTAGAATATGTTTCGAACCATGCGAAGAAGGAAACACTCTCAAGATGGAGTGCAGCTGCAAAGGTGCACTCAGGCTTATACATGAAGAATGTGCAATTAAATGGTTTAGCACAAGACCAAACAAGAATTGTGATGTATGTGGACGAGAAGTTTCAAACTTACCTGTAACTTTGCTTCGTGTGCCAACCTCTACTCAAAGGGACTGGAGAACAGAGCTTAATCAACAGAACATGAATGCAGGGACAATAAAGTGTGTATAATCTACTGTACAGTTATAAATTTTTGGATCAGTTCATGTCATGTTTCCTTACAAACATAGCTAATCTTATGAATTCAATAAACTATTCAGGTGTCATTCTTTTAAATAACTTTGTCTAGCAATAGAACTAAGCTAAAGTATAAATGCTTCAGCTAAGATATGGTATCCGGTAATACACAAGCTATTCCATTTTTTCACTAATAAATAAAAAAGAAAACAATATCCAGAATTAGGATTAATCTACTGTTTAATTTCCATGAATTTTCTTATTTTCCTGTCTACCTTTGATTTAATCACGATGGTTTTGTCTATGTGTTGTGCAGTGCCTGGCAGGACTTTGTAGTGCTTGTTTTAATCAGCACGATTTGTTATTTTTTCTTTGTTGAGCAACTTCTGGTAAGCTTTCTCTACAAGATTCAGCACAAACTTACACATATCCACGCACACACATGTGGTAGTAAAAATACCACATATCTGTTGTTTTTTTAATCAATTATTGAATAGACAATTATGTTCAGTTTGTGTTGCCGGTCACACAACTGGAGAGAGAACTTGAATTTTACATTATTGATCAAAATGTTAGAAATTAAATCATACTTCTAAGAATAGTCGTGAATACTATATAAGATGTATAAATTGATTGCACATTACAGGTGTTGATTTTATGTGCTCTTGTGTGTAGATTCATGATCTAAATAAAGATACCACATATCTGTTGTTTTTAATTAATTATAGAATAGGCAATTATGCTTCAGTGAGAACTTGAATTTTACGTTATTAATCTAATTGTTAACAATTAAATCATACTTCCAAGTATAGTCGCGACCACTGAATACAATATAACATGTATAAATTGTTAGCACAGTACAGGTGTTGATTTTATGTGCTCCTGTCTGTAGATTCATGATCTAAAAACTGAAGCGGTAGTGATTGCTGCACCATTCTCTCTCATGTTGATTTTATGTGCTCTTGTGTGTAGATTCATGATCTAAATAAAGATACCGCATATCTGTTGTTTTTAATTAATTATAGAATAGGCGATTATGCTTCAGTGAGAACTTGAATTTTACATTATTAATCGAATTGTTAACAATTAAATCATACTTCTAAGTATAGTCGCGACCACTGAATACAATATAACATGTATAAATTGTTAGCACAGTACAGGTGTTGATTTTATGTGCTCCTGTCTGTAGATTCATGATCTAAAAAACTGAAGCAGTAGTGATTGCTGCACCATTCTCTCTCATGTTGGGTCTTTTGGCATCTTCACTTGCAATCATCCTAGGTATAACCAACCTCAAAACCCTAGTTTTTTATTACTATCTATTAGGAGGCATTTCTGCCGACTGACCTTAACACTATACACATGCAGCAAGCAGGGAGTATATATGGACTTACGCAACATTTGAATTTGCACTAGTAGCCATGACACTCCATCTTTTCTATTCCATGGTGAGTAATTTATTTGATTAGCTCATTATTATACATGTTTTCTCAAGGCATCATTCTACACGCGTCCAGAAAGCGCCTTGTCGCCCACACAGGCATCTTTCAGTTCTCTTCTGGTGTATTTTACATCTTTTATCAAAACTAAAATCTTCATAATAATTTTGTTACTTGCAGTTTCATTTTAAGGCAGTTAATGCAATACTGATATCAGCAGTATTAGGATTGGGGTTGTGTACAAGTCTCAACACATTGTACCTTCGGTTTTTTGTTCGGCGGCTTCAAGTTCCACAAAACTCTAGTCCAGTATGATAAGAACTTGAAGGGAAAACAAAACATACTATATTGTTTTAGTCAGTGATCTGACAGTAATGTAACTATGTATACTGTATTCATTAAAAGCCAATGAGTTTCTGAAAGAAAATTAGTTTACTCGTTTGCTTGTAAGGTTTGAGGTAAGTGTGAGGAACTTTACATAAGTTTATTATACAAGGGAGTTTTTGAATTATTGATGGGAATGAAAATGAGAATTAGGAATTATATGCCCTAAGCTGAACAATTAAGCTTGAACCAAATGACCCAAGTTGCAACTCTTAGTTATTGAGATGTCAGGAAAAATGTTTAAGCTAGCCTGGCAACGTTATTGGCCTGTTTGGTCACCACTTATTTTCTGAAAATAAGGGCTTATTTTCAGAAAAAACAGTAATGTATGTACTTTTTCTGAAAATAAGTAACTTAGTTTTTATTTTGAAAATAATATTTGGTTTTAAAATTCTAAAATAAATATTTATTTTTTTAAAAAAATATGAAAATATGTATTAAAAAAATGAAATAAGTAATTTATTTTAAGTTTAAAAAAACCCAAACGGCCACATGCTATAAATGAAAAAGAACTTCAAATGCAAAGTGATAATAAAAAAAGAAATGTTATTGCTCTTGTTCTAATTCTTATACAGTGGTATGACAGTCACTCTAATACTTCTGATCAGCACTGTAGTACACAATTTCATGACATCCAATAAGGGTTTACAAAATTAAATCTAATAATACAAAGGGTTGCTTTTTTGCCCCAAGTTGTGAAAATGATGGATACATATAGGACGGACATGTTAATGTTTTCCTTATTCTACTAAAAGATTGTCAAACCAAGCTTCCCTGGATGTACGAAAAAAGAATGAGATATCATATACAAGGGCCAAAAGACCCCAATACATTCAAAAAATTATAGACCTCTCCGAATCAAACTAGGAAGTTGTTGGCTTCCAAAAATGATTCAAATCCCTGAATTCAGTTCGTACTGAGGCAACGGATGCTATAAGAACTGTTTCCTGCACAATGCAGGTATAGTATGTATCAGAAACAGTAAATCAAACCCAGTTTAGTTGAAGAGGATTAGTAAATCAAACCTCTCTCAATATGTAGCCATAATGTGCTTGAATAATTCCTTTGGTACTGCAATTGACGGGATGAGAGATGAATTCATATCAGGGTGACTTGGACTTTCTGTTTTTATAAGCGCTTAACTTCTTAGATGTGTTGAATAAACTTACCAGGTAACCCTGTAAACCTCTCATACTGTTCATAAGCCTGACCAATGAACATTTCCACCCCGGTAACAATTTTAGCTCCACATTCCTCGGCCTCCTTTAGTAGTCTAGTGATTTTTGGGGTGTATACGGCATCAAAAACCAATTTGTATGACTTCAGAGCTTCCTGCAAAAACAAAGATCCACTTGCATCTTTTTTAAACGTCCACCATAAAGACCGTATATAACGTAATATAAGATTAGCAAATAAAACATGATAAATGAACTGTAAAGAAACTGGATACCATATCCCTTGGGGAGCAACTTTACTTATTATACAGGTAAGATGTAAGAACACTTTAAGGATCTGGCAATGACAAAATTTGGTGTACTTATTCAGTCTTTACAAAATTTAAAGTGAAAATAAAGAAAACGACGATTAAATCTGGATTATAACTACTTAAATTAAAAGGTCAAATAACTACAATTACAAGATTTTTCTATGAAAAGAATAATAAAGTATCCATACCTTAGAAATGGGTGATTCATCAATCTTTGGTTGCATCCCAATAGAGGTTGTATTGGCAAGAACCATATCATCCTCGGGACAGAAACTATTTAACTCGGAAAGAGACAAAGCATGTCCTCCAATTGTATCTGCGAGTTCTCTTGCTCGATCTTGTAGAAATAGAACGGGAAGGCGTTCAAAATACTTCGAATAAATAACACCATATACACATCAACGAGTTATATTTATTTTTCTGACAAACATCAAGGAGCTATAATCGACTTGCAAAAAACTAAGAATCTAACCATAAGTACGGTTGGCAATCACAACCCTCGCTCCCTTTTCTTTGGCACCATATGCAAGTGCCTTACCAGCACCGCCAGCACCGATCACTACAAATAGTTTACCGGCCAAGGGTGACCCACCTGCACTATCTATAAGGTGTGAACCTGAAAAAACCGTGTGCAGAATTTGACTACTTGAGTATGTATTTTCAAGTATAAATGGTCTGTGTGGCTAATGAAGCATAAAAGAAACCTCGCAGGCCATCCTCTATTGCAGAAATTGCACCAACATAATCTGTATTGCAACCAAATAACGTCCCGTTGTTTCTCCTCACAATGCAATTAACAGCTCCTATTGACTGTGATAAATTAAAAAAAATGAAAATAGTATATTCGAATTAGCAAGAAAAATGGAAAAAAGAACTTTATATAATCTTAAGCCATCAATAACGAAATATATTATGAATTTAGATCTCCTTTCCTCAATTAAGCTTATGTGGAAACAATAAAATCTATTACCTTAGCAACTGAATCCACCTCGTCACAGCATTTTACTGCAGACTCCTTGTGAGGAATGGTACAACTGCATAAATCAATTTTCATGTAATCCTCTAAACAGAAGTTGCAAATGTGGTTAATTTGGTAACATGCTATATATAAGCATCTGACAGAAAGCACAGTTGAAATCAATAAAAAAAATAAGCACCTCATAAACTATAGCTACAATACTTAAAAAATAGGACACAATTAATCGGTCAAATTTAGGAACTGGATCATAGTATGGGACATTAAAGTCTCATCCTCTTTCCTGTACTAGTACATCTGCTGAGAATTCCTTATCAATATTGGAAATTACACTGAGAATGAGCAGTGAATCGATGAACAAAGAGTACAGAACACAGAACAATTGTAAAATAATGCAATCAAAAGAGAGCTAAATTTTACTTTCCTAATTTTCTTGTGCTACAAATAATATACAGAAAGTGTATAGACTATTTAGTCATTTTGGAAAGAGAGATACATTAGAACAAAAAACTGTCAATCAGATGCCAGTAAAATCAGTACAGAAGAGAAGAGGAAAAAGTGGTAATAAGTGAAGAAAAGAAGACGTTATCATAAATAAGGGCTGTGGATGCATCTATATTTCAAACCTAATAAAATCAAAACTGCAGAAAGCTGAAGAAGGATCTAAGCAATTATCGGTATTCAGATTATTTTTTTATCAGCTCAATCTACTACTATTTTTAAAAGACTGACCTGAAACCAGCAAAATCTGTAGATGAATAACTTCCGAGAAATTTTTGCAAATCATCAACCAAGAGATGCACATAAACTCCTTTAAACCCAGCTGATCTGAATGCTTCATTGTATAAAATGGGAGATTTGCTGTGGCCAACAGGCTTTCCGATTATACCATATATCTTTGTATCAGGCCCAATTTGTCTAAAATTGTATAAATTCAGCAAATCAGTAATTGTGGGTTGCCCAGGAGCTGATACTACTCCTGACTCAAGGGTGCCAAAAGTGAGGTATCCTCCAAACTTCGGGCAAAGTATTCGAGATATCAGACCCCTCTCCCCCATAACCAATGCTATTATGGGAACCTGAAAGGATCAATTGGAACATCATATAATAACTAACATTCATAGCATTAGACTAGCATAAAAATAAGGAGGCACAAAATTTTCATGCATAAAATTTTAACGGAATGTATCCCTTGCAAATGAACTTTAAAATGTGCTACATCTGGAAATAGCTGATAGCAGAAAATTTTATATAATTCAGCTGAGATGATGGAGAAAGAATGAGGATACAACACAAGATCTGAATTCCAACTTTATAACAATTTCAAACGTTTTCAGCATGCTGACACTTTTATTTGTCAATGAATGTTCCCTAGATTCCTAAAATTTTACGGTGACTTACTTTAAAACCGACAAGGAGCAAATGTAAGAAGAAACTCGATGAACACATAGCTTTACAACATTACTTATGCCTCTGCTTACTTGCGAATGAACTGTAATCTGAAAAATGCGTGCCACATCAGTAATATCCAAGGCAAAGGTAGCAATCTTCACTATGTCAGCTCCGCTTGCTTGTATAACAGCCACAAGATTCCCAAGATCTTCAACTGATGGAGTATATTGATAGTTGTGAGAAGAAACAATGAATTGGCACTTTGCAGGCTTCTTTCCGCTAATTAAAGTGTTAAACTTATCAGCAGCCTTCATGAAAATGATAGCAATTTGATTAGTTTAAACTTCTGGGCATTCCAGTGCATCATACCAGCAAAATATCAAAGAGAAAATAGATGATGCCTACAAATTTTCATACTAAATGTATATATATAAGATCACTGTACAGTACTACATGTGAAAAATGAAAATGCAGTCAGATTCTTGATGTACATTGCAATGTTAGTGGGCCTGACAGTAATTGAAGTTCTTACGGATCTCACTTTGTAATTTTTATATTACTAAAAAGCCTATTTGAATTCACAAAATCCAGAGAAGTTTTAGCATTGCTGATTTCTTTCATAATAAACTCCTACAAATTCATCTGCAACTTATATTCTTTAAAACCTAATACTTAAAGTTTTTCATCTGTAACCAACATTAAAATTCCGGTAGCATTTCTTTTGGGATCTTTTCTTTGAAATAGTTTTGGTATGTGAATAACCCTGAATTATATAAAGAAGGTAACCTTTAGTTCCACGTCAATGTAATCTGCTCCAAGTTCCATGGCTAATTGTAGCACCTGCAAACGGCTTTCCTCATCACCATCATACTGTCCCCCTTCCCATCGAGGTCTACAAAAAACATATTACATCAGCATGCTACATAAGCTGTTATCAGTAAAAGTTCTTAACTGACAAAATTCATAAAAGTCAATTGATGTAAAGGCACTCTACATCCATCTTATTACGTTTCTTATCTTTCCATTATAAGCTATTTGTATACGTGTGAACTATGTAATCGTTAACAATTCAAGCCAATAGTATTCATAAAAAATTCCAATTAACATCTACATTCATTTTGTAAAATTGCAACATTAACAAAAAACAAATACAAATCAACACACATTCAAAATTTTCGAACCTGTAAGTAAAAAGAATAGGCAAAGGACATTGCTTAATTAAGTAATCGACATCCCTCGGAGGATCAAAGCTTCTCAAACTATCCAATCTAACTTCCACCAGGTCAGCTCCACATAATTTAGCCTTATTCATTAAAACAACCATCTCCTCTGCATTATCCGCCATTAATGGAGCACATATTAGAGTTGTACCACTCTTAGTTCCCCTCTCACCACTCATTTTCACAGCAGGAACAACCTATAAACAATCACACACAAAATATATGTAAGAGAATCATAATATATAACTGAAATTAAAGTTTGTTAGTTAGTTAGTTACTAGCGTGGTAGGTAAATGTTTGACAAATTTCAAATTATTATAATTATTAATATATTGCAACCGCAAAACGTGGATTAGACGTATAATTTAAGAATATATGTATAGACTCGTGCTCAAATGAGAACAGTTTTAACGTAAGAACACGTAAATGAACAAAGATTATACCAACTCCATTGGAATGAGTAGTGAGGGAGAGATTCCAGGAGTGTTAATCGTCAACCAACCACTGTTTTCTGGCTGGCTAGATAAAGTATTGTATAGTTGTTATATTGTTTATTTATTAATGCAGGTTTGAATGTTTGTTATAGTTGTAGATGGAGGGAAGTTTGGTGGGTTGGTATGATAAAAGGTTGATGGATTGTATTTGGATGTGATCTGGGCTGTTTAACATGTGGCGTTTAATTTGGCAACGTCTATCTGGGGCCCGTTTGGATAAAATGGGTCGTGTTTGAAAATATTTATCTTTTTATGGGTTATCCGTCGATATTTAAAGTTGACCGTCGGTTTCTTCTTTTTTAGAAAAACTCTCTGTTTCATGTCCGATTTGTACAAATTAACAAAAAGTAAAGAAATTTATATACGATACCAATGGTTTTGCACCATACCAAAAAAACATGATCATTTGGTTTATTGGTTATCATCATGCTCCATACTATAATTTAGTACGCGTTCATTTATTTAAGTTTTAAATTGTAAATTAGTCTCCAAGCTGATCCAGGCTTTGAATTACTTTTTTTTAAAGGAAACTTAAGCTAAATGTGCAGTTACTTTTATTAAGTGTTTAATTCTTTTTTCATATTCCATCTACTCTTTCACATGCGCCATACTATTGCTATGAGTAACTCCTTGATTGAGCCAGATGATGTATAATTTCTTGCTTCGTGAATCAATTATTTTCTGAGAGCTAGGCTACTACTCGTTTTATGTTATTTTCCCAAGCTTATTTACAGGATAAATGATATCGAAAGACATACTAATTTCTAGCACTGACAATGAACCAACTGCAGCCAAATTACAAATTATTGCTCATCAATACCACAATTCTTTTATTTGGAAGTAGCATATAATAAGATGTCACAAGTTTATAACTTATATGAAGAAAGGATTATCAATCCGCTCCAAAACCAACAGTGGCAAGCAAAATTAACCTTGCAGGCCGATTATACCTGCAACAAGAATACCCATAATAAATAAATATCAGTGTAAAGAAAAATGTGCTGCGAAGATGCAACTTGGTATACTGATATTGATATCTACAACTTGATACCCCTAAAATTTCATGTGGTGAAGAAAGCCAATAAGGCATCAATGGACCATATATTTATTATCAGCAAGATATCGGAAACCAATAATATGTAGTGGACAATTCATATTTGGGCTTTTCTTATATTTAGTTGGGGACTTACCGCAGGCAACCCTTCCACCAGCATTTCCAGTGCTTTTGCTGAGTTCATGACCGCCTAAACAAATGAACGAAAACAAGTTAAACACTATCAATTCACAGAAAAGGAAACCAATTCCAGATTTCTCTATGATGTCTAATCGCTTCTACCAACCTCTTCTATCAAACCAATATATAGTGTATATTGTACATCCTAAAAAAGGTATGTGTCTTGTGAGGAAAAGAACATAATAGTAATTTTTTGTTTTTAAAACATACTCGTACTAAACAGTGACGCTTTTTCCCAAAATGTGAGAACAAGGGAAGGGGGGGGGGGATTTTCTTATAATACTACCCTTGATAACAGTAGGAGTCGAGATACCTCTACCTCTAGCTAGAATACTGCCCTCCACAAAATCAGTGTCTTCATATGAATTACAAATTAGTAACATCATTATAAAAAAAACTTCTTAAAATTCAGTTAGGAACCATATATATTAAAGTAGAGCTGTGGCAATAATTAAGTGCGAATATGTCCTATCCCAAGGGCATTGCAATTTGAATGTTTTAAGTTCTTTTAGGTCATTGAAGACATACAGAATCAGATTATAGACTTCTGCATAGGAGACTGGGATATTTAAATTTTAAATGAACAATCACAGATAGTAATGGAGTAATGATAATTGTGGTTGCAAGAAATAAGATAGCCATGGCAGTACTAATTACACTATTGTTTCTACATTGGCGATACACTTACAGCTACAGCATATCAAGATGGCCATGTCGAATTTAGAATAAAACTAAATGAAGGTGAAAACAGAAGCAGAGAGACACCAAAGGCTATATAATAGATGGTTCTTACCCTTTCCCAAGTCATCAGGGTCAGCATGGACGACAACTGCCCTTCCAATGATGGAGCCTGGTCCAGTGAGAGGAATCTGTAACGATAAAACATTTGAGAATTTTGGGCAAACCATATGTTATAAAAAAGAAAATGAATAAAATCAGACTAAAAACCATTACCTGCTTGTCAACAATAGTGAAACTGGCAGTTCCTGAATTTTCACAAAACAAGAGAACAAGACCTTAGTACAATATAAAGGTCACTGAAAACTAAAATAAAAATTCATACCCAAGAAATATCGACATAATGTAGACTTTCCGGAGCAGTGTACAGGTGACCGTCACAACGGTAGAAAGTAAAAATTGAGATTAAAGGAAAATTCTCCTATTACATATAAAAGTAAGACAACCTAGAATATCTATTCTAATACTAAAAATATGTGACATATGATCTAAAGTTGAATTGTTTAAGCCTCTTTTCTTTCCATTTGGAAGTAAACAATGCTCCTATTAAATTTCTAAATTTCAACTGTCTCATACTCCGTATCATTTTACATAACATATTTTTACAAACAAGAGTAATTCATTTTCAACAGAAAAAGAAATAGTATATACAACTAAGAGACTCGAAGTTATAACTAAGCAATCAGTAGTTTGTTATTGGTTATGAGTTATGACATATTCTAGAAACATGCATACCATCTTCACCAACTGTTACATTCCCGAGATCACCAGCATGGCGGTTCTCATCTTCAGGGGCACCATGCTCTTTGCCAGCAGGGTTATAGTGAGGTCCTGTAGATTAACATGATAACAAATAAATATCTTACAGTATAATCTATCTACTTTCATTTTTCGCAATCTCATTGGATAAAGGTACAACATATAGATATAACAGGAGTGATATTTACCAGTTGACATGCATCCGTTTGTTGTGTCACCAAGTGCATGAACATGAAAACCATGAGGTCCAGGTGCAAGGCCAGAAACATTTCCGGTAACTGTAGTTGGACCTGGAAAACAGTAAAAAATAATAATCTAAACCTATAAATCTAAATATCTGTAGTGTACAAAACAAAAAACAAAAATCAACTTGAATTACCATCGCCTTCCTGGGTGAAGTAAATGGTGCCACTGACTCCGGCACTGCTGCTAAGAACTGCTACACCCTTTGCCATTGTTATATGTGATCTAAGCATACATTATAAAATCATCTTAGTTTATAACAACATTACTAATTAAAAAGTATTCTACATGTCCCCGTTTTTAGAGATATATACTGCATTTCTAACTTCGATCAAACAATTATCTAAACTGATAATATTTTCAAGTCGGGAAACTACTAATTTATGGAGGTTCTGTATTATAAGATTTGCATACCTTTTCCAATGATTATATTAACTAACAATTCAATATAAACTCTGCAAAAGACCAAAAGAAATATTGTAAAACAAACAAGCTCCTCTTAAATTATCTTTCATAAACTCCCAACTCCAATGCCAATCAACATCATATATTCATATTACTTCTCAAACAATATAAACTCCACAAATATGCATATAAAATTATAAGACCGAATCAAACTAAATAAAAATTTAATCCACAGAATTCATGCACATAATCTCATCATTTCAATCAGGATAATTTTAGATCTAAATTTAAATACACTCTAACAATCAGCAGAAAATTCATACGATCGGAAATCAGAACAACAAAGCTCACCAGATACGTAACTTAACAAGTCCGCTAAAACTTCAAGCTAAATCAAATAGAAATCATAAAAAAATACCAAAAGCCAAACAAACGCTAGAGCCGTAAAAATCTCCGAAACAACATATCTACTTTAATGGTGAATACCACATTCATCAGGTCCTAATGCCTATATCAGTCATCAACATTATAAACTCCACAAAACAATTAAACCAAAGAAAAACACTCATCTTCGTAAAAATTCACATAATCTCATCATTTCAATGATTCTATCAAGATCAATTTAGATCTACTACAACTAATAGACTTTAACAATCAGCTATACATTAAAAACTAAAAATTAAAATCTATATGATTACAATAACAAGAAAGCTCAACACAGTCCAAAACAACATCAAGCTATATCACGGTTATGATCAAAATCATCCAAATTATATGCATATATATTGTGTGCGCGTGTGCGCGAGAGAGATGTGGAGAGAGAGAGTGTGTTTGTATTACCTCAGGAGACCCCTTGCAGGAGAGAGAGAGAGAGAGAGAGAGAGAGAGAGAGAGAGATGAAATGCAGTCTAATTCAACAAATAGCAACTACTGGAGAAAATTGACTGCCTGCTCAAACATGTAACTGACCAATGACGATAGCCTACCCCTCGATAAATATAAAGTTCATTCGCTGGGTAAGAACGTGACTCTTACGCGGAAGAATATTATTGAGTTAGCTCTGACATGAGTTTATGTGATTAGTTCGTCGTATCGACGCGAATGATTAGGTAGAGGGAAGAGTTACAGGACATAATTGGGCCGGGTATATTTTGGACTCAAATTTTGTTACAATCTTGATCGGGTCGATTTTATGTTATGACCGGACCCGAAATAGATATATGCAAAGAGGAATGCTAGATTGTTTGGTACTAAAAATAATCTCAAATTTTTTTATTGAAAGACGTGGTATATTGCTTATTTTGATTTGTGAATATATACGTGTGTTTTATATTATTATTTGTTAAATTACCAATTAAACCCCATACAACTCAATATTTTGAATAATTTTCGGGATATTCAACATTTCTCGTATAGAAAACGGAGGTCTTGTCAAATTTCAATTTTTTTGTGAAATGAACAATAAATAAATCGGTACATCTTTTTTTTGGGAAGATTTGATGACTTGAGTTTATATTGAATTTGAAATTGTATCTGAACTTATCCAAATAACAAATTCGGATGTTATAAGTTTAGATTATTAACAAGTTTAAGAATTCAAAAAAAATTAATATTAAATGAATTATTTCAACAAAATTGGTAGAGCGATAAAATTGTATCATGGCAATTTTTTTCAATATTTCTTCTTTGATGATTTATTTTGTGAATGCGTATTCTTTATTCATATGTACACATATTTGCTTTCACATATTTGTTGATTCTGGTAGATATCTGCGTTGTACTTAAAATAAGGGATTAATCACGATTAAACATATTTGTTGTTTCTCGGTAAATCACCGATTAATTCATGCTCGGGAATTCACTGAACTGATTAAATTCTCGATTATTCAATTAATCGTTCCGATTAATGCCCGATTCATCCAATTAATCCATGTTTCGTACCTTCACCATCTAATTCCGATTACCGTTTTCTACTGTGTAATTCCGATTTCCACTTTTTACTGTGTAATTCATGCTCGGTAACTCACCAAACTGATTAAATTCTCGATTATTCAATTAATCATTCCGATTAATGCCCGATTCATCCAATTAATCCATGTTTCGTGCCTGCACCGTCTAATTCCGATTAACATTTTCTACTGTGTAATTCCGATTTCCGCTTTCTACTTTGTAATTCCGATTTCCGCTTTCTACAACACTTATATTTGTAATAAACATTTATTATGCCTTGTTCTACAAGATAGGAGCAACAACCAATTATCTCCATCTGCTACAATATCACTGGATAAAAGATCATATAAAAGCAACCCAGCAGGCCCCATGAAAAGCAAGTGCTGGTGAACAAGTTTACAGAACCATATGGTCATATAAAAGATGAGGATATTTGTTCCATACATGAGTTCAAAATTTTATTATTATCATCGACCAAGAAAAACAGGTCTCAAGTACGAAGAACAGAGAGTATTCACTTTGCCAAATAGCTTATTAATCCGGCTCAACAGAACCAAACCCCATGACAATATCCAGCCACAACCCCTAGTTTTGGTACTACTTGCTAGGTTTTGAATCAGATACAGATCCAGAGCCTCCTGAGCTTGCTGCTGGTTTTTCTTCTGCTTTAGCATTCTGAAGACGGATAAAAGATCAGATAACATTTATAAGTTAGGAAAACAGCCGCACAAAAAAAAAGGTATATTCCGCTTTATGGCTAGAATAACTCTATACTTGTTATGAAATAGATATATAGCACTCAATAATTTGTTCCTACAAACGGCAACCAATGAACCAATAGTTTGGAAAGGCTTAATATTATTTCTTTTTCAATTTAGGCTTATTTTAGATATATTAACTCATACTTCAACTGTAGCTCCTTAACTTTTATTAGTTGAAATGCATTTAATCCGAAAGTAAAAGAGCATGCTGAGTTCTTTATATTCGGTCCCTTTTCAAGGCATGATAACGTAAGAGATCTATCTCAACCTTCTACTTAACTCACCAACAAGACAATACCACACCATAACAGAAAAAAAAATTGCATCAAGTATCAGGCATCGCCAAACATAATTACACCGGAGAAGGATAATGTGGCTTGAACATACCTTACGTGCTAACTTCTCCAACTTCTCCTTTTCCATTTTCTGCAGTTACAAAAAGAAGCTGTTAGCCTGTTACATTACAAAAAAAAGAGTTCATATCATAGACAAGAAATGAGGACATCAGCTCTTTGAAAACAATCCCTTGTGCTAATTTTAAACAGTCCACCCCAGGATGAGTGCAGAACTGAAGATACATCAATAGTATAAAACTGGAGCAGAAACGTAATACAGTGTGCTAAAACCTACAACATGTGTTTCATCTGGTTGAGGGGGATGCAATCTAACTGGAAAATCTCCGGATAAAGGACACAAGCAATGAGTATTATTATCATAAAACTATAGAAATTAAACCATCTTTATATTTGGAATTTGAGGATGCCATTTGAAAACCAACATTTACTTAACCTGAAACGAACTATAGAAATTAGGTTAATGATTTATGTTGGACAAATCCCATAAGCCAATTCATAAAGTATTATAATAAATTGATACACTAGATACCTTACATGAACTCATGAACTTATATTTATATATATATTATAAAGCTAATGCTGCTGAGTTTCATTTTGCAAACAGATTTCACATAAAATATTTTACTAAACTGATACACAATATACCTTACATAATTTTTATAATTATATATATTATAAAATTGATAGGTTATTAACGCCTATGTTACTCCGACTCTTCTGTTTTACTCGCCGTACCCGTGTCGGACACTTGGACACTCGGACACAACACTCATTTCGTGTCGGATCCTTTGACTAAAATGTGGACACTTTGACCAATTTAAAGATCAAATAAGACTAAAACCTCCAATTCAAAATAAATATTCAAGAAAAAAAAAGAAGCAAGATTGAGATAAAAGCAGAGAAGACACCTAATTTGCAAAATCCTTTACAAAATCATGTTTAATCTAAGTTTTATTGTAACTTTTTGTTAAGATATCTTACTTACCATACTTGTTTATTAATATATCATGGTGTGTCCCCGTACCCGTGTCTAAAAATAGGACAGTGTCCCCGTGTCCCCAATTTTCAGATCTTTCATGTCGGACACTCGGATATGTGTCGTGTCCGACACTCCGTACCCGAGTCTGAGTAACATAGAATTTAACGCAATAAAATGTTGATTGAATGATTTCCAATTTAAAGGTAAAAATGTTTAAAGGTAGCAAAAAAAAATTACAGAAAGAAAGAGGAAATGATAACAAATGGTAATCCATCAAGGAACATGCCACCCTCTTATGATAAATGCCTTCATTTCACGATGGTGCTCTAATTGTTTATTATTGATATTGAAGTCTGTACAAGATTTACTAGTTTAATACTTGAATCTAAACTCCCACACAAAACTTCCTCAAGGTAATTAACAATTAATTACATGACAGTTCATCTATCAGATATTAAAAAACCATAATAGGAGTCTAAGACCAAATCTATATAAGTAAATAACCATACAACGTGTGCTTTTAGACGTTAAGTATAACTATATTGAAGATGTGCTATCACGATTACCATTAATATAGTGACTCAAAAAACTGATACGAGAGTGTGTTAGGAAGGCCAAAAGATACTCAATTTGTTTTTTTTTTTGCAGCCTCCAATCATGTCATGTATACTAGTAATTCACCAATTATGTCTCTCAACATTCAATAAAGTAAAGCCGCAGTGTGATAATTTTACACAGCTAAGACAAAACATTAAATGAAGATTATGACAAACAAAGATAATGGTAAGGTTAATATTAATTCTCAGGACAAGCAAAATAACAACAATGACATCCAAAATAGCTGAAAAGCTGTCATTTTTATAAAATTGCAACAGTGTAATCCGTAATTCATTATATGGTAATACTTTCCTATAACGTTTCTAAACAAAATTTGGGAAATTTGGAAAAGCAAATTAAAGATCAAGTTAACTTGAAGTTGAAAAATAAGTGAACAGATTTCACATGAAACACAACTATAAGTTACCTTGATGTAGATATTTTCAGCAGCCTTTTCCTCCTCACTCAGTATTTTCCCACTACTCGAAAGCCTACGAGATACATATCTAGCTGCAATTCTTGTTGTCATGGTTGATTTCCTGCAAAGAATACAAGCAAACATCAATTTCTAAATGTCAATCGCCAAAACCCCTATTGAATATAAAACAACACTTAAAGAACATATATGACCTCTCCATATGTTGGTCATACCTAAATATTTATAGGAGTCAGCATCACCCTCGACTGAGGGCAAAACAATTCCAAGAATAAATACTTCACTTTAGCTAACTAGCAAAGCAAACAGAACCAAGACGGCGAAAAGGTAATATACTATTATCTGGGTACCAAACAACAAAAATCAAATTCTAGTATTCTACTCGCCAACAACAGTTCTTTTCAATACGCATTATATACAAACAAGTAAGCCCTGCTAAAAATTGTCAGTATATCGATCACAAAACTCTGTGCACTCACAGCCTTGAGAAAACTAAAAAACAATCCCCATCAGCAACAAACTAGTTACTTCAAACAAAAAAGCAATCAAGATATGAACAACTTCATATGAAATGAGCCCTAAACATCTCAGTGACCAAAAATAAAGTATGAATCTGTAATTTTCTATAAACCCTTTTTCTAGTATTATAAAATACCACATCCTATATAGATATGCTTCCTCTAGTTGTTACTATCAATGTTAGCATAGTACAAAATCAAGATAAGTAATACATGGGTTTGTAATTCTTGATATAATATAAACATAAATATTGAAAAGATTAAAACTTGAAATGAGAGAGAGAGAGAGAGAGAGAGACCAGAGGAGCTTGAAAATGAATGAAACGGCGGGGGAGAAATCAGAAATGAGAGAGATTGTACTACTGTACTAGGAAGTTTTTAGTTGACTTTTGAGGTTTGACTACTGGTTCGTTCTCATCTTAATATAAGCTCACAAAATATATCGAAAATTGATCACAATATTTTTTAATTTAAAAAGGAAAAATTATTTAAGTAAGTCTACGTAAGTCAATAATATTACATTTCGAATGAGGAACATTATATTAAAACTTTTATAAACTAATAATATTGGATCGGAAAGTTTTATTAATTTATTAAGATTATTAACTAATAGAAAAAAAAATATTATTATTATTATATTGAAATTAAAAGTTTATATCAAAATATTAATTTATCAATTATTAATTAATTGAGATTTTTTGTATAATGTTAGGTAATTTAATTTTATTACCTAAATTAAAACACATTTAGGAGTATAATTTTATATTAATTTTGCTTTTTTATTATAAAAATTTGTAATTTCACTGTAAATTTGATTAATTAAAAAATGAGTTAAGTTTAAACATAATTTCCAGTAGAATATATGAATGAAGTTTATTTTTGGAAATCAATATATAAATGAAGTTGAAATGTCAAATTTAGCTTTAGAATTTGTGGACGAATTAGATCTTAAAATTGAATTTGATCAATTTATGAACAAATTTAATTATTAAACTTTTATTTAAATATAAAACATGTTTTAAAAAATATTAAATGTATCTTTAGAATAAATGGGCCAACAGTCTTGTCTTTCGATAATTTAGGAGAAAGTATTTTATTATTAAATTATTAAATTAATTATTATTTGATATACGTATATTGAATCAAAATCAAAGTACGAAAGATTACATATGCAACCATGAACATTAACTTATACGATGTTACGATCAAACAAACTGGATTACGATAAATGACGTGACAGTGCTCCCCTCTCCCCTCTCCCCTTTCCATTTTTTCAACTCTTTTCTTTAAATCTTAATTTCAATTATATTTTTTTTTCTATTTCAATATTTTGATTTAAAACACAATTTATTATATAATATATATATTCTCTTTTCAAATCTGAAACTTTTAACTTTCTAAATCTTCAGATCTGTTTTCGTTTCGTTCGAATTTGATTCATATTATCTATATCTGTTTTCATATCTTTTAGATTTAAATTTTTTAATGATATTAGTGTCATAAGTGATGACTTTTTATACCTGCAGGGGGTATGACCATTTTTGATGTTGTTTTGATCATATTTATGGTGGTTATATGTCGTTTATGACGATTCTGTGTTATATTAAATGACTTTTATTATGAATTGAGAGTTTTACGCTATAATTTTATATTATATATTTTGTTACACGTTCATCGACTTCTTTGTTTTTGTTGATTTGTTTTTTATTTTTCAGATTTAATTGGATATGTTATTACATGTAGATGGAAGATCGGAGAAGTCATTTTTGGAGGAGAAACTATGCGTTTTTGGGATCTACGTGCCCCTTGGTTAGAACCTCTAAGGGGTCCAAATGGGTTGGACTTAAGTAGGCTGAAAAAAAACATACAACCTTGGCAAGAACGGTGCTCTGCAGAATATATGACTCATGCCCCTTTAGGTTCTTTAAATTCCGTGGGTGGTGTAGCTACCGAGATCAATGCAGTCAATTATGTCTCTCCTAGAAGTTGGTTAGCTACGAATAAAATTAGGATTTTGATACTCACTTGGATGGGAAGAAGGGTAAAGAGAAAGTGGTTGGATGGAAAGAAGAGTAAAGAAAAAGTGAATGGAGATGAGAATTAGGATTTAATGGCGGAAAAAATAAGACGTGACTTTTAGCATTGAGAACTCAAAAAACTTCTGGTTTTTGTGTTGTGTTAGAAGCCACTATGTATATTGTTTTTTATGATTATTTTAGAGCACTCTTTTCCCCATTTTGAAGGTTTTTTCCCATAAAGTTTTACTCTTATGGATTTTAACGAGACCCGTTTTGTTGGACATAAAGTTTTTTATTATCTAAACTTCCGGGAAAATCTCTTTCTTATGGGTCGTTCGACCCATGAATTGGCATACATTTCGGTTAGATAATAAACTTTTATTATCTTTCTGATGTATTATTGGATATTATTTATCAATAAAACAATTTTTCATTCTATTATAAAAAAAACTGGATTACGATAAATTACACTCTATTTACAAACAATACACTACATTGGCATTAAGCATGAAAATTTTCGATTAAACACAAGTAACTCCTACTAGAATAATGGTACACCTCCCTAAAGTAACTAAAGTTTTGCCAGAACTTCCTGATCGCAGTTGCTGTTTCCTCTACACACTTAAATGACACTGTAGCCCTGCACATTGAGTATCACACTGCAAAAACAATAGTTTAATCAGAAATGTAAAACAACAAAACCAAAACCAAAAGAATAATGAAAAAATAGGTTCCGTGTTCAGTTTTTTTACTGTGAATAGAAAATACATAAATATTGAATTCATTATAAATAGAGAATTGAAACTGAATATGTTGCTTATATTCATCCGAAGTGTTTCAGAATGTTTTCACACCCCAATTGACGGGAGTCAAAGTCACAATTGCCTTATTCCCAATTCCCAACAAACTCTCAATCAGGTAAAATACAGTACTGGAGTTTGCTCGTCCATTTTCCTGAATGTAATTGATATCCTACAGCAGAAAATGTAGCAAACAAACGAAAAATTACTATGGATCACACATACATAAATAAATGCAACAGCTTTTGTAATTGACAGAGTAGGCTGTCACACACCCTGATTTTCAGTGTTAGTGTGTGCGCGTGGATATATTGTTATAGTAATAAAAAAAAATTCTAGTAAAAATTAGAAATTGAAATAATGATTACCTAATTCTTGTATTTTGCCTTAAGCATTCACTTTCTTTATGGGCTTTTTTCTTAGCCTGTATTAGTTTATATCATATGAGCAATTACATGTATACCAAAGAAAAACAAACAAAATATAATAGTCACAATTTACATACCAAGAGACATGCATAATTACATATTCAGCACAACTATTCAGTTCATCGTCTTTCTTATTCTATCTAATTCTTATTGCGATGAGATAATTACTTGGATGAAGGATGAAATGAAGTAACCTTTCTCTTTGAACAAGATACCTAATATATTACATTCTAAATTCAATATCAACCAAAACTAGATGAAACAATATCCTAGAACTCATGCATATCATATTTAAATATTTAAAATTGGTCGGGTAGGTGTAAATCGGGACAACATATCAATATCCCTATTAATGATACCATGACTATGCTAAAAGATAAAATAACATGCGCACATATGTCTACATAAATCTATTGATAAATTGCAAATGAACATGCTTATCTTATGTTGTATGAACATTTTTATGTAAAATAGCCGCTAATCGTATTATTCATTAAAAATCAATGTTGGGGACAAATTATCAATTTTCCCCAGTAATATATGTGAGTAATATATGTGAATTGTGATGTATAGAGAGAATTCTTTGTAGTATGGATTCATAAACTGCAAGGTGTAATTCTTCAAAATAGGATATGTAGGTAGTCGGTTTCCATTAACAGATGTATCATGTTTCACTTCAGAACTACTCTTGGTACAAGCATGAGTTAAATGACTAGAAGACCCATATAGTTGTTACACAATTTTCTAAGAGCATTAGGAATGTAACCATAATTATTCTTTTTATTTATTCCTAACTTTCCATTCATGTTCTTCTTGGTCTTGATGACAGTAGGTTTAGGTTTAGAAATTACTGTCTTATTAGTGTTGACAGTAGGTTTAGATAAAACTGTCTTGACAGTATGATTTGATCTTACTATCTTGACACCAGCTTCTGAACTTAGTGTCTTGCTAGTATTGACAACATCTTCTAGACCCTGAGTACTGTCAAGGGCAAAGCTAACTATCTTGATATTTTTGACAATATCTTTCGACCTATTGTTTCTAGTGACAGTATCATTGTCCTCATCAGCTAATTCCTGCTTGAGAATTAGAGATTTATCATCAAATTCAAATTCAGCCTTTTTGAACATGAGATTTTTTACATTCTTAATAATAGAGGGTTTGACAATAGTTTTATCAATACAATCATTTTTATCACCAAAATGTTTATTTCCTTGCTTCTTATCATAGTTAAACCCTATTCCAACTTTTTGATGTTTAGTATTTTCTTCATGGTAATTTTTAACAAAGAAAAGGAATTCTTGTAGGCCTTGATTTTAAGTTCATTTTCAGAAATCTATTTTCTGAGAAATTGTTCAACTTGAGAAGAACACACAATCTTGTTTTTGAGAATTTCATTTTCTAGACTTAAGGACTCAAAAGCATTTTGTCTAATCTCTAGTTCTTCATTCTTGCATCTTAATAATTCATTAGCACTAGTCAGTTTGACAATTTCTTCATTAGCAGCTAGCATGCTAGTATGAATATTAAAAATCTCAGAACTTAAGCTTTCTACAGTTTTCTTATACTGAGATGCAGTCATATCAACAGTAGTAAGAAAAGGTACCTGACTTGAAGAATGAGACTCTTCTCCAGAGTTTGCCATGAGAGCTAGATTTTCATACTCCTCTTCTTCTTCATCATCAAATTCTTTCCAGCATTTGCCTTCAGCTACAAATGCCCTTCCTTGTTGCTTTTTGAGCAAGGTTTCATACTTTGCCTTGAGTTCCTCATAGTCATTGTTATTTCTTCTCACTTGCTTTGGCTTTTTGTACTCAGTTGCAAAATGTCCCATCTCATTGTAGTTGTAACATCTTATCTTTGACTTTTCCTCCATTTCTGTCTTGTAACCACCTTTTCCACTTCATCTAGGTTTTGAATAGTTTCCTTTGTTAAACCTGGAGTTTTGTCCTTTGGGCTTGAAAGTCTTGTTCTTCTTGAATCTCAGGTTTGAGAACTTTCTTGCCATGTAGGCCATAGTTTTGTTCTCCATGTTATGAAGTTCATCCAAAGTGTAGAACTCATCTTCATCACCATCTTTGAGTTCAAGTGTAACACTTTCATCTTTATTAGTAACTTCTTCAATCTTGATTTGTTGTTGATGTTGAGACTCTTGTAACTGTAACATCTTTGGATCTTGAGCTATTAGAGCATTTGATGTGTTGACCATTTTTCCTCGCTGGCCAGACTGGGTAGCTCTATTTTATAATAGCTCTACTTCATAAGTTTTGAGTATGACATACAGATTTTCAAGTGAGACTTTAGTCATGTCTCTTCCCTCTCTTATGGCAACAACCTTATGCCCAAGATGATCAGAAAGTGTCAACATGAACTTCATGTTTACTTCCTTTTTGTCATAAAATTTCTCATGCAGTTACAAGTCATTTATCAGCCTGTATTTGTCATTGGTTGTCTTTCACTTATTTTGTACCTTCACAGAGTATCTCAATGGTTTCTCATATTTGTTTGGCACTTGTGCAGTTGACAATGTTGTTGTACATAGCATTTTCAAGTGTTTTAATGATTATGAACTGTAAACAATCATCCAGAGATACTTTTTCTTTTTTAGTATCATTGTACTCTGAAACCTTTTTAGGAACCCAGTAGGCAGGTATTGTCTCACCTTCTGCTGTGGTTTCAGGTACATATGATTGAGGTATAAAAGGACCATTTTCCAGAATACTAGGATAAATTGGGTTGACTGTTTTTATGAACAACATCATTTTTCTTTTCCAAAGGTTGTAATGTTCTTTGTCAAATGTGGGTATTTTTATACTGCTTATTTTATGTGCACTCATGTTGGATCTTTTTAGGTTAGATATGTTAAACATGTCGCTTTGATACCAATTGTTAAGTAAGATAAGTGTTATAGAAGGGGGTTTGAATGCAACTTGATTAATTATAACAGTTTCTTGAGAACAACAAATAAGAATTATAATTAACAAGTTTAATATGCAAACAATCAAAGCAGATAAAGAAGACAGTGTTTTTAAACTTTCAAAAATAATTTTATTAATTTTGGTTTGCTACAACTGACTGGAAATGGATTCCAGCTTCAATAAAAACAATAACAATGAATTTGTTAATCTTTCTATACTTGAGAGAAAATCTAGCTCAGTTGCATAAGGAAAAAGTACTTGTGAAATATGTGTATTTATACTAAAGCACATATCCCGCTTACATGTGCACTTTTTCTTGGCCCTAGAACAAAGCTTGAAATAAAAACTGTGATTTTCCCGTTCAACCTTGTCTTCATTCCATTTGTAAATAAAGCAGCTATGAGATATGCAGAAATCTTTGACTCCTTGAGCACGCTTTATCTTTTGCTTGTCTTCTCCCAAGTTGCAGTAGTAGACTTTGACAGACTAGATAGACATGTCCAAATCATTCATTGTGTTTTCACTATCTTAGTCTGCTACCTGAAACAGACTATCAGCTTTACTAGAAGTTTACTATCAACTTTTAACTCCTCTATGGTGACAGTATTTTCGGCTCCGCATACTTTGCTGTCAAGTTTTGATGGTCTACTAAAACATATTGTCTCTAAAGCTGCTGTCAATTATCCCCGCCAATGTTACTTTCTAGTAAAACTTGATATCTTCAATTTTTCATTCCCTGTCAAGTTTACTGTCGAGGGAATAGCGGTTGTCGCCTGTTCCATTGTGATGTCACTTGAATATGCTGTCATAGGCTTGAGTGTTGAATGTTACTGTCGTGGATTTGAACCATGTTGTGCATGAACACTTTGTGAACTTCTACTCCATGGATCAAGTTATTACATTTGTACAAGACAATAACTATTAAACTTATTGTCATTTATTTGGCTTTGTTAAACATACTTTTTCAAGTGACTATCTAAACATACTCTCAATATACATATGACAGTACATTTTATTTAACTTATTATAAATTAAGACTAAGTAATTTTTAGTTGATTACATTGTTAACACCACAATCCCTAACAGACTTTTATTAGAAGGCAAATATGAATTTATTTAAATTTTTAATACATAAATTCTAGAAAAAATAGAAAAATAGCTTCGAGCGATTTGAGAGCGCTAGAGGATTCTCTTATATATATATATATAATATAGGAGAATGCTCAAAAGAAAACCAATATTTTGGAGAAAACTAAGGTACTTTTATCAACCGTTGATTTCTAATTGATCTGATGGTTCATATTAAATTAGACTATTAAATTAGAATATTAGTTTTTTTTCCAGTTGTTTGACATTTATTTCCTTTTCAGTTGTTTGACATTTATTTTGTTAATTATATATGTTACTATTATAATGAACGGTGTACAGGATGGTCTTTAAGTTTCCTATCTAAAAAGTTTTCTCTAGATCCCTACTCATATATATATATATAACTTTGACTAAAAATTATAAACTAACATTATCCCCTCCGTTTTTAATTTGATTTTCGCGTTAATTGACGAACTTTTTTTCAAATCTAACTTCACCACATTTTTCTCCATCTCCCAACTGCCCCCTCCTCGACCTAGGCCCTCCTCGTTGCCCCATCCCCACCATCGTTGCATCGTTGCCCCAACCCATCGTCATTCACCCACCACCCCCTACCACCGCACACCGCCCACGGCTCCCACATCTCCCCGCTCCTACTTCTTTGATGTTCCCCCACCCGCTGCTATCTCTTTGTTGCTCCTCCGCCTGTTGTCCCTCCGCCGCTCCACCCACTCGTTGCCCTTCCGCCGTCACCCTCCCTCTACCGCCCTAGTCTCCCTCTCTCCCCCATCTCTTTAATCTCCCTCTCTCTCATCTTTATATCTCTCGGTCTATATTAATGCCCCCTATTGCAGTAGATCGCGGAGTTTGGTGTTGGCCGGAATTAATAATTATGCCCGGTGACCGAAATTAATGGTGTTGATGGTTAGATATATCTATTTGAATGAAAAATCTGAAAAATCACTAAATGTAATTATAAAAATCACTAAAAATAGTAATTGTAACCGAATAAAATGGTGATTGTATATTATTGATTGTCAGCGTATAAGTAGTGATTGATACTGTTACAGAAAATTAATATTTACATATTATTAATTGAATTATTTATTTAATTTTAAATTTTATAAATATAATATAGTTTCTAGTCAAAGTTAGTTTTTATTGGAGTAGAACCTTATATATATATATATATATATATATATATATATATATATATATGTATGTATGTATTATACACACACACACACATATATATATATATGTTATGATTTAGAAATTATGAAAATAAAATTTTAATTTTTGATAATATTGAGCAATTTTGAAACTCATGAGTACCGAAAAAGTTCATACACCAGACCTGGAACGAAATTTATCAAAAGCGATTAATGCATTAGTTTGGTCTTTCATTCGAACTATTCCATCCGTGAGGGAACGGCAGATATAAAACCAATCATTCTCTGGTGCATGTTCCTGTTCTAAAATATTTCTTATTTTCTAATTAATTTCGAAAACGAATCGAATCCTTGATTGAAACATTGAAAAACATTAGACTATCTAAAACCAAGCCACCAAATGCAATTTTTAGATGCAGCCACCAAATGCAATTTTATAAATTTACAGCCCATGATGGTTCAATTTCCTGATATATCAACCTCACACCACCTATTCATCCCTTCCCCGAGGAACAGATGAAACAGCTGACTAGAAAATTAAATCATAAAGGCAAAAACTCCATAATTTCAAGTCCACACCATGATTTCTATATAAGCTAGTTTCAACTAGAAGTCTGAGAATGCGAAATAAAACATAAGACAAAACTCTTTGTCAATCTGAAAACAAAGATTGAAGGTCTTAAAATAGCTACTTTGAATGCTCGGAATATTAACTCTCTTTCATAGACCTATCTTTGCAGAATTTTCCATGACTCTTTAAGCACTACCCTTCTTCTCAACAAGATTCTCAATCAAATCTGCTGCATCCTGCACACTAGCAATTGTTTGGGCACTCTCTTCCTCCACACTGATTCCAAATTCCTCCTCCAGTCCCATCACAATTTCAACCTGTAAGCAGAAGTTGTGTCCATTACTAGTTAGCAGGGGAAAAGTAATAGCCTATCGAAAAAATTAGAATAGATGTAACACATGAGAACAGCTTGAAAGTTAGAAATATATACTGTGTCAAGAGAATCAGCTCCTAGGGCTGCAAACTTTGAGTCTCCGGTAACTGCAACATCAGGCTGTATTGCAAGTTGCTTCCTCACAATTTCACATACCTTATCCACTGTCGCGGGCTTGGCCTGCTTAAAGAAATTACATTTTGTTTTATTTGTAAGAAAATGAGAAAATATAAGTCGTATGAATACCAAGTAGATATGTGAAGCTAGTTATCTAATAACTTCTATAACATAATCAGCATCGACCTTAATCATTACAGGAGAACAAGCTAGTTGTTATATTGCTTCCACAACTTTCAGTAAAAGTCAATTTATAAATTGTATATATTAATATATGCCAGGTTAATTCTAAGAACCGAACAATAACATTCACATAATGCAAGACTAAATAATGGCATGGCATTTGAAAGTAAATGATACTATGTTTCATGCAACTTCCAACAAAAGTTGATAGAGAAACATTTGAAGAAACATACCGCACATGACACCCTCAAGCGACGTGATGCTGGCTTCAACCTAAGCGAAGGGAATGATTTCCCCTTGATGTTGAGTGAAACCGAACTCTTAGCAAGTCCCTGCACAATTTAACAATAGAAATCAGTGAAACTACTACACATTAAATACCTAAGAAATAATATTAGCTGCTGAATCAACACTCTTAATCACCATTCGCCCATCGCCATCAGAATCAATTTTTCGTTATTTTTTTAATTAAAATCTCCTTTGACAAAAGTTCTCGAAATCAACAAGAACAAAAACAATTTTCAACATGAAGAAATCAATAATTGTTGATCTCAATTAATCTGGTGACAAATAAAATTCAAATTCACTTGTAAACAAAACAGTAATACAAATCAAACAGATATACAAGTAAACTAATTTATCACTGACATTCAACAAAAATAAACAAAACCCCACCAAATTATAAACAAAAACAACGGAAGATCACGATTAAAACACGAAATGCAATTAAAAAATAATTTATATCACACACAGAAATGGATACCTTGTTTTGGTTGAGAGAGAATGAGAGAGAAGTGAAGGAAGCTGTGACTGAAGCCATTGATTTTGGTAGTAGATCTGAGAGAGAATGAATGTAAGTATATATGTATGTATTTTATGTTAGTAGTAGGAAGTGTGGGCGGAGAACTCCAGGACTTTAAAGTAGTGAGTGGGCGTTTGGTGTATGAGTTGGTACGGGGCTCTTTCTGTGAATCGGGCTACGGTGCTGCGGGGATGGAATTTCATTATTAGTTTTGTTCTGTAATAAGATTATTTAATTTTAAGTATTATTAAATTAATAATATAATTTGTTATATAAAAAATATAAATATTTTTTTATTGTTAATAATGTTTGATTGTATATATTAATATTTTTTAATTATTAATAATGTTAGATCTCAAAAATAAAGTTGATACTCATACCCTTTTCTCATATTTACCTCCATTATATATTAAAAATTCATAATTATGAGTTTAAGATATGAGACTGAGATTTAAAATTATTTGAAACAAACACTAGTTACGTGTTCATTCTAAACTCATGATTCATTTCAAAAAATCTCGAACCAAACCACCCCTCGCCGTAAGAGAGAAAGTAGAGTGTGATTTACAGGACTCTCTTTGTTTTAACAGGCTTTGCTTCACATTGATTGTAACGATTTTGGAGCTTTGCTAAGTTTGTTTAGAAAGTTGTTGGTTATTTGGTACATTTATTTATTTCTTTCGAAATTTTAATATAATATTATATATTTATGTATTTTATTTTTATTAATATTTAAATTTTCAATTTTTATTAAAAATCGATGCAATGTTATTTAAATGATCGAAATGTAATAGTTAAAAGATAAATTTTGATGTCCGACAAATTATGAAAATAAAATTACACTATCAATATAATGTACACACTCTGGTATATTAACTATAAACAATAAAAATAATTATTGAGATCAATATAGAAGAATCTAGAATCTGGTTAAAAAATCAATATAGGGAAATTGTATTAACTACATAACTATTGCAAGGTTGAAAAGAGGTGGAGAGTTCAAAACCAATGGTTTAAAACATGGCCTCTTTTTCGATTATTTGGGAGGTGGACGTCTCGTTTCAATTAAACGGAAATCGGGTTAAATAATATTTATTTTATAAAAAAAAATTAAATCGAGTGACATCAGAAAAATTAATTAAAATTAATATTTTAAAAAAAAAATAAATTTTAATAATCAATATGTATATTACAAATTTACAATAAATAAGAGTTGTATACTCCTAAATCCTCCGTAAATCCTAACAACTATCTCAAATTCCTAGTAATTATATATATCTTATGTAATAATTATTAAGATTAACTAAATAATGACTATTAGTTATAAATCACTTAAATGCTAATGATAAGTGTTTTTTTAAAATCTTAACATCTAAATACATATGGATCGATGATATATGATATTTTTTTATATTAATTTTATGATAATTTAATGGTGTTTAAATATAATTAGGGTTTAATGATCCTAACGTTACCTTTAGGTAACCATCTAAATTTAACATTTATTATAATACAATATCAATATTATTTTTATAAATATAAGGGGCAGATTCTATTATTACAAAAATGTCATCCATTTTTAATACTCAAAATATCAGTGACATTTCGCAAAAAAAAAAAATCCAGTGACTTTAGGTAAATTATCTAAAATTAATTTTACGAACCTTTTATTCTTTATAATTATTTATTAAATTACATTACTTCCGATTAATATTCCGATTAATCAAATCAATTAATCTTCAATTATCCGATTAATTACTATAAGTTAGTAATACTCAATAATTGCGATTCCGGCCTTTTTAGAGAACACAGTTTAAAACACGCCTGTGAACATATAATTTTTTGTAGTTACAGTAACAAAAACAGCAATAACAAAAACATGGAAGGGCATACCTCATTTAAATTGGATTAAATATGAAAATGATCACTGAAGTGGAAGACATATATCAAATAAGTGAGTATAGTTATTGGGACTCATTTGTATCACTGTAGTGATAAATAATGACGTAAATAATTATTGTTTTATGGTTCGTAATATTATATCTATATATATACTAAGTATATCTGTTGCGTTCTGTTCATCTGTCCACGTGTCTACTGTCTATCACATTCAATCTGTCGTTAAATCTAACAAGCTGACTAACAGTCATTACTTATCACTAATACAAACGAACACCAAATAACCACGGTCACTTATTTATTTGATATATGCCCTTTACTTCATTAACCAATTTGATATTTAAGCTGTTCAAATTTAAAGATGCTCGACGATAAAGAATTACACTTTAAGGCCGGAGGCATTTCTGCCGTAACATGAATAGAACTTTCAAAATTAGTTAATATACTATATTACAATCCGAATGGTGATAAGGGGAATCCAACATGGTAGTATGTTACAAACCAAATCGTAATATACAAACGCTTAATGCAGACTAATGCTCTATTTGCTGTCTAACCAAAAGATATGATAATTGGTTTTCTACCGTCGTTGAAGAAGGCACGAGACAATTGACTGAGAGGATACTCAGACAAACTCTCTGCGCGATACTTGTTTGGAAATCGAATGGAAAAGAAATATTTATGTACTGCAGAAGAATCACAAGACTGGCATACAGTAATATACTGTAGAGAGCTAAGAACAAACCTCAAACCAAAAAGGATATGCAATATCACAACACGGAAGAGCTAAAAAGCTGTTATGTGTTTTCAGTTACTCGTGTCTCATTTCCATTGAGAACCATCTTGTTCAGTTGGAGAGCCAGGAATGTAGGGTACAAAACCTCGTCCACCAAAAACAGGGCGCATGAATGCGTTGTCAAATTTTCTCCAATAATGGTGAACAGAGCGAGAGGGTGCTGTTAGAAGCATCCTTAAGCTTGCTGGACGGATTATGGTTGAGCCTAGATCAGCTTCTGAATCTTGGCCATTCGTAAGAAGAGGTACAAAGAAAGAATTAGGAGTCACAGGTTCAGATGAAATCATTCTGCTCAAGTGTGTGGGGGAAGGCAGCAAGTGTCTTACTAGAGGTTTGGTGAGCAATCCAAACATCTGCATCAATCCAAAAAAAGATCACAAGTCAGGTACATTTAGATTTGGGTTATTAACATTTTAACTCTCAAAGTTTTGACGAAAATACACATCAACCCTCAAAGTATAAAAACGTACATTTGTGTCCTTAAAGTTTGTTACTTGTATATCCTGACCCTCAAACATTCTAGTTCAATATTTTTTCCTATTGTATCCCTGATTCTATTGTATATGTTTATGACATTAATTACTACTTTCTTTGCTTGCACCTATAATGACACATCATTATCTAGGAACCCAACATTATTTAGTCTACGACTTCGAAATGGGTGCATTAGTGACTTTTGCATAACGGATTTTTGAAATTTCTTCATTCACTTTCGATTACTACTAGTGGTCTTTGATTGTTAATTGATGATGCATCTCACCCATGAATCATGACTACTCTTTTTGCATCAACTACATGAAATTCATCCATAAAATCAAAAAACTATACATGTCGGAGGCTTACAAAAATAATTCAATATAAGGATCAAGATATACAAATGCTAAATTTTGAGGGCTATTATGTATATTTGTGGGAACTTTGAGGGCCAAAATTGACATTACAAGGGTGAAATTGGAAGAAAATTATGAAAAAATATGAAAAATGGTCGATATGTACAAGTGCCAAACTTTAAGGGCGTGAAAGTATGTTTTTGTACTTTAAGGGTTGTTGTGTACTTTCGTGTAAACTTTAAGGGTTAAAATGGTAATAACCCTTTAGATTTAACAAAAAGGATCAGTAGGATGATAAATTCGAAAGAGGGTTAATTTTCTGGCCAATTTTAACGGTCTTCATTACTTATTCTGTCCCCTAGATAAAAATCACAAGTAATTGTTCCAAATCAGAATTATTTATCTTGTGCTTGGCAGGTTAAATGGAATGAAAATGAGTAGGCTATTTTTTTTTTTCGAATTAAAACTGCTCATCCAATACCTCATTCCTTCCATTCACATGAATTCTATCATTCCACTCTCCTAATTCATATTCTTCACATAATTCAACAACTTTCCACCTCTCTCTTCCACTCACCCAATATTATTTATTTCATCCCCTTAAACTCTTACATCCTTTATATAGTACCTCCCATCCAACCTCATTCACAACAACCAACCAAACGCAACATTATTTTCCCTTTTAGCCATCCAACCATAGCAAAGGCCACAGTCATAAGTTTAAAAGTGCAAGATAAGATGTCTTACTACTGTGCTGAAAAGAACTACAGTGATGGTACTGGTGATCATGATTGCATTTTCACGTAGCTGAGTGTGACCGCCTCTTGTAAACTGCATGACAAAAAAAAACTCAATTAAGTAAATGCCATATAGATTTCTTGCACAATCCGCCCTTTTTTTCTATGGCCCATAAACCACACAGACAATTGAGTGGATTAAAAGATCCTCACGTTCATACAAAGGAAAACACTTGCCTGATTGTAAGCCAGGGCCATTGAAACAGCACCGCGCATTAGACCAGCCCACCAAATTGTAACCTGAAGAAATCAAAAAATGTGTCGATTTACTTCACTCGCCAATCAGCTCATTAGTCAATGTCATGAAGAGTATATACTATATAGTCATACCTGCTGTTTTAGCTCAATTTTGCTATCGGGAGACTTCTTGGTCAAGTTGGATAAGAATGATAAAGGGAAAACAAAGGCTGCTCTGCCTGCTAAAATCAATCCCAACAAAATAGAGCTCACACCAATTGATGTTCCAGGGCTGAGTAAAAGGGAATCCAAAGTTACAGCAGTCATCTATTTAAATTGACCATGCTTTGACACATAGCAAGTGCTAAAAATTTATGAACTTCCTACCTGTCGCTTACATATCTCCACTTTTCAATATCCAAGGCATCCATACCAACATAAAGAAAAATAAATATCTCCGCAATAAATGACAAGGTCGCAAAAGTATGCCTGAAAAAGTGGAGAAAACATATCAGTGACAGAAAAATATACTTGTATCATATTGTTATTAACAGAGCTAGTGTAACAAGGGATATATGCTAACAGCAGGTGATGAAAAACTACTATAGAAACATACTTGGTAGTGACTCTTGAACTTTCGGTGACATTATGCCAAGTATAATGAGACATCACAATTCCACAGAAGAACACTGTAAGGATAGCACTTAGATCAAGCAACTGCAATACAAATTATGGATTAGCATGATTTCAAAAACAAGTACTGCACAAGTTGTATAATATATGGCCAACTGAATGCTAAAAATCTTACCTCGGCCAGCATGTAAGAAAGGTAGGCCATGAGAATCATAATAGCAACCTCTCTATCAGTAGAGTGCCTGAAAACATATAAAACAAATAAACAAATAAGTAATTAGTTGAATAACCATATGTCAAGCACAAAAAGGCACATATTTGCCTATTTGGACACATGACACTAATATCTCAAGGAAGTACAAAGCATATAAAGCAAATGTGGGGAAAAATTACTAACCGACCAAAGTAGAGCTTTTTAATGATGAATGCACTAAGCAGGCCAGCCTGAAGAAGACAATCAAAATGTCACATTCCAAAGTATTTTACCAGAAGCATATGAACCTAACAAGTCAGGTATGGATACGGACACTCAGAGATAAGAGACAAAAACTCACGAAAACTCCCAGCAAAGTGCTCGAGATAAATAAATATATGAAATTGCCGATCAACTGCAAGGCCGTAGCTGCGTCGATATGAGACAAGTCAAAGTTCTGGACTGCATTGAAAAGGACCACTGATGTGGCATCATTTACAACACCCTCCCCAAAGACTAGACTATATAGTAAGGGCGTTTCATCCTGATTAAGCACCTGTAGCATTAGACGAAGTATTAGAAAGCAGAAGATTATTGCACTCCAAAATGACTACAGGTTAAGAAGCCTTGTGTACCTGCAATGTACAAACAGAATCCGTTGCAGAGAAGATTGCACCAATTGCTGGGTAAGAATTAACAGAATTAGTGACATATATTGAGCAAAGTACAATTGGATTGTATAGTTGACGGACAATTCTCTTACCAAGAAAATCTCCTATTTCAAGAGGACCGATATTCATCTTCTTGAAAATGTTCATAGCACCTAGTACAAGAAAATGTTAGATTTAATTACTATATTTCTCTATGAATATTGTTTTGTATTACGCATGGGGAAATTACTTAAAATAATACATATCAACAAAATTAAGCATCCATAACAAGTGACTCCTCATAGTGAACAGCTAATTCTAGTTTTGTTGAATCAAATATGTATTTATATATAATCATCTTTCTGGCTTGAGATTAATGATGCAAGTACAATATCTTTGAAGATTTTAACAAATGTTGCTTTCTACTGCATGCTCTATATGTGGTTGCTTAATTGCTAAGAGAGTTATAATTTTTCTATAGAATCTGGTCATGTTCTAATTTTTTAATATACATCATGTATACAAAATTGTAAGTGACTAAATAGTCAAATACAAATGCATGGATAGTGTTGCTCTAGGATTTGCAATCCAGAGTACCTGAGACACTAGATTGTCTTTCTTTAAAGAATTGGATTCTTAGCATAATATTTGAGGCAAAGGGATAGAGCTTATGTGTACATACCCAATGATATGATGCTGAAAGAAATCAAAGTACCGATGGCACCAAAAAGAGTGATGGTCAAAAAGTTTCGGAAAAATTGTTTCTTTTTCACCTGGAACCTGATTAATACATTTGCAAAGAAAAAGAATTAATATGTGACTATTATAATCATCAGCATAATGCTCGCATTAATTATAAATACTGTATGCCAACAGCAGAAGTTCTTAGAAAAAATGTAAAATTTACAACCTAATAATATAAAACATTTATATTCTATTTAATACTTTCTAAGGCTAAAAGTAAAGAAGAAGACTGTAGAATACATAATAGCAATGAAATGAATGATATGATTATATACTTCATCCTCAAATACAAATAGAATAACTGAGGATTGAAGGACACTGACACGAGTCTAAAAATTGAAATAAGAGCTGAAACATAAGGAAATTGTGAGCTAAGATTTTTCAGAGTTGGCACAATATCGTACTGAAATCATATACATGATCAAGAAAAATTAAGGTAGGCATGTTTCAACCTGGCCCTTCATTAGCTCTTCGCATGCAAATATTTCAATATATTCATATGTTACATCTGTCCCGGTCATTCCCATATATAAGAAACAAAATCAATGTCTCGGATGTGTAATTTCAGAATATAAGTAGGGCTGCGGAACAACTATACCAAAATTTCCTTGTAGCATTCTATATTAGCATGGATTACCACCCCCACAGAATAAATAAATAAATTCAAGAAAGAAAGAGAGAAGAACTAATACATCGAGCTAAATTTTGTAGTTTGTGCTTCTATATATCAGAAATTACTATGAGTGGTAACACTTAACCTGTCATCAAGATGGCTGAAAAAAACACATTATGATTGTGTCTGACATACAGAGGTCAGTAGATGGAAGAAAGGCCCAGGGAACTTATTTAGTTTAATGAAGCACAATGTTAAGAATTTGAGAAACAAGACCTTGCTTAGTCCTTATAGAAGGCTGCTCAATTTTCCTCTATATGTCTTGCATATGTATTATAAACATTTAACAGTTAGCAGTGATTCGGCAATGCACTTGTGACTCCTCTTTCCACGCCCTCGTAAAAACTTGTTACTATGATTAAGGGATTCAAGGCTTAGCTCTACTATTAAATGCACCAAATATCACGACCCTTTTGGTGGGTGTGCTGGCCTAGATTTACCCAGGTTGCTTTTAGGATATTTGATTAACGCTTATCTGGTAGTCATTTTGGTGCCTTCTCATAGCACTCCCCTTCTGTTTTGGATAAAGCGGTTCCTATACCAGATTCAGCCAAAGGTCATGGTCTATTTATCTGGAATTCATCTTGTGCATTCTATTAGCACTACCCTTCATTTAAAAAAAAAGTGGTTACAACTTCATGCTAAAACCCATCCAGCAGACTTTTGTCTACATGAACTCAAGATTACCTTAGGCAACAAGTTCAAACATATTTTGTTGCTTGTCTGCATGATAGTTAAAATCAGATTTCATTTGCAAAGAATATAAACAAATCATATTTCAGCAATGAGAAATTAAACAAGACTACCACGTGGAAAAAATCCAATTGGTGGAGTACACAACATACCCAGCATTAAAAATGATAGGTGGAAGAAGGTAAATAAAGAAAAGATCTTCACTGAAAACCAAAAGATGTGAATTCTTCCCTCCACTGAATAATAGAATAACAACCCCAGTGCAAAGCCCCTGAAAAAAAGAATAAGCATGGAATCAGTACATTAAAACAACAAAGAACACAGAACAAACAGACACATTTATCAGCCAACTAAAATCACTAAGATAAAAATTTAAAAAACTCACAATAGCAAGGGCTGTAATGGATTCATTAATCCATCTGCTCTCCTCCAACAGGTGACCAACAACAATACAGGCACAAAGAAGTGCAACAAATAAGTTCACCGACACCACTGAAGCATGATCAGAAGTAGACAAATTATTCATCTTCGACACTACAACCCCAAAATCAAAACCCCCCATCATCTTAGCTCCCTAGTCCTGCTGTACTAGAAATCAGTCTCTCGCACCTCGTGTCAGCAAAAACCACCACAATGCTGACAAATCCTGCCAACCAACATAAATCAATGAATCAAACACCACTCCAACTATCTCAAAACTCCACTGCACGTATAACAAATCCATAAATATCCAATATCTGACTATCATACAATACTCTTAATCCTAAAATCTAAATTTCATATTCGGCAACAAGAACTTAATATTTATGAAGACTTATGTACTTGTGATCACCAATACACATCGATTTCATATCGAATCCCATATTTAATAATTCACAGATTCACACTAACAATAAAAATATATAATGCTTCTGTTGAACTGAAAGCATAAACAGAACAAACACAAAATACATAGATCATAAATACACAAGCTCAGAAACAGACATTAACATTTAACCAGTAAAACTGAGCTTTAACTACAACATCATTGATACATGCATAAATACATACATGATATATATGAATAAGAAGAGGAATTACCAATGAAAGTTGGGAACTTTGCATAAAAATTGAACCTTTGAGCAGTAAAAAAAATGAGGCCAGTAAAAAAGATGTCAGCTTTTCAAGTACAATATACAAACCGAAACACAAAGTTATATATAGTCGTGGTAAATAAGTAAAGTGAGAAGATTCTCGTGTACAAGCAGAGACGTGCAATGAAGTTTAACAAGTGTAAACCCACACAAGGAAAGCAATGATACACACGGTTTATATATATATTATGGATGCTCTCCCTCCTCTTAGCCTTTTCTTATTCAATCAACGATTTTTTTCAATTTTTTCCTTTGCAAGTATAAATTTTCTATTTTATATATAAGAAATAAAGAATGAGCAAGTATTTTTTAAATAAATTAAGTCACTCGATTAAGGCGAATGAATTTAAAAATGAGTCGCTTAATAAATGAGTCGGGTTCTGATAAATTAGTCGTATCAAATTTTAATAAATTAGATTGAATTTATTTGGGAGTTTAACAATTTGAATAATAATTTGTTGTAAATATAAACGATTTCGAATGAGTTGAAGATTTCCGTTCAAATTAAATTTTAATTGAACTCGATTATTGATGCAAGATCTAAGATTGTTAAAGTGTTAAATGATTTTTCTAACCAAATTTAATTTAAGAATTTTGGGTATATATTCTTTTTTTTAAAAGAATTTATTCTTTATGAGAGGGCTTGATTAAACGTTGGGAAGATTGATAGGACAATACTGCTAGACTAGAATTTGGTTTTAGAATTTAGATGCTCAATTAAAATACCTAGTATTAAGTCAACTAATTGAGATACGTATAGATCTTGATTTGCTGATTAAACATGTAAACACTGATTAACCATGTTCAAGGCCCAATTACAATATTAATAGTAATAATACTAATCACACACCACTTAACCTGTAATACGTACACGTAATTGTATATTTCGATGTATCTGAGAATAAAAATCCAAACGAAGTTTGCATTGTTAACATACTCGATTACTCTCATGTAGGGTTCCTTAGTATTTGTTCATTTGCTACTATAATCCTACTCGGTCTCCTATCATGGTCTCCTATCATTATCACACAATGATCTTATCTTTTTGTAATGACAAATGTTCGAATTTTAATAAACACGGCAAAAGTTGCAAAATAAATCAGTTTTTTTCTTGAAATATTTTTCATTTGCGATAGAAAGGAGAATTCAAGTTTCAATAAAAATAAATGCGGTGTGCTGATATTTACAAATTATGCATTGTGTGCATCTATATTAATTTTAAGATTAAATTATCCTCATTTATCGAATGTTATTAATTTTATTTAATTTTTATGAAGGAATAATTTGGTCTTAATAATAATAAAGAATATGTTGCGTGTACTTACAAATAAAGTGGTGTAAATATAAAGATTTGGAACCATATCATTCTCAATGGATATCATGAACAATCCATTCAATCTCTCTTGTGACATACTCGAACGAAAATAAGACTTGATCAACTTTAATTTCGAAAAACTTCTTTCCGCGGAAGCCACTATAACTGATATACTTAACATAATCCTATAAGCAATGGTGACATTCAGATAGCATTCTCCCGTAACTTTCAAATAATTTAGCATCTCAATAACTTTGTTAACTTCAATTGGTAAACACTCTCTCAGAATTCTTAACTCAAGAAACAAGATTTCTACATCAATATCAGAGACATCATTATGCTTCAAAAAAAATTCAAGATTAATGCATGAAGCTCTTAAACTATCATCACTTGCGGACTTCAATTTTTTCACACTAAATAAAAAATCAAAGGTTTTCTTATATAATTGAAATTGGTCGAATCTAAAACGAAGTGATGAATCAACATAATCAAGTAAGTGCATAAAATAGTTAACTCTGAAATTTTGTTCACCTCATCAAACGACATCTTTTGTATAATCTTTTAAAAAAGCAACCTTTTTTGATTGATTTTTCTTCATTCGGCTCCAGATCGATATTTTTTCATCCTAACTAAATGTCACTGTAATTAGGAATTTGGAAGCCAATGATAATAAGAAGAGGAAGCGTTAGTTTTTACAAAATATGGAGATTGATATATAATATTTACATATCTTTAATTTTATTGTGCTTCTTTACGTAAACAAAAACAAAAAAGAAATTATTTTGGTCCTAATTATTATTATTATTATTTGGTTCTTATATCTTAAAAAAATTTGGTGTTTTTTTATAAAAATATTGTGCCCTTAATTTTTTTTGTGCCTCTTCATATATTTTTAATTTTTTTCACTCTTTTATAAAAAAATGTGCCCCTATTTTTTTTATTTTTTTGGTGCCCCAATTCAAGAGCATAAGCCACTTGGCCTCAGGGTCGGCTCTACCTCTATCGTCCGGGATAGAAGCAAGGGGGTTCAGCCTAGGCTCTAGCTCCGGGTGACCATAAAAAATTAATAAAGAATTTGTTTTTCAAGTCATGATTTATAGTTAAAATTTAATAAAAATTTGATTTTGAGTCCCGGTTAAACTTAAAAAATTAGTGAATTATTAATTTAGCCCCGGTTATTTAAAAATCTTGGTTACGCCACTGGTCTCATGTCTGAGTTCGATTCTACCTTATCTCAAGATTTGTTAGAACAAATACTAAGATTATAAACCTAGTTATTAAAAAAAAAACATAAGCAAAGTTTCGTTTCTCTTAAACTTGATTGTGCACATGGATAAGCAGGTGGCTGAGCAGGACCCCTAAGATTATTTTGTCCAAGTCCTAAATATAAATGATGATCCACATAATAAACTGTTCTATTCTAGATGCAACACTTTCTATAATTGTGACGCACATTATTTATTCATTTTTCTTTTTCTTTTATTCATATCCATATGTGTATACAAACGAACACATACGGCATGTATTAACTAAATAAACAAATTTGTGCCAGTCATCCCCCACAGGTGGTGCTTGACCGTTTGGGATCACCACAAATAATTATGTATTTATTTTAGTCGTAAATATACATATATATATATATATATATTAGGGATCTAAGAAAATTTTTTTTGATAGAAAACTTAGAGTACTCATCTCAACCATTGATTCATGTAATTAATATTGTTATTAATTATATTACAAACTGGAAAGTATATTATGTCTAGATAACATACCAAAATTAAAAAGATATTATGTCTATTACAAACCGGAAGGTATATTATGTCTAGATAACATACCAAAATAATTGATTCAGTCGATATCAACCGTTAGATTATTTACAAATCAATGGCTGACAAAAGTACTTTAAGTTTTCTCCAAATTATGGTTTTCTTTTAAGTCTTTCTATATATATATATATATATGCTTGAGTTCAATGAATAACTCCCTTATTATTTGAGTAAATGACAAATCAACAACAAATAAAATTACAGAACACGTGGAAAATTTTCTAAACATAAAAAGAACTACAGAACACAAAAAACAATCACAAAATAAACAAAAAAATTACATAATATTTAAAAAATATAGAACACAAAATTACAGAACATTATTCAGCATTAGTGTTCTGTAATTTGTGTTCTATATTTTTATTTGTAGATTATGTATTTTTTTGTTTTTTGTGTTTTATGATTTTTTGTATGTTTTGTAGTTTTCTATAGTTATTTGTTAATCAAATTTTTATAAAATAAGAATTGGTTCCTCAATTACTCAAATAAAGAGTTCCTCATTAAACTTAGAGTACTTATCTCAGTCATTGATTCATGTAATTAATATTGTTATTAATTATATAAAAACTGGAAAGTATATTATGTCTAGATAACATACCAAAATTAAAAAGATATTATGTCTATTACAAACTAGAAAGTATATTATGTCTAGATAATATACCAAAATAATTGATTCAGTCAATATCAACCGTTAGATTATTTACAAATCAATGGCTGACAAAAGTACCTTAAGTTTTCTCCAAATTATGATTTTCTTTTAAGTCTTCCTATATATATAGGCTTGAGTTCAATGAATAACTCCCTTATTATTTGAGTAAATGACAAATCAACAACAAATATAATTATAGAGTGGAAAAATTTCTGAACATAAAAAGAACTACACAACACAAAAAATAATCACAAAAAAAACAAAAAAAAATTACATAATATACAAAAATATAGAACACAAAATTACAGAACATTATTCAGCATTAGTGTTCTGTAATTTGTGTTCTATATTTTTATTTGTAGATTATGTATTTTTTTTGTTTGTTGTGCAATTGTTTTTTGTGTTCTATGATTTTTTGTATGTTCTGTAATTTTCTATAGTTATTTGTTAATCAAATTTTTATAAAATAGGAATTGGTGCCTCGGTTACTCAAATAAAGAGTTCCTCATTGAGCTTTACTCGTATATATATCGATAATAATATTTTTATATTTATCTGATAATTTAAAATTCAAAAGTAGAATAATATAAAATATAAACTGTATACATTTTTAACTTATCTTATTTTTATATTAATCTCATTTAACTTGTCTTGTTTTTTAAGATAACAGCGGCACTCCCAAAGTTTGAGGCAGCAACTAATTGTGCTGTGGGATATTATTATTGGCCTGTTTGCCTGCCTTAAAATAAGTCCTTTTGGACTTATTTTCGGGTAAAAATTTCATATTTTGATAAATGTTTTTTATACAAGTATTTAATGTATATTTGAGATTCTATAAGTTGCAAAAAAAAGTTAACTTTTTTCAGAAAAAAGTTAGGAATCTCTAACTTTGTCTTAAAATAAGTTGACTTATTCTGGGAAAAAGTTCCCCCAAACACCCCCTATGTCTTAAAAATCGTTTCTCATCTCAATCAAAGTCTTCACTTGTCACCAAGTGCTGGTGTCGTTTAGATTAAGGTACACGAATATTGTTACAGAGTCTGTGTTGGATAAAATATTACTCATGTGTAGCTTGTTGTTGGTTTCTGTAATACTGTGATCAGGTGCAAAGTATCCAAACGGAACAACGGATTACAGGTAGGATGCAGGAAGACTTTTGATCATGTTGTTGGATGTCACAGTTTGTTTGCTACATTCAGACCACAGGTATCGTCTATGCCGCGGTCTTATTAACTTAAAGTTATTATCATAATTATCAATTATGGTAAGTTGAATTTGAAATGTGACTGGTAGCAGTCGCTGCAAGGCAACAAACCAGACGTTCCAACCACAATTTTAAACTCTCAGGGAGATCACTTCCTCCGTTCTGCCATCAGTAATCGGTACCAGGCATCGACTAGTGAATGTTGGAGTGACTGACTTCGATTAACAAATTATCATAAAGGAGCACCGGATTATGCATATATGTCGTGAGTCGACAATCGTAACCTTAGGTTGAGTCATGTCATTAATCAAGTTCGGAATTTGGATGAAGCATGTGGCATTTCATTATCATTTATCCAGCATCTCCCTTTCGTCACGTTCCATTTTCTTAATGATTGTAGAATCCATTCATTATAATGCCTCCACCTCATAAGAATAGTTCTTAGTGATCAGTGCAGCCAATCACTGTATATTCACTTGAGAGGTGTTGGCGCTTATATGGTTCGACATGTGTCCGTGTAATATGTGCCCGAGATTCATGAGACATGAAAATGATCCATGCTCAACTCATTTTTACTGTTCACAATCCTCAGGAACGTGTATGATTAAAATTTCTAATCCTTTGGACATCAATGATGGATTGTAAAAAATTCAGATTTATATAGACTTAATTGCGTTGAGTTAAACAGCGCAAAACAATTGTTCTCACGTGAACGTGACCTTTCGTGTACAGCCCAAAATTCGGCAATGGTATAGGATTTGTGGGGCAAAACAGGGGGCAGAATATTAAGATTGCATAGATAGCATTGTTTTATTGCATACATTTTTTGTCTAGAAAGTTACAGTTGAGGACTTGCGGCCTTCCACGTTTATGATGACAATAATGTTCTAAAGAATCTCAAACTCAATTATTAGGCTATACATTTCATACCATAGTGGATGCTTTTTTTTTTGCTTTTTCCTTTCTTTTAAGTTTCTTTTTCCTATTAAAAATGATTGATAAGCAGGTAAAGAGAGACGCATACAGCAAAATAACGTTCAGTTGAGTTTTTGTCTTTACTTGGATACAAAAAACAGTTGCGTAGCCAGTAATTTAAGGTACCGAAAATAAATTAATAGAGTCAAAATTAAAATATAATACTATAAATTTAATTTTTAAGTGGAGTAAAAAATAAAATTTACTATTAAAGAAAATATATTTTAAAATTTTAGTGGGTCACTTATACCCACAGATAATATATTAGCTACGGAGTCCAAATCCTCTACACCATATTACATATGTTACCCCATATTCCACTTTTTTATTGGTTAATTATATTGAGTTGGATTTCATTATGGGGTCGTTTGATTCGAGTTTAGTATCAAGAATTGAGTTAGGGTGACGAGAAGGGTGACATGAGAATGAAATTTCATTATTAAAATCATGTGTTTGGTTTAGTTCTGGAATGAAATTATATAATTTAAAGTATTATTGAATTAATAATTAGATAAATTTATTTTATTATATAAAAAATATAAATATTTTTTTTAATTATTAGTAATGCTTGATTGTATTTATTATTATTTTTATTATTAATAATGTTAATTATCAATAATAAAATAATAATATTAAAATTAATACTTGTGCCATCACCTCATACCCACGTCCCCTCTTGGGTATGATATATTATTTAATATTAGGAATAATATTAGTGAGTTGTTATTATTTTATATATAAATATATGTTTTAATAATTAGGATATTATTTTAGAGTTTATTGGTTAAGAGAAGAATAGAGAAAAGAAAAAAAAAGAGAAAAGAAAGAGAAGAAAAAAAGGGGGGGAAAGAAAAGGATTTAGGGTTTAGAAAAGAAAAAGAGATACGTAAGAAAAGTTAGGCAGCCATAGAGAAGCGGAAAAAGAAGGAGAAAGAGAAGAAAGGGCTCAAGATGATGGTTCATGGTATTGAATTATGATTCATGTAATGAGGACGTTTATATTTTTTATAATCATTCACATTTTTTATTTTTAAGGTACAGATATCGTCTGTACAATCTCTTTGTTCTCGTTTTGTGATTCAAAATCGTATGTATGTTTTGTATAGTTTGCATCCATTCTGATTCTTTACAGATATCAGATTGTTATTTATCGTCTGTACAATCTCCTTCGTTATTTATCTGATTGTTACGATCTTATTGTTCCTAGAAAGTATTTCAATTATTTACATCTTTCGTTCTTTATATTTTCTGAAGTTCTACTTATAAGCATGTTGAAATTTGTCTTTTGTGCAATCTGATGTGTTAATTCATGTTTATATGCTGTAACTTCAAATATTCATAATAAATTGAAATTGTATTCGATTTTTGTCAGTAATATCATTCTGGAAAGAACTATTCGAACTCTTCGTTCTTTGTTTACATTCCGCTGTCGAATTCTGTGATCTTGAGATCGTAAATATCAAAATACTATTGTAATCAGGTGCTGATTTTGTTATAATAGCTCATATTTGTTTGTTTTCTGCATTCGTTATTTCTCCATTTTTCACGAGTCTTATCATTCTAGAAAGGTCTCAGAATTGTCTATAAATTTTGAAAAGCCCTTATGTCCACTGAAAAGCAATCCTTTTCTGCTTCCCAACGACTATGCGCTTTTTCATTTGGATTCATATGAATAGAGTTAATTGGCTTTCTCTAGAACTGGTCAGGTCTGATTTTGTTTTATATAGTCTAATTTATATAATATTTAGGTTGGTAATATTCGATTAAGTTATTTTTGATTGATGTGTGATATATGTATTATTATTAGACTTCTTTTCGAATAAGTTATATGTAAGACTTACATAAGTTATTTGTGATTATATTTTGATTTGAGAGATATTGTAAGAATCTGTCATGAGTGGATTAATCTCATGCTTTGGCACATCCTATGCGGTGTATTTAAATAGTATGGGCGTGCTGTTGGAGTTAAGGGACACATATAGTCATAACTACTTTGTATGCGTATTTTGACCATTTGGATAGCATGTGTTTTGTGTCGTGCAAGCTCCTATAATATATTGGGTAACATTTGTTATGTGTTATATAAGTCCCTGTATGTTTTGATGACTACATATTTCTGGATGAACGAAAATGTAGGACGCCCTGTAAGTGTATGATTGCCTCCCATTTCAGTAAATATATTGGCTTTCAGTTAAATGATTTTGAGTATAATTTGTAAGTGGTAAGAATATGTTGTGTAAGAGTAAGTTTATTTTTATCAGTACAAGTTTATATGTTTATATTGTGATTTTAAACATTCTTAATATTTTATCTTTTTCCATTGTTGTCATCACTCATTATTTTACCATTTAGTTTATATTCATATTATCAGCATGTCTAATCATTGTGCTCTTTGCATTATTTTATATCCGTATATGAGTCTTTCGCTCATTACCGGTCTATGTTTCTTGATTTCCCTCGGCAAGTATTCATGATTAGGTGAGCTACTTTTTGAGAAGAGTGCGAGTCGCAGTTTTTGAGAAGTTAGATCATAATTTGAGTATTTAGTTTCATATTTAATTTACCGAATTGTAAGTTGTTGGATATTGAACAATTATAACTTTTTTATTGGATTTTTTTGGAGAATTTTATTTAAGTGAATAATTCGAGATTTTAAAATACCGAAGTAATGAAACTAGGAGGTCTCGGGCTTATCAAAGTAATATGGGTGGCACTCTAGAGAGATTTTTTTATGTATAGTTCCAGAGAGAACTACTTTATATACACATAAAATACATATATTCTTTTCATTATTTATTAAATATAAATATAAATAAATCTAAAATGAATTTACATATAAAAACACATTAAAATTTCCTATAATAATGAACAATTAGTTAAACAATTCTACGGTAGAATTATATTACTGAGAACAGAATTCTACAATAGAATCAAATTAAAAATTATATTTTTCTCTAAATTTTTAAGTATTAAATTATTTATGAAGATTATGTATGGTTTGTATGCTACATCATAATCAAAATTTATATGTTATGAACCATAAATATAATTAATTTTAAAATTATTTATGAGATTCTATATTAGAATCAGAAGTTTCTCTCCGGAACTCTATATAAGATGTCCCTATTTAGAGTAATGACCGAAGCAATATTTTTATATACTAATATCTATTATTAAAAAATAATATATTTATTTAAATATATTATATATGTAAATTTTATTATTATAAAAAGATAAATTATAAATTATATCAATTAATATTAATTATTTTTAAGAGATAATATATTAATTAATTTATTGATAAATTAATTATATATATATATATATTATTCAAAAATTATTATAATACGATGTTAAGAAATTTTTTCATACAATACTAATAAAATGCTTTAAATATGTTAGTACAAATTAGTGTCAGTGAAATTCAACTCAGCATGATTAATCAATCAAAAAAATGGAAATGCACACCTAATCTGGTGCAAAGAATTTGGAGTTTTAGCAACATCCCTCAATCAAAACAGCTTTAATTAGAAGACAAATTTTTTAAAATAAAATTTGATTAACATCACTATCTTTTTCTTATGTACAATTTAAGTGTATACTTGAATGCTAATTTTTTTTTTTGATAATAAAACAAAGTCAATTAAGTTTATCTTATGAAACAAAAAGAATATTACAACAGCGACTCTAATAATAAAAATAGATTCGTTTGACCCTTTTTTTCTGTGTGTGTGACAATTGACAAGGTACATTTTTGTAAATGCTTTAATTAAATATATTAACTTATAACATGTATATGGATATTTTTTTATATATTATATATATTTTTAATAAATATATAAATCTATACTTTTAATATTAATATTTAATTTATTCATGAAAAATTGAGTTTCAACCATTTTTGTTGATAATAATTGATAATTTTAAAATCTTTCATATTAATTATATATAAAATATATTAGGTATATTTGGCAGTTGAACCCCACAAGATTACAAAACCAATAATTTGTTGATCGTCTTACTTTAATATAATTCCAAGTTTGGTATTTCTACTTCACATATATGTCTGCGATGAGTCAAAAGAAACAAGGAATAGCCGAATAGGATGACAATCATGACATGATTTATGTTCAATAAAACATGTACACAATGCTGGTCAACACAAACATGCTACTTCAAAAAAAAAAAATCCATTTGCAGTACTTAAACCACCCGGCCATCCCCCTTGATTACGACTCAAAAACTCTATTAGGTGCCTATTTCGTTTTTTTTTTTAAAAATGTCAACTTATGCCTCTCTCTTTTCAAAACAATTTTTAAAAATTTTTTCATAAAATTTTCTTTTATTACTATTTTCAATATTTAACTAATTTAAATATATAAACAACTCATATATATTTAATGCAATTATTAGAAATAGATAAAAAATAATTTTTTAAACTAATTTTTCCTTAAAATGTCTAATTTTTTCAAAAGTAACATATAAAATGGGAGGGAGGGAGTATGTAAAATAAAGTTCCGTTTGATATTGTTGTTGCATACAGCTACAATAGCTTTTTGCTAAAAAACTATTAATGAGGTGTTTGGTAAAAATTAAAAATTACTTTTCGGAAAAGCGCTTCTAAACTAAAAGTTGTTTTAAAGAAATCATGTCTCTCATGCTTTTGCAAAAACCGCTTTTCAGTTTTTGCAAGAAATAACTATAGGTTTTATTATCAAACATCCCCAAAAACATTACTTTTATATATTATATCTCAAAATATGTACAAATCAAAAAAAAATACCAAACAGTCATCTGATTTTTCTAATAGCACTTTTTCCACCTACATTTTTTTCCATAGTACAGTAGTTTCCAACAGTGATCTCAAACGAAACGTAAGTTAGAAATGGAGGAGACTTGTGACAAACATATGATCAATTTTTAATTAATAATCAAAAAAATAGTATTTTTCAGATGGATTCTAACATGAGATTAACAAAAAATAATATATATATATATATATATATATATCATCACTTCATAAAAAACATCCTTATATAAAAAACAAGAAAGAACACTACAGAATCTTACATAAAAACTCATTTTTTTCTAATTTTTATATCAATTATGTTTTTTTATGAATAAAGATGGATTCTAACATGAGATTAACAAAAAATCATAACATAATTACATGTAAATTTCATTTTTACAAAATGTATATAAGATTCTATGTTGGATTATATTTTAGATTCTGTAATATTTGATTTTTAAAATTTAGATGAGATTTGATATTATATTCGATATGTTAGGATTTATTGTAATTCAATTTTGTGATTCTAAACTTAACACACCATTTCTCATAAAAAATAAGTGTTTTGATAATATTTTTCCGTGTTATTTATATAAGGATATTTTTTATGAAGTGTAACTATAAGAGAACATTCATAGAAAATTTAAATTTATAAGAGAACGTGTTTTCATATAGTTAAAAAAAAACTCAAAATTGAATAATGCTGGATATTTTAAAAAAATTCTTACAAATTTCCAAATGATAATATAGTCAATTTTAATTGGGCCGAGAAGGTCCATTATTTTCGAGGGAATTGAAACAATTAAAAATTGTTACACAAATATTCGCAATTTTTTTTTAAATATAAGATTTTTGATTGGTAAAAATTTGATCAATCGGGCGTTTAAGGTTGATAAAAACTGTCTTTACTTAGAATAAATTGAATGAGGAAGAAATGGTGATAAAAAATTATAAATAAAGTTTAGAAAGAAGTACAAATACAGAAGAGAATAATAAATACAGTAAATATGAGGAAATAAAAATATTTGTAATAAAAGTTTTATGAAAATGAGGAGTGAAGAGAAAAAATGGATGATTTGAGTTATGTTTAAAAAAATATTATAGCAAATATTCTGCCACGAATTTGTACAAATCTTATCATATTCTCGGTTAATTTCATCTATCCAACAATTTCTCCCCTAGCAGTGTGATTTAACATATAAAATATATAATTCAATGAAATTTTATACCACGATTTTATTATCCACTTATCTAAATTAATATATTAACAAAAAATAAAATCAAATAAATATCTTTAAAATCAAAGAAAATATACTTTACCCAAATTAATCAATTCCATTGATGTAATACCATACTTTAAATAACTTTATTTTTTCCCCTTGTAAAGCACACTTTATTAAATATAAGTAAGTTATTATGATTATTTAATCTATTGTTGCTTTGTTAAAGAAGCAACAACCACTAGTAGTAGGTAGTACAAAATTACATTCCCACACTCTTGACAATTCACATATACATACACACTCATGTATCTATATCTATATGTCCGTCATTTGTAGGTTTGACTATACGCAAAGATGAAACTGAGTTACGTCGGTTTCCGATCGAAGCCGACCCGGAATGTTCAGAACAATTCCTCACCTGCGCCGGCGCCGGCGCCGGAGAGTTCTTGCCGGTGGGCGATAATGCCGGAGGAGTTGTTGAGAGAAGTGTTGATCAAAGTAGAAGCGTCGGAGAGTGAGTGGCCGATGAGGAAGAGCGTGGTCGCGTGCGCCGGAGTTTGCCGGAATTGGAGGAGTGTTATGATCAAAGAGATTGTTAGGGTTCCTCAAGTTTCTGGACTGTTGACTTTCCCAATTTCGGTCAAACAGGTAGTTTTTTCTGATTTTCTCGCGTTTGTTTGTCGATCGTGTTTTTAAATTTGCGAAAATGGAATTAGTTTATGAGAGTTTTGTTACTATTATGATATCGAATTTTAGTACTCATATTTAATTCTTTCTTCTCATTTTATCTTGTAATAATTAATTTGCAGCCTGGTCCTAGAGATTCCCATATCCGGTGTTTTATTAAAAGGAATGGGTCGGCACATTCGTATAATTTGTACCTCAGTTTATCTCAAGGTGTGCATTCATATTTGCTTCTATAGATTTTTTTAATCCCTTGGTGACGGAATCATCTTATTATATAGGATATCATTTTCGGTAATTAAAAGCATAGTTCAATTAATGTGAAGTTAATTTCTGATGTATAGTACAATGTGATTGACGTGGTATAATATAGAAAAAACAGTTCGAAAACTTTGACATGTTAATGCTTAATTGTTTTTTCACTTTCTCCGAGTATGCCTATAGTTCTTGGAGGGTATCAATTTCTTGGCCGGGTTTCTCTATTTTTTTCTGTACTGTCTTTGACTTTTGTTATTTATCTCATCTTCGTGGTAGCGTTGGCTGAAAACGGAAAGTTTCTTCTTGGTGCTCGGAAGTCCAGACATGCAACTTTCACGGAATATATCATCTCTCTTAATGCTGGCGATATGTCAAAAGGGAGCAGTGCATATATGGGAAAGCTAAAGTGTGTTCTGATATCTCCACTTTTTTGATGTTTGAATGCTAATTATTTCCGCTATTCTAAGTGTTCTTCTTTTTTTCCCCCTTGTTCTTCCTTGGCGAAAGATCTAATTTTTTGGGGACCAAATTTTGTGTATATGATGCTCTGCCACTTCCCACTGGAGCTAAAATGACAAGAAATCGCTCCACTAGGCTAATAGGATCAAAACAAGTTCTGCCTAGTGTTCCTTCTGGAAGCTATCCAGTAGCACACATTTCATTTGAATTAAATGTGTTGGGTTCCAGGTAAGAAAGATCCTTTTGCAGTTCATTTTATTATATTGTTGCTTATGATTTATGAATGGTATACAACACTTAAAAAAATTACACAGTTTAAATATAATTACATACATACCTCCATGCATAAAACGTATTGGTTTGACTGGAATACTTCACATTACTTTTTGCATTCAGCAGGGGTCCGAGAAGAATGCAGTGCATCATGGACACAATTTCCCCTTCTGCTATCAAACCAGGAGGTGTGGCCCCAACACAGACTGATTTTTGGCATAGTAGCGTTGACACCCCTCCATCTTTACCTATCAGCATGTCAAATTCAAATTGCACGAATGAGATCTTTTCTGGACCTTTATGTAGTCAGAGAGATGGACAGCTCATCTTAAAAAATAAATCCCCCAGATGGCATGAGCAGCTGCAGTGCTGGTGTTTAAATTTTAACGGACGTGTAACAATTGCTTCAGTGAAGAACTTTCAGCTAGTCGCTTCTGCTGAGAGTGGAGAAACTACAGCTGAACATGAGGAGGTCATCCTACAATTTGGTAAAGTAGACAAGGATGTGTTTACTATGGATTACCGGTATCCAATATCGGCATTCCAGGCGTTTGCCATCTGCCTTGGTAGCTTTGACACAAAGATTGCTTGTGAATGACATTGACTTACAGGTTCGAATTACATTATAAACTTCTTTTACACACGAGCACACACATGCGTAATGGAGCTAAGATATAATAGCTAGTGTCGATGTTTTCGGTATGCTGTCATTTCTGGATCCATCACTGCAGCACTGTGTGTTTCTAATCTCTGTTCCACCTTTTGATGTGATGGAATATATACTATATTTGACCATGCTCAATTCCACTCCTACCATGACAAACATAAATTTACTATCGTTTTCTTCTTCAGCTTGAAAAATTACCTCTAGTTTTTTATTTGCTAGATGAAGAAGAGGTCTAAAGCTGGGATTTGAACTGATTTTGGAATTTGTTTGAACCAGATAATCACAGTTTATGCCAGATGCCAATGATATTAAGTAAAAGGGAGGGTTTTTAAATTGTTTGGACAGATTTAGACTGGGATGTCTTTGCATTTTGTTATTTCTCACTAAAACAATAACTGTAGCCTTTAATTAGTTAAATTTGATACAAATAATAGAAAGCACTTAGGAGCTTCATAATTTGAATTTGATTTGATTTATGGTAATCAAGGAGAGTTGTACTATGAACTCTCCCGTTTTACGTTTTCAAGTTTTATATTGCCTGCACATAGGCTCGTATAAATGTATAATACATTAATACACCACATTTGTTAGGTGAAAAATTCTTGAAAAAGATAATTCAAATGGAATTAAAAAAAATTTATGTGTTAAAATATGTAAACCTAATTGCAGTAAAAATTCGAAAATTCAATTAGTATACATAATTTCCCATGTGCTAAAATTTACTGTGAAACATGTTGATATTTGTTTCAGCTTAAATGGTGTCTCTGATCTTAATTACAAAGGTGTAGATTATACAAGGAAAACCAAGCTAGCAGGCGGGACTATAAATTGCTTGGACTTCAGAATTCAAGAGAGGCATGTCCAGTCAGGCCTACTTTCTTGATTGTAGTAGTCCGTCGACCTCTTTGGAACTTGCTTCAATCCTCCAGTCTACACCACTGGTCTCATCTGGAATGCGATCAGTGTCTTAACTTTTTAAATTCCTTGTGGTATCTACAGATTTAATTGTTTATCTCAGTGAAATATATACTCTTGTCTTGTTGCCTACATCTTCAGTACTTGGCTGGTGGATAAACAAACATTTGTAAAGTTTTATCATCAGAAGCCGTTCGTGTTTATTATAATATTAATATTACAGTACTTGTTTCATGTACTTGCAGCAGGGCTGTAATTCGAGCCGAGCTTAATCGGGTTCGAGCTTTTTTTATCGAGCCGAGCCGAACATAAAAATAATCGAGCCTGAAATGTTTGTCCGAGTTCGGCTCGATTATTATACGAGTCGAGTTAGAGCCGTTCGCGAGTTTTCAAATTTAATGAGTTTTTGAGCTTATTGAGTTTTTAACGAGTTTTCGAGCTTATCGAATTTTTAACATGATTTTGAGATTTCGAGTTTTCAGATTCTTATCGAGCTTATCGAATTTTCGGGTTCTAACTTGTCGAGTTATAGCTTAAATATTCATAAAAAATATCCAAATTTTTTTTTCCACTTAAATCTAAAAATATTTTTCCTTTCATTAAAAATGATAAATAAAATTTTAAAATAATACACTTATATTATGTGAAATAACATATATTCAAATATAATTTGGTTGTATTTGTGAGTTAATGTCAATAATATTTTGATAGTTAACTTTTTAAATAATCTAAATGATTTGAACTATTTTGATAATCTAAATATTTTGATTGTTAACTTTTCAAATATTTTGATAGTTAACTTTTGATACTCATATTTAATATCACTTTATTTTTGTAAGTTGTATATCTTATATATATGATAACAAAAAATAAAAATAAATAATAATAATATGACACTCTTATTATTTTTTTTTGTTGGGGAAAGCATCAAAAACAAATGTATGCTATGCAATAAGTACCAAATCATTAACAATTATAAAAATTTTAATTTTAATTTAATTGAAGTATAGCAAACTATGATACTATGATTTTAATGTGTTTTTGACTTGGTGTATTTTAAAATAGAATTGAATAAATTATATTATTATAAAATTGAAAGACATTCATTAACAATTAATCACAAATTCGCAAGTGATAAGTATAAAGTATTAATCAAAATAATAATCAAAAAAATTAATATATTTTATAATAATATATATTATTATTATTAAATTATATTAGTTGTACCTATATAACTGGATTTGTTATACAATGTACTCTTTAAAAACAATTTATAATGATCATTTTTTTAATTTATATAGTTATTTTTTTATTTGTCTTAGAATATGGTACATGCATATAATTGTGTTTGTAAGAGGAAGAAATATAGCTGCAAATATTTATGTTATAAATTTTTTATATTAAAAAGTTATATAATAAAAATTCTAAAACTAAATATAATACACACATATATATATATATTCTAATATCAATAAAAAAATTATTAAACTTAAAATTATTAAAATTTTAATAAATAACAATTAACAATGAAACTAATTAGATATTTTGTTGTTATTTCAATATAATGTTTTTGAGTTTACTTGAAATATACATACACAAGGCTATAAATGATAACATAATAAAAAAATTAAAAATATAATCGAGCGAGCCCGAGCTTGAGCCCGAGCCAAGCTCGAGTTCGAACCTTATCGAGTTGAGCCGAGTTTTCCAAGTCGAGCCCGTAAAAACTCGGTTCGTCTCGAATATTTAGTCGAGTTCAAAAGTCTGTTCGAGCTCGAGCTCGATAACGAATTCGAGCTGAACCGAGCCGGGTTAATCGAGCCAAACCCGAGCCGAACTCAAAAAACCTCGACTCGAATTACAGCCCTAACTTGCAGCAATCACGTGAACTTATTATTACAGTAATATGAAAGTGGTACATACATTTCATCTCATTGTTGAATTATTATTTCTAGACCCAGTAAACATGCTCATACAGTCATGTCAGTCTTTTGATGCGCTAACATTAGAACCTCACTCTTGCTCTTTGCATTTGCAAGGGTGATTAAGCGCCGCCTCTGTTTCAGGGAAAGATAATTGTCTAATTAATATTTAAGTAGTCAGAATCAAATGAAGTTGAGTACACACATATCAACAGATTGAAATAAACAGCGAAACTAATACAGCACAGATTTCCCAGACATATATGAGGAAGAGGGGAGGCAGAGTATTGTGTATTTCAAGAATTGATCAAAATATTGCATTTCTACTTATTAACACTAGAGAGATTGAGTGTGCCTATGCCCTCGTCTTTGCGCAATTTAAGATCTCTGTTTTCAGTAAGAATTTTACAAATGACAAGTGTTTCTGTACAAAATATAGGAATACTTTTTACAGTTTGCACTTTCACATTGTGCTCCCGAGTTAGAACTAGGAGAGAAGAGAAGATAATAGAAAAAAAAATTTGACATTTTCTTTCCAAGTTGTGCTCCCGAGTTTCTTGGATAGAAGAGAAATAATTGAGAGATAAAATTTTAAAAAAAATCTCCCTAAAACTTTCTTCCCAAAAATGGGATGATTGGGAAAGAAGCTCTCACATATTTTTAAAAAGTTCCCTCCATATCTTATTCTTTTCAAAATTTTCTCTCATCTTCTAAAAAAACATGGGAGCATGTTAAAGAATTTTTTTTTGTTTCTCTTCTCTCTCCTTCTCTTTTCTCTCCTTCTCTTCTCTTCCATTCTCTTCTTAAACAAAAAACTTGAGAGCACAGTGTCAAAGAAAATAACCAAAAGTGTTATCTGAACATACTGGTCTACAAGTGATATGCCTGAAGGTCATAAGGATAGTTATTCAAGTCCGGCCATGACTTACATATTATAGGCAGTACAGTAAAAAAACAGAGACTAAAAATGGTTTTCATTAAACAGTCCTGTTGCATATCCAGAGAAACTGTAAACCAAAATTAGACGATAATGGTATTTAGCGCTTGGAATTGAGGTAAAATTCACTTGGTAAAATAAAAATAATTTTTCATCAAAAGTGAAAACTTGATAAAGATTATTTTTTTTCGGGAAAAGCGTATCAGGACATACATCAAGATTCGCTTGCAGCTCGGCATTGGCTTCAGGAGCAGGGATTGTTCTTGCAGATCGATCACGAATACGAGTTTTCTTCACACCATCAACATTGGATTTTCCAGTAGCCCGCAGTCTAGAATCATAAATTCAAAATCAATATGGATTAACGAACAAATACAAACAACTTAGTTCTATTTTTATCCGTGTCCCAATATATGCGAACCTTTGACTTTTTGCTCATACTTTATGGCATATAGAAGATTTATTTATATGTAACTTCTCCTTTTTCATGTTTTTTAGTGTCGTACAAAAATTCAAAGCTTGATTTTTTGCATGAAACAAAAAACATAATTTTTTTAACCTGCGTGTACCGCTTGTATACGCCTTAGAGCAACTTCAACATCTTACCTAAATGGTGTCCTAAAGTGAAATATAAGTAATGTGTCAAAAAATTACACTCCAATAGTGTCCTAGTGATTACCTAAATCACTAGGACATGCATTTCATTACCTATTTATAGGTAAACACTAGCCATTACCTATTTCATTTCTATGAATTAAATAATCTTTTTCCTCCATTTTCTTCATCTTTTCTCTCTCTTATTCTTTTCCCTCCTTTTTAGATTCAAATTTATTATAATAATAATAGGTACTCCATCTAGTCCTTTATATAGGTCATTGGACTTTTTGCATGTAACTTTAGGTGCTTTGACCATATACTTAGAATTGATATTTTTCAAAAAAAAATAATTCTGAATAAAAAAATAATATTTAAATTTTAATTCACAAAAAGAAAATTAAAAAAAATATGAATTCTAACTATGCGGTCAAAGCACATAAAATTACGTGCAAAAAGTCAAACGACCTATAAATAGGACCAGAGGGAGTAATGAATATTGGGATTATTGTTAGAGTTCACATGTCCTAGTGGTTACCTAAATCACTAACACTCATTATTTTATAATATTTATAGGTAACCGACTAGGACATCGTTGGACTTGATCTTAAAGTTCACACAAAAAGCCTAAGGCTTGCTACATGACTAAACACATACAACGCAAGAAATGATATTTCATTTACGTTTACCAGTCATAATTCCAACCATTCAACTAATACAGAATCAATAAGTACTGTATTGAAACATTATTACACCATAGATTCCAAAAATAAAACATTCATTACATTTATGAGAAACTTAAATGATTTACACACCTTCTAGCTTCTTCATCCCGTAATTTTGCATCCATCTCTTTGCTGGGAGGATATTTCGGAAGGCTCAACGGGTCACAAGCATAAGGTTTGGTAGCAAAAAACTGGAAAATGAGGAGAAGAGAGTTATGGTGGCCTAGTGGGAATAAAAATACAAAACTCTCTAATAAAGATCTTAACCAACTTGACAGGGACCATGCATAGAGATGGTATATCTCTTCAGAGGTTAATACAACATTTAGGCATTGGCCATAAAATTCATCACAAGTAGCTACCAACCTGAAAGATGGGATAGAGTAATCAACTAATCATCAAACATCTTCACACATATTCTTACCCGAGTTGCTTAGTTCTTGCTATAAGATGGAACTAGAATTATATACCTATTGCACTAAACAGACAAAAATGATGATTATAATTAATATTGAATTTGTTCAACCTATCAGGTCTTGATCTCTGAGATAAATGTACAAGTATTTCATTAAAAGCTTAAAAAATTCTACCAGTTAGCTATGTTCAACAAGCCAAGGGAAAGATATTCATGTGAAATTCCTTTGAATTGAAGGTAAGGAGAATACTGCAACATTTCCCAGGACTGATGAATCAAGATCCAAGCGTGCTCAGCGAATGCTAAACTTCTATTATTTTGCTACAAAGTACAATTTAGGCAAGTCTTATATCGGGGTTATTTCCTAGTCAATACAGTAGAAGATAATGGATATCCATAGTGAATCATAAAAGGACACATCGCATTCACAATTTATGTACTGTACGACCAAGCTAAGCACATGGCTAAAGCAAAAGAACAAAAGTGCAAAATATGTAGTTGTTTTAACATGAGGATTGCTGAAACTAGAATTATTTTGGGTTGCAGAAGCATCTAGCATAAAAACTATTTTTTTTTTTTTGTATTTAACTGCAAATATAACCAATATAGTTGTGACATATATGTGAAAGATATCTGTCGTGTTAGAATATAAAAGCTCACTTCACTCCTCAGTGCAGCTGTTGCAGTTTTGCGCTCAGCTGGGTCAATTGAAAGCAGAGTCTCAATTGTTGACAGTGATGAAGGTGGGAAATCTTTAAACGTATCAGCTATGCATCGTTTGTATGGAATTTGGGGCTTAAATTTGGTTGCATCCGGTAACTTTGACTGTTTCAAATATTTTTCAGATGGGGAACCACATAACTTAAAAATCATGTGTAGCTGCTCCACCTATGCAGCACAAACAAACAAATGTTTCTAAATTTACCATGGCCAACTGCTATTGAAATCACCGTGCTAAAAAAGTTTATAAACAAAATTTCCATTTTATGTACCTTAGTAAGACCAGGCATTATAGCCTTTCCGGCCAATAATTCAGCTAAAATGCAACCAGCACCCCAAAGGTCCACGCCTACGCCATAATCAGTGGCCCCAAGAAGGAGTTCCGGGGGTTGATACCATAAAGTGACAAACCGATTAGACATTGGGTGCTTGTGATTGGGGTCAAAGATGGTAGCTGAACCAAAATCAGCAATTTTAAGTGTCCCGGAATTGTCAAGTAAAATATTTGAACCCTTTATATCTCGATGCAACACATCACGGTTGTGACAGTGCTCGAGACCTGACAATAATTGATGCATGTAACACTTTACCTACCGCATCCATACAAATGTGGCATAAGAAGGAAAAAAATTAATCAACAATGTTACCCAACCATAAGAAAATCCAAACTATGGAAACTTCAAGGAAATAGCTACACACAAGTGAATTAGGTCCAACCTGTGGCTCTGTAAACTTGATTGTGGGGCTTGCAGCTAGTCCAGCCAAATCATGCTCCATATATTCAAACACAAGGTATAAACTACATGGCATCCTTGATGTCACCAGGCCTTCCAATTTTATAACATTTGGATGATCCAGGCGACGCAAAATTAAAATCTCTCTAGCCATAAATTTAACACTCTCGGGTTCCAAATTATCAAACCGGACCTTCTTCAGCGCAACAATTTTTCCTGTCACAGTATCCCTAGCTTTGTACACATTACTATATGTTCCTTGCCCAATCTAATCACAAGAAAAACATACAAAATAAACAACAATGTAACCATACAACTAAATGATATACTTCCAAATCACTAACAATTACCTTATCGAGTTTTTCAAAAGTATCTGCCGGAAGAGGCACCCAACCATCGAGCGCCTCCCCTAAAACATCTGAAAGCCAAGGGGGCCATCCAGCAGCCACTTGCTCACCATGTACATTCTTCGGAGGATTACTCAACCTTGGATTCGGCTTTCGTTTCCTCTCAACACCGTGTATTGCTCTCCTTGCTTCTCTACTGACTGAAAGAGGAAAATAAACTCATAAACACTTGAATTTGTTAGAATTACACTTTGATTTTTTAAATTTTAATAATTGGTTTGGGAGTATTTTACTCTCTCCCTTCTCCCTTTCCCGACCTAAACCATATTTATTATTCGCTATATTTTTAAAAAAAGCTTCATTTGAAAATTTTCGATTTTTTTATCTTTCAAATCTAACTTATATCTTTTTTTTTAAATCTTTCATATATGATTTTTAAACGATTTTGATATCATATACGTTCCTTTACGAGACAGTGCCAATTTTATGGCATTTTAACCATATATGATGGTTGTTATATGTCGTTGAATAACGATCTTGTGTCATTGGATGACTTTTATTCATATATTGAGAGTTATACATATATATGTATTATATTTTATATTAGACATATTTTAGACACTTATTATTTTATTTTTTCTATAATTTCAGATTGTTTTTCAGCGTTTCTGGATTGGATAGGACGATAGACGTATTTGTTGATGGGAGTGCGACAGATGTTCTCTTCTCGGTCATTAAGACCTTATTATCTAAATTTTCGGGGACATTTTCATGTCATTTGATTAGATGATAAATTTTTTGAATGAAAGAAACTCCTTCCATGGATATTGTATCTCAATACAATTTATCTACGAGTAAATATATATAGTAAAAAAAAGGATTAGATTAGTTTTGATTTGAATACATTTGAATTGTAGTAGTTTTTCATCTACATAATAACGGTTGCCTAACCATTGGATGAAAGATAAGGATGACCAGGATTTAAAAAAATATAGGGACGAACCACTATTATTAATAGCGGCCCGTACACGAGCCGCTGTTAATAACAATGGTCCGTACATGAGCCGCGGTTAGTAACAACAGTCCGTCCCTATTTTTTTAAATCCTGACCGTCCATATCTTCATCCAATGACTAGACAACCATTTGCTGAATAAGGCATGATTGTTGTGGATTAGGCCTCTCTCTCTCTATATATATATAGGGTAGAGATCTAGAGAAAACCTTTTAGATAGAAAATTTAGAGACCACAATCTAGACCGTTGATCTTATTAGAATTTATGCAATTAATGTTATAAATAATAATGGCAAAACTGTAATAATATTAAACTATATGGATTACTAGTAAATGATATAACTAAAAAGGAAACTATCATTTTAATTTATTACCATTTCAATCAAGATATTAAATTCAATCAAATTTGAACATAAATTCCAATCTTGTACTGATTTTGAATATTTATATTTATACTATCTTAATTAATTAAACACGTAGTACAATTTTAGACTAAAATAAAATAATTAAATATTACATAGAAGATTTCTTGAAATCTTAATATAATAAAATAAATTATTAGTAGAACACTCAATTGAATCCTAGCAAACATTATATTGAAATATTTTGTAAAAGATTAATATCGGAATATATTACTAGAATTTTAAAGCACCTAGTAATAGAATCTTATATCGGAGGAATACAAATAGAGTATTACTATTACATAATAATGTTCTATAGAATATTAATAATACAAATAAAAATATATTTTAATTAAATTTATAATAAAATTAATTGTTTGAAGAATACTTAGTAGAATTCTAATTAAAATATATAATACTCAATAGAATCTTAATATAATAAAAAGAATTGTTAGTAGAATCCTCAATTGAATCCTAGTTACATAGAATACTTCAAGGAATCTTAATATAATAAAATAAATTGTTAGTAGAAGCCCGCAAGAGTTGACTCGGTTGGTTAAATAGAGAAATCTCACGGGAGGAGAACGTGTGATTATGTCATCCTAACCCATAGTATGTCGCACTTGTGCGATTTACCCCAATGCGCACCCAAATGGTAGAGGCTGCGGGTTCACACAGTAAAAAAAATTATTAAATAAGATTATTAATAAAATTACATAGAATACTTCATGAAATCTTAATATAATAAAGTGAACTGTTAGCAGAATACTCAATTGAATCCTAGCAAACATTATATTAAAATATTTTATAAAATATTAATATCAAAATATATTACTTAATAGAATTTTAAAACACCTAGTAAAACATGCAATAAAATCTTTAATATGGGGAATACAAATAAAGTATTACTATTACATAATAATGTTCTATAGAATATTAATAATAAAAATAAAAATATATTTTAATTAAAATTATAATAAAATTAATTGTGTGAAGCATACTTGGTAGAATCTTAACTAAAATATAGAATACTCAGTAGAATCTTAACTAAAATATAGAATATCCAGTAAAATCTTAATATAATAAAAATAATTGTTAGTAGAACCTTCAGTTGAATCCTAGTTAAAAAAATTTATACTAAAAACTTTTAGAATACAAAATACTTAGTAGAATCGTAGTTATAATATAGAATATTTAGTAGAATTCTAGTTAAAAATTTTAGAAGAATACTTAATAGTTACCTAATTTAAATAAAGAATATTCAGTAGAATGTTAATATAATAAAAAGAATTATTAGTAAAATACCTAACGAAATCTTAATAATGTTAACTAATCCAATGGAATCCCTATTAATAAATACACTCAATAATATAACAAATCAGATAAAATAGATAAAAAAACAAACATAATGTTAAATTTATTAATATCTAGTAGAATTCTTAATTTTTTTTGCATAAAATATTGAATAGAGAACATTTAATAGAATCTTAATATAAATACTAGTAAATTTAAATAAATTAAATTATATATATAACAACACTTAGTGAAATCTATATAATTTTAATATACTTTAATAAAATTCTAATATTAATAGATTATAGAATCCTTAAATATTTAGAATAATGCCTAGTAGAACATTTAATTAAAATTTAATATTAATAACTATCAAATTTTAAATATTAGAATACAATATTAAGTAGAATACAAAATATAATACTTAATAGAATCTAAGTAAATATTAATATTTTAGCTAATAGTTTATTGAAATTGGTTGGGTTTACTTGAAAAAAAAGGAAGATAATTCGTTAAAATGAAAAAAAAGTATAAATTGGTTTGATTTTTTTGCTAATAACTCTACTATCTATTATTAATTAAAAATATATTTATATTATTTTATTTCATATATGTTGACTTATATATATTATACACAATTAAAAGATTTTATTACTTATCAAAAATGACATGATTTTAAATAGATTTTATTTCTTACCATTGTTAGGAATTTAGAGGCCCAGAAGTTACAGAGGGGGGGGGGTGAATGTATACTTCAAAAATTTTCTTGTTTTTGAAAAGAACTTGTTCGAAGCTTGAAGAACAGATGGAATTACGAAGTTGTTTATCAAGACATATAACAGGAAATAATATAGACACAGATGTAACTTTCAATCTAATTTTGTATTAGAATGATCTTTGCTACAATCTGAAATTCAGTTTGAATTTCAGCTTCTTGTTCTGGGATTCTTACTATTGTAAAAATGCTCAAGACACTATCAAATGTGGCTGTGCATAAAGTATATAGACAACATGTCCTGTGCACATGCTCACATGAGACAGTTTAGCTAAAACTAGAAATAGACAGAGATTGCTTTACATTTGACTAATGACTATTTCTAGCTAACACTGTAGTGACAGTCTGCTCCATCCTGCCTTATCTCTTCTGTCACTTTTCTTGGCTTATCTTCCCAGCTACATTGTAGACTTGTCTCTGTCTGTGCAGGTTTGACTTATCCTGCATAAACAGAGCTGCAACATCATCTGTCTTGTTCTGCAATTCTTCCTTGAAACTAGCTTCTTTTGCAGTCGAGTACTCTTCTTGAAATTGGTTCGATAAGTCAAGGAGATTGACTTCTCGAACAGCTGTGACTTCTCGATTGATCCTGAATACTTGATTTCTCGAATGTCTAGACTTCTCGATCGCATACTCAGCTTGATGACTTCTCGATCAGATTAGACTTCTCGAATACATGCTTGATATTGACTTCTCGAATGACTCAGCCTTATCACTTCTCGAATGCTCCATTTGCTAGCTTCTCGAATTGTTTATTTTCACTTCTCGAATGCCTCATAATTGACACTTCTCGACTGGATTCAATACCTGACTTGTCGAATGACTGACTTCTCGATCGAGTACTAAGCAGATAGAAGTTTTGAGACTTCTCGAAATGTTTCCACAGTTCTGACTTCTCGAATGGCTGACTTCTCGACCAAGTAACTTGCCTTAGTAGAATTCTCAGATAACTTCTCTTTTTATTTTCTTCACAGTCTTCTTTGTCTGGTTGCATGATTCAATTTGAATCTTCTAACTGACTTTATTTCTGACTTAATTTACAATTTGAAGATAAACAGAGAAAACTTCTAGTTACAAATTACACATGAATTACTAAGTCACTAGTCTATTACAGAAGCACAAACTAAGTTACAGCAAGACAGATAATTAAATAGGCTAGGCTTGATTTAAGTCCAACAATCTCCCCCAATTTGGAAAATGATGAATTTTACAAATTAATACAAGATATCAAGCCTACCTATATTGTTGTTGTTGATGAGCTGCCTGATCATATTTTTCTTTTCTTTCCTTTTCTTGCCTGGCCCTGTTTTCTTCAATTGCCTGCAGTATCATTTGTCTGGCCATGATTTCCTCAATCAAAATTGCATCTTTCAGCATGTCTGCAGCAATCTGTAGAGTGAGCATTGGATAGTCTTGGACAAACTTGAGTCTAACTTTGACAGTGACTCCACTTCTCAGTTTGAATTCAACTCTGTCAGGATCTTTGAACACTCTACTTTTACCCTGTCTTCTCAATTCTTCAGACAACTGCTCTACTCTCTCCTCCTCCCTCCTTTTCTTCTCAATCATCTCCTCCATGTATCTTACCTTGTCAGTCTTTTTCTGATACTTCCTTTCCAAGTACTGAGCCATTTCCATCATTCTCAGCTTGTTAATCATGCATTTCTTGTCAAACAGGCTAATCACTCTCCTAATGTCATGAGTGGTAGCATCACTGTTGTCATGATGAAATCCTCTTTCTTCTCCATCAACATTAGTAACAAACATCCTCTTGTCTCTGACTTCTACCTTGACAATTCTGTCAGCCTTCCACAGTTTGATCCTCACCTTGTCAGTTTCAGCAATTTCTTGAATAGGTTTAATAGGTAGACCTTTATCAGGAACAATGAGTTGTTTTCTCCACTTAGGACATCTTACTAGCAAAGAGCTAGTAGAGTTCTTGAATTTGGTTGATGTGGCAGTGTTGACTTTGAGATGTTGGCTTGGCTTCAGTTTCTTTGACTGTTCCTTTTTAATTTCCCTCCTTATCACTCCATGTGCAGTAACTTTCATGAACATCCTTCTTGGAGATTTAGTTTTGATGGCAGTTGCAGTTTCAGAAACTGTTGACATCACACTAGTACCCTGAGATTTGGTAGGTGAACTAGAATGAGTGCCAGCAGCTTGCTGCTTAGAGGAATTTCTTCTTTGATACTGTTTGTTGTCCTCAGAGTTGTCTCTTTTCTTCTTGTCTTCATCCTTCTTCTTCTTGTCTTCTCCCTTTCCTTCCTTATCACTCCTTGATTCAGACCTTTTATCCTTCTTGTCCTGATCCTCATTGTCATCATCTTTCTTTTTGTTCTTCAATTCTTCTTTTGCAAATTCAGAGATTTGTCCAGAGATAAACTTTTTCATTTTCACTACAATTTCATTGTCCTCTATCTGCTTCACCTTCTTCTTTTCAATCAACTCAATTAGGTTAATAATTTGACTTCTGTTGCCTGAATTGAGATGTTGAGGGATCCTGAAATGAGCAAGTTTTTCTTCTCTAGCCATATACATCACACCATCTGGACTACAGTAGGATTCAGGTAGAGCAAGAGGTAGGAGAGGCCCCAATATTTTCTTCTTCAATTCTTCATCTTCCTGGGTTACCAACTCCACTCCCTTGTACAGACATTCCAGTTCAGTATATGAAAGCCTTTGGAATAGAGTAACTGAAACTTTAAAGTAGCCAGATTCCATTTGAATGAGTGGCTCTTTGAACATTTGTCCATTCTGTTCAACCTTAACTCCCCTTACTGCAACAATAGCATTTTCAAGCATCTTCTTATATTTCCAATGATTTCCCTGGACTTGCTTTTTGATATGATGCAGAAGTTCAAGAAACTCCTTGTCAGAGTTGGGCTTTAAAATTTCACTCCTGAGCTTTCTCATAACTGCCTTTTGCCTTTCAGCCTCTATTTCTTCTCTCCTTTCCTTCTCCCCCTTAGGGTTGATATCTTGACTTTGGAGAAAGGAAGAATGACTTGGCTTAATTTGAGTCCAGCTTGGAGTTGGCAAAGGTGCTGGAGGAGCCTGACTAGTTGTGCTTAGGTTGGAGATGAGGGATTGTAGAGAGGTGAGTTGTGCTGAGATGCTGGCAAGAGAAGTCCCTTGATTTGCAGAAGTAGAGACAAACTCATTTTTTAGATTATGAACATCTGAGACAATTTGTGAAACTGTGGATGTGAGAGAATCCACTCTGGCATTTAAGGTATCAATGGTGGAGGCCTTTGCAGCTTCATCCTTGGCCTTTGACTGATAGTAGAGGTCCACTTGGAAAGGTGATAAGGTGTGTAGAGGCACATCCTCAGGCAGCCTATCTGCATGCCTGTTTTTGTACAGAACTTCAACCATACTGTTTATTCTCCTTTGATTGTCTATGATGGTTGTGTGACCTTGAACCATTTCCTTAAACACCTTTTCCATAGAGTCTATTTTGGTGTGAAGAATGGAGGACTTTCCTGAATCTCCTCTTGAAGTGTGAGCAAGAAGACCTCCAGGCTTCAGTTTGTCTTCCATTGCTCTCAAGGTGCCCTCTACTTTAGCTCTGTGATCATCTATCTCAGATTGCACACCTTTGGCAAGATAGTGATTTGATTGCAGTTGGACTTTAGCAGCTTCATGAATTGCATCATACATGGCACTTGGAGTAAAAATCTTCTCACAAGATCCAAGAGAAGTGAGATACTTCTGTCTAGTCCACTCCAAAACTTCTTGCATGCTAACTGCAGATTTACCATCCAGCCAGGCATCCACATTTTCACCTTCATTTTCATCCAAATTTGCATTCTTTTCTTTCAACTCCTCCTGATCTTTTGCATATTCAAGCATGATTGCAGCATAGTCTTTGTTTGGCAAATGAGAAGTCACAAGCTGCTGAGCAATGTGATAGAAGCCCTCCAACTGATCTCCATACAATTCCTTTAGTTTCTCATCAGAAAGTGACCCACCAAGAAATGATGGTCCTGAATCCCTGTCATGTTGCACAGGTTCCAGCCATTGTGACAGAGAGTGAGAGCTAGGGCCACTTGTGACAGTAGTCCCCTCAGCATCTATTTCCTCATCCAATTTCTCAGATGATTCATTAGACACTGGATGGATAGGTGAATTCTCCTGAGGAGACAGTCTTTGAATGACTGGGGAGTGTCTAGGGGATGCCATTTGCATGGTGTGGAGGTCCCCCAGATTACCCAATGTCTGTGAAGACACTTGGCTTTGAAATGCCTGAGCCCCCACAGAGTCTGAAGTAAAAACTCCTGGAACCTCTGTGGTTTTGATGGTGTCATCAGGATATGCCTCAGCATGCATTCCCTCACCATCTAAAGGAGTGTCCTGAGTGGTGAACAAGGTGTCATGCACCAAGTCACTTGAATGGGGCTCACCAGGGAAACAAGAGTCCTGATGATCAACAACTTCATGTGTTTGGCTGGACACATTTGGTTGAGATGAAATTTGAGAGATAGCAGGTAGAGTGTGAGTAGAACTGAGTATTGGCAACTCCCCCTTAGAAAATGGGGAAGTTTCAAGAGAAGATCCTACTGGTGCACAGTGTGTCTCTTTTTCAACTACAGCTTCTTCATTGACAGGAGTGAATTCCTGCAATGGTGCAGACTCTGTACAGGGTGGAGTGGGCTGACTCCCAATTTCAATAGATGCACCTTGTTGAGAAAGTGCACCTAGAAGTAGGTTTAATCCCTTGTTAACTTCTACATCCTGTTGAGAGGATGTAGAGTGGTCTGTTGTGGCCTTTTTATTTTTCTTTCTCCTGGTCAAAGGCTCCACAGGTGACTCATCTGATTCATTTTCTACAACTGTTTCTAACACTCTTTTCTTAACAGCTTTCTCCTTCTTCTTCTTTGCAACTACACCCTGTTGAGAGGATGTAGAGGATGGTTTGCTAACATCTAGGGATTTCAAAGAAGGGCTAGCAGTTGGGTTGGAAGTCCTTGGGTTAGGTGCATTTGGTACTTCTGCAACCTTAGGACCTCCTACTGTATCAAGGTAACCATATTTAGGCTGCACTAGTGGATATCCCTCAAATACACTCCTCATGTGAGGGGTGATTATGAGAGGGACATTCACAGTGGTTCTCCTATCCAATGTGGCAAAAATGATTTTGACATGGATTTGGAGTAGCCAATTCTTTGTTTGTTCATTCCAGGCAATTCAATTAAACCAGCATTCTTATAATTGAGAATTAATTGAATAAAGCGAGGAAAGAAAATTTCATTACCTCTCTTGGGAATCCTGGTTATGAGTTCCCCAAGAACTAGCTTTCCAACATTGAGCTTTTGGTTGTATGCTAATGAGTAGGCCAGCTTCAAGGCAATGAGGCTTATCTGGTCAAACCCTGTTTTTCTGCAGGTGAAGACTCTTAGGATGGTATCAAACAGGAATGACCATTCCTTTCTCATGTACTTCTTGTTTAATTTACCCAGCTTGAACTTCTCATCAACTCCTCTCTTTAGATTATCAGCATACCTAATGAAGTCCAGAAAATCTAGAAGATCATCTTCAGTAGGTTCTTCATTAAACTCTTCGGTTGGTATATTCAAGCTTGTATTCACATCATTTTCATCAAAACTGATGTCTTTTCCTTGGATTTTGCAGGTTACAACCACTTTTGACCTACCATCCTCCAAAGCTATATTTTCCCAGTCAGCAGTCTTCCAAAATTGCTCAAGAATGTCGAGATACAGTGTGGGGTTTGCCAACAGAGCTTCATTCAGATAGGAATCGATGAGAAACCTAGTGAAGCATTTGTACTGCGCCTTAGCATCTGCGTCTCTTGCAATGGCGAGAAAGTTGGTTTCAGGAATTACGTACACTTCAGTTGCAGGTTTCGAGCTTGAAGATGCCATAGAGTTGTGTATAGAAAGAGAGAAACGAAGAAATCGAAGGTTTTAGAGAGTAGAATGGCAAGGGTTCAAGTGTAGCTGTAGAATGAGAGGGTTTCTTTGAGTTTGAAATTAAGTGTAGAAATGAAATGTTATTTCTACTGTGCTATGTATAATACTTAGACAACTCGACTAGAATTGTAATCGATTTTGTATGTTCGAGAACTCAGAGAAGAGTAAAGTTAGTTTCAGTAGAGAACTGTCAGAATTTGATCGAGAACTCTCAAGAATATATATACATGATTCGAGAACTGAGATAGTCGAGAACTCTGATGATTCGAGAACTCTTGACAGTACTCGATTGAGAACTCTAAAAATGAGCTATTCGAGAACTCACAAAATCATGAGTCGAGAACTCAAAAGAAATAAGTAACTAGTCGAGAAGTCAGAAAATGATGGCAACTTAATCACAAACTCTAGTTTTTGACAGATTATTCCATTTTCACTTAGAAAATAGAATAATAATTTACAGACTTCATTTCTTAGATAAATAAAATCCATTTATTCATCTTAAAAAGAGAAATGTGTCTGATTGATATTCCTGAATCTTTAATTATCACACTTGTTATTTAATAATGCACAAGTATAATAATTCTTTTCAGGCTTTCTCAGAACAAGAAAATAGTTCCAAGATAGTTTTAAAAACATTTGTTAACAATATGTACAACAATATAACTGACATATTTATAAACATATACCAGTTTTGTTTCACTTAGATAAATCATTTGAGTTCATGTCTGTGAAACAATTGTTGTAACAGTTGAAAAGATATATTTATTTGGCCACCTAACTTGAAGAGTTTAGCATTCCAATTTCACTAACCAACCTGTTGAAGGTGGCTTCATCAAGTGGTTTAGTAAATATATCAGCCAACTGTTTTTGTGTAGGAACATAGAATAATTTAATTACTCCATTTTCTGCATGTTCCCTTATGAAATGGTACCTTACATCAATATGCTTTGTCTTGGAATGGTTGACTGGATTGGCTACAATTGAGATGGCACTAGTGTTGTCACACAAAATAGGAATTCCTTCTAACACTAGTCCATAGTCCCTTAGTTGATTCATGATCCAAAGCACTTGAGCACAACAACTTCCTGCAGCAATATATTCAGCCTCAGCTGTGGAAGTAGAAACTGATTGTTGCTTTTTGCTAAACCAAGATACCAATCTCTGTCCAAGAAATTGACAGCTTCCTGAGGTACTTTTTCTATCCACTCTGCACCCAGCAAAATCAGCATCTGAATATCCAACTAAGTTGAATCCTGTTTCTTTAGGGTACCATAACCCCATGAATGATGTTCCTTTTAGATACCTCAGAATTCTTTTGACAGCAATGAGATGAGATTCTTTGGGGTTTGCCTGGAACCTTGCACATAGGCATGTAGAGAACATTATGTCAGGTCTACTAGCTGTGAGATAAAGGAGAGATCCAATCATTCCTCTGTAGGTCTTCATGTCTACACTTTTTCCTTTCTTATCTTCATCAAGTTTTGTAGCTGTAGACATTGGAGTCTTGGCAGTAGAACAGTCTTGCATGTCAAACCTTTTGAGTAAGTCATTGATGTACTTTGTTTGACTTATGAAAATGCCATCATCCCTTTGACTTATTTGAAGGCCTAAAAAATAATTGAGCTCTCCCATCATGCTCATCTCATATTCACCTTGCATTAGCTTAGAGAACCTTTGACACAGTTTTTCATTTGTAGATCCAAAAATGATATCATCTACATAGATTTGAACAAGTATGATATCCTCACCATGTTTTTTGTAGAAAAGAGTTTTGTCAATAGTTCCTCTAGTAAAATGATTTTCTAGAAGGAATTTTGACAAGGTGTCATACCATGCTCTAGGGGCTTGTTTGAGTCCATACAATGCTTTAATGAGTCTGTAAACAAAGTCTGGAAAATTTGGATCTTCAAAGCCAGGAGGTTGCTGCACATAAACTTCCTCTCCTAATTCACCATTGAGAAATGCACTTTTCACATCCATTTGATATACCTTAAAATTTGAGTGTGCTGCAAAGGCTAGAAAAATTCTAATTGCTTCCAATCTTGCAACAGGAGCAAAAGTCTCATCATAGTCAATGCCTTCTTCCTGGGAATAGCCTTTTGCAACCAGCCTTGCTTTGTTTCTTATAACTATTCCATGTTCATCCATTTTGTTCCTATAGACCCACTTAGTGCCAATTACCGACCTGTCCTTTGGAGGTGGCACTAATTCCCAAACATTGTTTCTCACAAATTGATTCAATTCCTCTTGCATGGCAATTATCCAGTCTGGATCCAACATGGCTTCTTCAATCCTTTTTGGTTCATTTTGAGACAGAAAGCAAGCAAATAGGCATTCATTTATAGTTGCTCTTCTTGTCCTTACACCTTCATCAGGATTTCCAATGATTTGATCAGCTGTGTGAGCTCTACTCCATTTAATTTGATGAGCTCCATCTCTATCATTTGAACTTGTTTCTTCCTGATTGAAGTGATTGCCAATAGTTGCAGATCCTTGAGAATCTCCCCCTGAGTGAATGCTAGGATTGTGTGGAGAATTCTCAAGTTGAATATGACTGTAGTCTTCATTTTCTCTTTCCACATTTGTTCCATGTGAGATATCTACATGTGACTCTTCATGCATATTGGTAACATTTTCAGTTGCAAATGTTCCAGTCTCTATTTCATTTTTAAACCTCAAGGTGTCACAGTTTTCTCCTTCCAGATTCATAGTAGGGAACTTGAAATCATCAAATGTCACATTTGTGCTTTCCATAATCTTCTGTTGATCAATCACATATACTCTATAGACAGTTTTGTCCAAAGAGTATCCCACAAAAATTCCTTCATAAGCCTTGGCTTCAAACTTCCCAAGGTTGTTGACATCATCTTTGAGAACAAAGCACTTGGTTCCAAACACATGCATGTATTTTACAGATGGTCTTCTATTTGTCATGATGTGATAAGGAGTTTTTCCAACTGGTTTTGTGATGAGTGTCCTGTTTTGAGTGTAGCATGCAGTTCTAACAGCTTCAGCCCAAAAGCTAGTTGGTAGACTGGCTTCTGCTAACATGGTTCTTGCAGCTTCAATGAGAGTTCTGTTCTTTCTCTCAACCACTCCATTTTGTTGTGGAGTTCTTGGGGCTGAAAATTGGTGAGTGATTCCTTTTTCCTTGCAGAATTCATTGAGTATAGCATTTTTGAATTCTGTACCATTATCACTCCTTATGGCAACTACTGGTGTAGGGCCTTTATCCAATCTTTTCAAATTTTCAATGATGATCTCAGGAGCTTCATCTTTTGAGTGCAAGAATTCCACCCAAGTGTATTTTGAAAAGTCATCAACCATGACTAGAGCAAATCTTTTCTTAGACATGGACATGACATTTACTGGTCCAAACAGATCCATATGAATTAATTGTAGTGGTTTTGTGATTGAAGAGAATTCCTTACTCTTGTGACTAGATCTCTTCATTTTCCCTTTTTGACATGCCTCACATAATCCTTCTATGCAGAATTCAAGTGTGGGCAGGTCCTTCACTAATTCTCTTTTGACTAAAGAATTAATGTTCTTGAGATTTAGGTGAGATAATCTCTTATGCCAGAGCATACTTTCATTTTCTGAGGCCTTTGTGTAGAAACAGCAAATCTTCTCCTTGTTTGCAGAGTCCAAATCTGCTACAAACAGGCTTCCTTTTCTTACTCCTTGCAGAGCAAATTCCTTTGTCTTCCTGTGTGATATGAGACACAGTTCCTTATCAAACTCCACCTTCAAATCTTTGTTGCAGAATTGAGTGATGCTGAGAAGATTATGCTTCAAACCACTGACTAGGGCTACATCTTCAATGACAACATTTCCATGAATCAATTTGCCATATCCCATGGTAAAACCAGTGCTGTTGTCTCCAAAGGTTACCATTGGGCCAGCCTCATCCTTGAACTGTGACAGCAGGGCCTTGTCACCAGTCATATGCCTTGAACAGCCACTGTCCAAAATCCACATGACCTTCTTCTTACTTGTGCCCTGCAATCAAGCACAAATCAAGTTTTCTTTGGTACCCAAACAAGGTTGGGTCCTTTATGCTTAGTCACATGAATATCCTTCCTGTTCTTAACAGTCTCAGTCACTTGCACATGCACATTTTCATTTTTCTTGTTTTGATTTTTTGCTTGATTAGTGCTTTCAGAACTAGATGCATGCTTAGGTGACATGGAGTGTTTTCTGTGTTTCACAGGACTAGCAGATTTAGGCCTAGGACTGTTGATATACAAATTCTGACTTATGCATCCATCAACAAACTGTTTCCTGAGCCTAAAGCAGGTATTCATGATATTCATGTTACATGGCATACAATCAAATTTGTCACAAAATTTATGATTATCATGCATTAAAGGCTTAACATAACCACAGGCAAACTTATCATTTCCCACAACAGGTTTCTTGCACAAGTGAGTAAGATGATTTGTTGAACCACAGTTTTTACAAATCTTTCTTGGTGCATTATGAACAGGTGCATAGTTGTTGTGTTTGTTAATGCCTATTTTTCCATTTCTATTAGCCTTTTTCTTTTTAGCATGCATAGCATCATTTTTCTGAGCATCCTGTTTAGTTTCAGTTTGAACAGGAGTGGACTTGGTTCTGATTGTGGGTTCTTCTTTTTCAACAGGGGCCAAATTTCTTTCAATTGCTTCCTTATCCTCATCATCTAATTGTTGTTTGATAACCATACTGGCTTCATCTACTTCAACAGTAGCCTTCTTAAAAATTGGTTCTTTGACATTTTTCAAAATATGAGGATTACCTTGGATTTCAATCTTTTTGCCTCTTGTTAAAACAGATTTTTTCTTTTTAAGATTCTCATAATCAAAACCAACTCCAATCCTAGTGCTTTCCTTGTTCTTCTCATGAAACTCTTTAACAATGGTTGCTGAGTTTTGATAAGATCTAATTTTCAACTCATTTTCAGAAATTTGTTCTTTAAGAAACTTCTCAATTTGTTCAGAACAAACAATTTTGTTCTTGAGATACTCATTTTCCTGTTTAAAGTTTTCCATGTTTATAACAGACAATTCTAGAGTCTCATTTCTTGCAACTAGTTCCTCATTAGCTTTCACTAACCTAGCAATCTCCTCATAAGCAGCAGTCATACTGGTGTGAATATTAAACATCTCAATACTTAAATCTTCCACAGTTTTCTTGTATTGAGAATTTGACATATCAAGAGAGATTAAAGAAGGTACCTGAGAGTTCGAGGATGAAGTTCCAGCATGTGAGTTGGCCATGAGTGCCAGATTCCCATATTCTTCCTCCTCATCTTCATCCGTATCATCCCAGCATTTTCCTTCAGCAATATAGGCTTTTCCTGTCTGCTTTTTGAGAAGAGCTTCATACTTGGCTTCCAACTCCAAGTAGTCTTTATCTTTCTTGATTGACTTAGGTTTGTTGCATTCTGTTGCAAAGTGTCCAAGATCATTACAGTTATAGCATCTTATCTTGGATCTATCAACTGTTCCAGTCTTGTATCCTCCATTATTGGAGCTTCTCTGTGGATTCCTTCCTTTGCTTGAAGACTTGAAGGTTGGTTTTGGTTTGAAACTTTTGTTTCTTTTGAATCTCAAATTTCCAAACTTCTTTGCCATGAAGGCCATTGTTTTGTTGTCCATGCCTTCAAGTTCTTCAATGGTGTAGAAGTCATCTTCTTCTGACTCACTCTTGATGGAGTCCTTGTCTTCCTGTTCCTGATCTTCAATCATCTCAGATTTCAACTTCCTGCTTGTACCAGTCTTTTCAATTGTTGATGGTTCCTTAGCAACCAGGGCATTTGAGACATTTGCCATTTTTCCTCTATTTGCTAAAATGGCCTTCTTTTGATAAAATTCCAGCTCATATGTTTTCAGTATTCCATAGAGTGTCTCAAGTGGAAGTTTTGTCAAATCTCTTCCTTCTCTTATTGCAGAGATTTTATGCTCCAGGTGCTCTGGGAGAGTTAACAAAAACTTCATGTTTTTCTCCTTTGTTTCATAATATTTCCCATGAAGTTGAAGATCATTGATCAGTTTATTGAACCTTTCAAATACTTCAGTTATGCCCTCATTTGATTTTGACATGAATGCTTCATATTGGGAAACAAGGAGCTGCCTTTGATTCTCTCTTACTTCCTCAGTTCCTTCACACAGAATTTCTATTGTCTCCCATATGTGTTTGGCAGATGTACAATTGACAATATTGTTGTACATCACAAGATCCAGTGACTCAATTAATATTAACATTAAGCTATTGTCAAGAGAAACCTTTTCCTTCTCTGAGTCTGTGTACTGAGATGGATCTTTAGGTATCCATGTTGCAGGAATAACTTCAGACCCACTAGTAGTTTCAGGAACTAGAGTTACTGGCATGAAAGGACCATTCTTTAATATTTCTGGATACATGGGGTTTGCAGCCTTTATGAACATCAGCATCTTCTTCTTCCATAGGTTGTAATTTTCTCTGTCAAAGGTAGGAATCTTTATGCTGCTTAACTTCTGAGAACTCATCTTGATCTTTAGTCTGTATGTTTGTTTACAGCCTGGCTCTGATACCACTTGTTAGGAATTTAGAGGCCCAGAAGTTACAGAGGGGGGGGGGGGTGAATGTATACTTCAAAAATTTTCTTGTTTTTGAAAAGAACTTGTTCGAAGCTTGAAGAACAGATGGAATTACGAAGTTGTTTATCAAGACATATAACAGGAAATAATATAGACACAGATGTAACTTTCAATCTAATTTTGTATTAGAATGATCTTTGCTACAATCTGAAATTCAGTTTGAATTTCAGCTTCTTGTTCTGGGATTCTTACTATTGTAAAAATGCTCAAGACACTATCAAATGTGGCTGTGCATAAAGTATATAGACAACATGTCCTGTGCACATGCTCACATGAGACAGTTTAGCTAAAACTAGAAATAGACAGAGATTGCTTTACATTTGACTAATGACTATTTCTAGCTAACACTGTAGTGACAGTCTGCTCCATCCTGCCTTATCTCTTCTGTCACTTTTCTTGGCTTATCTTCCCAGCTACATTGTAGACTTGTCTCTGTCTGTGCAGGTTTGACTTATCCTGCATAAACAGAGCTGCAACATCATCTGTCTTGTTCTGCAATTCTTCCTTGAAACTAGCTTCTTTTGCAGTCGAGTACTCTTCTTGAAATTGGTTCGATAAGTCAAGGAGATTGACTTCTCGAACAGCTGTGACTTCTCGATTGATCCTGAATACTTGATTTCTCGAATGTCTAGACTTCTCGATCGCATACTCAGCTTGATGACTTCTCGATCAGATTAGACTTCTCGAATACATGCTTGATATTGACTTCTCGAATGACTCAGCCTTATCACTTCTCGAATGCTCCATTTGCTAGCTTCTCGAATTGTTTATTTTCACTTCTCGAATGCCTCATAATTGACACTTCTCGACTGGATTCAATACCTGACTTGTCGAATGACTGACTTCTCGATCGAGTACTAAGCAGATAGAAGTTTTGAGACTTCTCGAAATGTTTCCACAGTTCTGACTTCTCGAATGGCTGACTTCTCGACCAAGTAACTTGCCTTAGTAGAATTCTCAGATAACTTCTCTTTTTATTTTCTTCACAGTCTTCTTTGTCTGGTTGCATGATTCAATTTGAATCTTCTAACTGACTTTATTTCTGACTTAATTTACAATTTGAAGATAAACAGAGAAAACTTCTAGTTACAAATTACACATGAATTACTAAGTCACTAGTCTATTACAGAAGCACAAACTAAGTTACAGCAAGACAGATAATTAAATAGGCTAGGCTTGATTTAAGTCCAACAACCATAAATAATAGATAGCTATAAATATATGTGAACGCTTATTTCCAAAATAACCCTCTCAGTATATATATAGTATAAATCTAATTAAACATTCTATTATCTTAGTCATTAGATGGGAAAAAAATGAACGGTGATTAACTAGGTCTCCTTGTTTTCTCCATATAAAAGTTTTCTATTGAACTCTCTCATATATATATATATATGAGTTTTGTTCTGTGGAGAATGGAGTACTAATCAGATAGCATATATATCTTGCATTAAATTTTGCTTATATTCCGTTTATAATATATTGCAGAATTTAATACAAAAATATATGTTCTCCAATTATTATTCAATTTAAAATTCTTTAAAACAAAACCCTATATATATACGGGGTTCTCCATTTAAGTTTTAAAGTGAAAACTTTTTTATCATGAAAACTTGAACATAATAAAAAATGTTAATATCAACAAAAAAATCATGATCTTTTAGGGGCATGTGGTGGGTTTTGTGGATTACCCAAATTGCTGTATTTGGGTCAGTTTACTTTGGCTTATTTCGGATTCGGAAGTTGGGACTTGACCCTTTTTGAAAAAGTCTCGGGTTTGACCCAGATTGTCAATATTCAGAGCCAACTCTCGATGGTATTATCCCACAATGGACAGAGGTCCATGAGTGGACAATGGAAAGATCATGATATAAAAAAATAAAAAATGTTTAAGTTGTCAAAGTTGCAAATAGTTAGCTATCAAGATCTGATTATAAATTATTAAATGGGACGCCGGTTCCAATTTTAATTTGCCAGCAACTTGCTCGAGTTTTAGCAAAAGCAGCTCTACAGGTCCTAATGGTTGATCAAGTAACAAAAATAAAACCTCAAATAAACCGTACAGAACCATAATTAAGTTTACCTGTTAAGGGCTGAGCTTCAAGTGTTTGAAAAGCAACAAATCGTTTTGCAGCAGAAGACTGCTTATTCTTACGCCTGCTGCTGGAAATATTTATGAACTCCTTTTCGAAATTTTCATTTTCCACCTGAAGTTCTGATATGTCTACCTCTTCATCACTACTTGTTATCTCGGCTGAATAATATTCTGTGTTCTTTTCTTGCAAGGTCAAGGCAGACTTGAGACCAACCACAACCTCAGCCATAGTGGGACGGTGTTTTGGTCCAGTGTGTATACATTGGATTGCCACATTCACAAACGCCTCCAGGGAATCAGGAGACACCTCCTCCTTTATTATGGGATCAATAATCTGCCCCAGGAGTCCATCTTTGAAGCAGTGTTGTGCCCATCCCGCTAAACCAATTTCGTCTTCATTAAGGGTGCTGTCTACTGCTGGTCTTCCACACAAGACCTCAAATAACACCACACCGAAGGAATACACATCAGATCTCCAAGTCAACCTCTGAGTTAAAAAATAATGTGGATCAAAATAACCGAAAGAACCTTTGACACTGGTGTCTACGTATGTAACTGCCAAATTCGCTGGACATATTTTGGATAGACCAAAATCCGAAATCTTAGCTGCGAGATTTTTGTCAAGTAAAATATTAGTGGTCTTTACATCACGGTGTATAATTCTGTGCTGAATGCCTGTACCACTGTGTAGATAGTCCAAACCTCGTGCTGCTCCTATGCATATGTTGAGGCGTTGGATCCATGACAGAGGTGGCACAGACTTATCGCCTTTTCTAACTCTTCCATACAGATGATCAGCTAGTGTGCCACCTGGCATAAAATCATAAACCAGAATCATCTCAGGACCATCAGTGCAGTAACCAACCAAAGATACTAAATGGCTGTGCCGAAGTTTTGAAAGAGTCTCGATCTCTGTCCGGAATTCTAATGATCCTTGACCGGACGTGGAATGTAACCGCTTTATAGCAACTACAGTTGGTCCAGGTTCAATAGTACCTTTGTAAACCTTCCCGAACCCGCCTTTTCCAATCACTAATTTTTCGTGGAAGTTAGATGTTGCCAGCTGCATCTGCTCTAGTGAGAAGCGATCGCACGATCTTTGAATAGACAACGACAAAAGCTGGTTGGTTTCCTCAACAAATTCTGCTTCTTGACGCTGTCCAAACATCGTTTTAAATTTTGTGATTTTTTTTATTACCATCATCGTTGTAAATTTTGTGATTGTTCTTTACCACAAAGTGCAGCACTAGCAACTAGCAAGACAGATGCAGATCTCTGAATCTATAAATTTATCTATAATCTTGATCATGGCGTTTTTCGTTGGAGATTAGGCGATAATGTTTTGTCAATGGTGTGCGTGGGTAGCTTAAATTCACACCGTTCCAAATTTTTTGTGCCATTTGACATTTTACTGTCAAACATTAAAAATTATTTATGTTAAATAGTTGAAGATATTAAAAAAAAGTTATATTATTAAAAAATACATATAATATGTGTTTTTCAGATTCTTAAAATTATAAATGGATAATATATAAATTGCAATTAAAATTTGATAAATATAATCATAAAAATTCAAAAAAACCAAAAAAATATGAGAAAGAGGGAGTAGTAGAAATAAGGATTGTTTTTTTTTAATGATAATTCATGAAAAGAAAAAAAATAAAAAATATATACATTAGCTTTTTTCTCAAAATCTTTTCAAATATGCAGTTAGAATGATATAAAGTACTCCCTCCATCTCAAAATAATTGTTGTTAATCAAATTGACAATTTTTTGACCAAATATTATATATAATATATAACTCAGAAAAAATTAAAAATTATATTATTAAAAAATATATCTAATAAATTTCTAAATGTATTTTTTAATTTTTTAAAAAATATAAAATATAATTTTTTATTTATGATCAAAGTTGGATCAATTTAATAATATAAAAATTAAAAAAAAACACTTATTGTGATACCGGGAGAGTACTGTAATAACACACAACTCACATCCCAATTCTCTTACAATGATGAACAAGGAACAAGATTCGTTTCATGAAAATTTATGATCGGTCCCAACTCTTTAAAATACAGCCTGTGGTTGACCGACTCCCTGGGTTAATGAAGGTCAACTAGTATATACAAATAGACACTTAACCTAACAGCATGGGGTTGTCTATAATAATCGGCAAAAAGTTCCAGAACTCCAATGATATTGGCTATAACAATGTATAAATTTTTTGCCAAATTTTAGACATTGACTATATAAAACCATATTTATCCAAATTTTTTACTAAGGGTCATCAATTATTAAAAATTGTGCCACCTACAATATTATTGGTAAGGGTCTCCCCATTAGATATGCTCTGATACTAAATTTTCTAAACCTCTAAAATCCGAGATTAGTCAAACTCCAAACAAAAGGTTACAATCTTTAAATATTTATGTTTTACATAGTTAAATTATATACTTACATAGTCAAGTTATTTTCAAACAATGACTGATTGTCTATTTAAAATAAAAACTTCATGTGAATAATTTCACATTTAAAAAGTAATTCAGAAATACAGCAGTAAAATTAGTCTTTAGAGCACGTTTAATAATTTCTGGTTATTTATAAATATTATACAATAATGAGTTTTAATATTTTAAGTAATTATTAATATATGTGAACACTAATAATAATTCTTATATTCATTATTTATTATAATAATAATAATAAATTTGAATTTAAGAGCAATCTCCGATGATTTGGCTATAATGACTGGTAAAAATAATATAAAATAATAATTGATTAAAATTTAAATATGTAAGGTGTTGTATTAGGTTGACTATAATGACCGGTTATATTTTTAAAAAAATATTTTATTATTATTTTTAAATTTAAGCAGTTATATTCCAATGGTTATATTAAATATAACCTCCTAAATATATTATATATTTGAAAAAAAATTAAAAATTATATTGTTAATAGTAATGTTAGAGTTTTTTTATATAAAAAATGTACTAATATTTTCTCAAAAATAATCTACTCATAATTAATTAATATAGTAGACCTTATGTGTGCACACAAATTAAAAGTCATTTCATATTTTGAGATTTTTTTTAAATTTAAAATTATAAAAAAATAATATATAAATTGCAATCAAATTTTGGTAAATTTAATCATAAAAGGCAAAAAAATTGAGATGATATATAAATATGTATATCCATATTTTTTTATTAAATATGAATATATAAAATAAATTGATAATTTGCTACGACAATGAATCACATTTACACCCTGTTATGTGTTCTGGAGACTGTGCTGAAGAGAAGAGAATAGAAAAAAAATCAAAAAATGTTTAAAAAAGGATACAGAGGTAATATTTAAAAAGTTATGTGAGGTGTTTCCCTCACAAACATCACATTCATTTTTTGGAAAGGAGGTTTTGTGAAAGAATGAATTTTTTTTCTTTCAACCATTTTCTTTTCTTTTGTGAATAACTTGACAGTACAATATGAAGATAAATTTTAAATTTTTTTCATTCCTTATTTTCTCTTCTCTCAACATTTAAATTAGAGAGTAATTTCTGGACTGTGAAGATATGCAACCTCCTGTACTGCTCCGCGATATTATAACTTTATTTTTATTGTTGGAAAATAATAGAATTCAGATCGGACATATATAACATTTGTAATTGATAAGTATTATTGTTTAGCTCAAGAGTGTTCTCCTAAAATCTAAAATCTTAAAGGCTCTGAGAGGATTATATATCATCCTATAATTCCGTCGTTCAAAATTCTGATATTATATTAAATTACTAGTTCTTCCAATAACATTAAAATTGTATTCACTTGATGAAAATGAAATGACAAATGAATGAAATGAAAATTTATAAACAAATTTTGTGAATAAACATGTTGGAGCCTAATTTTTTAATGATGAGGTTTTTAGAAAAGATGGTGAATAAATAGAAGGGAATATTCCTTACAAAATAGGTGGATTAAAATTCTAATTCAAATAGTTTAAAATGAAATGAAAGAAAAAAATGAAAATTATAAATATTTTCTCTAATTTATAAATTATATTTTTATAAATTTTATTTCATCAGAGTGAACACAAGTTTGGAAAAAACAGAATCATATATTACTGTAACACATATATCTTTTCTTATCAAAAACGAGGAATACCTTCAATTCAGCTACAAGATTCGGCTCAAATACTATTCGATTACGAGATAAAATAGCATAGGTGAGGAAAAAGCATCATAACTCGGTAAATTACCTCTGCATGCACTCTAACAAATTTCCTGGCTCAAAAATCACAAGCACTTCACCAATTAAGCTCAGGCTGCTCAGGCTGCTCAGCTCCATTAGAAGTGCCAGAAACAGATAAATGTGTATATAATATTTTACTTCATCCTTTCCAGAAAATAACTCACATTTTAACTTCCGAATGTAAATGTAAGTAATTTTTGAACTTTGAAATTGGCATGAATTTCATTTATTTTGATTGACTTGAGTATTAATATTGTCGACTTTTCAATTTAAGTACAACTAAACAAAATTTGTATTGTACGTATATGCTGTCAATTGAATTTTAAAGGTCAAAGTGAGACTTATGTGGAATGGACAGAGGACATCTTTCCCTATTGTCTGGTCTGAGCAGAACTTCTACTTCTCTGAGAATCCTTCTTCGATGGCTTAAATCTCCTTGGATCTCCACTACCACCACCACCACCAGGATCCTGCAATGGGCCGGACCAAGTTTGCATGGGTGTTTTTGCATACGAAAAATTCATGGAACTGAATGGAACATCAGGAGGATCAAAGGATGGATCTATGTTATGAGAAGAACCCAATGGATAACCCAGGGTTGCATCCTGGTGAGGAGGTGGAAATTTCTCACTCTTGCTCTTTGCATTTGCATGGGTGATTAAACACCGCCTCTATATCAGCAAAACATTATTGTCTAATTAATATAAAGTAGTCAGAATCAAATGAAGTTGAGTACACACATAATAACAGATCGAAATAAACAGCAAGACCAATGGTCAATTCCAGGACAAATTTATAAGGAAGAGGGGAGGCAGAGTATTATGTACTTCAAGAATTGATCAAAATATTGCATCCAATTAGTGTCTAGATCGATGAGATGGCATTAATATAACATTTCTACTTGTTAACACTAGACAGGCTGAGTGTGCCTATGCCCTTGTCTTTGTGCAATTTAAGATCTCCGTTTTCAGTAAGAATTTTACAAGTGACAAGTGTTTCTGCACAAAATATAGAATACTTTTTACAGTTTGCACTTTCAAAGAAAATAACCAAGTGTCATCTGAACGACTGGTCTACAAGTGATATGCCTGAAGGTCATAAAGATAGTGATTCAAGTCCGGCCATGACTTATATATTATAGGCGGTATAGAAAATTACAGTAAAAAAAACAGAGACTAAAAATCGTTTTCATTAAACAGTCCTGTTGTATATCCAGAGAAACTGTATACCAAAATTAGATGATAATGGTATTTAGCGCTTGGAAGTGAGTTAAAATTAACTTAGTAAAATAAAAATAAATTTTCATCAATAGTGAAAACTTGATAAAGATTAAAATTTTTTCGGAAAAGATTATATGAACATACATCAAGATTCGCTTGCAGCTCGGCATTGGCTTCAGGAGCAGGGACTGTTCTTGCAGATCGATCACGAGCACGAGTTTTCTTCACACCATCAACATTGGATTTTCCAGTAGCTCTCAGTCTAGAATCATAAATTCACAATCAATATGGATTAACAATCAAATACAAACAACTTCGTCTTCTATTTTTATCCGTGTCCCAATATATGCGAACCTTTGACTTTTTGCTCATAGTTAATGGCATATAGAAGATTTATTTATATATAACTTCTCCTTTTTTTATGTTTTTAGTGTTGTACAAAAATTCAAAGCTTGATTTTCTGCATGAAACAATTTTTTTTTTAACCTGCGTGTACTGCTTGTATACTCCTTAAAGGGCTTGCTACATTACTAAACACATACAATGCAAGAAATTCTATTTCATTTACCTTTATCAGTCATAGTTCCAATCATTCAACTAATACAGAATCAACAAGTACTGTACTGAAACATTATTACACCATAGATTCCAAAAACAAAACATTCATTAGATTTATGAGAAACTTAAATGATCTACACACCTTCTAGCTTCTTCATCCCGTAATTTTGCATCCATCTCTTTGCTGGGAGGATATTTTGGAAGGCTCGACGGGTCACAAGCATAAGGTTTGGTAGCAAAAAACTGGGAAAATGAGGAGAAGAGAGTTATGGTGGCCTGGTGGGAATAAAAATACAAAACTCTCTAATAAAGATCTTAACCAACTTGACAGGGACCATGCATAGAGATAGTATATCTCTTTAGAGGTTAATACAACATTTAGGCATTGGCCATAAAATTCATCACAAGTAGCTACAACTTGACCCGAGTTGCTTAGTTCTTGCTATAAGACGGAACTAGAATTATATACCTATTTCACTAAACAGACAAAAATGATGATTATAATTAATACTGAATTTGTTCAACCTATCAGGTGTTGATCTCCAAGATAAATGTACAAGTATTTCCTTAAAAACTTAAAGAATTCTGAGAGTTATGTTATGTTCAACCAGCCAAGGGAAATTTCTCTTTGTGAAAATCCTTTGAAATGAAGGTAAGAAGAATTCTGCAACATTTCATAGGACTGATGAATCAAGGTCCAAGCATACTCAGCAAATGCTAAACTTTTATTATTTTTCTACAAAGTTAAATTTAGGCAAGTCTTATCTCAGGATATTTCCTAGTCACTACAGTAGAAGATAATGGATATCCACAGTGAATCATAAAAGAACACATCACATTCACGATTTATGTACTCTCCGGCCAAGCAAAGCACTTAAATAAAGAAAAAGAGCAGAAGTGCGAAAAATATATTTGCTTTAACAAGAGGATTGCTGAAACTAGAATTTTATTTTGGGTTGCAGCAGCATCAAGCATAAAAACAAGTTTCTTTTTGGTATTCAACTGCAAATAAATTGAGTATATGTGTGATACGTGAAAGATCTCTCTCATGTTAGAATATGAAAGCTCACTTCACTCCTCAGTGATGCTGTTGCGGTTTGGCGCCCAGCTGGGTCAATTGATAGCAGCGTCTCAAATAATTGCAGTGATGAAGGTGGGAAGTCTTTAAACGTATCAGCTATGCACCGTTTGTATGACTGTTGGGGTCTAAATATGGTTGCATGCGGTAACTTTGATTTTTTCCAGTATTCTTCAGATGGGGAACCACATAACTTAAAAACCTTGTGTAGCTGCTCCACCTATGCAGCACAAACAAATATCATTGTGAACGGATATCATATTCTCAATAATAAAAAGAATTACCTTGTGTAAACACTTTTGCAATTCAAACGAAAACATTGGTCCAATTCATATAATTGCTACCAATTTACACTGGACGGGCAGCAAAAAATTGGATATACAATATAAAGAATGAACTGGACAAGCCAAAAACTAAACAATAAAGATAGCAACTTTCATTTTTTGTTTGATGGTCTGATTCTATAAGCGGCAAAAAAAAGAAGCATAATCATGTTCTTTAAAAACAATGTTCCAAGAATGATGCTCAAGACCTGAGAAAATGTGTGTCTAAAAACATAGTATCAATGCCCTGACATTTAAAATTCAACATCTACCAAACCATTAACTGATGTTATGCGTCCATTGTGATGTATCCCCTGTGGTACTACATAAAAGTTATATCTTAATTACGGCGGGGGAAAATGTTTCTAGAGTTACACAACTGCTAGACAATACATGTTTTCTTTCAGTTCCCAAATTAATGTTATCATCACCATGTCAAGAATCTCAATACCACAAGATAAGAAACATAATAGTATAATGTAACATATATGAACTTCACTCAGATAATAATCTCAGTGTAAATATAAAAAAAGGTTATTGAAATCACCGTGCTAAAGAAAGTTTATAAACAAAATTTCCATTTTATGTACCTCAGTACGACCAGGCATTATAGGCTTTCCTGCCAATAATTCAGCTAAAATGCAACCAGCACTCCAAAGGTCCACGCCTACACCATAATCAGTGGCCCCAAGAAGAAGTTCCGGGGGTCGATACCATAAAGTAACAACCCGACTAGTCATCGGTTGCTTGTGTTTGGGGTCAAAGAAGGAAGCCAAACCAAAATCAGCAATTTTAAGTGTCCCGGAATTGTCAAGAAGAAGATTTGAACCCTTAATATCTCGATGCAACACATGACGGTTGTGACAGTGCTTGAGACCTGACAATAATTGATGCATGTAACACTTTACCTATCGCATCCACACAAACGTGGCATAAGAAGGAAAAAAAATCAACAATGCTACCCAACCATAAGAAAATCCAAACTATGGAAACTTCAAAGAACTAGCATACACATAAGTGAATTAAGTCCAACCTGTGGCTCTGTAAACTTGATTGTGGGGCTTGCAGCTAGTCCAGCCAAATCATGCTCCATATATTCAAACACAAGGTATAAACTACATGACATCCTTGATGTCACCAGGCCTTCCAATTTTATAACATTTGGATGATCCAGGCGACGCAAAATTAAAATCTCTCTAGCCATAAATTTAACACTCTCGGGTTCCAAATTATCAAACCGGACCTTCTTCAGCGCAATAATTTTTCCTGTCACAGTATCCCTAGCTTTGTACACATTACTATATGTTCCTTGCCCAATCTAATCACAAGAAAAACATACAAAATAAACAACAATGTAACCATACAACTAAATGCTATACTTCCAAATCACTAACAATTACCTTATCAATTTTTTCAAAAGTATCTGCCCGACGAGGCGTCCAACCATTGATTGCCTCCCCCAAAACAGCTGAAAGCCAAACGGGCCATCCAGCAGCCACTTGCTCACCATGTACATTCTTCGGAGGATTACTCAACCTTGGATTCGGCTTTCTTTTCCTCTCACCACGTCCCCGAACATACCCCTCTTTCTGCTCCTGATCTCCACCATTTTGAACATTACCCTCATCGTCTCTTCCCTCACCATCATCTACAACAACATTCTCTCTTCTCCCTACCGGAATCGACAAATAACTCTCTACCACACTATCCCTTTCCCTTACAGCTACAACCCCCAAGCTAGTCGGCCTAGAACTCGATAAATCTTTCCCAAACACACAGCCCATCTCTCAAAAACCCCAACTTTACCTCTCATTTCACATTCTACAATCTACACAAATTACTACCTTACTCAAAATTCTACACCAAATCAAGAAGTCAAAATGACAAACAAAACATTGAATAAACAAATAAAATAATGCCTTTTTACTTGAATAAACCAAATGGGGTGTGATTAATACAGCTAATATACGCTAATTCAAGAACACTAGCTTTCTTGCTCAACAACGCAGGGGCAAGAATGATTAGTTTGAAGTTTAGCCCCCACAAATTATGGTGGTCAAAGTAAGAACAACACATACATATACACACAAATAAAAAGCAAGAAAAAGAAAGTAAAGTTGCTATACAGTGCAACAAAACTTGCTTTTACTATATTGTTATTGTGTACCATAGATCAGATTTATTAAAGGTGTTGAGCTCAAATTTAAGTAAAAAAATAAAATCAACATGTTAACATTTTAGATTAATAAATAAATGATAAATATATTTTAATAAATTGTAAACACTAATTTACTATATGGTAATTAGTACATATTATGCTTGAATTTTAATATATATATTTTTTATTTCTAATTCGTTGTATTATTTCATATTACATTGAGTTACGTGGAAATTGGAATGAGTGTGCATTGTATAGCGTTGAGATTGGGACCAACCGACCAACGCATGTAAATTAAGATTATTTGTTTATCTCATGGGAAATTTGAATAATAAAAATAATTTTTTATTATATTATTTTTATTTTGTGTGGGATGATAGTACTTTATTTTTTAATAGTTTGAATGATGTTCTAGTAGTGATTTAATTTTGTAAAATTTATAATTTTTTTGGCACTCGGAAATGAATTAAGCCCCTGATTTGAATTTATATAATTTATTTTTGGTCTAACTTGACAAATTTAATCCCTTATCATTATAATCGTTATTTGAAAATATAAAACACAATAACAAAAGTTTTCAATTTCTTTAAATTCTATTCATAATTGCAATTGGCTATTGTTTCATTTGTAGTTTTGTAACATAAAATTGTACTCGTAGCAAAAATATAAAGAAGAAAAAATAAAATAATCTTACAGATTTTGTGCCAACGTGAACCGTTCAATTTAGATTATGGTTCGATAGAAACTCCAGAAAGAACATAAAACACCTCAGCTTCATCTACTTCACTACTTGACATCACCTTGTTTCCCAAAACTCAATCTTTTTAAAACATCTGCAACATGTCAATATATGCCCCTTTTAATTGTTTCACACTCCATTCACCTCAAGCTCAAAGCTTTAAAAGGCTGCTCTCTTCACATTTCATTACTCAATTTCAGGTAAATTCAACCCCATTTGCTTCATTTCCTTTAAATTCATTAGAAAAATCTCAACTTGATAGAGTTAAGCTTAAGCCCATCAGAGCTTTAACAACCCCACTTGTTGAATCAACTAGGCCTTCATTTAGAAACAAGAAACCAAGAGATATTAATGTTTTGGTTGTGGGGTCCACTGGATATATTGGAAAATTTGTAGTTAAAGAATTGATTAAAAGAGGGTTTAATGTTATAGCTGTTTCAAGAGAGAGGAGTGGTATTAAAGGAAAGAATAGCAAAGAGGAAACTTTACAGAATTTGAGTGGTGCTAATGTGTGTTTTTCGGATGTGACTAGTTTGGATTCTTTGGATAAGGGTTTGGAGAATTTAGGTGTTCAAGTTGATGTAGTTGTTTCTTGTCTTGCTAGTCGTTCCGGTGGTGTGAAAGATTCTTGGAAAATTGATTATGAGGCGACGAAGAATAGTTTAATTGCTGGTAAGAAGTATGGGGCTTCACATTTTGTTTTGTTGTCTGCAATTTGTGTGCAGAAACCGCTTCTTGAATTTCAGCGTGCTAAGCTGAAATTCGAGGCTGAGTTGATGAAAGAAGCGGAAGATGATAATGGTTTTACGTATAGCATTGTTAGGCCGACTGCTTTTTTTAAGAGTTTGGGAGGACAAGTTGAACTGGTGAAAGATGGGAAGCCTTATGTGATGTTTGGGGATGGGAAGATGTGTGCTTGTAAGCCAATGAGTGAGTCGGATTTGGCTTCTTTTATTTCAGATTGTGTGTTGAGTAAAGATAAGATAAACCAGGTTTTGCCGATTGGTGGACCTGGAAAGGCTTTGACACCATTAGAGCAAGGAGAGATGTTGTTTAGGCTTGTTGGAAAAGAACCTAATTTTATCAAAGTGCCGATTGAGGTAATGGATTTTGCTATTGGGATTCTTGATTTCCTTGTCAAGATATTTCCTGCAATGGAAGATGTGGCTGAGTATGGAAAGATTGGAAGGTATTATGCAGCTGAAAGCATGTTGATTTTGGATCCCGAGACTGGAGAGTATAATGCTGACAAAACACCAAGTTATGGAAAAGACACACTGGAAGAATTCTTTGCGAGGGTACTTAGAGAAGGCATGGGTGGTCAGGAATTGGGGGAGCAAACAATTTTCTAAATGCCATATTCGTTTAAAGATTTAATACTTGTCTAGTTTTGTAAGTTGTAACTCAGTGCCTTCCGAGTTATGCGGTTTTCTAATCTAGTAACTGATATCGGTAAGACCTGCAAATTAAAAATGAATACTTTTATGTAAAAAGTGAGTGTATTTGAAATTACATCATATATCTGGCAAATAATTATGTGTTTACCTTTGTCTCATGATTATTCAACCTTGCTTGAACAGCTGCAAATATTTCAGAAAAGTTTACTTAGTTAAAAATCACTATCAAATAATAGTTGAGAGTTTTAAGTTGCATCTGAAATATTTTTTCAATTTTATGTAATTCATAGTTACTTTCCGATTCTATGCTGATGCTTTAAAGTGAATTATTATCATGCTTTCTGAATGAAACTTTATAATTCAATTAGTGGCATGGTTGGTTTAAAGTTTGTATGTTAGATTTATATTGTCTTGTTGTGTCCGAAGAAGACCAAAGCTGAAGCCTTGGGCCCTTGAGCAACTTAAACTTGATATAAACATATGTTTAGCTTGCTACAGGTCACGACCTTCTCAAACACTCAAACATTGAGGCCTATTTTTGCTGATTTTCCAGTTTTACTTGCTAGCTAGCTAGGTTGACCGAATTTGCACCCCTTATGATATTACTGTACTTGATGTAGTTTACTATTATATTCTCAGACCTGCTTCTAGTTTATACAATGCTAGTACAGTAGCTTGTATTAAGCTGAATAAGAAAGTTCGTCGCATACACCAATTGCAATATTTCTTGAACTTGGTGTTAGCTTACTGATCAACAAGGATAATGGAATTCTTAAAGGAAACTAATTGCTTTAGAGAAAATCGATATGGACTTGGTCTTGGTTGCCAGACATTCAAGACCTTATTGACGTCTCTTGAACTTCACTTCTTGTCGTTTTTTACTTAAGCCAGAAATTTAGTCTTGAGGGTTAATATGATGCTCTTTGTCCCAAAAAAATAGTTCTGTTTTTACCTTTTCAAGCCAGTCGATGGAATTTTATGGTAAATGTACATTAGTTATAGTGATAGTAGTTAGTTAAAAGACATTTTTCATTAACAAAATTCCTGTCTTGGAGTGAAGTTGATTCCTTAAGTTCTTTAATTGAATGTCTGGATTATCAATAAGACATTGTTGCCAGTTACCTCTGATTGAATCTCTTGAACATTCCTGTCTCTTAGAACAGAACTCAAAAAGCTTCTCTGTCTGATTTTAGGTGATTTACACCTTGCAATTTTAAGGATTAGTGTTTCTTGGATGTCGTGGCATCTGAAATCCTTGTAAGATGTTTCACACAGTACTACCCTTTTCGTCCTTTCAGGTACCTATTCTAAAGTCGAGACCTTGGCTAGGCCCTCTTGTGAAATTGAAAATTGTGATTGCTTTTTATATTCACTATTATCAATTGGATTTTCACATCTTTTTTCACATATGTATAACAGAACAGAGTTTATTCATGCAAACACAAGGATGTAAATAACTTACTACTGGCTACTAGGGGCTTTCCTTAGAGAGGGTTAAAACAGAGAGAAGAGCAAAGCAAGCACAATGGAGGCGAACAATGAGGCTGACCCTTGGTTACAAGAGGTCAAGGTTATAGTCACAGTGACAGAATGTCATAACATTGCAGATGCTGTTCCAGAGCGAATCAGAGTTTTCTCATAAGATAGCGTGAATTAAAGTTCCTTAGCAGTCTTATGTAAGAAATTCCACAGGCTGCTCCATTTGCCGCAGCAACAATCACGAGCAATAGCCGCAAATCATTTAAGGTTTGTCTAGGTATAATAGCAAAAAGTGGAGGTCTTAGAAACCTTACCCTGGTGATTACTACAAATGAGAATTTTTTTGTAATATCTGAGAGTGAACTAATTGATTGGAATCACTACTGAAATGTTTTTTTAACAAATCTTAATTGATTCAATTAGTAGACTTTTTATGCACATAAATAATTCAATTAAAAATAACGATAACATCATTCGAGAAATTATTAAGAGAAAAAAGTGACCGGCCAGGAAGTATTATATGTTTATTCTGGTGGTCTTAAATTTGAAAGATCAATATAATTGAATCTGGCGTGTGTTGCAATTTCAAATTGCAAATTACGCATTGTCACGCTCACTAAAGAACCACCAAAATTACAGTTTTGGTGGTTGTTTATGACGAGAACAAGCTTCATGAAAAATAAATTTAATAAAAATTAGTGTTGGAATAAAAAGTAATAGCGAACGTACAGTATATATAATTTGAATTTGAATGTCAGAGTTGTGACACCTTCTATCACAAAGGAAATCTATTACTTATGATTAGGTATATAATAGCAACCTCGAATACATTGCATAAAAAACAATTATTGAAATTGGTGCGAAAAATTATTCTGGCGATAGTGAATGAATAAATAAAAGGCACGAAAGATAACACAAGCATCTCATAGCCATGCTGCGGTCACAAATTAAAGTTCTACTTGTGATTATTCCTTGGAAGAGTTTTAATACGAAGAACAATCAGAAAACATAGCACAATGCAGGCGAAGATTGAAGATAAAACATGAATTCCAATGTGCCGACAATACGAGCCATAGACATTGCAGATCTTGTGCGAACCCATCTTCGAGTTTCCTTTGAGTCCAATGTAACCGAGTTCAGCTGCTGCTCCTGTTGCGGAAGCAACAATTCCCAGTAGTAACTGCATTTGTACGTTTTTTTTTTTTGAGATAATTGCATTTGTACGTTGTTGATTATTTTACTTCGTGGTATGGATTTATTTTGGCAAGTAATTACATCTCTCGCTTTTTAATAATTGCATCAATGCATATATGTGGAGAGACAAAAGTTCTATGAAAAAACTTATAAGGAGTACTAAACGGAGAACATATATGTCCATATAATGCAAGACATATATGTTATCCTTTTAGTACTCCATATAAGGTTTTTCATTGAATTCAACTCTATATGAAAATTCAATCTTAATATATTTTTTTGTCGTTAAATATAGACGATTAGTTTAGCGCCACTCTGCAAAGTGCAATGTATATGTTTTATAAATTAGAGTACGATGATATAGATGTGCTTAATGGTAAACTTACCACGTCTATTACGAAGAAATTAGACATCAATATTGTTAATTTACCACCTCGGTTCATCAGAGGAAAGAAGGATAAGGGTGTTGTTATTATGCCGTATAAGCTAGCGACTGAGAGCGCAACTAATGAATATCTGCACAATCATAATCAAATCTATATCACCACAAAAAGGAAGGATATGTCGTCCATGCATATATGAAGAAGTTACAGAGCAAAAATTCTTCTATAACTATAAATATACAGCAGCATGTATGGTGCAACGTCATTTTGGGTGTTTCGCTTTTCTTAAATCCGAAAAATAAATATTTATTTTCAGAAAAAAAACTCCACCTTTTATCTACTTTTTTTTTTTTTGAAAATAAGTACTTACGTCTGAAATTTAAGGTTAGACAATCTACTTATAACAATACAACAAATAAAGGTTTTTTTGACGACCGATTTTTGACGGACCGGGCGGAGGGTGATCTTTTAATTGAGATGGATCTTTTAACGTCTAAATTTAGACGGATCTAAAATCAAATTTATGACAAAAAAATGACCTTTAAACAAGTCTAAGCCGATACGATATCATGTTGTAGACTTGTAGTGTAATAATGCATGATGTGTTTCGACAAAATAAAATCGCACTTACATGAAAGCTGGTGAATCATTGAATTTAGCCGAAACAGATACTCCGTATGGAGGGAATGGTACTGCAATCGTCTCGGTTTGCTTACCAGTCACTAGGGAAACGACTGAAATTAGGGTTGTCGCAAATAATAAGACCCTAAGGAGCACATTTAGAACTGCCATGTAGTTGGCAGGTTTTTTAGTATTGTCATTAATTATAACACTATCCTTTTGAAGCTCAAGCACCATTGGTGGAGTTTCCGGATTAATCGAAGCCATTGATATATTATTGGCCTTTGCTTAAGAAGATAATTAATTTGTAATATTATCTAGGTTTTAGAAGATTTGTGCATAATTTAGAATTATCAATTAAGCACTAGTTATAGGAGATATCTAGCCAGATCATGATCTGAATAACACATGCACTTCGAAATAGGCTGCTTGCAATATTCTATGAATCTGGGTAGGTCAACATGCATGTATTCACTGGCTACTGCTAGTCTAGGGGACCTTATTTTACGTTTTACATCTTATGTATATTAGGGAAATTATATTATATGTTAGAGTCAGTTAGTAATTGGCTGCTTCGAAATATCTAGCCAGCCATGCATGTGAAACATTCATGCATGTGAAACATTCTTTCAACAACATTCACACTATTACTCATCGATCCAATAGGAAGATATATGGTTAAGCCCCGTACACACACATGATTCTTTCTGATACGTATCAAAATTCTTTTTCATCATCATTAATCATATAATTAACTTTTTAATCATCAAAAGTTGGACAATCAAACTAACTAGTATTCCTTTGGCAGTTTTTGATTTATTATTTAGTAAAATAAAATTTGTTTAATAAGATTGTGATGTACTAACTAGCAATCGTTACTATCAAAGTTGTCCAGAAATCCTTTTCGTTATAGTAGTATTAACAGTACTACTTTTGTACTGTATTAATTTTGTCACTCTCTTTTTTTATTGTAATCGGTTTTCATTAATAGATACACCATACTTGATTTTGACTTTACTAGTGCCAGCAAGTATACTTGACTTATAGAAACACAATTATTTTTATTGTCACATAATGTGTGCGAGATCTGAAAATGCATTAGGATTTGAATTTAGTGAGATTAATTTATTAAAAACAATTTTTTTCCAACATAAATGATCTTGTAGTAACAGATAGTTTAGAACTTTTATATATATCAGAAAAAAGGATCACTAGCTAGCAGCAAGAGTCTACAATAAAATAAATTTCTTGAGATAAAAAAGACATTAATTGTATATAGCGGAAAAGTGAAAATAATCCTTAATAAAAATCAGGGATATGAAGGCTCTGAAGAATGATCACATGCCTTTTACATATGCTTATGAAAGTTAGCTGTGAAATTGCAAGAGCAATTGTCGACTGAGGACGTACAGATATATATTCTTTAGTTGTTAGACTCTCCTGGACACGAAATCAAGATGCAAAGTGTTAAGTACAGTAAGCTGTTATTTAACTAATAAAAAAAGGGAAAAATGTTATTTAATTTATTTTAATTGTATAATTTATGAGTTACTAAGATTAGAAAAATAAGAATAAAACAATTAATCTATAGTATATTATTAAAGATAAAATATTAAAAAAATTATGGCAAAAGATCTTTTGCTTGATAACAATTTCTCTTTCATTGTAAATTGTTTTATAAAGTAGATACTGATATGGGTAGAAAATAACTCTAAGGGTTTGGGCCCTTACAACGAACAAGAAATAACAATCCTATGATATTTGTAATCCAAAGATCAATTGAATTTGTAAGTCCAGCCCATAAGCTCTGTTGGAGCCCTAGGTCCATTAAGTCTTTTTTATTAATTAATTTCGTAATTAATTAATAAAGACTCAATTAAAGGTCTGAAAAGTCCTACGAGACCCCTCATCCATGGAAGGTTCCAAAAACCCTATAGACCTCATTTGAAAGAGTCCAACGAGGGCTCTCATTCCTGGAAGGTTTCAACAACCTTATCACTAGGAGACTTGGCCACCAAGTCTCCTAACTTTAATCTAATTCCTAGGCCCTCATGCGTCTATATAAAGGGTCTAACCCCTCAACATTAGAACTACGTTTTTTGGCTTGATTATCATATCTTGAGATACATAGGCAACTTACGAGGAGCTGGTTTAGTCATGAAACGTAAATGCAACCATTAAAACTCGAAAGCTCTGACCACTCATTAATTGCGTCTGATTTTAATCTGTAACATTTGGCGCCGTTTGTGGGAAGAGAATAACAACCATGGAGAGAACACAAAGTACCGCGAGCACCCTCGGAGAAGAAGTCCCAAACTCCGCTACCGACACTGGGAACGTTACCCCAACGGTCTCACAAGAACCATGTCCTGTTGTGCCGACATCCGTCGAGGACCCTGGAACGAGCTCCCGATGAGCAAGACCCTTGAGCGTCATTGTTCATCCCTCAAATCCTGAGATTTCAATTTACGCTTCAGTCCCTCCACTTCAAGTAATTACACCCCTTAGTACTACTTTTGCTGCTCCTCCATCATTGTAGGTCTCAACAACGGTGTTGCCCAACCCTCGTTATGGGCTTTCACCAAATTATGAGCCCCGTATGAACAAAGACTGTTGACCCAATATGGCTCACGCCGAAAAAATCAAGATTTTTCAGGCCCCTACTCCCCCGATGATGAATCATCGGACGAGGACGTTAACCCCAGAAGTAGTGTGGTCCAAAGGCTTGGGCCCCTTAAGGCGAACAAGGAATAACAATCCTAGTTTCAACTGGATTTGTAAGTTCAGCCCATAAACTCTGTTGGAGCCCTATGTCCATTAAGCCTTTAGTATTAATTAATTTCGTAATTAATTAATAAAGGCTCAATTAAAGGCCTGAAGAGTCCTACGAGGCCCCTCATCTATGGAAGGTTCTAGAAACCCTGTAAACCTCATTTGAAAGAGTCCAACGAGGGCTCTCATTTCTGGAAGATTTCAACAACCTTATCACTAGGAGACTTGTCCACCAAGTCTCCTAACTCTAATCTAATTCTTAGGCCCTCATGCGCCTAAATAAAGGGTCTAACCCCTCAACAGTAGAACTACATTTTTTGGCTTGATTCTTATCTTTTGAGATACGTATGCAACTTACGAGAAACTAGTTTAGTCACGAAACATAAGTGCAGCCATTAAAACTTGAATGATCTCACCACTCATTAATTGCGTCTGATTTTGATCCGCAAGAGATACTAATATACTATGATACCATGCTTACCTAGTTATGGATTGTTTTTAATGGGTACGATGTTACGGTTTTATTTATTTTATATATAAACTGATGTCATATGTGATTGAATTTTGATTTAATTATTATTATATGAATTGAACCAATATATATATATATATATATATATATATATATATATATATATATATATATATATATATTAGTAGACCCCCTTCCACAGCCACAATTGGATAAACTGAATAATGAAGCCAACCCATCTTCTACCGTTAAAAAAAGAAATAAACGGTCATGATTAAAAAAAACTTACGCTCTATTATAGAGCGTATACACTCTATAATAGAGCGTATATGTTTAATTTTTTCCCCCGTTTATGCTCTTACTTTGCCACGTGGTATATATATATATATATATATATATATATATATATATATATATATATATATATATATATATATATATATATATATAAACACTTGTACGCTCTATAATAGATACTCTCTATTATATAGCATACATGTTTTTTCCCCTAAACCCGATTTATTTCTACAGAACCGGTTCTTTTTTTAACAAAACCAACACTTTCTAACATATTTCCATCTGTTATAATCGAACTCAACCACAACCCATCCACAAAAACCTAACTCAAAGTCACTTCTACTCGATATTGCCTTCTACCCATCCACAGTTGGTGCGATTTTGCATTCTACATGAAATCAAGTATGCATTCTACTCGATATTGCCTTCTTTTACATACGATTTTTACTATCTTTTTTGTGTGTATTCGATTTGTATACATATTGTGTGTATATATGATTTGTTTGTATGCATATTATGTGTATATATTCGATTATGTATGTGTTTATATTTGGTTTTTGAATTTTTTGGATTATAGTTCAAATTATTTGGGTATGTTTGTATTAATTTTTTTTTTGTATTTATGTGGTTTTAGTTCGAATATTTTTGGTTATGAATATAAAGTTTAAAATTTTTTGGTTGAAAACTAATTATATTTTTTGGGCTTTTTGGTTATGGATATTATTGGATTTTTGTTTGAATTTTGAAATTTAAATGGAGTTTTTGGTTGTGAACATTGTTAGTCTTATGTAATTTGGTTTTAATTTGGTTGAGATTCCGAATATTGTTTGTTTAATTTCAATTTTTTTGGTTATATACGTCGTTTTAGTTCAAAGTTTTTTGGTTATGCATATTCTTGGATTTTTGTTTAAGATTTCGAATTATTGTTATTGGAGTTTTGGGTTTTAATTTTGAATTATTAGAGATTTTGTTTGATATGGACGTTAGTTTATCGACATTGTTAGATTTACATAATTGTTTCTTTAATTTCAGATATGTTAGATGATTTGTGTGGCCCTGTCGATCCTTCAGTTCTTCACGATAAAAAAAATCACATTAGCACCCTTATATGGAATGAGATTCACCGAAATCTTCTCAAAATTCGTCGAAGTACTTCTTTGCTTTCAGAATGGAAATTAGAGTCATTTCAAGTTCATCTTCTACAACAATGGGGTTTCAGAATGTTTACTAATCCTAAGGCCGTTATTCAAAATGACGTGGTTTTGATTTTGGCGTAAGTGGAGTGGTGGAGGCCAGAAACTAACACATTTCATTTCACTTTTGGTGAGATGACAGTGACCCTTGAAGATGTCTACATGTTAATGGGTCTTCTGGTTGTAGGAGAACCGATAAAAAATCTTGAAGCAATTGGTGTCAAGAATACTTGGTTACACACTTGGCCGGATCCGAATCTTTTTGTTGAAGAAATAGAAAATGCTTTTGGTGGCGTCAGACTGAGTTTTTTGAGGGAACGATATTGCAAGTGCCCGGATAAAAATAATCCCGAGATGTTAGAGATATATACATGGGGGTATGTCTTCTATTTATGCGGTGCTATTTTATTCCCCATAAAGTCTAATAATGTTGCTCACCCTAGATTAATCTCGTTGTTACTCGATACTAGCAAGATATATAGATATGCTTGGGGGCGGGAGTTCTAGCTTATTTGTATATGAATTTGTATGAAGCTATTTACAAGGATTGTGTATTGATTACCAGATGTTGTACTCTTTTGATGCTTTGGGCTCGTGAGAGGTTGCATTCGGGACAACCTATGATTGCAAGTAATGTGCAACATACGTGGCCTAGGGCTTTAGCATGGGCGATTCATCCGGTTGGCCAGGGAAAATCCAAGTACTATAATGTTCATCACAACATTGACGCCTACCGTGGACAATTTGATAATTTTGATCCGAGTTGGGTTGTTTGGAGGCCATATAGCCCCTTTTATCGCCTCTTTGACCCACATTTTGAGAGGGCTCAACTAACCGATATAATTACATCATCGTCGAGTATCGAACCAATAACCACACGTTAAATAATCATTATTGCAACCATTTGATCTACTAGGACTTTTGTGTTTCTTTTAAAAGTCTTAATACATAAACCATCAATTTTTTTTATCATATATTAAATTATTACAACCATTTCATCTACTTGGACTTTTGCGTTTCTTTTAAAAGTCATAATACACAAACTATTAATTTTTTAATCATATATTAATTTTTCATATTATAAATGCATCATATATAAGTTATTTAGTAACAATTTTTTAAATATGAGAAATTAATGAAGTTCATATAGTTGAGTTCAATTATTTTTTATTATTACAAATTAAATGAATTTTTGAAAAAGTCATAACAAATTTACATTTTAAATATGTTAAATATTTTAATAAAATATGGAATTGGACTATAATTGCGATATTAACACTAAAATAGTAATACTATATAAAATGATATGATTTCAATGTATATTTATTTTAGAAATAGATAAAAAAAATTAAAATAGAAGAATACATATTATATAAAAATATAAAATATTACAATTTATTAGTCAAATTGTAAGCAGTGAAAATATTTGAATTTTAGATGATAAATTTTAAAATAAACTATTATGGTGTATAGATATATTTATTAAATTATTAGTTAAAAGAATAAGAATTTACTTGAATATGATTATATGTGTGTGTATGTGTTTGTATTGAATATATATTTCCATATAAAAAATGGATTTTAAATAAATGTTTAAATTTATCATTAATCCGTCTCACCCAGTTGTTCGTACCCTTATATTTTATATAATTATATATGTACCATAATTTTAAAATTTTAGTTATAAAAAAATAGAATTTATGTCATTATTGAATATCGAACCAGTAATCTCATGATATATAATCATAGTAATAGATTACGGGTGTAAGAAAAAATGGATATTCTCGAGAGGTCGTAACTATGATTAAAAAAACCTACAAAATTTTGGGGGTGAAAAAAAAAATATTCGCAAGATGTCGTAATATATAACTAGACAAAATATAATAAACAAACAATTATGATCTGTACAATTAAATAAAGGGGTTTAAAAAATTATATTTAAGAATAAGATATCAGATTGTATATACAAATATGTAGTAAATTTGGGTAAAAAATTAAAAAAAAATTGTAAATTAGAACTTTTTACAATATATACTGATATGGGCTAAAAGTAAGTCCTAAAGACAAAATTAATGTGGCATTAATTGTACCTAGTTTGGTCAAAAAAAGGAGGCCCATTGAATGAGGCTTGAAACCCTAATTAGCAAATAAATTCGTAATTAATTAATTAGCTAAATATACAACTAATTAATTATGTCCAACTACAAGGAAACATATTCCTACATGGAAACTGCTTCTACAAAGGATCCAGAATCCTTCTAGGAAATACCTTATCAATCAATGTTCATAAACCTACTCTAATTCTTAGACTCTCTACGTCTATATAAAGGGCCTAACCCCTCATTATTAGAACTATGTCTGACTTGATTCTCAACACATACTGAGATACGTAGGCATCTTGTGAGGGCAGAATTAAGCTATGAAACACAAGTGTAGCCATTAAAGCTCGTTAAGCTCCGACATACATCGCATTAACTACACCCTAGATTTTGTTCCATAACATTTGGCGCCGTTTGTGGGAATAAAACATCAACCATGGCAAGAACACGAAGAACTGATGGAGACACCGTCCCTACCACCAGAGACCTGATCGTTGTGATTCCTCCTGATGAAACTCAAACCACCGAGGTACCCGTTACCACCACTATTCCTGCTGGAACTCAAGGTCCTAGCACTCAAAGGCTTGGCCCGTTCAGTGAAATCGTCTATTCTACCAATCCTGAGGAAATCATCCATGGATCCAATCCTCTATCCCAGGTAACTCAAACTCCTTTTATGGCTATTGCTCCTCCTCACGCACAAATTTCCACTGTTGTTATCCCTAGTAGCACTATCGCCCAACCTAGGCTTGGAATCTCCCAAGCTTATCCCCCTCTTTACATCCGAGGGTTGGAACCCCCGCAAAGTTATGGGCGAAGAGACGAAGTCCGTGATTTCTCAGGACCATACTCAACTGATGATGAAAGCTCCAAAGGCACTGATGTTAATCCTAGGAGGAAAAGGCTTGGCAAGGAATCCATAGGAAGCCGACGTCCACAGTCCCGTAGGATACTAGAACAGAAAATTGCTTCCTATGAGGCTGAACTCAAAGAGTTGAAGAAAAACTTAAGTCGACATCACACAAGGGCGGCCCCGAGGCGTGAAGCCCCCGACATCATAGAACTGGATGGAACCCCTCGAGGGAGAAGAATGGAAACTGTAAGGGCTGATCCTATTGAGTTGCTGCCTCTCGGAGATCCTGATGATCCAACGCCACCCTTCACCGAGACGATCATGAACGCTCATATCTCAAGTAAATTCAAGATGCCAACCATCAAGACTTATGATGGGGCAGGCGATCCGGCAAATCACGTAAAAACCTTATCGAATGCTTTGCTATTACAACCTATCAATGATGCTGTGAAGTGCAGGGCTTTCCCCCAAACTCTGGGGGGCATGGCTCAACGATGGTATAGCCGGTTACCTCCCAACTTCATTAGGTCCTTTAAAGAACTCAGTAAGGCCTTTATAAGCCAATTTATAAGCGGAAGAGTACACGAAAAAAGCTCAGCTTCTCTCATGAATCTAGAGTAAGGAAAGAATGAATCCATGAGGGACTACCTGAACCGCTTCACCAAGGAAGCCTTGAAAGTCCCAGACTTGGACGAGAAAGTGGCTATGATAGCCTTACAACAGGGGATGACTGATCCTTATTTCAAGAGATCTCTAGCCAAGCACCCGCCTGAGAACATGCTTCTTCTCCAAGACAGAGCAGGGAAATACATCAAGGCAGAAGAAAGCATGAAGAAAACCACTATATCAGTGGCTACACATAGGAATAGTAACAAAAAGAGAAAAAGCGATCAGGAGTATGATGCCAGAGACAAGTATCCCAAGACGGATAAGAATTCTGAATCCCCTCCTAAGAAAAATAGCTTTGGACCAAAATTCGCTGAATATGCAAGGCTGAACGCGCCTCGAAGTCAAATCCTGTTGGATATCGAAAGAGATCGAGACCTGAGATGGCCTAAACCCCTGAAATCTGATCCTGAGAAAAGGAACAAGAACGCGTTTTGCCGATTTCATAGGGATATCGGGCATGACACGGATGACTGTAGACAATTGAAGGATGAAATCGAGTTCCTTATTAGAAGAGAAAAGCTTTCTAAGTACACTAAGGATGAAAGTCATGATAGGCGCGACGATAACAGAAAGAATAACGATGGTCGGGATATGAATCCTCAACCTAGAGGACCAATTATTAACATGATTTTTGGAGGCCCCACTGCCGCGGGGAGTTCAAGAAATTCAAGGAAAGCATATGCAAGATAAGTTATGCAAGTCGTAGGGGAAACACCTAAACGCGCTAGAACAGAGGTAGTCATATCCTTTGATGACTCGTACCTGGAAGGGATAAAGTTTCCCTATGATGATCCTCTTGTCATAGCCCCTTTGATAGAAAATTCAGAAGTAAAAAGAGTCCTGGTGGACAATGGAGCATCGGTTGATATCTTGTTCTACGATGCATTTGTAAAGATGGGGTACAATGATTCCCAGTTAACCCCTTCGGATGTTCCCATCTATGGCTTTAATGGAGTAGAATCAAAAGTGGAAGGAACCATTCAACTACCCATGACAATGGGGGGAGAACCTCGAGAGATCACACGGATGCTAACCTTTCTGATAATCAAAGCATCTTCTACATATAATGCAATCCTTGGAAGAACGGGTTTGCATACTTTTAAGGCTGTTGCCTCGAGTTATCATTTGAAGATAAAATTCCCTACCAGAAATGGCGTAGGGGAGGAAAAAAGAGACCAGAGAATGGCAAGAAGTTGTTACGTAGCAGCCCTGAGACCCGATGGAATCGGGGGGCAAGTCCTACCCATAGAGGACATGGACTCGAGAGAAGATGAAGAAAGAAGGGGAAAACCAGCTGAGGACTTGGTTCCAATTTCTTTAGTTCCAGGAGAACCGAAGAAAGTCACCTATATCGGGGCCTCATTAGAAGAGCCTATGAAAGAAAAATTAACAAAGTTCTTGCATTAACAAAGTTCTTGCATTAACAAAGTTCTTGCAAGAAAACAGGGACTTATTCGTTTGGACAGCCGCAGATATGCCAGGAATTGATCCCAATCTAATTACTCATAAGCTTAATGTGGATCCACGACGAAAAACAATAAAACAAAAGAAGAGGAATTTCGCTCCCGAAAGACAAGAAGCCATAAAACAAGAGGTGGAAAAACTCTTAGAGGCTGGATTCATGAAAGAGATTCAGTTTCCCGAATGGCTTGCTAATCCTGTAATGGTCAGAAAATCCAATGGAAAGTGGAGGATGTGCGTTGACTTCACTGATTTATACACATAATATGCATGCCCAAAGGATTGCTTCCCCCTCCCGAGGATTGATGCACTCATAGATGCCACGGCGGGACATGAGATGTTAAGCTTCATGGATGGTTTTAATGGATACAATCAAATCCGGATGCACGAGGATGACATTGCCAAGGTATCCTTCATCACTGACTTTGGTGTATTTTGTTATCTCGTTTTGGCCTTTGGGTTAAAGAATGCAGGGGCCACCTATCAAAGACTAGTAAACAAAATTTTCAAGCATCTCATTGGAAAAACCATGGAGGTCTACGTTGATGATATGCTAGTCAAAAGTCTCGATAAGGCCGATCATATTGAGCACCTGCGAGAGGCTTTCGAAGTGCTACGACACCACATTATGATGCTTAACCCTGCAAAATGCACCTTTGGCGTGGGATCTGGAAAATTCCTAGGAATGATGGTCTCTAAAAGAGGTATTGAGGCCAATTCTGACAAAATCAAGGCTATACTCGATATAGAACCTCCAAAAATAGTAAGGGACGTCCAAAAATTGACAGGAAGAGTTGCTGCCCTGGGGAGGTTTGTCTCGAAGTTTGGGGATAAATGTCTACCCTTCTTCAAGACATTGAAAAAAGTTAAAGATTTCGTGTGGACAGAATAAAGTCAAACGGCCTTTGAGGAACTGAAGAAATATATGGCTAAAGCCCCGTTGTTGGCTAAGCCTAGCCCCGAGGACATCTTATACTTGTATTTGGCCATATCAGAAAAGGCCCTGAGTGCTGTCCTTATAAAGGAAGAGGAGAAAATTCAAAAGCCAGTCTATTATGTGAGCAAGGTTTTGCATAGAGCGGAACTTAATTATTCCAAAATTGAGAAGTTTGCACTGGCCTTGGTAATGGCATCAAGAAAGTTATGGCCATACTTTCTGGCACACAAAATCGAAGTATTAACTGATCAACCCCTGAGAAACATTATACACAGCCCCAAGGCAAGTGGAAGACTGATTAAGTGGGCCATTGAGTTAGGAGATTTCGACATCAAGTATAAGCCTCGAACGGCCATTAAAGCTCAAGCTCTTGCTGACTTCGTGGTCGAATGTACTATTGACGACCAAGAAGTCGGGGGGCAGGATAGTGAGGAAGCAACGCAAAAAGGAGGACAGACTCCTAAAGAATATTGGGTGCTCAATTTTGATGGGGCATCAAAAACAAAATCTAGCGGCGCAGGCTTGGTGCTACAAAGTCCCGAAGGATTCATTATTGAGTATGCTATTAGGCTTGATTTTCCAACAACCAATAATGAAGCCGAATATGAAGCCTTGATAGGTGGCATGGGCTTGGCCAAGGCACTGAAAACCAAACACCTTAAAGTCTGTGGAGACTCAAAGCTGGTTATATCCCAAGTAAATGGGGAGTTTGAAGCAAGGGAAGAAGTCATGGTTAAGTACCTCCGACTAGTAAAAGCCATAATGACCCAATTTGAAGAATGTCAGATGGAATATGTTCCTAGAGAAGAGAATATAAAGGCTGATGCCTTATCAAAGTTCGCCTCATCAGAAGTGGATGATCATATGGGGAGTGTTTACTTCCAAATCTTGAAGACTCCCAACATTAATGCAAAGCTGTTAGCCCCGATAAACATGTGCAATTGTTGGATGGATCCAATTAAAACCCACCTTCAATCCGGAGGGACTCCTGCCAATGTCATGGAAGTGAGGAAGCTTACTGCGAGGGCATTAAGGTACGCTCTTATTGATGGAATTCTCTATAAGAAATCTTTTGTTATTCCATACTTGAAATGTCTGAGGCCAGATGAAGCTCATGAGGCTTTGAAAGAAGTACACGAAGGAATTTGTGGCCAACACTTGGGGGGCAGGGCTTTGGCTCACAAAATCACCCGCCTTGATTTTTACTGGCCTAACTTGATAAAAGATTCGAAAGAATACGTAAGAAGATGTGACAGGTGCCAAAGGCATGCACCAGTTGTCAGACAACCACCTGAGATGTTGACGTCCATCAATTCCCCTATCCCCTTTGCAATGTGGGGAATGGACATCCTTGGACCCTTTCCAATAGCTAGCGGACAGAGAAAGTTCCTGATCGTTGCGATCGATAACTTCACTAAATGGATCGAGGCTAAACCACTAGCCAAGATAACCACAAAGCAAGTAGCTCAATTCTTTTGGAGAAATATCATATGTAGGTATGGAATACCACGAATCCTGGTGACGGACAATGGCACACAATTCAACAATGAAGAATTCAAAGGATATTGCACTGATAATGACATCAATCTATGCTTCACTTCTGTTGCACACCTCCAAGCAAATGGGCAGGCTGAGGTAGCTAATCGAATCATCCTTGATGGTCTCAAGAAAAGGATCGAGCGTTCTGCTAATTCTTGGGTGGATGAGCTTTTGCCAATACTCTGGGCATACAGAACCACCCATAAAGTTACTACTGATGCAACTCCATTCTTCCTGGCTTATGGAGCCGAGGCAGTGGTTTCAGTTGAAATATCACATGTATCCCCAAGAAGCCCGAGGAAAATGAAGAAGGGATGAAGCTTGCATTAGACCTGATAGATGAAGTCAAGGACAAAGCTCATGCAAAAATCATTGAATATCAAAAGAAGTCATCTTTCTACTATAACCTAAGGGTTAAAGAAAGGTTTTTCAGACAAGGGGACTTGGTCATCGGGAAAGTTGAAGCTTCCGGAGTAGGCCCTAAAGGCAAGTTGCCCCCCAACTGGGAAGGGCCGTACAAGATAAAACAAGTTAAGGGAGGATGATCATACATCCTTGAAACCATGGAAGATGTCGAGGTGCCAAGAACTTGGCATGCCTCCAACCTGAAGGTTTATTATGTTTAAAGAATTCAACTATGAGTTCTTATATTTAGTAGGAACTAAGTAGAAATAAGGTTCGATGAAACCATTAGGACGCAAGAGCCTTTTGCTCCAGGATTTCCATTATGTAAGGGTTGCGCCCACTTTAGCTTCGAAGGCGTTATTAATAAAATTTTCAGCCTTATGGCATCTTCGAAAACCTGTGTGTTTTAGCCTAGTTTGGCAACTTTTATTAGTTCTTTTATGACAAAAGAATAAGAAGCTTGTTTGGAACTTCGATTTAATATCCCCTTTGTTCTATGCTCGATAAAGTGTATTTTATCAAATATACTAAGGCATGAAAAAGAAAAGGACAAACGACAAAGGACTTTTTATAACAAAGTCTTGGGATTACATAAGTTAAAAAGAAAACAGAAAGGAAATACAAGGAATAAATACAAAGAGAAAAGTGAAAAACTAAGGAAGGTCCTCGACATCCTCCTCCGCATCCTTCCCTTCTTCGCCCTGTTCAGCATCCTCCTCAGCCTTAGGGGAGTCGAAAACTCTATCATAATCATCCAAGGCCTCACCACCCGAGAGATCCCCATAATTATCCTCGCGGATGGTGGAGGTCAAGGCCAAAGACTGCCCCATAGGATAAGGGAAGTCGGCAGGGTCAAAAAGTCCAGGGTGCTTGGCCAACACAGCTCCAAGGCACTTCTCCCAAGCCTGAGCACAAGTCGCCGGAAAAACCATGTCATCATGCTTATCCATGAAAGATAGAATTCTTCCGAATCCATGTACTCAGCGATCATGGCCTTCTTCCCAGACCTTAGCTCTTGCAGCTCAGCATGCGCGGCCACCAACTCTTGATCCTTCTCGAGCAACTTCTTCTCGAGAGTGGCCACCTTTGCCTCAGCCTTGATCTTGATCTTCCTCTGGGCCTTTTCTGAAAAGCGCCAAGTCTTGGCCTGATGGGCCATGGTCTGAAAGTAGGTATTGACCTATTTAAAAAGCACGACACAGTGAGAAAATAGAAAAGTCGGAAGACAATCAAGTATAAAAGTCGGGAAACAAGTGGGCCTTATCATGGCAACAGCTTGGGCCCCCAGAGTCTCGGCCTCTTCTATGTCCGTCTTCAGGACAATCTTGGTCTTGTCAACTGGAGGTATAGAATTCCGCGACCAGTCGAGGGAGTTCAAAGTACTCCCAACGACGGTGTCTTACCTCCTCAAACCCCAACTGGGCCTCCAAGCCGCGGAGTCTGGGCCCTCCTCTTCTTCGACCCAAGGCCTCTTCCCTTGGGTTTTGTCACAAGGGTGAAGGAACCCGGGAAGATTGGGCTCCTTAATTGGGCCTTCGAGAGCCTCGCGAGCCTTCCTCATCTTGTGGGTCTCTTGATCACCCACGCCCAGATGGAAGTTAATGTTTTCCGCAGCTACAAAACAAACAAGAAAATAAACAACCGAACTCAGAAAAGTCAGAAAAAATGACAAGTCAAGAAAGAAAAATACCGTTATCGGAAACATGAGAAAGGCCCACGGCCTTCAAAGAAAACTCCTCCAGAATCTTCCTGTGATGGGTCAAGCCCTTATCCTGGCCCAAGTCGGCAATAATAAGTTTTTCTTCGGGAGTTAGCTGGATAAAGTCCGCATTCCCATCTTTAACCTTGCAGAATTTGGGCCTAAAAAGAGTGCCCCAATCTCCTCCTTCCCATTCCAAGTACAAGAAGTCCCTCCGCCAATCGGTATTGTTGTCAGGCAAAGACTTGTTACAAAAGATTGGGCTCACCCCTTGCCTGTGGCTTATATATATCCAGCCCAATATGCTTGATTGACTATTTTTAAACTGAAAAATACTTCTAAAGACAGCTACAGAAAGGGGATAGTTTTTCCTAAGACATAAAACTAAAAAACAAAGGAGGGTCCGCCACGAGTTTGGGCTCAATTGACATGGATTTATCCTAACCTCAGCTAGCAACCTAACGGTAAATTCATGAAAAGGGAGTCTAAGCCCACCTAAAAGTGCGTCTCTAAAAATACATAGCCTATTGGGCCTCCAATGACAGACCCGATCTCCGAGCTCGGCCAAAACAAATTTGTACCCATGAGGAAGTTTATACAATTTGGTAAATTTATCACAATGAATTTGATTAGTGAAGGTGCTGGTAAACCTAGAGGCATCTAGCTCAGCCAGGGTAGGGAACTCCTCACCCATGGTTTGAAGAAGATCAGAAAGTGAAGAAAAAGTAGAGTTCACGGTAACAGTGTTACCTCTTTTTGCCGCCCTGGCAAGAAGTCTTTGTTGAGCAGCATCTTGCTCCGCCATGAATATTCAACGGATGAAGGCTTGAAAATGAAGAAGATGAAGATTGATCGGAGAGGGCTCGCCGGAAATCGCCTTGGCAAAAATGAACTGGAGAGAAATCTGAGAAAATTTTACTGAGAAATTAATAAGTGAGAAGTGAGGTTCTCACTTCACTAATTTATAGCCAAAGAAAACGGTAATTCAATCGGTTGAACTCCCTATAGCCGGTAACAAAGCCCATAAACTAATTGGGCCTGACAGGCCTTTGGCCCAAAAGTCGAGGTGGACTAAAACGTATGAAAAAATAAAATGGGCCAAGGCCCATTAAACTGCCAAATTCTTGGATTCAATTTAAGGCATGGTTCGACCAGAAATCCCTGTCGACCAGGATTCCAATTAAGGCATGATTCGACCAGGAACCCTTGTCGACCAGGATTCCAATTAAGGCATGATTCGACCAGGAACCCCTATCGACCAGGATTCCAATTAAGGCATGATTCAACCAGGAACCCCTGTCGACTAGGATTCCAATTAAGGCATAAAACGACCAGGAGTCTCATTCAACCAGGATACAAATTGGCCACAAAATCGACTAGAAATCTCATTCAATCAGAATCACATTACTTCCTAAGACCGACCAGGATCCTGGTCGAAAATCGACCAGGAACCCTGTTCGACCAGGATTCCGTGAGGTCCTAAGACCGACCAGGAACCCTGTTCGACCAGGACTCTAGGACAACCTAAAATCGACCAGGATCCTGGTCGAATTCGACCAGGATTCCTGGTAGAAAATAATGCTAAAAATTGCCAACAAATCATTAAAAATGGTTTAAAAGGCAAATAAATTCTAGAAAATTCTCTATAATTAGAGAAAAATTTCTAGAAATTAAGGAAAAATACCTGTGGGTACCAATAAATTCTGGAAAATTCTCTATAATTAGAGAAAAATTCCTAAAAATTAAGGAAAAATACATGTGGGTACAAGAAAAGAATTGTGAAAAATTATTCATAAATAGAAGAGAACCTCGACGACAAAATCATAAACCTTAACTTCTGCAAAGTATTGCACACTTTACAGAAGTTGGGGGGCAAATGATATGGGCTAAAAGTAAGCCCTAAAGACACAATTAATGTGGCATTAATTGCACCTAGTTTGGTCCAAAAAGGAGGCCCATTGAATGAGGCTTGAAACCCTAATTAGCAAATAAATTCGTAATTAATTAATTAGCTAAATATACAGCTAATTAATTATGTCCAACTATAAAGAAACCTATTCCTACATGGAAACTGCTTCTACAAAGGATCCAGAATCCTTCTAGGAAATACCTTATCAATCAAGGTTCATAAACCTACTCTAATTCTTAGACTCTCTACGTCTATATAAAGGTTCTAACCCCTCATTATTAGAACTACGTCTGGCTTGATTCTCAACACATACTGAGATACGTAGGCATCTTTTGAGGGCAGAATTAAGCTACGAAACACAAGTGCAGCCATTAAAACTCGTTAAGCTCCGACATACATCGCATTAACTACACCCTAGATTTTGTTCCATAACATTTGGCGCCGTCTGTGGGAATAAAACATCAACCATGGCAAGAACACGAAGAACTGATGGAGACACCGTCCCTACCACCAGAGACCTGATCGCTGTGATTCCTCCTGATGAAACTCAAACCACCGAGGTACCCGTTACCACCATTATTCCTGCTGGAACTCAAGGTCCTAGCACTCAAAGGCTTGGCCCGTTCAGTGAAATCGTCCATTAAACTACACCCTAGATTTTGTTCCATAACATATACATTAAATTGTTAAAAGAATAATTTAGATAGAAAATCAAAATCAAAATATATAATAATGTATAAATATAGTTGTATAATATGTGTGATTTGTTAATTATGTTTTAAATATTAATTTAATATTTATAAATTCAGTGTGGAATTTATATCGATCAATAAATATTTTAATAAAAATATACAGATGCGTTTAAAATAAAAATTTTAAAAACAAATAATAACAAATTTATTAAATAAATAATATAGTTAAAAATAAATTTAATTTTATGAATATACGAAAATGCCCGTTGCGCTAGTTATTATAAATTATTGAACGACTTGTCTTTTAGTGTGTTCTGTGTCAGTCAAAAACAACACCTGTCTTCCACAATTACAAGCCTATTATTGGCTCACAATGCAAGCAATAAAAACAGTTAAAATTTATCCTCCGTACGTATTCGAAGGTGGCCACGGATTTTGACTATAATCCGTCATAATTTTCTAAACTAAAAATATGTTCAATGCTTTACATTTCCCGGTGTCAATTTTTTCAAATTATCATTTTATATATATGTTTCTTCCATCTTCTAATAGTATTATTGGTATCTTTTTTACCTCACCACTATCTGGGAATGCTAAATCATAACGCTCCTTAAAAATATGCTTTGAAGACCCACATTTTATTTTTTATAAGTTAGGGGTGTTCATCTAATTCATTAAACCACGGTTTTAGATCTGAACCATTTAAACTGCAATTTAGAAAAACTCGTTATTAACGGTTCGGTTATCTAGACTGTATAAATTTAAATGGTTTAGTTATGGTTTGTAAAAAATATTTACCGGTTAATCCAGACCGGACCGTTTAAATATTATATATAATAAATAAATAATATATTTTAATATAATTAGCTAAAAAATAATTATTTTACATCTAACTATAATAACTTTATTTTATAATAAAAATTTAAGATATGACTTTATCAAAATTTTTAAAAATAGTTCGGTGATCTTTAAACTACTCATTGTCAATATGAAATTAAATATATTAGAATTTTAATTAAGTCTTTCATTAAAATGTGAAAGTGAAAAATTTAAAATAAAATTATTGAATTTCTTTTGGTCTACCATAGAACAATCAAGATTCTGAAATGAAATAACTAAAGAATTTTTTTAAACTAGGATTTCATAAGACTTAAAATATTACTCGTAATTTTTAAATACGATAACTAAATAATAAAAAATTTAATTAAAAGACAAATCGTGGTTCGAAACCGAACCAAACCGTTCTTATGTGGCTTGATTTGTCTTGATTTTTTAAATTTATTGGTTCGGTTTGATTTTGACTTTTAAAAAATTGCTAGTATCGATTTGATTCGAAAAATTGATAAATTAAGATCCAACCGGACCATGAACACCCTAGTATAAATGTATATCGCAAACGGTTTCAAAATTTATTAATTAACTATCGTGTTTCTGTCATAATTGATCCTAATTCTGAACTAACACTCCTATAATATATACAACTGTAATCCATTATAAACAAGAATATCATGTCAAATAATCGATACCTATTTGACACCAACAGTCCTCTAAGCACAATTTTAATATTTGCGACAAAAATTCTTTTAAATTCTTTAGAGTTTTTTCTTCCGGCATATACAGAAAATGTATGATAAATTGTATTGGAATACAACAGAGGATCGCGTTCCTTTTATTCAAAAAAGTTTATCATCTAACCAGCATGCCATGCAGAGATAACCACGGATATTTAGATATAACAACGGATATTTAGACAATAAAAATTTAATTTCTAGTAAAAAAACATCTGTAGTGCGTGATCTGCCTAAAAAGTAGAATACCCCATATTCATGTATATCTAAAAAGTAAGATAAATAAAGAAATACATAAATCTAGTCAATCATTTGCTAAAAAAGATAAGATAAATTTATATGATAGAAATAACATATATATTTAAAAACATTTATATAAGAAAATATAAAATTTTGAATAAAAAATACAATAAAATAAGAAATAAATTATAAGACTTTTGAAAACAAAAATAAATTAAATTAAAGTGAAAAAACATTAAAATCAAATTAAAGGGGTCCTTTTGATTGAACACGTCAAATAACACATAACTAGGTGAATTGAAATTAATATAAATATTTAATGAAAATTTTGAATTTTAAAAATTCTATATGAGACAAGCCATAAATATGACATTTGATTTCCTCTTAAAATCCCAAAATATACGTCGAAAATCACAAATATTTTTCAATTTAACTCAAACTACTAAATTATTGTCTAACTAATGAGTATTATCCATTTATTAATTACTATAATTAAAAACTACCTAAAATATTGCACACAATTATTAGAGACATAAATATTGGTTTTAAAATTCATTAATATATATATTAAATCAATTTTAAAAGTATGCAAACTTTCCATATTCTAGTTGATCATGACCTAAAAATACTATTATACAAAAACAAAACACCAACATATATCAACATATAGCTATACCTATAGTCACATACCAAAAAAATTAAAGTTATGAATATGAATTCTAAAAGAAGATCTTAAACACATACCCAATATAGAAATATACAACAAGCAAAAGTTAATCTCTACTACCATTAAAACATGTTTAGAGTTTAATTACGCCTCAAATTGTCATTGAGTTTGTTTTTCTACATTTATGTTTCTTTATATTTAGTATATGTATTAAGAACCAACTATTCCGGCAAAATTCCATTAAATTTCCATTAGTTTATTATATAAACATTAATTATTAATAAAGGAATCAACTAGAAATGATTTTACTAACGAATATATATTAAATTAAGATTACCTGAATAACACAACTTTCAAAAAATTGTAACTTTTTTTTTCGACATGCAAAAAATTGAAACTTTAAACATGTTGAATCCAGAGAAATGAAATCCATGGCATGTGTCTATTTGCGACGAATTGAGTGTATATTTTATGTCGTAAATAATTAGAATTTAATTTTCTGGTAAGGTAGCATCGAAATCTTTGCTCCATGTTAAATCTACTATTTTCTATTTTATTCTAATTTATAATCATTTACAAACAGAAATTTTGAGCTCCCCAAAAACTTTTTCACGACTTGCAAACTGAGAAAATGAGTCAATGATAATAACACATATATGTTTCACAACACCCTTCACTAGCTTTTTTCACAAGCTGCTAGCTCATACATTGGGAATTTACAAACGCAACAGCAATCTAAACATTGTTTAATTTCCTCCTTTGCATGCCTCAACTTATTAATTATCCACACATTATTAATAAGTTATATATCACTCATTTAATTGAGAGATGGTGGAGATGGAAGATTCATCAAATTGCATGCTTTGGCTTCATTATTTATTTAAATTTAAACAGAATTAAAGGGTACAATCTAAATAAACCTAAAATAATTGCAACCCTGAAATGTGAAGGTACGTACAACAGAAGCAATAACAACATATATAATGATACACGTACGTCCACGTTGCTGTTTAATTAACAACAATATTATATAAACCAAAGGCTTAGACGACGAAATAAAAATTTGCCCTGGTTTAATTTATGGTGAAAGGGTAAGAACATGGAGAATGATTAGGGATATTAGTGTCATGGCTGCAAAGGTTGAAGTTAGGCAAGCGAAACCCACATGGAGACAGTAGGTGTCAAAGGATCTGCAGATCTTGGGCCATTTTGCAGCTTTGTTTCCTCTGAGTCCTATGTAAGCTCCTTCTCCGCCTGCTCCTGCTGCTGCTGCCACTATCCCAACTAGTAGCTGCGCCCGCCCACACATTTATTTAATAAAAATGATCATCACGTACTATTTGATAATCATATGATCATAATCATATTTTACAGCCTACATACTATATACTTATACAGAATGCATGATCATACATTAATTAGTTACATATATCATTGGTACGCAACCTTCACTAGTTAGTTTTCGGAGAAAATACGTACTGGATTATTAATTTGAAATGAGATGTTTAATTTGAAACCTTACCAAGTCCATCACAAAGATACTAAACATCAGTTTTGCGGATCTATTTGCTCCCTTGGTGAAAGCAAACAAGGATAAGAGTCCTGTGATGATGCTGTATAAGCAAGCCACTGAGAGGGCCGATATTTCGTACCTGGAACAACAACATTCAGTATCTATATATTACGTGCTATCATAGCACGTTTACAGCTATAACTTTGTAATTCACTAGCTCATATTTTAGATCGATCATCTGAATATTTACATATACTATATATATCAATTCTGATGAACATGATCAAACAAACTTGCATGTAATTAATTAACTTACACCAAGGCAGGTAGACCAGTAAATTTAGCAGTAACGGACATTCCGTACGGAGGGAAGGGGATCCGAAAAAACACCGTTTGCTTACTAGTGGCTAGAAGTAAAACGGCAGCTAACGTTGTAAAAAACAAAATGAACCTCAGTACGACTTCAGTGACCCCCACGTATCTGGCAAGTTTATTACTGCCATGACCATTCATTTTATCATCTTGAGCCATTGATCGTGTTTCTGGGTTAATGGAAGACATGTTTCATATATTAATACGTACGTACGTAGCAGATCAATAAGCAGTAGAGTACTTGCACAAATCTAAAATCTTTAGGTTTCTTAAGAATTGGCAGAGCTTTGGAAGCGATACTTATAGGATTTGCGAAAGTGAGCTATGTACTCTGTTACTTGTTTTTTTTTATGTCAAATTAGAACAACTCTATTAGTCGAAGTTAGGCCAATTTTCAATAATTTTTTTATTTTCTTTCTCTAATTATATATTATTTTTGACGTCTTTTTTCAAAAAATACTCCAATAATTGATATTTTAAGGTGCCTATTTCTCCACCTTTTCTTATCTTATTTTCAATATATTACTGATTGAATTACATGTTTTAAATAAAACTATTTGATAACTAACTATTTGAATTAACTGTTTATATTTTAACTAGGCACATGACAATCAGCTAATTGAAGGCTCATAAAACTAGCTTTTTCAAAATTAGTGAATTGAGTTCAAACCGCAGCTAACTACCAAACACCAATATTAGAGATTTCATCTGGCCAAAATTTTAACTTGCCCCAACCTCTAATTCTCCCCCAAACCTCTAATTTTCAAGCACGGCCGTAATAATTATTTTTATACAATTTTGAATATAAAATAATATTTAATAAATTATTTCAAAATATAATGCTAACATATTATATTTTGATTCTAAATGAAATAAATTTAAATTATGCAAATTTCGATTTTGATATTAAATGAATTACAGCCCATCCATATATAAATATCTCATAATCAAAAGGTGTCATTCTAAAATTATGTTTTCAGAATTAATTCTCAAGAGTAATTGAGATACATAGGCATATTTTAATACAATTTATATCCCGTTTAGCAAGTGCAAACATTAAGTGTTATAAGAGCATCTCCAAATTAATAGTCATATTCAAGCTCCTAAGTTTGAGAAGAGAGTCATGTTTAAACTCCTAAATTTGATAAAAGATAAAAGACTCTTAACTATTAGAAAGCATGTTGGAACTCTAATACATGAGTGATTCTTTATTTTTAGACTTAGGAGCTAAAGAGCTGCTGTAAGCCACACTCATTTTAGATTCTAACCGGAGGTCTTAATGTATATATTAAAATATTTCATGTTACAACATCCAAGATATTTTAGGACCATATTCAGAATTTAATAATTACATACAATAAAAATATGTTAAATTTAAATGTAATGTTAAGTAAAGACATAGTGAAATAATCTCTGTTTCATAATTTTTATTTCATTTTATTTTTTAAAATTAAATTTATTTAACTTTAACTAATAATTTAAAAATATTTATTCATAATTTTAAAATTTAGTTTATAAAATATAATACTCAAATTTTATTATAATATTTTTTCAAAAAATATATATTATTATATAATATATTTAATTTATTGTCAAAATTAATTAATTTGACTTTGAAAACTCAAACTAAAACAAAACTTTTGGGACAGAGGGAGTGAATAATTAAAGAATATTTAAAGTCAAACACACACGCGCGCGCGCACACACACATATATAAAACTTTTGGGACGGAGGGAGTAAATAATTATAGAATATTTAAAGTCAAACACACACACACATAGATATAATATATGCTTTTGCACAGATGAGAACCACTACACCAAATAAGGGCATTTATGACAAAAAAAAACCTATTACGGAAGTGTTAGGCACCTTGTACTTATGACGGATGTTAAAATCTTAATACGATGAAAATTTATTCCATTTTAAATTTATTCTATATATAATTATGAATAAATTTATAATTATCATAATTAAATATAATGCATAAAATATTTTATATAATTTCAATATGATATTTTGGATTAAGCACAATACATAAAACAAAATAAAAAATTGAATTTAAATTAAATTAAATATTTAAATAATTTTTAAAAAGATCAATTTCCGAAAAGAAATTTAGAAAAAAAATTATACATGAGATTTTAGAATATAAATACATATAAAATTATTATAAATATGAAAAAATATATAAGATTATCACAACATATTTTTTGATAATATAATTTAATATAAAAAAATTTAATTTTAAAAATAAAACAAATTTATATATAACTGCATACACGTTCATGTCATTGTATTAGAATTATCTTATTTCTAAAATTGTTAAAATAAATTTATTATTAAAAATAGTAATTGCATTTAGATTTTCCTCCCAACTGTAAAGATTTTAAGATTTATTAATTTAGTGAAGTAAATAACTAATAAAAATATATTTAAATATATTTATTGAGTTTTTTTAATAATCAAACTAGTCAAGATACTAGTTATTTAAAATTGTCTTTTCTAGAACTAACATTTTAATTTTTGAAATATATTTTTCAGTGATCCAACCATACCGATATTAATATCTATTGATTTATTGATTTTAAAGAGGTGAAAAGAGAAATATATTACTAACCTAATTTATAATCAAATAAATATGAATAATTAATTTATTATTAAAAAAATTAACTAAAAAAAATTGGTGCCGTATGATTTTTAATTTTAAATTACCCCGCTCTGTTCTCTCACAGGTTAGTCTCACGTTCTCTCTTTCTCTCCGAAGCTCAGTACATTTTCTCAACTTGATTTCCTTTCTTCAATTTGTGATTTATCTTTCTCCAATCTAGGTATATATCTTTATTTTGGAGTTAAGTTTTACATTATCAAGTTTTATTTGTGTTGGATCGTAATTCAAAACTACACACAACAATGATGCAATTATATAAACAGTTTAACAAGAACAGACAGATTAAACCAATTAACAAAACAAACAACGAAGGCAGAAATAATATATATAAATCAGTAACTGTAATGACAAGAGAAAAATTAGAAGTCTTAGTTCTAACAAACGGTTTTTCGCATACACTGATAGAACCTATAAACAGCTGAGTCGCCAAGTCTTGCTAGAAGTCTTGACTGTTCTTGAAGAGATTATTGCCCCACTACGCTGTGTTGGGTTGCAGCAATATCACTTCCAGGATAAAACAGCACAGAGTACTTCGTCCACATATTCGTAGCACTCTACAGCGACATGCACCTCAGTTCGCCCAGAAAACCTATGCACAGACTGTATGAATATATTTGTAAGTAATACAGAGTATAACAACTGCTAGAGTTTTCTCAGATTTGTGTTAAGACCTCCGTCCCTCTATCTACAACGTTTTTTATGTATTTATAATACAATAAAACGTAACAGCAAATAAAACATTAATTAAAATAATTATTCTGATTTAAAAAACATTTAATAGAATATATATCAGAATCAGTAATAGTCATCAGAGTTTATAAACTCTGCCAGTCCATCAGAGTTTATTGCTAAACTCTGACCAGCACAGTCTATCAAAGTTTACTGCTAAACTCTGACCAGCACATTTCATCAGAGTTTACTGCTAAACTCTGACCAGCACAGTCCATCAACGTTTATTAAACTCTGACCATGCTCTATAGTCTATCATCAGAGTTTGTTAAACTCTGAGCTAGTCCATCAGAGTTTGTTAAACTCTGACCCAGCTCCAATTTTGTAAACTCTGATCAGACACAGATTTGACAGTTACATATTGACTCAATATTCATATTAAAATAATATTAAAGTCATAGTTAAATATCTCGCCCAGGTCGCCTCGCGTACGCAAGACGCCGAGACATTCGCCCAAATCGCCCTTCGACCCGACCTGACCCGAGGCGCGTGTGTGTGTGCGCGCGAGGGCACACTAGTACACCATGCACACTCATATGCCTTAGTAGTTGGCACTACTCTTGCACATATATGCATATAAAGCACCTTTACCAATATTACATATTCAATGTGGGACAACACTTTTAACCCATTTTAAACTAACAACTTCTACTCAATTTATCTATGGATTACACTAAGAAAATGACTTAGATCCAAACATGAAAATTTAAGTCCTCGTAGCAAGGAACAACCTTCAATCGTTAGTTTCCGGAAATTACATCAAGAACATATATAAAATATGTCTCAAACTTTCCATTTTCTAACAATTTGCTCCATTGTCATTTGGTTTGTGTATGTTTTTTTCTTCAATTTGTTTATTTTTGTGCATGCCTTTGGATATATGTCTCAATCTATATTTTATTTTGTTCACTTGTTCTCAGTTTCTTTTATTCAAATTCTTGTATATATAGTTTAATTTTTCTTAGGATGGCAAGCTGTTGTTGCTTATGTCAATATCGTGTGCTATTACGCCTGTGGAATTCCTCTTGGCCTTCTTGTGGTTACAAACTCAACATTCGAGTGACGGTGATTGTAAATCAGATTTCTTGTAATGACATTTTAATCTTTGCAGGGTATTTGGATGAGAATGTTGTGCAGCATGATAATACAAACACTTGTTTTGTTATGGATGACATAGAAGACCAACGGGAACAAAGAGGTAAACATCACTTTATTGCAACAAAGAATCTTGGATTGAATTTATATGTGAAGATAAAATCTTGCTCTGATTTTACTGCAGGCTTCGATCGCTAGAAAAAGAATTAAGCAATAGGGAGGAGGAGAACTGATATTGGATAGCATTAAACAGGTTTAGTGAACTTATCTTTATACATACTCTAGGGAATTTAGAAAATTATTTTTATCACACAGCTAGCATAGACCCCTGCATGTTTTCTAATCATTTTATTAGAAATATGTGGCCATACAATTACAAAATAGTCATTGCTCCTAAAAATTTTGAAGTAACAAAATGAGAAACAATTAATTCAATTTTACATGGATTGTACATGATAAGAGATTAAATATTTTAAGAATTCTAAACTACTTCGTACAAAAAGAAAACCACTCATAGCATGGTTATTACGGCGCCAAGTCGAGACTTGACGCCCAACTACTTTCGTAAAAACTAGTCAATAAGTCGCTCGACTAATCGTAAAAAGTCAATAACTTGTTCATATATTTACTATTTACTGGGTGTAATAAATAGCATTGCTAAACACATCAATTTCACAATTTAAATAAAAAGTAATATAGTAATAAGTTCAAATTAAGCATATTTACTACATAATAACATCCAAATACCACATATTAAACATTTTCAAGCAAATAAAAATATAAGTGATGATGAAAATCAAACAAAGTAATTCATCTCAATATTAAGTTCATCTCTATCCTTTTATTGTGAATTGTCATTGATCAAATAATGTGATTGTACACCATAATCATCGTTATCACGGCGCCAAGTTGGGTTTCGAAAAATCTCGGCGCCCGAATACCTTCGTGTCAACTAGTCGTTTTCGTGATAACAATGACTCCTAGTAATATCCATTTGTTGTTCTGCTATTTAAAAGCCAACTAAAGTGGGATTTTGTATTCAGATATTGGAATGGAGCTTGCAAAGTCTAGGTAAAGTTCTTTGGTCAAGAAATTGCAACAGGTACTTAATTTGCTTACTCTATTTGATCATGTCTCCTTTAATATATGGAATGCTCGGAGGCCTCTTGTGTTCATAAGAACTTGTTTCCCTGCTACAAGTTAATTAGAGGTTTAGCAGTTCTAGACAAACTTTCTGGAATATCCATATAACAATGTAGTCTGTTTCATGCTAATTTTGTTTAATTGCTATATTGTGAGTATTGTTTAATCACACCTTTTTAAGTGGTATTTGGTAGATTTGTCTTTCTGTTAATACTTTCTAAAGGATCTGCTTAGTATATTATATATCCCCATCTTTAATATGTTATAGAAAATATACAAAATATTTTCTTAATAATTCATTATAAATTTCAGGATAATATATTACACTCTACATATATATTCCTATAAATTCCTTTTTTTTCTAGTTATGGATATTCTAGATTCCTTCTACTTACAATATTATACTAAAAAAATTTATACTATATTTTTATGTGCATATTGTAGGGTAAGGCCCATGCCGTGAACGATTATGATGTATCAAGTCCGATAAAGATGGTGACATAAGTACTCCCTATTAAGTGCTCTAAAGGTTGTCCTAATATTAGTTGTTAAACTTTAATACTTATGAATTTAAGTTGGTTGTGGATGTTTGTAAACCAATCTATGTTTGAACCTTTTGTATGTAGATGAATATGGATGCTTATGTTTGTAAATAATTTGAATTTTATGGATGTTTATGGTTCTTTTAAATTTCGATTTATTATAAATTTAAATGTATCGGCTAGATTGTGGTGTATGTTTGAAAAGGTTTATATAGAACTGATGTAAAGCCAAAAAATGGCTGGTAAGCTGAAAAAATAGTGAATATCAGCCCCTTGTATGCAAACTTATTATAGATATATCAGTCATAAGTTTCTTATGACTGAATATCAAATTTGTGACTGAATGTCAAACTTGTGACTCAATGTCAAACTTATGATCAACTTTGTATTTGTGGCTGAATGTCAAATTTGTGATCAATGTAGAATTTGTGACCAGATGTCAAACTTGTGACTAACCTTGTATTTGTAACAGTTTTTGAAATTTAGACTAGATTATAAGTGACTGATTTTTTCCGTTGTAAATAATCCATTTATGACGGATTCAATGTAAAATTTCTGTCGTAAATAGTCAAATTTGTTGTAATGAACCCCGCTAACGTGAGATATGAGATATAATCCTAATTTTTCATTTTATAAAATTTGTAGTCTACTTGAAAGGCCTCGTCATAGGCACACACTAATAACTTACACCCTCACACGCACTAACCCCACCCTTGCTGGCATCATGATGATGTCATAATTAGTTTTTTATTTCATTTTTTAAAAAAAAAAATCAAAAAAGTTTTTTTTTTGGAAAAAAAATTCTGGGAAAAAATTTATATATCTAACGTCATGCTAACATCATACTGGTGATTTTCTTGAGAAGTGGTGATTTTGTGAATAAAAAAATCACCAAAATTCGATTGTCTTGAAAAGTGGTGATTTTCTTGATAAACAAATCACCAAATTTCAACAAAAACCACCGGTATGACGACGTCATGCTGACGTTAAATATATAAAAAGAATTTCAATTTTTTTATTTTTTTATGATATCAGCATGATGTCATTCTAGTAATTTTTTCCCGCTGATGTCATACCTGGTGCGTATTATTTGTTCGTAACAATTTTTTAATCTCAAAATATTATGTGACAATATCATAATATTCTGCACGCGAACTTTATTTTTAGAGTTTGTTTTCTATTAATTTTTTGTTTAACGTACATCAGAGCTTTAATTTTTAAAATACTCTTTTTGCAAGTTTTGATGATTAAAATTATGCTTTTTATATATTTGAAATAAATAAACTAGTCTTAAATACCATCAACAATGTACATATTTTATCACTAAAACCCTACATCTCTCCCTTGAACAGTCGTCCCTAATATTTTCTGAGGGGTTTCCAAAACTGTTGAAAAACTCCAACCCTTTTTTCTTTTTCTTGATTAAGCTCTTATTTTTCTTTAATAAATTCCCTTTTTTTTTTAGTCTCTTCTTCTAAAAGTTTGGTTCATTTCGATGTTCTTCATGTTCAGGATTATAGATCTGCAACATTTTTATGATTTTGATTCTGTGATAAAGGTTTTTATGCTATTGCATCTACCGATTGCTCAAAATAGTTGGATCACAGCGATACATATATTCATAACAACAGTTGGATCACAAAAATAAATATATTCATAATATTTTTAAAAAATCATTTTTTTTTAAAAAAATATTCAACAACAATATGTTTAATCATTTATTCAATTTTAATTATATTTATAGATGTCGTATGATTTTTCATTAAATCTCTGTAAAAAAAACAATCTACATGTTTTTCTTACGTTCTTCTGCAGACCATTTTCAAATAACGGGTGGAAGCTTATAGCATCACATACTAAAAAAAACAACAAAAGTCAGAGTGGAACAAATATGTAGAGTAGTAGTCAAGGGCCTTAAGGCTCGAAAGTCAAGCTTAGCTAACTAAAATAATATATATTCATCTTGGGTTAAAATGGTTGGCGTCCATATATAGATAACTTACTCGATCGTGATCTATTATTTTACACACGTGAATACATATTTCTATTATTTAGAAAGTATTTTTATGATTAAATTTGTAAGAACAATTTATACACTTGCATGGTATCGCACTATATTCAGATTTATAGATTTTTTTTTGCCAAACATAGTATTATATTTTATTATTAGATATATTTTTACATGACTAATTTTTAAAAGAATAAAAAGACATTGTGCTATGCTAAACAATATTTAATTTAATTTTTTTATGTAATTTATATAAAAATATAATATTTCACAAGTACACTGTATATTATAATTTATAAGGAAAAAGTGTATGCAATAAAACACATGTTGTAGTGTAGGTAAAATAAATAATATGAGATGTTGAGTAAACACTTGATATTGGTTCTCTGTTTTATTTTAATTTAGTTGTGACCCTATATGAATATATTTTTACATAATTACCTTTCATAAAATGTTTTCATAGAATGAGAAAAGTATTGTGTTCTGTTAAAATATTATATATAAATAATTTTTAAAAAATATTATATAATTTATAAATAAATAATATGCCCTCTTGAAATACGTCATATCCTGTAATTTGTAAAAAAGAATAAAGTAAAATAAATAATATGTGCAGCAGAATAAATAATACTCTCTCCGTCCTAATTTATTTGTCCAGTTTGATTTTTGCGCATAGTTTAAAGTGCAGACCGTATAATTATATAAATTATTTTTAAAATTTTCTTTCCATGAAAATTTTAAAAATAACTTATGTAACTATGCGGTCAATATACCTTAAAATACGCGTAGAAGTTAAACTGAACAAGTAAATGATGACTATGAATTACTCCATCTATCCCATAATATTAGTCTATTTTGAGAAAAAAATTGTTGCATAATAATTGTTCATTTCTACTTTAAATGTAAAAAAATTCAAAGTTATCCATATTTTTTGTCATTTCTAATATAAAACTTATTTTATTTAATATACAATAGTCATAATAAATATAATACGCACAAAAAATTATTGTACAACTAACTTTTAATGGATGGAGTATTAATTAAACACACATCTATCTAGTATTGATTTTAGCAACTAAATCAAAGTAAAATTTTAAACTCTAAATTCCAGTAAAGTTATTGTTGATGTGTCATGAACCCATGGAATGACATGTACTGGGCCAGCCCACGGTACGGTGGTTTTTGAACATGGTGGGTTCCACAAAATTTGTATGGCAATGACTCAATGAGATTAAGGGAGTATATTCAATTTGTAATTTGCATAATTTTTTTGAAATTTAAAAATTTGGCAGTATTTAATTTGGATTGAAAAATATCAATTAAAATTTAAGAATATTCAATCAGGATTTTAAATAATGTTTTAAAATATGATAATAGAGATCTTGCAATGATGATTATAATATCATGATCTTAATTTACCTTGTATTCCTATCATAGAGGGTGTTTCGAGAAGTAATGATCAAATTATAATTAATATTTGTGGAAAACGATGGAAGTTTTGTGATCAATAATATATTAGATTTTGTGTACATGTAATAGTGCAGATAATCGACAACATATTCATGTTCTCTGTCGATGTTTAAATTTGCTTCATTTTAATCTTGAAGTAGGGAAATTTATAATCAATTAGGGAATTCTCTAAAATATAGTCTAAGACGAGTAAAATATTACACCAATATTTTCTAACTTATCATATATTATATAGAGCAAATTGCAGTTTGGTGACTTACATTAAAAAAAATTTATAAGGTGATGGCATATGTATATAAATGAGCAGTCCAATGGCTTAGCAAAATATTTTAAAGCAATATGGACTATGGTCGTATTGATCTAATGATGTCAAATAATTAAGGGTATTTCTGTTTATAATTGTAACGTCTAGAATATATGTGTGTATATATATAATTACATCTATATAATTACATCTCAAATCCCATTATTTCCAATCAAAATGAATCAAAATTTCATTTTTAGAATCAAAGACAAGGTATTAAAAGGACTACATAATATTGAATTAAAAAAAACTGAAATCCTAATTTAGAATATTGAGAAATTATTAGAAAACGGGTGTACCCTTTATTTTATAAATTCCACCAATTCGTCAAGATTTGACCGGAGTTCATATATTGCTTAAAATATTTTGTTAAATCATTAGACTGCTCATTTATATATATCAATCATCACTTTACAAAAACAATTTAGTTCAATCAACCAAATCGCAATTTACTCGATTATATATATAGAAACTATAGATCATTATAAACGGATTATCTTATTCAAATTAAACAATTTTATTAATCAGAAAGAATTTATATATTGATTTCCACATTATAAATTTGTTATAATCTAGATAAGTCACACATGTAAATTAAAGAATACAAATACATGAAAATGATTAGAGAGACGGGCCTGAAAACCAGTGTCCAATACTTGACGAGTCGCTGATCTATTTTCATTTATCTAGCTATCTTCGTGAAATGGTGATGATGTAGAGGATGATCAGCAGTGAAAGCACAATGGAGGCAAAGATGGAGGTTAAAACGGAAAATCCAACGTGTCGACAGTAGGAATCATATACATTGCAGATCTTGTGCCACCTTACGTTTGAGTTTCCTTTAAGTCCCAAGTATGCTACTTCACCAGCTGCTCCGGTTGCTGAAGCTAAAACTCCCAATAGTAGCTGACCACGAAAATGCAAGATGGTCAGTCCATTATTTTACATGATGTGTGACTGTTAGTTAATTTAAGGATATACCTAGAGATTTTAAAAGCTTACCACATCTATCACAAAAACACACGACATCAACTTTGTTGCTGTAGCAGATCGGTTCATGAGTGCGACGAAAGATAAGACCAGTGTTGGGGATCCCGGATTAACTGATGAGACCATGGTGATATAATATATATAGCCTTGTTCTAAAATATCTAAAAAGAAAAGTCAATTGATTGAGCTTGGTGTGAATATCTTGGAGCTTTGGAATCACTATTTATAGGAACTCTTGGGGGTGCCTCAACATTGTATGTACATCTCAGAACAGAGACAGGGAGCTAGTGCTTTAATTGGAAGCTCATGTTAATTATTAAGTTAATTTAATAAATTATTAGACCAACAAAAAAACGAGCCAATTATAGGACTACTATAATCTGATGGTTAAATCGCACTCAGACTTAATAATTAGGAATTCGCTTGACCGCTTCTGGCAGCTGCGCACACGTACCGTTTATTTTACATGTTTTCTCCGTTTCTCTAATATTGTTGACTATTTAAACCATACAAATTTATATTTAGTTAAAGCAATTGCGACAATTTTTTTGCATTAAATCAGTCACAATAAGCCTTTCTCGTTGCCGTGCATGTAGGAAAATTTATTCAGGGAACTCAATTGTATTTAAAAAGTGAAGGTGAGTAACTCGTAGGTAAGCATGCAAATACTCTAGCAAACTTTCAATTCATACCAGTACTTGCAATAATTAAGTATATAAAAAGTTTGATACCCGATCTGTATTTTGATTTTGATAGTATATAGGAAAGATAGTTGCAGTAGAACTTAAAGTAATAAGTGTTATTTTATGTTTAAAAGTGCAAGTATTTCATTTCCGTGTATTATCTATATTATACTGTTAACAAATAAATAATATGCAGTTTTAATCAAGTAAAACAAAAAATTTAACTCCATGTTAACATCCAAAATATAACGTAATATAAATTACTAATTAGATATATAATACATATATACAATGAAACAAACACTTCATTCATACGTTTAGTTACAAATATAAAATATTTATTAATAATTTTAGAATATAATTCTTTCCAATATCATTTGGCATGGATTTTAGATGTGTTTGTATATATTAATTTATATTCCATGATATTTTATAAGCTAGTATATTTTAATTGTATAATTTAAAAACAATATATATTACAAAACTGGGCCATGTATATGTTTATAATTAACTGGAATTTCCCTAGCACCGAAAAAAAAATCAACTGCGATTTCCTTCCTTTTCCCAAATATAGAGCTATTTTTCCTACGCCAATTCCATCACGGGGCTGATTCGAAATAGTTGACGTATGACGTATTTGGTTAGAGGCAACGCATATCCATCTTGTAACATCGAACTTTTGAGAACTTGTCATTAAGCTTGTGGTATACAAGATTAATTATCTAACCCGAGAAATGTTGTGGATCGAAATTCAGATTAATTTCTACAACCTTAAAAATAAAAGAACTGAAATTTAAAAGATGTAATCGTATGATTAGATTGGTGGCAGGGACTAGGCCGGTAGGTATAATATGGATTTGCTTTGTGTATGCACAACAAGTAGATTATTTCCAGGATTGTTTGGAGAAGAATTAATTTTGGAAATTGTTTGGATGAACTGGTTAATTCGTAGCATACCACGTACAAAAGGCCAAATCGAGAATAATTTCCAGGAATCTGAATGAAGAGAAATTAAACAATAGATCATAGATGTTTAATTGATGAAATTCCAATATAAAAGGCAACGAGAATTGTGCCATGTTGTTAGGGATCATGTTGTATGATGATAACAAATTACCTTGACATTAATTTTGTAACTAATCAATGGATATGTGTTCTATAAATATCCATTGATTAGAAAATTATTTATCATTTGAAGTTGTTATTAATCAACTGATAAAATAGAGTGTAACATTGATTTATAATTCATTTCTTTATCAATTGATTGAAATATATTGATGGATGTTATGATTTAATCAACTGATATTTTTTGGCTTCGATTGATAGCTCATCAACGGATGTGAAGAATGACTGATAAAGTGTAAATATTCTAAGTTAGAATTCTATCAAATGAAGTGATCAAAGGATAAAGGAGTCAATGGATATGAGTGATTAATCGATGGATAAAATGTCAACAAAAGTCAAATTAATGGATCTCCATCAACGGATAAAAGCGTCAAAGCAATCAACCAATAAAAGACAATCAATGGATAAGGAAATCGATGGATGCTCAAATATCCATTAATACATCAATTGATCAATGGATAACTTATCAATCGATGGATAAGCAAATAAGACTCGACTGATAAGTTTCACAACATTTATCAGTTAATCAAAGTTTTCCAAAATAACTAAAGGCAAATGAAATTGATCTTTGCAGAAGTCTAAATCAATGGAAGACAGTTCTATCAGGACTGTGAAGACTTTCAAAGGAACACAATCTTCAAGGAGAAGATGAAGACAAAGACTCGTCTAGAATAAGACAAAGGTCTATGAAAATTGTGAAAATAGCTACATTCTATTTTCATGTAAACATTGTAAAATATACTTTATGCACTCTATCACTCGATAGGAAATAGAAGTAGAGATGAGTTGCTATATATAGTTTAGTAATTCATTTTTGTAGCAAGTAAGAAAAACTAAAGCAAGAAAGCACATTAGAGAAAAATAATTATTTGTAGTGCTTTGTCTTAGCTCAGTAGTTTTTATTTGCAAGTAGATTGGTTCTTAGACCAATGATAATTTGAAAGCAAAAATATATGTTAGTGGAGAAACCAATCCACTAATAATTTAAAAAGATTTATTTTCAAGTTGTTTATTTTTAATTCTTCCAAATTTATCTTTTAACCAATTCTTCAAACTGTCAAACATAATAATTAAACAAATTTATATCCGCAAGAATTTGACAAAAGTTCTTAAATTTGTATTCAACCTCCCTTCTATAAACTTATTGTAATAAAGGGAAATAACATATATTATGTACGTAATTAAAGGTGGGAAGGAACATGTACTTATTGCATAATAGAATTAATTTGCTGTATTTGATATATATATATATATATATATATATATATATATATATATCCTCATTACATAAATGATAAATGTTCTAATCTTACATAGATAAAGTCACATAAAGAAGGTGAAAAACAATACAATTACATAAAAGAAACAGGGAACCAGGCTTAAAATTAAACCAGTCTCAAATATTTTGACGAATTACTAGCTCGCATTAGCATTTATCTATCTTCGCCAAATGGTGATGATGTAGAGGATGATCAGCAATGAAAGCACAATGGAGGCAAAGATGGAGGTTAAAACGGAAAATCCAACGTGTCTACAGTAGGAATCATATACATTGCAGATCTTGTGCCACCCAACGTTTGAGTTTCCTTTAAGTCCCAAGTATGCTACTTCACCGGCTGCTCCAGTTGCCGAAGCTAAAATTCCCAATAGTAGCTGACCACCAAAATGCAAAGATTGTCAGTCCATTATTTTACATAATGCGTGACTGTTAATTATTTCAAGGATATGGAGATTTTAAAAAGCTAATTATACCACATCTATCGCAAAAACACATGACATCAATTTTGTTGCTGTAGCAGATCGGTTCATGAGTGCGACGAAAGATAAGATGGTAGTAATTATGCTGTATAAGCAAGTCACTGAGAGAGCTGCTGCCGAATATCTGGAAAAATAAATCATTTTAGAACCATATATGTTATCAGATACAGACTGCGGCCGTATATAAGCAATAAATTAAAATTCGATTACTTGAATTTGAAAAAAATAAAATGTGTACTTACATGAAGGCTGGTGAATCTGTTAACTCAGCTGAAACAGATGCTCCGTAAGGAGGGAAAGGTACCGGAATCAACTCCGTTTGCTTACTAGTCACTAGAGCAACAAGTGAAGTTAGGGTTGTTGCAAACAAGAAGACCCTCAATATCACATCAAGGAGCACTAATTTGGTAGATTTAGTACTGGCGTAACTAGTATTCTTCTCGAGCTCTAATGCGACAGGTGGGGATCCCGGATTGATTGAGGCCATGGATATATTAATTAATATGATCTCTTTGTACGTATATATATAGTTAGCTTGAATGAATGTTATATATCTCTGAGTTAGATGAGGTAGGTTGAGAAGATTTGTGAATAACTTGGAGCTATGGATCACTATATATAGGAGTTCTTGAGGGTGCCTACCTTGACTGTGGTTCATGTTAGTTATTTAGTTTAAACTATTACTGTATAACAACAAAAAACATGAGTCATGCAATTATACATACATTAGTATTCGCTTCCGGCAGCTGTAAATTTACATGTTTTCTACACATCTCTATAATGCTGCTTAATTAAACCCTATAATATATATTCAATTTAAACACCTGGCATCCTAATTAACCTAATTATGATATATTTTTATTAAATAATTATTCCAGTGAATAATTAAATCTAATTGACGTAACACATCAAATTTTAATACATCCATACACTTTCCCATTTTGAGGGATCAACTCAATCCCATGTGTGCAGAAGATGAAGGTCGCTACGTTTGATATTATAATATTCGTCACCATGTGAAACACCCTAATTGCAACATTGTCGCTAGCAACTGACTGCGTTTATATTTATATTCGACATACTATTAAAACTTGATAACTATACATCTTCATCTTGTGATAGAAATTTAGTAAAACCTGAATTAATTAACAAATGTTTATGTTACTTAAAACCTAAAAGTGCACTGCTAATCACCTTTTATTTGTGGAAACTATAATAACATAGTACTTATATATTATTAATTAAAGAAAAAACGTAATTTATATTTACTTATAATTGTTGGGACGTTAGGTCATGGTGATACGTACCTGGTCACAGACAAGTAGACGACCCTATTTACTTCAACTATAGGTTGAGAACTTTGAACAATTTCAAAGGATTTATACGTTTTTTTTAAACATTATTATTATTATAAATTAATTTGTAGAATATTACTATATTCTTCAAAATGTAGAAAGAAGTAAATAATTCCGCAATTATAATTTCAACGTGACACTGTGACAGCAGACAGGTAGTAGTCGATCCAGTCTAGCTAGTGTCGTCCATAGTCCATCGCAGCGACTATTGAAATCATAAGTCCACCACCACGGCGGCACGGCAAGAACCGGATAGTCACTTTACAGAGTGTTACAGTAGTATTATACGTACATGCATGTTGATTGTTTGATGAAAAATTTCTAAACTATATTACTAATTAATTATTAGCTATATATCTATAGATTTAAAATAGTTTTGGTCAACAATAATGTAAAAAAACGTTTAACAGAACATAAACTGCACTTGTATGTTTTATTTGATGATATTCATATACGTACATTGGATTCAAAGAAAGCCACGACTGACCAGCTTTCACCTTGAAATTACTTGGCTAGTAGAAAAAAGTTTAAAATCCTGAATTATTTTTAAGTTTATGCTGTCCTCAATTAATAATATATTAACGATTCATTATTTATTTAGCAAGCTGTTTCTTGATGAAGAATGATTTTGGAAGCAAGCACAAGTCCATTCCCAGAACAATAAACGAGAAATGTGATGAATATGCAAGTGTCAAGGAGCAGCAAGAACAGCCTCGCAGTCCATTCCCAGCAGGGTAAATAATGTCCAGGCAAAATCGAGTATATATACCTTGTTACTCCACATTAGTATCACTTTTAAATGAACTTGATCATGCATCGTATGCTCTATTGATGGAAAGACTAAAATACAATGTATTTTTTTACAAAATAATCTAATTAATTAATGTGATTGAATTTATGATTCCAAAAAAGTTCGTGTTTGTCAACAAAGGAAGTTGTATAGTTCGAAATGTTGATTATTAGATTTGGGATCTTTCGAATCGGAAAATTAGAAGAAAAAAAGTTCTTTATGAATTAGAAAGCTGTTACCAGAACGTTTATATATATGAACTCTGCTTTATCATATTGAAATGTTTATATATACATAGATAAATTGTGTGACTTTTCTTTTTAATAATTTAAATTGTGTTGTTTTGTAGTATAATGTTTAGCTAAACTGAAAGTTCTTGTTCGATTGAGCATGTTTTGGCAGGCACATGTTGATTTTAGAATAAACCAGCCATACTAATTGTATTTGCTTGATGCCACCCCTGCTAAAAAAAGGTTTCCAACACCTCTTCTTTGCATGCCAACACACAGAAAATCTTGGCCTCCAAAACTTAACGAAAATTAAGCTCCTCATTTTCATTACAACATGTTATATAAGCACTCTAATGTCTAAAAATAAATCTCATGAATCTAAACAAACAGTTACAAAATTATATAGTTACAATATATTCCCATCTCCATCTCTTAATTGTAATTAACTAATAATCTTTGCCTCGTTCATTATGTACAAGAAAAACAAGGGAACTAAGGATTGATCGTTTGTCCTTTCTTCCCCTACCTGTGAATTCGATTATCTCTCATTAATGCAATAATGGGGTGCAAGGAATCGAAACATAAAGCTGTTGCCGAGGGAAATACAATCATCACGCCTAGCTCCGGCAGGAAATCGATTAGTTATGGTCAAAACGCCAGCATCAAGAACAATGTTCCATCGTTGCAAAAGTCAAGAAGCAAGAGATCTACGATTCAAAAACAAGATAGTTTGAAGAAGATTAACGTGGGAAATTCAAAGGCCAGCAATGTTTTAAAAAAGGAAAATGAAAACTCTGGTTATGAGCAGGGTACCGTCAATGTCAGCAAGGTGTTGGAAAATGAAGATAGAAGGCTGAGAGAGCTTAATGATGCGAAAGGTGATGAGAAACAATTAATAAAAGAAAAGAATGATGGTATCGAAACAAATATTGAAAAGAAGGTAAATGTGGAGCAAGAGAAAGAAAATATCTTGATTCCTAAGGTAAACTTATATTCGTCATCGAGGATAGATGGTGAAAGCATCGAGGCACTTATCACCGATAGCCTATCCGGAAGATCGGTTTATTATACTCCGACGGAGGCTTCCGGTCCATTTTCTAACAACACAAAAGCAGACAATGACAAGGAGAAACAAGAATCAATCCAGGAAAAACAAGAAGCAACCGAGGAGAAACAAGAATCAGTTAAAGAAATCAAGGACACAAAATCAGGTACCAATATATATTACATTATTATTTCATTAATAGCATTCTTGGTTTTTTAGGTAAAACTCATAAAAGTCGATCATAAATTTTAAATAGTATTCATGCTTCCCCCGAATTGATTACCATGAAAAGAACGGCATCTCCTATGGTACAAGGTCGAGGGTAGCTTGTTTTTTTTGTTTGCTTAAATTAGCTTAGGTCATAAAAGTAGAAGCCATGTGAGTGGGTCAGAATTTACACAGGTTGTTAAACTGAACCAGTTTCATGCAATTATAAGAAGAAAATTTTGCAAGGAAAAACCAAGAAAGTTTCAGTAAAAGAAAATGAAAATTCTACATCAAGCTGTAGTGGTTAAGTGTGTACCTTTGGCAAATGTAACAGAGGAGGCTGCTGAAAACAATTCCATCGAAACTGTTGATGCAACTCCCGTAAACAATGCGGAAGAATCTGAGGCTACTGAAAACAATTCCATCGAAACTGTTGATGCAACTCCCGGGAATCGTGAGAGAGAAGCTGAGGTTGCTGAAAAAATAAGAGTAGCCGAGGCTGCTATTGCAGCTCTGGAAATTCTGGTGAAAGAAGCTGAAAAAACTGAGGATAATGATGCAACCATACAAAATACATTGAAAGAAGCTGAAGAAATTATAACAAAAGGCAACATCACTGATGCAACACTTGAAAAACCAGTAATAGAGGCTGACAACTCTGATACAAATAGGGAAACAGAAGCCGAGTCTGCTGATGCAACGCCACAGAATCCAGTACATGAAGTTGGTAAATCTGAAGAAATTCCAGAAATAGAACCCGAGGCTACTGATGCAACCTTACCATATCCAGTGATAGAGTCTAACAAAGTTGAAGAGATTTTGCTTGAAGACGATGTGGAAGCTGTTGAAAATGGGGTGAAAGAAATTCATGAAGTTGCTGACAAAGTCGAAGAAAGTCCTGCAAAAGAAGCCGAGTCTACTAATCCAACTGATCATAACAAACAAGAGTTGGTTTCTGACAAAACTGAAGATGTTCAGGAGAAAGAAGAAGAGGGTGCTTATGCCAGTCCTGAAACTCCTGAAGATCCGGTGAAAGAAGTTGAGGTTGCTGACCAAGTTAAAAATTTGGTGACAGAGGCCGAGGCTGTCAGCATACACGAAGAAAATCCTGAGAAGAAATTAGAAAACATGACGAAGGATGAAGCCAATTCAGAGGAAGATACCAAGAATTCCAGTACTGTTAATGTTCATGAAATATCAACCAAAGATCCAGATAATCAATGAATGTCCCAATAAATTTGTGAAGCAATTTCTGTACAATGGAAAAACAAGAAAGTATGTTTGAAGTTTATACATTGGACTCTATTAGGCTATGCTAAGTCTTATTTCTACGTCTATATTCTAAACAAGCAAGAACTATTTTGTTTGAAAAATATATTCACAAGGATATAACTCAGTAGTATTAGAGTTGAAATTGTTAATTTTGTTCAAATTACTTCATCTAAATCATACAGCATACAGGTATATACAAGGGCCGACAGAGATTTTGGTGTGAATTCAATATGTTACTCCCAGCTGACAAACTCTATGCGCATTCTCGGGTCTTCTTGTGCCACTGCTGTAACGATATATCAAGACCTACATATGTTTTGCAATGTTGTGATGGTACTCTGATCATCCGACTTTGTATAATATTAAAACAGAGGTTGAACGATATTCGGACAACATAAATTTCCCAACTTCATCTGCGTGCTATATTCTGCAATCTATACGGCATAGTTAAATGGTCTGCAACACTGACCTATATTTTATTTAACTAGAGGCCTGCAATGGTTTAAAATATTTAAAGAATCTCATTTCACATAAGAGTATATAAAATCGAACAACATGCAGAAAAATAGATATTACTACCACTCATCATTACTTGATCACTGGAGTAGAAAAATCGAACAACATGTACATGTATAATAGCATTAGCTTCTCTATGTTTCAAATCCATAAACTCAGCCCAGATTAACCGTATTGCATAGTGAATCTGCTAAGTTACCCGTTCTCCTATAACCATAAGCCCATTTTTGGGTTAAGAGTGGACCACAGACGTCCATTTTAAGACTAGAGGTCTATACCATGTTAAGTTACCAATTCTCTTAAAATTTTAACATTATAGTAGAACGGCTTACTAGGATCATTTATCAAACAAATACCTGTGAGTTAAGTGTGAACAAACTTGAATCTTGCGTCCGTTGGTTAAATAGATTGCAAAGGCTCCTATAGACTCAAGAAAGCTCTAGTTACCAAATGACATTTACTTACACATTACATCAGTTTTGATTCTTGATTCTTAGTTTATAAAGCTCATAAAGTTGAATCAGCACCGCAACACAATAAACTGCAAGTGAACAACACAATTAATCAACAAAGAGCCCAGCTAGAAGAAAGAATTACAAGTATCTTTTTCTCTCTAAGATGCATGATTTTCCATCTTTTTACTTGTGGGATAAGAATTAATAACGGATATGGGCCAAGTACATAAGCCTTTTTGGGTTGAGGCCCAACATACATCATTAATCATAACAGCATAAATATAGAATTACAATTTAGAAGCAAATCTATACGAACTTACCAAAAAATAAAACACTGTTCGTCCACAAGAAAATCTAAATTGGAGAATTCTAGATTCAATTCCTAGTCATTTATAAGATAACAATATTAATAAATAGAGTTCTTGTACTAGTAAAGAACTAGTAATATATATCCGTGAAAGTGATAATCTTAAGTTCACAGAAAATAATAAAATTTTAATTTTTCTAATTTCAAATCATTTTCATTAGTGAATCCGATAATTGTTAGCTTTATATCTCCAAATTGGATAGTACAACTTTTTACTATTTCGACAACTAGCAAGCAATCATACAAAAATATTCGAACATATTTAAAATTTTAAAATATACCCACTGTTTATGCAATATGTACCATTGCCAAAAATATAATGAACAAAATTTTATACTTCGAAATCACAAGGAATGTTAACATAAATGACATGAAAAAATCACACAAATATTGTTATTCTTCGGCTAAAACACTACCGGCCGGCACCGGAATTTAAATAAGGCGGGAAAATCCCCAAAACAATATAAAATTCAAAAACCCTAATATTAAATTCACAAAGCAGCTATTCTCGCGCATTGCGCATTTTATATCAAACGACTACAAACACACACACACACACACGCACTATAAATACACACACACATACCAAAATCGCGTTATATTATTTCTCTCGCCCCTTTATAAAACTTCGTTTTTTCTTCACTCTATTCGAAACCCTCGATCTGCGATTCGACTAGCGATGGCGAAGCTCTCTGACGAGTCACAATCGAACGGCTCGAATTCATCGGAGGAAGAGCAAGTGAATGATCAGATCAACGAGGAAGACGATGAAGAGCTGGAAGCTGTCGCGAGAACCGCCGCCGATTCCGATGAGGATGAAGCCGGCGACGCCGGCGATGATCGAGACGAAGACGAGGACGAGGTAAAGTTTCGATCTTTGTGAGGTTTTGTGTTGGATCTGGTTTTTTTGTGTGTTTTTGATTTGTTTGTTAGGGTTTATATGTGTTTGAGTGTTTTTTTGTTGAATTGTGCTTGTTTTTGTGTTTTGGTTGTGTAGGTAGTGTGTTTTGTTAGGGTTTTTAGCTGTGAATTGAAAATTTTGTGCTATTTCGCGGTTGATTTGTTTTGTTTTTTAACTTCTGTTTGTTTTTGTGTATTGTTTACGTAATTAGTGTGTTTTATTAGGTGTTCTAGATATGATGTAGGTATTCACGGGTAATTTGTGATGTTAGGATGGTAATGAGGAGGCGAATGGTGAAGTTAGTAAGCGAGAGAAGGCAAGGCTAAGAGAAATGCAAAGACTGAAGAAGCAGAAGATTAAAGAGCTGTTGGATGCACAAAATGCTGCTATTGATGCTGATATGGTTTGTGTTGTGGAAGTTCCTTTTCTTTCTTTTTTTTGAGTTTGGAAGTTTTGAGTGAGTAATGTGAAGCAGAAGTTTTGTTGGTACGGAAGTGTGTGACGTGTTACGTTTGTTGTAGAACAATAAGGGAAAGGGGCGTTTGAAGTATCTATTGCAGCAAACAGAGATCTTTGCGCATTTTGCTAAAAGTGACCAGGCGGCGCAGAAGAAGACAAAGGGAAAGTATGACTTACACTAACTAATATTTGTATAAAGTCACGTGACTGTTTATCTGAGTATTTGTTCGGTTTTTAGTTGTAGCTGTTTGTGTATATTATCTCTTTAAGTTATTTTGTTGTATTTGTTATGAGTAAATTGATTGAAAACCAACTGGTGATGTTATGGTTTTCTTTGGTGCTTATCACCTGCACATAGTAAGCAAATGTCACTTGAAAAGGTTACAATGGTGGTGGTGCACGTGGCCGCCACAATGTAAGAATTAAAACGTGGAGGTGTTTGAATAACAAATTGACAATTGTGTAATGTGTATATTAGGTAAGTGTTGATTACCTTTTTCCCTTTGCATCTTATTACTTATTTAGGCAAGACATTAGGGTTTGTGATGACGTGGCTTGATCCTGTCTTCCACGTTTGCACCAGATCCAGGGCCTAGCACAAAACTGCTTTCTTAGCCTTCCTTATCTAAGCTGATATTAGCCTACAGTTCAACTCCTATAAAAAAATTATTTGGACTTTTATCACAAGGCCAGGTTATGCCACTTTTAGGAATAGAAATATATGTTTTGCTTAAATTCCATAATGGCTTTCTTATTTATTCAATTTATAATTCAGGGGTCGTCATGCTTCAAAAGTTACTGAAGAAGAAGAAGACGAAGAATATCTTAAGGAAGAGGAAGATGGGCTATCTGGGGGAGGAAACACCCGACTACTCGTGCAACCATCTTGTAAGATTTACCTTTACATGTTATAAAGTGGCACTCCCAAGTGCATAATAGCTTGCCGCCTACCGTTTATCCTATTTTCAGAATTTTGAAGAATGTTGAATAATTTTGAAGTTTTCTCCCCTCTAATAAAGTTTCTTCTGTTTATGTCGTTTTTTGTAAAGCTTTTGTCTCCATCTATATAGCACATTATTTTGACCAAACTTTGATTCTATAATATATTTTTCTGTTTTCATAGCAATATCTCTAAAGCTTTTGTGGTGCTGCTAATTTGAGTTCCATTGTCATTCTTTCAAGTTAGTAACCAAAATATGGAATTTCACGTTAACACTTGTAAGCGCTTACTGTTAGCATTTAATATGGTTTTGGTTGCTGGATGTTGCAGTGTCATGTTTGTAGCCTGCAGATGATATTGTACTGTTGTTACATATTGATGTGTCTCCTGTTTTCTATGTGTCTTCCGCTTTTATTGCAGAAGCTTAATTCGAAGACAGTGATAATTTATTTTTTCTAAACACCATTAGGGAGATTTTCTTAGATAAAAAGATATTCGTAGAAGTTTTGTTGCAGAGTGATGCTTGTATCCTGCAGATGATATGTACTTTTGTACATTTTGATCGTGTGTTTTGTTTTCTATGCGTCTGTTCTGCTTTTCACTGCAGAAGCTTTATTTTAAGATAGTGATCTTTTATATCTTATAAACATAATTAGGGAGATTTTTTGTTTTGAACTACTTATTCGTAGATAGTGCAAGTATTATTGGACTTGGTGGTAGAAAGTTATATACTTATATTGTTCCTTGACTTCTCTTTTGCAGGTATTCAAGGAAAAATGAGGGATTACCAACTTGCAGGTTTAAATTGGCTAATACGTTTATATGAGAATGGTATAAATGGAATTCTTGCAGATGAGATGGTATGATCTGAAATTACAACTTTTAAATTTTAAATGCAGTATATTGGTCTTGAAAAATAGATAAATATCATTTTATTAGCACAATCATATTTACATATTGTAACACATAATATTTTCTTTTTGGTATTTAGGGGCTTGGCAAAACATTGCAAACCATCTCCTTGCTTGGTTATTTGCACGAATTTAGAGGCATTACTGGTCCCCACATGGTTGTTGCTCCAAAATCAACTCTTGGAAATTGGATGAATGAAATCCGGCGCTTTTGTCCAACACTTCGTGCTGTCAAATTCCTAGGAAATCCTGAAGAACGAGTAAGCTGTTCTCTCTGTGCTTGGTTAATTATTATTTACTTATTTCTTCTTTGCTTACTGGATCTGATCAGTTATGCTAAATATAATCCTCCAGAGATACATACGCGAAGAGTTACTAGCTGCTGGGAAGTTTGATGTTTGTGTCACCAGTTTTGAAATGGCTATCAAAGAGAAGTCTGCCTTGCGCCAATTTAGCTGGCGCTACATAATAATCGATGAAGCTCATAGGATCAAGAATGAGAACTCACTTCTTTCAAAAACCATGAGACTCTTTAGTACCAATTATCGCCTTCTTATTACCGGAACTCCGCTCCAGGTACTCCTATAATTGTTCATTTATTCTTATGAGTGGTGAATGTAACTTCTAAATGTCCATTTTATCATTTGGGTAATAATATTTAGTTTCTAGATGAAGTTCACCCCCCCCCCCCCCCCCCCCAAATTCATAACTTGCTTGACAATAATTTGTTATTATTGGTCATTTTCTGTATCTTCTTGCCAACTCATTACAAAAGCAATAAATGGGAGGTCACTTTTTCTAACATATTCTTTTGTGATGACTTATTATATGCAGTTATTACTTGATGCAGATAAGTTTTGTTCTGCATTTGTGATTTTTATTGGATCAATTCTATATTGCAGAATAATCTCCACGAACTCTGGTCTCTTTTGAACTTTCTACTACCAGAGATATTTAGCTCCGCAGAAACTTTTGATGAATGGTTTGCAATTTCTGGTGAAAATGACCAGGAAGAGGTTGTTCAGCAGCTTCATAAGGTAAATTTGTTTCTCTTTAGTTTTGTCTTGCAGTCTTTATTCACCTTTTATCATAGTAAATGATTTTTTTTCCTGCCATCTTAGGTCCTTCGGCCGTTCCTTCTGCGAAGGTTAAAATCTGATGTTGAGAAAGGTTTGCCCCCGAAGAAGGAAACTATACTCAAGGTCGGCATGTCCCAAATGCAGAAGCAGTACTACAAGGCTTTATTGCAGAAAGATCTTGAAGTTGTAAATGCTGGTGGTGAGCGCAAGCGCCTTTTAAATATAGCGATGCAGCTGCGTAAATGCTGTAATCACCCTTATCTCTTTCAAGGTGCTGAACCTGGACCTCCATATACTACAGGAGATCATCTTGTAACAAATGCCGGTAAGGCAATCCTTTCAATTGAAAATTTTAGTATTATACCTTTATTACTCCTTCTATCCCCAGTAGTCGGTAGAACACACTTCTTGATTGAAAACATGTGGGCAGGAAAAATGGTTCTGCTAGATAAGTTACTCCCGAAGCTGAAGGAACGTGATTCAAGGGTTCTAATTTTTTCACAGGTAAACCATTTGAACATTTATATGCTATGTTTTAATATATCAATATATGTTTATATTTCAGAATGTTGCAAGTGTAAATGTGAGTTACCCCCCTGTCTTTTTCTTTTTTCTTATTAATAAGACATTGGATTAATTATTTTAGATGACAAGACTATTGGACATCCTGGAAGACTACTTGATGTATCGGGGATATCTTTATTGTCGAATTGATGGAAACACCGGTGGTGACGATCGTGATGCTTCGATTGATGCCTTCAATAAGCCAGGAAGTGAGAAATTTGTCTTCTTATTATCAACTAGAGCTGGAGGCCTTGGAATCAATCTTGCAACTGCTGATATAGTTATTTTATATGATAGTGACTGGTGAGAATTCTCCCTTTATTTTAAATATGATGTTTTTCGTTTATTGAGGATGGAACATAACTATGGATCTTAATCTCCGCATTGAAGGAACCCTCAAGTTGATTTGCAAGCTCAGGACCGTGCCCACAGAATTGGGCAGAAGAAAGAAGTTCAAGTTTTTCGTTTTTGCACTGAGGTTCTGCTATTTCCTTGTATGTGACATTGCACATTGCAAAAGTTTACTGACTAATATAGTGCTTCATTTTAAATGCATGAACAGTATACTATTGAGGAGAAAGTTATTGAAAGAGCTTATAAAAAACTTGCGCTTGATGCATTGGTTATCCAACAAGGGCGACTAGCTGAGCAAAAGAGTAAGTAGTGACTACATTACCATCTTCATTGTAATATTGTTCTGACACCCGGTAATAGCATATTTTTTCCTTTAATGCTTGTGCAGCTGTCAACAAAGATGAACTCTTGCAAATGGTTCGGTTTGGTGCTGAGATGGTTTTCAGTTCCAAGGATAACACAATTACAGATGAAGATATAGACAGGATCATTGCCAAAGGAGAAGAAGCAACAGCTGCGCTTGATGCCAAAATGAAGAAATTTACAGAAGATGCGATTAAATTTAAAATGGATGATAGTATGCTATCTAATTTTCTACAATCCCTCCATGTTTACATATGATTTGCATTTCGTAATGGTTTAACACTTAATGTACATAACTGATTTTGTGCAGCTGCTGAATTGTATGATTTTGATGATGATAAGGTAGTGCATGTGCCCAAAGTGCTCTGTTTTTCTTTAAGTTTTATATTTAAAACGGATTTGATGCTATCATATTTCTTAATCATGTGCTGTATTGACAGGATGAGAACAAGGTTGATTTTAAGAAGATTGTTAGTGATAATTGGGTTGAACCACCAAGAAGAGAGAGGAAGCGCAAGTAATTGTTATCTTCAGTCCCTATTTTGTAACTTAATGACTTGGTTCATGTTATGATTTAAGAAGTGTTAAATTATTTCATTCAATTTTACCAGTTACTCCGAATCAGAGTACTTCAAGCAAACAATGCGCCAAAATGGTCCCTCAAGACCAAAAGAGCCTCGAATTCCTCGCATGCCTCAGTTGTAAGTATACTTGAATCAATTTCCTTTGATCTTTTGCTTAGATCATTCGTTCTGTTAATGATTATTGGACCACATTCGTTCCCCTTTGCCTAGGCATGACTTCCAGTTCTTTAATACTCAAAGGCTCACTGAGCTGTATGAAAAAGAAGTTCGATATCTCATGGTGGGTATTATGCATTCTTACTTCTAAAATTTTAATAATATGAACTAGTTGTATTGTCTTGACCTTTCATAGTTCTGACTGTTAACATTGTTTTTATAATGCTGTGTGGCAGGCTCATCAGAAAAATCAGACAAAAGACTCTATAGACATTGATGAACCTGAAGGTTGTTAGCTTCAACTTTTATATGTTTAATAATAGTAAATTAATCTTTCATTGTGGTAACATTCTAACTATTATTAATTATCTAGATGGGGGCGATCCTTTGACGGCTGAAGAGCAAGAGGAGAAGGAGTTGTTGCTGGAAGAGGTCTGCAAGCATTTTATATGAATTTATTTTCATATCAGACGTATTATTACCAGAAACTGAAATATATGTGATTGTAGGGGTTTTCAACATGGAGTAAGAGAGACTTTAATACTTTCATTAGGGCTTGTGAGAAGTATGGCCGGAATGACGTCAAAGGTATTGCCTCTGAAATGGAAGGTAAAACAGAAGAAGAAGTTGAGAGATATGCAGAAGTTTTTAGAGAAAGATACAAAGAGTTGAATGGTAAGTTAGTTTCTTTATGTTCTACATTGTTAATTTTGGTATTATTTTCCGAAAAATAAGTGTGCATGTTTTTCATCATTTAAGCACATATCAGTAAACGAAATAAATATATTGGGTTGATAGTGAGTATATATACGTAATCAAGGCAAGGAATTATTTCTTACATTTTTATGGGAGCTTTTGTATAATTTAGCTGCTATTGTGGAGTCCTTATATTCCCAGGTTAAGGATAAGTCGTGAACTCTGTTACCGATGTTATAATGCCTGTTGGTTGTTGAATATTCTGTGTCCAGATTATGACAGAATCATAAAAAATATTGAAAGAGGAGAGGCTAGAATTGCCCGCAAGGATGAGATCATGAAAGCAATTGGAAAGAAAATGGACCGTTATAAGAACCCTTGGCAGGAACTAAAGATCCAATATGGTCAGAACAAAGGAAAATTGTACAATGAAGAATGTGATCGTTTCATGGTTAGTATATGAAGGATATTTAGTCTCTAAGAACTTGATGCTTCTTTACTAAGTAGTTATACTTATATTCTTCCATGTTTTTTCAAGTTATGCATGACTCACAAACTTGGGTATGGGAACTGGGATGAGCTTAAAGCAGCATTCCGGACTTCACCTTTGTTTCGCTTTGATTGGTTTGTCAAATCACGTACTACTACAGAGCTTGCAAGGAGATGTGACGCACTCATTCGATTGGTGGAGAGAGAAAACCAAGAGTTTGATGAGAGGGAGAGGCAGGCTCGTAAAGAGAAGAAACTTGCAAAGGTTTGATAACAAAACACCCCCAATTCACTCCATTAACGCAGCATAGCATGAGTTGTGTTATATTTGGTAGTTGATCTCTTATTGTCTGTGTTACTTCTGATTTTTCTTGGTTTGCGACTGTGCTTCTAAAATACCTAATAAACTTGGTATTTCGTCACATGAGTCTTGGGCATTTCACTGGCCTTGTTATTTAGTACCCGACAATTTTTATGAACTGTTTTTTTCACATTCTTTTATGCCAGAACCTGACACCATCGAAGCGGTCTGTGGCAAGGCAGGCTGCTGAGAGCCCACCTTCTAGTACGAAGAAGAGGAAATAACCGACTATGACTGATTTTGTGACCTCGGTATGCCTTTCATAACTTTCTTCTTATTGAAATGTGAAGTTATCTTAAAGGTTATTCTTAAATGAACCTTGTTTTGATGTTTTCAGGGAAACAGAATTTGAGTCTGGAACATTTTCCTAGTACTTTATTGCGGATAAACTAACATCAATTCCTTAGTACAATCAACCAGCCGCTTCAAACAATATAAATATCAAAGCTGTGGTCTAATGGGGAACCTACAAATCTTTGAAAGCTAATTTTCATTGATCTCTGTTTTATCAGAATGTTGTACTTGCAATTATGCATGGTAAAATGAATGTCTCCTATTGGGCTATTTGTGGAGATATGCATGTAAAGTTTATCTAATTACTTATTTAATGTTTGCATTCCTTCCAGTTCCAGTGACTTATTTTGAATCCATCTTTCTTTGAAATACATGAAGTGTTGTGAACACTGTCAGGTAAAATATTGCATATAACTAAATATAAATTGTAACTGTGCAAAATACTAAAGAAACAATATCATTATTGATATATGATCTAAATCAATTTTTAAACTTAAGCTCGTATATCAGTTCCCGTATAACATTTCATAATACAAGATCACAAAATTGCAGATTAGTACATCTTCATACAACCTGAACAGGATCAAAGCAAATTGTATTGGGACATCGTCAGAGGAACTAATATAATTATCAAAATACATAGTGAAACTTGCTAAAGCCATAAAGCACCAGCATCTTTAAGCATCACCTTGAGTGAGCCATTGAGATGCAGAGTCATGACCGCATTCGTAGAGCCAACAAATTTTCCACCAATGAACACAGCAGGCACGGTGGGATTGCACCCGAGACGCCTGAGGGTTTTTTCCATTTCACCACCTCTAGAGTCTTTATCAAGCTCATGAACGGTAGGGCTTACTCCTTGGTCCTGAAACAAAATCTTGATTGCATGAGACATGCAGCATGAACTTGTGCTGAAGATTACAACAGCCTTTTGAGATGCCACATTCGCCACACGGTCCATAACTCCAAATGTCACACAATATATAGGAAAAAAATGTTCTTGATTCTGGCACAGTAATGTAGTTGATGAACCAAATGTGAACTAAAACCTCCGAGTTTGATTTAGAAATTTATAAGATTTATTGTGGGTGTAGATCTGCTAAAGAATCGCTGCTGAAGTATATGGTAGCTTGTAGAATTGTGATGGTGCAGCTTGAATATTTATACAGCAAATCGATGTGGGATTCGAAATAATTTACTGCAAAAGAAATGAAAAAGGCGAAGGTTCTTTAATATCTAGCTACCATACTTAGAAATCTATGTTAATGTTGTTCTTTTTTGCTAAATATCTTGATTCGAGCTAGAGGAATGTATGTAGTTGTTGATATATTATTGTAAGTTTGCCTACAAGCTATGGCCTCGAATCTAAGAGAGAACATCGATTAACCGTATATAATACGAAGAGTCAATATGCAAAAAAACTGAAATTATAGAATTAGCACATGTTTCTATCTCGGATTCTCTTCTTATCTACAAAATCTAATTTGGATTTTTTTTAATTATCCAGATTTTCCTTATTATTGCAATGGAATATATTTTCACATGGAATATGAATGGGCAGTTGTACATGGGAATGTCAACTTCTTTAATTAGGATATATGATCCCAACAAGATCATAAAAATAGATAAATATAACGATAAATATATGTCATTAGACTTAGATTATCGATTTACCTATAAAATTTAAACACAACCATTTATCTTTAGAATTGATTCTATTTCTTTGGATTCCTATTTTTCACGATCTTCCTCGATCAACAAATTTTTCGATTAATTGTGCTGTAATTAAATAGTTCCATCAACTTGAAGAGATTATGACAACGGCATAATATGCAAGTTAAAGAATCAATTTTTGATGGAAAGGTCATCAAATCAGAGATCTAATCGAAAGGTTCTCACAATATGAGTAGAGCTAGTTTAGTACCATCAGAAATCTCTACAAATCACAAATTTAGCATCAAGAATCATTAACTAACCAATGATAAGATCTAACATCGTGTCAAAAATAATAAAGAATAGTATTAAGTTTTCTTTATTAGACAGAGTTATAAATTAGAAACTGGAGCTTTTGGAACAAGTTAAAATGTAATTTAATAATTAAATCCGACTTTGAATTTGATTAACGACTGGTTCAACTTAATTAGAATAATAGAATTATTTTGACTTTTATATCTGGCTTAGTTAATTTTCGGAAGAAATTTAAATTAATTAAACAAGTTTATTTGTAATTGTATTGGCAATTTCTTTTTAGTTCATGGGTATAATTTATTCGCAAACTAACTCAAATTTATTAATTAATCAAGTACGATTTCGTTCAATTCTAAACGATATCTAATTTAACGTTTAAATGTAACTATATGAGTTTTTTTTCTCGAGAACAACCTATATGAGTTCTGCACAAAGAACCTAATATATATAATAGGTTTGGTTACTAAAAAATTAAAGATCGTTCCAAGCATATAAGTTTAAAATTCAGGTCGATATGTATGGGATGATGGCTAACTGCTTCGATCACCCTTACTCTATACACTCAGAAAATTAGTCACATTTTTGTTGTGTGAAAGAAATGCATTTATAATTAAATTGTAAAAGCTAGCTATATATATAGATGTTGTTGTAAAAAGTTTATTCTTAATCTAGCTAGGATCATATTCTGGGAATCTTAATTTCCCTCCACGGGATTCATAAGTTAATTAGTTAATGAACACTAGTTAATTAGATCCCATTTATATAGACAATTGTACGCTTAAAGTGCTAATCATCCTAGATACACACTCTTTATGGTCGGTTATGTTTAATTAAAATGGAGTTTTTTTTTAGTTGTTTTTAAAAACAAGTTCTTATTTTTGCAGAATACTTGCCTAACATATATATGTTATGCACAGCCGAAAGTTTTCTAGCCCGAGTTTTGTATTTGATGTTAGACATTTTCATTATGAGCTATATTAATACGGGTAAATGTATGTATTATTTTTGAATATATATGTCTTCCTTTGACAGTGTTAAAATTTCACCTAATTAATCCTGATGCATGTTATATATAATACCAACAGTTGTTTACTTGAATTAAATTGTTCTAAAAAATATTGAACAATTTTATAAGAAGCTCAACATATAAATATAAAATATATGTTTGTAATTATATATAGCAAGGATCCATGCCGTACATTTTCCTAATTAAAGCTAGTGAAAATGAGAAGATAGCCTTACACACACATATATATAGGAGTTAGTTTGATCTTATTATATATTCAAAAGGTATATACATTGTGATCTAAAGCCATAGAGCACCGGCATCTTTGAGCATCTGTTTGAGTGAACCATCAATATGCGCAGTCATGACATTGTTAGCATTGCCTAAAAACTTGCCTCCGACAAAAACTGCTGGCACAGCAGGGACGCACCCTAACCTCTTTAGACCCATCTCTATTTCCTTTCCTCTAGGGTGTTGATCCAGTTCATGCACCATTGGACTCACTCCTTGTTCTTGAAATAGCCGCGTTATCGCATGTGACATGCAACATAAACTCTTGCTGAAGATCACCACTGCCTTCTCCGACGCCAAGTTAGCTATGCAATCCATAGAATATGAAGAAAATAGATAACTAGCAGTGTATATAACTAAGTTTGCTGATGAGATGAAGTTGATTATATATAAAAACTTGATCTCTGACCTTGTATTTATATATGGGGGTGGGGGTTTGAAATTGGTTTGAAGTTGACTAGCTTGATATATAGATGAAAGTCTATTCTCAAAGATATGGATAAACTCTTATCTGTACAATCATATATCGATCATGTGTAGATGTGTGCGACCCTTGTGACCATGTCGACAGTGTTAAATAACTGGCTCTATTCAGTTAACCTAGCTACCTAGTTGCATGTATACGTCTGGAATGTGTATATATATATGGGACAGTACAGATAATTTCCCTGACCCTGCCCAAAGTGAACTCATGAGAATTTGATTCGAGAATATATGGAAACAACATGCATGGTACGGTGTACTATTTAGTTATGGCTAAAAAAAATTATGCATATTATTGTTGGAGGAATTTCATAACAACAGAGGTTTTGCTGGAATAATAGAGCTAAAAGTATAATAATATGATTATTAGTGAGGATTAGAGCTTTTAAAAAAGATTATGTTGGATTTCAGAGTTGTCTCGATTTGTCTCGTGTATCTGATCTTTTTTACTAAGATGCATGCGTACATATTTATATACGATCAAACTCACGCAGTTCTGTTATAATTTGATATATCTCCGAGAGATTTTAGGGATATATTTGTTAAATATGGGAATTAATTGATTTTATCTAATATAATCTTCGCGTTGTGATACCTTCATGATTTGAAGGATATCGTTTGGAGATATTTTTCGTAATTAATGCATTGAGATTGATTCTTTCTTTGTTTCAGAGAGAGGATATCTTAGAGATTAAGCAATTGATTATTACTGAAATTAATACTAAAAATAAAGATAAATAAAAGCACTATGCCAAAAATATGGCATAACAACTACTCCCTAGTTCTTCGGTGCAACTTGCTGTAGTGGAGAGCTAACCATTCTTCGATTGCTGAAATATCTGAAAATAAAGATTAGTGAAAAATATGAAGCATCACAATATCAGTAATTCCTATGTGGATGCAAGTAGACATCATGTGAGAACCAAAATAAGATATATATTTTGATAAGGTTTGTAAGTGCGCGATCATAATAATTTTGTAAAAATTTATTGCGATCTTCGATGTCAAGTTAGGACCTTTGGCGTTTGTATATCCCGAATTGGTGTACACGTTTTGTAAGTGTCTATGTGAACCACATAAGAGTATGATGTTTTCGATCAACCTTGAACTCCCCTAGTTGGAGAGTGAGGCTTTCAATAAATTTTACCCATCTGAAGAGGTGGTCCTTCAATAATGTTTTACCAGTCGACTCCATGTTGAGGAGGAAGGTATTCCAAAATGTAAGTTTTGCCCGTCGACTCCCCGTTGGGATGAGGGTAATCCAGAATGCAAGTTTTGCTCATCGACTCCCCGTTGAAGAGGAGGGCCTTCAAGGGGTTGCTGACTCCTTACTTCAAGCGTGTAACATTGTGGGAATTATCGTTTGTCATGGCTACCCCACTTGACAATTTAAGATCGCGTGCTTGTAAAAGCAAATCTTGAAATATACATGTATTACCGCGACAATATTTGCAAAATATTTTGAACACAATCCAAACGCATCCATAAATGTCGCGGTATATTTATTTTTTCTAAAAATATGCTCCTTGAAAGAATTTTGTTAAAGATAATATATTTTGTCATAGCGGCTAATATTTTTTTTGAATTATACAGCTCGTACAATCTTGTAAATATATCCATAATCATCAAAATAAAAATCTTGTACGATTTGTTTTAAAAAATATACGTGTCCCCCAGAATATTGGTTGCATAAATTTTCAATCACAATATATATAGCTCGCACTATTTTTTGGATAATAAAATATATTTCATGCATGACAAATAATATATGTGATTTCTAGAAAATAAAAATAAGAAAATTTATCTCGTATTTTTGTCAGATGAATATGATGTGTAGATATTATGCTATTTTTGATGGTGAGATTCTCAACACAATAATTTGCATATAGTAGTCTATTCATCTTTTTTACTCCTCTTTACCGGTGTATTTTATTTAACATGCCATAATCCTATCGTTCGGTTCCCATTGAAGTTGTCCAATTTTTTTTAACTCTCCATATGTATTGTGTTTGTTTGATATGTCATTTGTCCTCCACAAATGAAAAATAACCCCTCCTTCTGGCGCCAATTGTTGTTGGGAGAATTTCGTAACAACAGATTTCAGAGGTTTTGCTGGAATAATAGAACTAAAAGTATAATAATATGACTGTTAATAGGGATTAGAGCTTGTAAAAAAAATTGGGTTGGACTTGGGAGGTGTCTCGATTTGTCTCGTGTATCAAATTCTTTTTGTCAAGATGTCTGCGTACATATTTATATACGATCAAACTCACGCAGTTATGTTATAATTTGATATATCTCCGAGAGACTTTAGGGATATATTTGTTAAATATGGGAATTAATTGATTTTATCTGATATAATCTTCGCGTTGTGATACCTTCCTGATTTTTTCGTAATTAATGCATTGAAATTGATTTTTTTCTGGTTTTAGAGGAAGGATATCTTAGATATTAAACAATTGATTATTACTGAAATTAATAGTAAAAATAAAGAGAAATAAAAGAACTATGCCAAAAATATGGCATAACACATATAATTTGAGTCTTATATATAATAAGCAAATCGGATTTGGTATGTGTAATCTGGTTTTAGATTTAACATATAATTATATATATATATATATATATATATAATATATCAGTAATTATTTTAGTACGTTTGCTATTACAAAAAGCTAGCAGGGGATCGATGAGAAAGAATTAAGAAAAGAATTTGTGAAGAAGAACACTAAACATATCAGATCGAGATTCAGAGCTACCCGTATTTTCGTCCTTGTACTCGGTTAATAAAAATTCATTAATAAACAAAATAAGTGGTAATAATATTATTACAATAGAACGATAATTAAACAAATTTTTTTGTTATGAGTAACTTGACCTTACCCTAATTTAATTAAGTACAATATCTCTGGTGGGTTGTAAAACTTATTCCTTCTTTCCAAAGATCAAATTCAATGCAAATTATAAACATTTTTGCTAAAAAAATGTATATAAGAATCGTATAATGATTTCTGCTTGGAACTTTATCGTTTTAATTTTGTTGATTACATATGTTGTTTTAAGAATACGAAGATGAAAATGATCAGACGCCCTAGCTTCTGCTTTCATCGTTCCTCTTTGATCAAAGATTTTTTTTTTAAGTATTGAAATAGAACGCGTTAAAGAGTTTTGAGAGTCGAATCCATATCTAGGTTTCTAACCGCCACTTCTCCACTTCCAGATCTTCGTCTCCTTCACCGATTAAGACTCATTCGCTCTCTCATCCTTTCTTCTATTTACCAGTTTTTCCAATAAAATTGAGATCTAATCTTTTTTGGATGAAATCTTGTTGGGTACCTTGTTATCAAGGTTGTTAGTCATGCCCATCTTTTTGAGATGTTAGTGTGTTATGTTTTGATATTTTTGTGTGTCTTGTTACGGGTTTCGATAGTTTTCTGAGAAGAATTTATATGGTATTTTGGGAGATCTGTAGTCTTGTTACGAGTTTCGGTAGTTTTTCTGAGAAAAATTTATATGATATTTTGGGAGATCTGTAAGATTCGCATCGAATCTGGGACGATGGTGAATATCGCAAGAGATCATCTTTCACAACAAAAAAATGTTCATATTTTGGGGGTATTAATTTGTTCCTTGTTATAATTAATAGTTCTGAATATTGGACACTTATGTGAAGGTCAATTATGATGTTACTAGTTTCACCGCTAGTGTATGTTGGATTGATCGATATGTCATTTAAATACTTTTAGATTAATTTTTTTTTAATATTCTATGTGTTAAGGGATCTAAAAATAAATTGGATATTTGTTTAGCTCATTTTTTATTTCACAATTAGGTTGTAGTTGACAGTTCTGGAGTTGTCCCGACTAAATTCCAATATTTTAAAAAAAATCGCTTTACGTCAAAAAAAAAAAGGAAAAAAATTAAAAAATACGAGAGCCGAACAAGAACAACCTAATTAATTGGTTGTTATAAAAAGAAAAATAGTATCTCAAAAATTTTTCTAAAATATTATTTTCAAATAATGATGCGACTATTTTTAATTAGACTGTATTTGCATACATGAGGATTCATTACTTTTAATGGGGATTGAATCAATCAAAAAATTATTACTTAAATATTTAAAAAAGAATTAAAAATACTTTTGGGGCTCAAGCATTCTCCTAGAGAAACACAAGTAGATATACATACGTATACTAGCTAGCTGGTGTTATTAGGGATTTTTCGTATTATGCTTTTGTGATATTTTTATTTTAAATTATGCTAAACTAAAACCTCTCCTCCGAACACAATATTTCATGAATTTATATAATAGACGATTCTAAAATTTTAGGGTGAGCATCCCTGTATAGTGGTGAGAACGTAATATATACTCCGTTGTTTTTTAGTCCGATCAGATTCCCTTTTGCTTATCCATCCTTCTCCTGCATAATTTCAAGTATGTATATATAATATATGTAGGTACGTACATATATTACACACGAGGAATACTAACATTCCCTGGTACACCTCGTGAAATTCTTCCACCACATTAAAAAAGAAAGATATATAGAATCATAGATAGATAGATAGATCTCTGTGTGTGTGGTGGGTGTGGGTGTGCGAAGCCACGAACCACCTCCGTAACCTGATTCTACCTTTATTCATTTTATCCACTCCATCGCCCGTAACATGTTCCATCGACTTCACATGTTTAGGTGTCATCCACATTATATTCCAATTCATCCATCTTTTTCATGCTTATGCATGCATGCATTAATTCTAGCAATATACACACATCAATGTATATTATGTGTGTATATGTATACATACATTTTTAAAGTATGATGCATGCAAGTGAGGGGCCGAGGGAGGTCGATCAAGTTAAAAAAAAAACATGCCCTGCCCTTTGATTAACATTTGAGCCATGCAGTTATATATATATGGCCACTTGCCTAACCTGATCTAGATATATAGTTCATATTGATAAGACCATATAGAGCTGTCCGTACATGCATTTGATCTTGCAGATCGAATAATATGCGTGCAAACATAAACTGTGATTCAACCTTTACTCTCTATCTTACTTGAGTTCAACGCTTCATGTACAAGCCAATAATTTTTGTTGTTAGGACTCAATAATCTTATAATATACTATACTAATTTCTGGACCCTTTTTCAGAGATGTCGCCCAATATTTCTCCTCTCCTGAATTCAGTTAACCTAGTTGGCTAGCAAGATTAGTGTTCTTTTATATATATATATATATATATAGCTTATAACCGTACAAGACACGAGCTATATCAATAAATTACATTTTATTTATTTTATATAATCTATTTATTTAATTTAATGTGATAATTTATTTTATTATTTTTTTCCTATTTTTATATAATAATGTTTATATATTATTATTATATATTAATTACTTTTTTCATTTTAAAATTTATAAAATTTAATTAATAAGTTATAATTTTAAATAAATTAAAGAATTTGAATAGTGATAAAATTGAGTTAATTGTGAGTATAATTATATTAAATAAAAATTATAGCATTCTTCAAATACCAACTAAACAAACTTCTATATCAAACCAACAATAAAACATATAGTATAAGGAACGAAATAACAAATTTAACAAATATAATTACTAACAAACATAGAAAAAATTATAGAACACACAAAAAAATTATAAAATAAATAAAATAATTACATGACACAGGAAAAATATAAAACATAAAATTAGTATTTTGCATTTCCGTAATTTGTGTTCTATATTTTTTTATTAATAAGTAGTTACTCGCTTAGATTTACTATATATATATATATATTAAAATTATTTGTATTATTATACCATATATATATATATTATGCATATAAAATTTTACATATAGAAAAATATAGTATTATATAACTTTTAAATGATAATATATTTGAAAGTTTATTTTATTTAATTAATGTAATTTATAATATTAATTATTTATTATAATGTATATAATTGTTTAAAAACATAATATCATATTATAATTAAATTTTGTGAAAATGAAAGATATTAAAAGTTGTCACTTTAATTATTGGAGTATTTTTTGGAATAAAAATGACAAAAATAATGTGTATGATACAAAAATATAAAACATATATGAGGGGCTAAATTAATTGGCAACTCTTGAAGATAGAATACCCCCTTAATTATATGTTGTTTACTGTTTGGCAAAAGCTAACTAGCTAGGTCATGAGTCATGCTTTATATCAAAATCCTCTTTCGATCAAAATGTTATCCTATATAAATTCTCTTTCTTGTTGTTATCCTATATAGCTCATCCCTGAATTGGTCCCGAATCTAAATTGTTATGATGGAGAGAGTGAACATAAAGTTGTCCAATTAATTACATGAATAATTCGATCTTTCTTCATTTATAACCTCAGCATATATGCCCAAAACTACAGCTAAAAGTTGTTATGGACCACATAATCAAAGCATAGTTTAACTTATGTATTGCTATGATCATATATATATATATATATCAACACCCAGATCTATAAGAATTAATGATCTATGTTGTTGTATGCGGGAAAGAATGAAATGAATGGAATAAAATACATAATATATATTAAAGGGAAATGATTTAGGTTATAAGAGGAAAAATTATAATAAAAAGATGAGTAAATGTCAAATTTCACTACATTTATTTCAATCAAATACTCCCTTCGTACTTTTTTAGTTGTCTATTTTGAAAAAAATACACATATTAAGAAAATATTAATTACATAACTTGTTCCATGATTATCCTTATAATTGCATTAAATTAATTGAATTGTTTATATATTTGAATTAGTCAAATATCGAAAATAATAATGCAAGGGTAATATTTAAAAAAAATATAAAATTATTTTAAAAAATAAGAAGGATAACTAATTAGGGACCATTTTTTTTTCCACAAGGGAGAGGAGGGGACGGAAAAAGTACAATATTAGAGTCTACGGTTACGAGCAAATGTATCTGGCTCATTTGTATTTTAAACAATTTGAGAACTATATATACAACTACCTGTACAAGCAATCATGATAAATTCATATTTGGGATCGAGAAGTGCTCCGTACAACTTATATTGGACATACAATGTAGATAACTATATATGTGTGTGTGTCAATGTAATCTATGCTTTATTAAAATTTACTTAAAAATGCTATCTAATATTTAGGTTGTTATGTATTATTAAATCGAGTGTATGGATATATTTGTGCTCGTAGATTTTTTACAAAAAAATAGTTAACCAAATACAAGATAAATCAAACATATCAATCGTGCATGTCATTTTAGTTGACCAATTATGAGCAATATTATAAAGGAAAAAACAGATTCAAGGACAATCTTGATCAATATTATTTAAACATGAAAGTATGAAACCGTTGTCAAAAAAACACGAAACCGTACCATCAGCACGTCATTATTAATTTCCACACGAAGAGATTCGTTATCGTGCATTTTCTTTTTCTTGAGGTGTCGTATGCTACAAATTAAGTCCATCTGTGCCGATCAACTAGTAATTAATCATGTGTGATGCGGAGCTATATACTTTAATCGGAACACATTCGATCTCCTTTATAAAATCAACAAAATTCCATGATATATACGTACGGTGCACACCTTCCCCAATCCTATAAATACCCCTCCTTGGCTCTTCAATCCTCACAACCTAACTGTTTATCAATCTTATATATTTTATACATCACATAATTAATCAATCTCAACACATCATTTCCTTCTTTTTTGTGCGATGGAGAAGGTTACAAAAATGGTGTCCGAAAGACCGGTAGTGATCTTTAGCAAGACTAGTTGCTGCATTAGCCACACTGTCAAGTCACTCTTGCATGATTTTGGAGTTAATCCAGTTGTTTATGAGCTTGACGAAATCTCTAATGGCCATGAAATCGAGACGGCACTAACAATGCTTGGCCGCAATCCGGTGGTGCCAGCCGTATTCATTGGTGGTGAACTGGTGGGAGGAGCCAATGAAGTCATGAGCCTTCACCTCCAACGTAACTTAAGGCCCATGCTTACTCGGGCAGGAGCCATGTGGGTTTAGTTTAACTAAACTCACATACAACAATATTAGTGCTATTTTGTTACTATATAAATCCGGAATTGTCTTATAATAATTGCGGTTTACATGCAAACTACAAGTATATATTCCGGATATCTAACTAATATGTATCTTTTCTCTAGAGTGAGTGTTCTAGGGAAGCTTGTTAATTAGTGTGGATTTTAATTCTATATGCATGATATATATCCGATCGATCAGGCCTTTTGTATAAGCTGATTTTCAATGCAAGAATTACTATAATTATGACTATAATCACCTCCAGTTCAATATTTAAAAACAATTATTCATCATATTTTTCATTCAATTATGACTATGTATCGAATTGAAATTTTTATATTGGAGTTTGCTTTAAAATGCTCCAAACTGTGTATACTTAAACTTATGGAGTACTGTAATAAATTAAGTTATAATTTGCAAATTTTACTAATACCGAGAAGAATTACGTGCATGGTCAAATTTATTGCCGAAGGATAAAAAAAATGCCCAAATGCACCTAATTAATAAGATTGGAAGCATGCATACCTTGGAGAATGGAGATAAGCATACGATTAGCCATGCATCATGCTCATCTTGATGAACATATAGGGCCTCGGGCCAGTTCTTTTTCTATTTTTAGTACCTTCATTAAATCATTGGCAAAACTACCAAATTATAATCCTTTAATTCAAAGATATGATTAGGGTGCTTATATTCTTATATACTTAAACTAAACATGCACATAATTAGAGTATTTTTCAAATAGAGTTTATTAAAAAAAATATCAATTATTGACCTCGATCATATGACATGACATATCATCGCTTCTTTTTTTGTCTTCTCCTATCAATATATCTCTCTTTGAAACATTTTTTTTAAAATTATATCAACAATCGGGAATTCAAAAACTAGTTATGGGATTCTCCATATGTAAATTATCGAAAAATTATATGAAAATTAATTTAATTAAATATATATACCTCTGTAAAATTTAAACAACATTTCCGTATTATGAATTCACTTTATTATTGATTGTCCACCCTTAAATAAAATAGATTTTTATATGTACATAATTACTTCTTCCATTTTTTTATAAGTCGATTTGACTTTTGACACATATGTTTAGGTGTTTTTACCGGATATTAAAAATTATTATTTTTAAAATGAGATTAATACTCCTAAGGATAACCTTAGGTAACTACCAAAGGTTAAAAGAAAAAAGAATAGCACATCAGGGGTATTTTTGTGAAAGCAGGGAGGTGCACTCTATTATTACAAAAATTCCACTCAGCTTTACATACAAAATTATTATAACCTTAGGTAACTTACCTAAGGATGACCTTAGGAGAAGTTTTCTCTTTTAAAATTTTATTTTTCTGAATAAAAATATTGATTCCATATTTTAATTTAAAAAAATAAAAATAATAATTTTTACTATCGGTCAAAACACGTGTGTCAAAAGTTAAAACGATTTATAAAAAAATGGAGGGAGTTTCACCAATTAAAATTGTCATAATATATTATGTTAAAACTGTCTTCAAATTTATTGATCTACAACATTGTTCCTTTCAAATGTTAATAAAAGCCTGCACTAAATATGAATGATTTTCGGTCATTATCGACATAATTACATAAATATGATCATCACAACACTGAATATAGTAAGTTTCTTATGAGTAATTAATGTTATTGGCTTACCCTCCATTTCTACATAAATATTTTTAACTGCTAATAAACCCTAATTAAATTGATGAGCTAGTAGCTAGCCTAGTGGAAAACACCGAAGTGCGAGTCCCCACTCATCCTTTGTATTTGTAATTTGTAATGCCCAATGATTAATCAGAATAAAAAGGAAATATAATTAAGCACTTCTTATGAAATATCAAGACATTAACATACATGCCCATTGTCCGTCATTCTACGACAAACGTAGTTATCAAGATAATGCAGAATATATAATTCCTGAGGAACAAAATATAAATGGGGTTGCACAAGCTGATCGTTCTTCAATTCGTCTCTATTAATTCAGATACAACTAATCTGCACAAGATTGACAAGGACAAAGATTTAGGAGATCGAATATCTTTTTGCAGCCTTGTTAATTAGTTTCTTGATAGAGACTGTACGTACGTGTTCGTCATTTATATATATATATATATATATATATATATATATATATATATATATATATATATATATATATTTGTTCCTTTATGATTAGGAATATATATGTACACTCCTGCGCACAATGATATGGTGATGCCACGAACCGCCATGTCATTAAGTTTACATCTTATCCGGCTCGCATCAACTTGGGGCTCTTCTTTAGAGTCAGTCCACCCATATTACAGCCATGCTCCTCTTCCTTTTTGTTAGGCTTATCTTCTCGCCCACAAAAACTTTGCCAAATATCCCGCATAACTTCCTTTACATACGTACTATATATATGTGTGTGTATTATGTATATGTCTAGTTCAACCCTCCATGTAGCCTTGCATGTAGAGAGTTGCCGTACATATGTACGGAGAACTGTTTTTTGCTAATTTAAAAATGATTTGCATGATTTAAAATTTGTATTTAATCAAAATAAATATGTAAAAAAGTTATAAAAATGTAAAGAATGTACATAGAAAAACTGTAAAATCTATTAAGCAAAAATTATTTTTATTCAAACCGCAATCTATTATATACAAAATTATAATGGTCTAAAGTTAGATAAGATAATATTGGGGACCAAACAAATAATCGGCCATTACTTTGTTGTAGGGTTGGAAACAAACCGAGTCGGATTGAATTTTTATTTTAACGAGTTCAAATTCGAGCATTTTTTTAATGAATTGAGCCGAACTTGATTATCTTAACGATCAGATTTTGTTGTTCGAACTCGAGTCGAGTTCGAGTTGGTAATTTTTTTTAATATTTAGACTTGTTTTTAACGGACCAAATGAGGCTCAAATACAAATAAAATGTGTGTAAAGAATGTAATTTGTTTATTATAAGTAGAATGTGAACTGTGATTTTTATCTAGTAATGCAGAGTTCATGTACATTTTATTATTTTTACAAATTTTTATGATCGAATTTAACGAGTCAAGTCGAGTCTGAGTCAAACTCGAGTCGAGTTCGAGTCGGTCACTTACAAAACTCAGATCAACTCATTAAGTTTAACGAGTATTTTTTTTATTCGAATTCAAGCTCGATTACTAAACGAGTCGAGTCAAGTTAAACTATACGAATCGAGTTGAGTTCGTTTACCGCCCTACTTTCTTGTAACCCTTTCTTCTCTATATACTTTTCATATAAAGGGACGGTACTTTCTAAGCTTATATAAGAAACTTACCAACATGAGAATACCTGTATATGTAGACGTTGGAAACGTATAATTTAATTATCACACAATGCCATTAGATAGAACTGAGGACCAAAATGATCCAGCATAGCTGCCCCCCTGCAAGTAGCCAATACGAAAAGAGTACTAATATAAAAGAGTAGTAACACTAGGGTTCATCGGATCACCCACAATGCATAAATCACCCACAATGCACTAAACCAAATCGTACCATAAAATGCGATTTTTAATTTTCGTAATGCAGTTGTGTATTGAGATTTTTACAAACCACGCGATACGGTGTGGGTCAGGATTTGATATTTAATTAGTGTGTTTTAAGTTGCACCGCACCGCAATTATATGTATAATATAATATATATTATATTATTTTATATATTGATTTTTTTATACATATATTTACTATTATATATATAATCATATATGTTTATGTTGCATTTTCACATTTATATTCAGTTTTCTAATTTTTCATATTTGTAATTTAACTTCTAAAAATTCTTTAATTGTTATTGTTTCACTTAAAATTTATAATTTTTATTATAACTTTATATTTTTTGTATTTTATTGAAAATTATATATTGACATCGTTAGACCACATCAACTGCATCGCACCACACCGCATTTATGAGGTGTGATTTATGTTGTTTTTGAATTACGCAGTGCAGTTACGATTTGAAAATTTAACAAAACCGCATGCGCAGGTTGGTCCATGATTTTAGAAAAACCTGCATCGCCCGCACCGCGAATACTTCTAGATAACGGTATTAAAAATAACATAGATAAAAAAATATATGATAGAATTAAAAAAATAATAGCTTTCTGAAAGAAAAAATGTTTTTAATCTAAAAACTGTTTTTAGATAAAGTAGTTCTCCCATACTTTTAAAAAAAAATTAAAGTTTTTGCATGAAGGAATCACATGTTTCACTATCCAACCTTTGTAAAAATATTATTATTTAATATTTTATCTCAAAATATACTAAAATAAAAAAATGTTATTAAACGGCTCTCTGATTTTTCTCTGTCAAAACATATCAATTTTAACAAATCTCAAAAATAATCAATCTAGCTAACTATATGGCTATATATATATATATATATATATATACGCGAGTAAGGTCATTGGGAAAACCTTACTAAGAAAACCAGGAGAGCACTTACCGTTGATTTATTACAAATTTATTATACATTAAACAATTAATATTTGATTGATATGATTTATTATGGTAATAAGAATTTCATATATACGGTAAGGTTTGTTACCATGTGTGCTACTAATATCATGGTATTATCACACCAAGGTATTGATATACATAAAATTTTAGAAAACCCTAAAATATCACATCAAGTAAGCAATTGAGTCTAAGTTGTTGAGGTTGATTTTTGACGTTTTTGTTATAATTCTTCGTAATTTTCATTATAAAAATGAATTCTCATAGATGATCTCTTACTTGTTCTCCTCGTTTACATAGAATATTGTAGATTGAGATCTCTCCTTATTTGAATATCTCATCGTTATTCTGGAGTCATATTAAGTTGGAGTATAATGAAAATCCTTAGACTTACTTAAAGAATGTCAGTGATCAATGTGTGCCTTTACATCTGAGTCAACCCTAGGGTTGGTATTAGTTCAAGATTTTTCACTATTTTATTATTTTCTTCTTTATATTATTATTTAGATGATTTGTTCGTTGAACATACTAGATTTATAGTTTATAATTTATTAATTATTTCTTTGATTATTAAGATTCTGTTAAAAGTTCTTAGTAACGTATTTAATACAATAAAACTTATCTTTGTGTTCTTTTAATTGTTCACTTTGTTTAGTTAAGATTACAATGTATTAGTTAAAATTCTTCATTTTTGCAAGATTCTCTTAAAAGAACTTTGTAATATATTTAATAAAAAAAATTATTTAGCTAAGAAATCTTAAATTAGTTGAAAAGGTTAATCAAGTCTTCTTGATAATTATAACTAGTTGTTCTCAAATAATTATTTGTTTCTTCATCTGACCTTACATTGGTAATCCTGTAGAATTGATTGACATATTATATACATGGAATTTGGAGCCATTGCATTGATAGGCAATCAGGAAGGAGTTTCACTAAAACATTCTATTGAAGTCGTTCTGCTTCACTTCTTTAAACTTGTTCTTTGCTAAATTTGAAAATTCCTTGATTATGTATTTCTGATATTTCCCTTCACGGGCCATCACACGTAGATTAACATCTAGCCACTTGTCATGCAGATCAATGTCAAACCACACAATCTTTGCTGCTTCATTGGAATTCCTGATATTTTTTTAGGATCCAACATGTTGTCTTCTACCACCCTTATGTACATTAAGGCTTCATGGGAACTGTACTTCAACTTCTTAACTACTTGATGAATAATATTAGGAATTACACCTTCAATAGTTGTTAATGTTAACGTCACAACTGGAAGAGCCCAAGAATTTAGAGGTTCTTCAGAATCCAGATAAAGAACCTGGTTATTGTCGAATACAGAGATTTCTCCAGGAGTTGTATGAGATGTTTTGGCTGGTATTTTACTCCTATATCAAATCAATGATTGGTAGCATCACATCATGAGATGTACTAACCCTTCATATCCTTGTAGATGCACAACATAACAACTAAATGCATGTATGATATGCTCTTGTCTCGAACTCTGCATTTAGATGCATGTCTTATATTGTTATTATAATGTTATTTAGATGATATGTTCGCTGAACATACTAGATTTATATATTATAATATATTAGTTAATTTCTTTGACTAATAAGATTCTCTGAAAATTTCTTTATAATATATTTAATACAATAAAATATATCCTTATGTTTTTTTTTAACTTAAATGAACAATTCATTCAATGTAAAAGATCATAAAAAAGAGCCTCCAACAAACACGAATGAGGAGACGTGAACAAGTTATGGGAATTAACTAAGCAGGGAATTCTAGTGTGCTACCCTGTTATTGATTTTCCGAATAAACCTAATTGAAACTCTATTCAAACTTTCAACGATTACTTTACAACTCTCAAGTATCTCTCTAACCTCTAGGAAATTTGAATTATTCCCCAGAATTGTTTTATTTGTTTAGTTAAGATTAAAATGTATTAGTTGAAATTCTTCATTTTTGCAAAATTCTCTTAAAAGAACTTTGTAATATATTTAATAAAAAAGAATTTATTTAGCTAAGAAATCTTAAATTAGCTGAAAATTTTAATCAAATTTTCTTGATAATTATAAGTAGTACAATATTAAAGATTCTATTAGCTGTTCGTTTAATCCCCTTTAATAATTTGAGATTTTTAAAGATATTCATCAAAATAATAAAACACTTAATATAACACTTATAATTTGTTAGTTATAAAAATGAATTAATTTCAGAATCTCAATATAATATATATTGAGATTCTGAAATTAATTATAAGTATATATATATATATATATATATATATATATATATTAGTTGGGCTCTATGATATATATATATAGTATATATTTTATTTATTTATTTATTATTTTGATCTTTGAATTATAAATTAAATCAACTGTGATTATATGAGTTTTCTGATTTTCTCAAATATATAGATTTTTTTATGATGTTTCATATATATATATATATATATGTGTGTGTGTGTGTGTGGCCTAATTTGAACAGTTCTTCCCTCATTTTAAGTTTTGACCCTTCAAGTTGGTTAATATTACAACATACCACATGTGCGGTGTCAGAGACATACATACTGATTTACTGAAGCTTTCCAAGGAAACTTAAATTTGAAAACACAAATATTTAGAATTCAAAATTCAAAACTATCTTCATCTCTTATTCCATACTCTCTTCTTATCTCTCCATTTTTATCATCTCTCATATTTTCTTCTTTTTATCATTATTATTGATCATATTCCACATATTTTTGAAATCTCAAAAAGGAATTTGCTAATATAGATATGCATTTATATATTCAATCTTAATCAATATTTGTATTTTTTGACACGTTTAAATTTGATTTACAGGTTGTATGTTAGATATACTTGATGTGATATCGAGAAAACTCTTGAAATTGGGGTTATATATTCTAAAGAGATAAGGTAATAATTTGTATTTTGAATTGTTTGTTCTAAAGTGTAACGATATTTATTTGGATGATTACTTTACCCTAATTTTTAATTGTAGTTGGTTACACTCCATTTGTTTGATCAAAGTTCTATAAGGATATATCGCTTAAAGATTATGCAATTGTACTTATATTTTTGTTCTTCTCATTACAGATTGGACGTTGCACATAGGCTATTTGATATATTGAGTATGAGAATAAGATTGACAAAGGCCTATAATTTCATGATTATTTGTTTCATATTGTTTTTCTTTAATGTATGTATATTTCATATTGTTGGAGATGTATGTATATGCTTAACTTTTGATATTCTTGAGTTTGATGCGGTACCAATTTTACATGATCTTTTAGCTTGGTATTTAAAGTATTTATTTATGCAGCAAGTTGTTGGGAGGTATAACGTATTGAATTGTGATTGATCTGGTGGCAAGAATATAATCATTTTAATGCAAGATCTTATATTGTAATATAATTTTAAATCATCTATATCTATATCGATGAACTCTTTGATGGTTTGTCTAAAATAAATGGTGTCTTATTTAGATACCAAATGTTAAAGAATTGTTTAACTATCAATTATTCCACTTATTGTAATTGTTTAATTTTATTGCAGCTTGAGATTTGCACACTAAATGTTTTATGAATTGAGCATGGAAGCAGGGTCTATCTATCTTCAGGAGAAGATGGGAAGTACATATATTTTCCCACTCCGTGATATTTATGAAACTCCCATAAATAAGTTTGGAAGGAAAAGACCTTTTCCGTGAAAATCCTGATCTTAAAAAGTTTCAGAATATATTTTGATAATAAATATATAACTGAAGTAGGGCGATTACATGTGAGGTGAATATAAATGTAACTGTGAACTTCTTGATTCTAATAAATTTGATTTTATATTCCTGTTTGACATGAATGTTCATATCTTTGTGTTGTCATGTTATTGCAGTTGTAGCCTTGATGGCCATAAAAAATGACTTAACTGGCCCTCACAATGTTCTGAAAAATTGGGATATTACGTTTGTTGATCCTTACAGTTAGAGGATGGTCACATGCTCCCAATGTCTATGTTTCTACTCTGTGAGTTGTTTAGCTTCATTCCGTCTCAACTATTATTTATTTGTTACTATTAAAGAAATTTGGTTTCCTCGACTTCTTTTCAGTCAGATTACAAAAGAAATCGAAGAGTACTGTAACTAAATGATTTAATTTTTTCATATACAGATTTATTGATTATTTCCTAATGTAAATTTTTGTTGGGACGTGTCGGGCATGCTTATATATATATAAAGATAACCTAAAGTGGCCCATAATATGTCGGGGCCCTACATGTACTTGACCGTATCATTGCCTTTGTTTTTCTAAAACTGTAAAAAGTACACTTGCATAGTTTAAATGTACGTATTTTCAAATCTCTTGATATGAAAGGTTTGATTGAGAATTTTGGGGTTATTTTTAGATTATGTGAGAAATTTTTAGATACTTACATTGAGCTTCTGTTTTGCAGTAGATGAATCTTGACACTAATAATGTCAAAAGTTCAAGAGATAGCCTTATTACAATTTATATTATTCACAAATTTGACCAAAAAGCTGATGCTTCGCGAGTGTCCACAGGGGAACTCTTAAGAAATGAAGATGCCATGAATTCTGATGCAATGTAACCTTAAGTGGAAAGACAAACAAATATCAAGGTGAGTTAAGGATGCCAAATAAATATATAAAAAAAAAATGCTTCCTAATATGAAGTAAGATGTCTTTGTCGTAATACGAGTAAGACGCTGAATCTTATACTTATTTTATAATGACTACTTTCACAATGATTTTGATTCTTATCATTAGTGCAAATATGACATGTTAGTTGTAGGTCGAATTTGTGAACTCATGAATTTCAATTTTTTTCTTATAATTTAATTTGTGATTGGAAATGTTAATCATACTTTGTTGTTCAAGTATTCACATAATGCAGTTAGGCTATATGGAAAAGTATCATTATAAATAAAGAAGAGAAACTTATTTACATAACTAAGCAATATGTGCTTCATAAATGTGATTGAGTTTGAGATGCAATCTTGAAACCTGATTTTATTTATTTTACTATAGGAGTGACATTAAGCGAAGGAATAGAAGCAATTATATCATATGATGAGGATGAACTGCAAATGGGTTTCTCTTTAGACCATTGAGGCAGTGATGCACCTGATGGGATTTGGGCTCGTGTAATATCTAGCTTCAATTTCTAAGATATTTTTATGTTTATTACATTTTGATGAATTGTTTAGCTACCAATTTCATTCATTATAATATATTGCTTAATTTTATTGCAGGTTACGATTTGCACCCCATATGTTTGATGAATTTAGTGTGAGATAAATATTAATTCAGGTATAAGTCTTCTTCTTTTGATTATATTCTCTCATTCTCTGGAAGATTATATATTGAAAATGAAGTAATTGTTTATTTTGGGTGGCTCATAAATTTCATGAATTGAAGTTCAGTACCAAGTAATATTCAATAACGATAAACTCATAAGTTCAGTATCAAATTTCTTCACCTTATTTCAATGAATTTCATGTATTAATGCTTTATGTAAGTATAGCTATTACTAATTTTTGATATATATTATGTTAGGTGTTTGATGTAATGCAACAAAGAATTTTCAGCTCAAACAATAAGGTGAATAAATTTGGTGATTGCCAAGAAAAGAGGTAATAATGATTGTTCTTGGAATAGTTGTAAATTACAATAGAAGTGCTTGATGACTAAATTACTCTACCGACAAACTCTTTATAATAGATAGCACTCTTATTATGCAGTTTTTTTTCAAGAAAATATGACCTTTTGGACATTTGATATGCAAGTATATTTTCATCTTTTCTTTTCATTTTACAATACGGAGTATGCATAACTTGATACCTTTCTTCAAATGTCATTTCTCACTAACATTTGCTAGCTAAATATAGGATGATAGAGCCAACTTAACTTTCAATATTCGAAATTGATTACTAAAATAGGGGAGGTGTATTATTTACGATTGATCTTATATAAAAACTTATAATATACACAAATTTATATTATACAATGATGCATAACATATGTAAGTACATATATGTCTATGTATTAGATTTACATAAGAGGTCATTCTTTATTAGATATAAATCATTATAATGAGTGATGATTCTGCAATCATGTGAATTTATATTTTTATGATGCAGATTGCAAACAAAGACGATGTTCAAGAAAGTGGCAATGAAGTTAATGGCTATATCATCGTAGCAGAGATCGTTGTTATATTAAGGGTGCAATGATAGAATATGGGAATATGCAATTAACATTCTGAATGACTCTGCCTCAAGATTTCGCATCCTACAGTCATTCACAATTTCTGGAGAGTTTGTGATTTATATCTTTATGATTTTATATATATATATATATATATATATATATATTTATAAATTGATTCATATTTTTTTTTTGGAATCTCATTAATCTCTTCCATGTATTTTTTAGTTATCTATACTTATTCGACATTGAATTAACTGTCACATTTATGCATTCCAAAATTGCTTTTTTTTCCTCTCCTAAAGATCATCTAGACAGAATTCTCGGCAATCAATATCATATAATTTTTCAACGTCGAAAGGCATTGTTATCGCAATGTGCAACGTATGTCTCAATACTACAAACAAACTAAGAAGGTTGATAACCGGAATTGGAGTGGAATCTCTCTTTTCATTGTAAGTTAACAGGGAAATATTTCTGCTATAGCTTCGCACCTTCAAAGGTCAATGCATAACTGATTCCATAATTACTTTGACATGGTTGTTGTTGCAAGTCTTTTGCTTGACTATGTCAATCTGATGAGGTTTGTATTTATATTTGTTTACTCTAAGTGACTGCTAATTTTTTTTACTATTCTTTGAATGCAATTTTTTCTTAGATGTCCACCCATGATGACTGAATAGAGTGACTGATGCAGGTATTCTCCTAATATAAAGGAAATAAAGGTGTTGGACAAGAAGAAAATGAGGAAGACCAAACTTTACTACCTTATAGATAAACTGAATCCATAATATAAAGGAAATAAAGGTGTTGGACAAGAAGAAAATGAGGAAGACCAAACTTTACTACCTTATAGATAAACTGAATCCATTTAAGAACAATTGGTGAGGCAGATTGCTATGACATGTTTTGCCACCTCACAATAACGTCATAATTTAAACAATGCTCTTATGTAAATGAATCAATACGTAGGTTTATGTACTTTTTTTGCAGTTCATAACAGAAGACCAAGTCCCATGTTTTATAGCAATGAGCAACAACATAGTGTTTTACATTATGATATATAGTTGAGTCTGAGTATCAATGTATATTATCTATGTCGTGAACATAAGATATAAATCATTTTTTGATAGTACATGCTTACAAACTTACTTTGATGTTTTTATTGAAAGGGATGTGATAATTGTAGTCTAAATGCAATTGGTGATTTGTGTGTTATAGCAAAATGAGGATCTACGGAAAAAATATTATTTAAAAAAAATTAATACTTTATGTTCAGAACTCAAAGTAAAAGTCTGATGAACTAGATGGGGGAATTAGATTTATGGTATTAATGATGCTGGAAAAGAGGTAGATTGTTGTTATTAACCTTACTAATTGTTTTTATTGAATAAATAATATGCATTAATATAATTTTAAGTTTGCACATAGCCTAAATATATTTTGGAGGAATACTATATTGCTTTTTTAATGATATAGATCATCTGTCTCATCCTATTGATGAGTTTATAATTCATTCATAATATACAAAGTTCAAGGTTTTGTATTCATGGCTGGCACATCGAGAGGTAATAGCATTTTGGAAGATTATGCAAACTTATCTATCAATGATGAGTATGAGGAGGGCTTAATCTTAGAAGAACCGGCCGGAGAAAAGGCAGAGTTGGATTATACTCATTGCTTGGTGGGGCATTTACTTACAAACAGAAAGGTTAACTTCTTGGCTATGCAAGATACATTGTCATCCATATGGAGGCCGGTTAAAGGGGTATTCATGGAGGCTACATCGTACCCAAATATATTTCCTTTTAAGTTCTTTCACGAGTTAGATGTGAGAAGGGTTCTAGAAGACGGTCCATGGACATTCAATCAGCAAACCCTCATAGTTAAAAAGCTTGAAGCTGACGAACAACTGGTTAATGTGGAGCTGTTTGAAATCTCTATATGAGTGCAAGTGTATGATCTACCCATAGGATTCAATTCAGAGTTTATTCTGAAATCAATAGGTAATTATGTTGGCACCTTTATGAAGTCCGATCCAAAGAATTTTCAAGGCATGTGGAGGTCTTATCTAAGGATTCTAGTAACTGTTGATGTTCGTCGCCCGTTGAAGAGTCAGATGCGTATAAAGAAGAGTGGAGGAGAATGGATATGGATAAAGTTTAAGTATGAAAGACTCCCACCTTTCTGTTTTTATTGTGGACGAATCGGACACTCTAATAAGTTCTGTGAAGCCCTGTTTGATAACCGAGAGGATAAAGATATCCGTAAGTATGACAGTTCACTTAGAGCTCAAGTATAAAGGCAAGCAAGTAATAGTACTAATCAGTGGCTTCGGAGTCCAAATGGAGGTTTCTTTAATCCGGTGAAAGAAAGAGAAAATCCGGTTAGTTCTCAGTCAGATGGGATGATGAGAGATGCCAGTAAAGTTATTACCGCTGATAGCGTTGTGAGCGATCATATCCCCACAAAGTTAGGGATGCAGATGGTTACAGTCTCTCAAGATATGGAAAGCAGAAGCGCAAAAAATGGGATGGGCATAACTGAAGGAGAAACGTATGTGAATAATACAGCTGGTAATAATTTGAATATTGCACTAGCGAGGGAAATGATCAGTGTCAAAGAGTTAAATGGGTTGGAAATAGCGGATCAAAAAAGGTGTAGAGTGGAAGAGCCCATTTTAAGTGGGCTAACTATAGAGCAGTATAATAATAATAATGAGGATACGGACATGCTAGGTACACAGAATAATGAGAATACGATGCCAAAAAACTTGCCAATGGCGGGATCTGCAGTGCAGACCCGCCAATCATTATGAGTATCCTGAGTTGGAACTGCCAAGGAATTGGGCCGCCTTGGAAGCTTCGGTTCCTCAAAGACGTGATTCGTCAACAACGGCCTTCGTTTATTTTTCTGTGTGAGACACTAAGTAGTAAGGGGAAGATGGAAGGAATTCGATCTCAGCTAGGTTTTCAGGGCATGTTAGTAGTGGAGGCTCAAGGGCGTAGTGGGGGTCTAACTCTATTTTGGAAGGATCAGTATCAAGTGCAGTTACATAGTTGGTCAGTTAATCATATTGATGTGGAAATCTCAGGTAGTGGTATGCAGTCATGGCGCCTAACTGGGATGTATGGTGAACCTAACAGGAGTCAGAGGAGAAGAACTTGGGAGTTACTTCGTAACTTATCAAGGGATGCTAACTTGCCGTGGTGTACCATCGGAGATATGAACAACATTGTATCGCAGGTAGATAAAAAAGGAGGAGCTTCCTATCCTCAGTGGCTATTGGACGGGTTCAATGATACCTTAGAAGAGGCAGGTTTGTTTGATATGGAGCTGGTGGGGTATCCGTTCACCTGGGAGAGAGGGAGAGGCACAGATTCTTGGTTGGAAATTAGACTGGATAAAGCCATGGTAACGTCTAGTTAGTTTGATTTATTTCCCTTTTCAAAACTGCATAATCTAGAAGGCTCACCTTCAGATCATAGTGCGATTTTTCTTGAGCCAATTTGTAGAAATACTGGACTGAGGAAGAAGCGGTTTCGCTTTGAAAATGCATGGCTGACGGAACCATTGTGTAATGTTATTGTGCGAGAAAATTGGGAGTCATTTGAGGGGTCTAATATTCAGCAGAAAATACAACTGTGTGCTGATAATTTAAGTATCTGGGGAAAAGAAATTACGAGTTGTTTCAACAAACGAATTAAAGAGTGCCATCAGAAACTGAAGCTTCTTCGGAGGAGACGTGATGATCAGTCTATAAGGGAGTATAAGGATATTAAGAATCAGCTCTTCTTGATTCTTGACCAGAAGGAAATTTTCTGGCGGCAACGCTCAAAACAACTCTGGCTCAGTGCAGGTGATAAGAACACAAAGTATTTTCACGCAGCCTGTAATAAAAGGCAAAGAATGAACCGGATTACTAAGCTAAAGAATGATTCAGGTGAGTGGCTTGATTGGGAGAATGGCTTGCAGTACCTTATTCAATCCTTTTACTCGGATTTATTTACAGCTGGGCGTGTGGAGTATAAAGATGTAGTGGATTGTGTGCCTCAGATAATAACAGCAGAGCAAAATGGGGAATTAAATAAAGAGGTTACAAGAGAAGAAGTCAAATTTGCTCTTTTTCAAATGCATCCTGATAAAGCACCGGGTCCAGACGGCATGACCCCGACATTTTTTCAGAAACATTGGCAAATTGTTGGTGAAGATGTCTATAGTTTAACAAAACATTTTCTTGCCACAGGTGAGTTGTTGCAGGGGCTCAATGACACGAACATTGTTTTGATCCCGAAAAAGAAGAATCCTACGTTGGTTGGGGACCTAAGACCAATAGCACTCTGCAATGTCATTATGAAAATTATAACCAAGGTCATGGCCAACAGAATGAAAAACTTGTTAAATGATGTTGTGTCTGATAATCAAAGTGCTTTTATCCCAAATCGGCTTATCTCAGACAATATCATGATTTCTTATGAAATCATGCACTATTTGAAAGGGAGGAAGGTAGGAAAGGATGGATATATGGCCTTGAAGCTTGACATGAGCAAGGCATATGATCGCATAGAATGGGACTTTTTGCGAGAGATTCTTCTGAAAATGGGTTTCTCTCAATGGTGGGTGTCGCTGGTTCTTAAATGTGTTACTTCGGTTAAATATACAATCATCCATGGGGAGCATGAAATGGGTCCAATTTTGCCAACACGGGGACTGCGTCAAGGTGATCCACTTTCTCCATATTTATTCATTATATGTGCTGAAGGTATCTCTGCGTTGTTGAGGAGATATGAGCTCAAGAAATGGATTCACGGAGTTAAAATTTGCAGAAAGGCTCCTATGGTAACCCATATATTCTTTGTCGATGACTCATACTTGTTCTGTAAAGCGGATTCAGACGAGGCTATGAGGATTCTCGAAATTTTGAAAACCTATGAAAAAGCTTCTGGACAGCAAGTGAACAGATCTAAATCTTCAATATTTTATAGTACGAATGTGTTGCAGTACAATAAAGATTCGATAAATCAGCATCTTCAAATGGCAGAAGCAAATGATCAATCGACTTACCTGGGGTTACCGAATGTGATTGGCAGAAATAAGTCAGCTATGCTTGGGTTTTTAAAAGATAAAGTTGACATGAAGATTCGCAGCTGGGAAGGCAATTTCATTTCGAGGGCTGGGAAAGAAATCTTGGTGAAGCAGGTAGCACAGACATTGCCATCTTATGCTATGAATGTGTTCTTTTTACCTCTGGAAATCACAAGAAATATTGAGAAAAGCTTAACAAGGTTCTGGTGGAATTCATCTCAAAATGATAAATTGAAGATTAATTGGATGTCTTGGGAGAGATTAGCTAAACATAAAAATACTGGTGGCATGGGGTTTAGACATTTTCGAGATTTCAACATTGCGATGCTTGGTAAGCAGTTATGGAGATTGGCCAGCAACCCTAACAGTCTAGTGTCGAGGTTGTACAAGGCTAAATATTATGATTCATCGGATATTTTTCATGCTCAGCTAGGTCACAACCCCAGTTTTATTTGGCGCAGTCTTCTTGAAGCTAAGCAGTTATTTACTGATGGGGCCCGATGGAGAGTTGGCGATGGTTCTAGAATTCAAATTATGGATCAGCCCTGGCTTTTGTCGAAAGAGAATCCTTATATTACGTCGTCGTCAGACCCTTTGAAAGGAAATCTGGTGGCTTCGTTGTTTTGTATGGATAAAAAGGAGTGGGATATGGAAGTGGTGAAGGATGTTTTGAATGAGAGGGATCAAGCATGTGTGTTAGCCATCCCGTTGTCTGAGTATAATAATGAAGATCAGTTGTACTGGTGTCTGGAGGAAACAGGTAATTATTCGGTCAAATCAGCGTACAGATTATTGCAAGCTCAAAGGGGTAATTGGAACGAGGAAGAAAATGACAAGCTTTGGCAAACTTTATGGAGTATAAAAGCTCCGCCAAAAGCTATTAATCTAGTGTGGAGAGCGTTATCTGATTGCCTTCCAACGTTAACTCAGCTTCAACAAAAACGAGTACCTGTTCAAGGTCTTTGTCTAGTGTGCCAGGAGGAGGTGGAGTCGATCGAGCATACCTTAGTGAATTGCAGAAATGCCCGTCAGTGCTGGATGACCATGTTTCCTGGCATTTAGCTTCAAGTGGTCACATGTTTTAAATCTTGGTTACAATTTATGTTCCATACAGTCAGTAGTAGCAAGTTTGCAGATGTTGTAACTCTGTGTTGGGCAATTTAGAGGTTGCGAAATGATGTAATCTGGAACCAAAGACACACGAAAATCAACAAAACAGTTGCGGATGCAAGGCAGTACCTTATATAATGGAAAGTAACCCAAACCAGGTCGTTTGTGACTCCTCTTCAGCCTTTAGTAGAAGGAGATGGAGCTTTAATATGGGTTAAACCTCAACCGAATATAGTTAAGGTATCAGTGGATGCTGCTGTTCTGGAAGATCGTGGGGGTGTTGGTTTTGGCTTAGTAGCAAGAAATTCTGAAGGTCAGTTACTGGAGGCAAGGGCAGTTTTTCATCCTAATGTGGTTTCTCCTCTGCTAGCAGAGACCATGGCTTTCAACGAGACTTTAAGTTGGATGGATGCTCGAGGATGGAAGGAGGCTACAGTGGAGTCTGATTGTTTGGTTATGGTGCAAGCTCTAAGAAGTAAGGCAGTCCTTAGATCATATTTCGGGTTGCTTATTGAGGAGTGTCGTAATCATCTTCTTCGTCTAAACAAAGTTAATTTGTTTTTTATCAAACGGTCTGCTAATATGGTGGCCCATCAAATTGCTAGGGAATCATATTATTTGTCAGGTCGTATTATCGACAGGAATTCTGTTCCTAATTCGATTCAAGATTGTATTATGTTCGATTTGAATGTTTAAATAAAATCCAGCTTTTCGTCAACAAAAAAAAAAGAACTTATTTTATTAAATATTAAATTTTAACTATAACCATATGTAAGATGAGATTTAATAGTATATATGGAATGATAATTAAAAATTATATCTTAATTTATGAAAATAGAGTTTTTTTTACTATAATAAGTCAAATACTATTTTATGCAAATAAAAATAGATTTAAACACAATTTATAAAATATCATTTTTATGTTAAAATATATCTTAATTATAATTAAAAATTTAAATAAATCTTATTTGGGGACCTATCCAAAATTTTGCATTACAAATTTAAACCGCTTCCCTTTCAAATAAAAAATTCTACTTATATATTGTTAAAATTTAATTCATATAATAAATAAAATATGTTTATTTATTATATAAATAATAAAAGTTATAATTTATTCTTACTTTATATTCTCATCAAATTTTTAAAACTTAAAGAGACAATGCATCAACTAATCGTATGAAAATGATGTACTACCTCAGTTTCGAATTACCTTAATATAGTAACGACAAGAAAATGACTGAAATGTGGTAACAAAGTGAGGATAATATTATGTTTCATATTTGCAGGCAGCACGACCTCAAAATTGAAGAAATAATAGGGTTGTACAAATAATTTGGAATTATTATTTAAATTGTGCGTTGTTAAAAGAAGTGTTCATAAAAAATGTTTGTGAAAAAATTAGAAATAATTTAAAAGAAGTGTTGAGATTGAATCAAAGTCATTGTAATTGAATAAATAATGATACTATCAACGGATCAGAATTTATTAATTACATGACAGTGTTGTTGTTTCATAATCGAATAAAGAATTCATCATATAGAAGATAATATAGTTAATTTTAAGAGGTATCTATCGAAGAAGTAGTCATTATTAACGAAAAAAATACAAACGAAATAAAATAAAATAAAAATTTGAAAGGAAGATGAAAGTGAGAAATACGTAAATGTAACAAAAGAAATTAAATAAAATAATACATTTAGAATATAGTTTGATGGAACTTATTTTTAAAAATAAATTGGAAAAAATGGTATACACAATAATTTCTCAAAATTTTATAATAATTTATTTTAATTATATTAAAAATTGGATTATAATTAATAATTAAATATAATACCGGTCAAAAAATATGGGAAAATAAGGTAATGTGTTATAACTTCTAAAATTCAAATAATCTTATAAAATGACAAAATATTATAAAACAAAAATCTTATTTATCTTGAAATGTATTAGTACAGTTTCTATAATAAATTTAATTTTTATAAAATTATTTTAATTTTCAATAATATTGAAACTTTATATTATAAATAAATTATATTATAATGATATTAAATAAATATACTAAACCTTGATTATTTTTGAGAAATTATTAAAATTACATAACTACATAAAATATATTGGTGTTTCAAATTTGTATTTAGAGTTGTTAAGATTTATAATATTATGAATTTTAATTTTTTTAATATTATAATATTTAAAATCCGATAAACTACGGTCCAGGGTCAACTAATTTTAATTTTAGAAACACATTTATTTCATTAAATAAATATTCACAAAAACAGATTTTATCCAAAATAAAAGAAATAAAATAAAATTACAAATCTAAATCAGACACGGTCATTAATATAAAAGAAGCCGTTTGAGTTTATATATACAACAATTTTACTCTAAATTTCTAAATTTCTATACAGTTAAATAGGCATACACAGGGCAAGAAAAACAAATTAAAATACATACACAGCCAAATAACCCAAAAAGAAAGAACAAACTTTTATATATAACAGATAACAGAGTAAAGTTGAGCATGCCCAAGTCCAGTAAAATATTTGACAAGCAGATCGTTAAGTCGATCCAACTTGCAGCTTCAAGCCCAGCCAAGCGGGCACCGAAGCTAGTATATATATCGGTTGGTACGTGTAGCAAGGTCCACGTGAACTTTATGGTTTCCATTTTGTATTGTTTCAACCTAAATTTTACGTAGAATATATCCATATGGACAGGCATTTTGTGTGTCGTTTAATGAATAATACTACAAACACATGAACAAAGCTAGCTAGTTCACCACTGATCGATATCTGCTTTCAAAATTTTATTCTACATTCTCTTTTTTGTTTTTATATATCCTTTCTGTTTGTTCTATATATATATATATATATATATATATATATAGCTCTTCGATGGATTAAATGGTCCCTTATGAGAGAGAAATATAAAGTTTTCATTCTTTCTCCATTTAAAACTCGGCATATATTCTGAAAATTACATCTAAAAGTTGTTAAGGACCACAATTTAGCCAAGACAGCACCTTCATTAATACTTTTCAATACTTATTTGTTAACTAATATTTTATTTACCTGAACCTTGTCCATGCGATTGAGGAATTAGGGTTACACTAAGGTTAAAAGCAAGATCACCTTTTATAGAGACATGTTAATATTTAACTATTTTCAAACAAATCAACATATATATTAAGACCTAGGCACCTAGCTAGCTACAACTACGGCTATTGCCTAATTATATTGAGTTCAATATAAAAAAAGAACTTGCGCATCAGATAGATTTATGGACAAAATTTTGACTATATGAAGCCGTACAGTCATCACGTATTCATTTTCCGTATGAAGAGATTCGTCATCGTGCGCGCATTTTCTTTTTATTGTTGTATCGACGTATGCTACAAATTAAATCCATCTTTATCCACACTAGTGATGTGTACGTAGCTCTATGCTTTATTGTTCAACCCCAACACATTCCCCTTTATAAAAAATCAACAATATACACTACAATTCAACACCACCACCAATCCTATATATACCCTTCCTTGGCTCTTCAACTTGGTCACAACTTAACTGCATTTCAATCATATTAATCTCATCACATCAATTTCTTCAATGGACAGGGTTACACAAATGGTGTCAGAAAGGCCGGTAGTTATATTTAGTAAGAGTAATTGCTGCATTAGCCACACCGTGAAGTCACTCTTGAATGATTTTGGAGTTAATCCAGTTGTTTATGAGCTTGATGAAATCCCTAGAGGCCGTGATATCGAGACGGCACTGGCAATGCTAGGCCGCAATCCTGTGGTTCCAGCCGTATTTATTGGTGGTGAACTGGTGGGAGGAGCCAATGAAGTCATGAGTCTTCACCTCCAACGTAACTTAAGGCCTATGCTTACTCGAGCCGGAGCTATGTGGGTTTAACTATTAATAAGTGAGTTATTATATATAGATCCGGCACTAATTTTAAATAATTGCTTTTTACATGCAAAGTATAAGTGTTCGGAATAGCTAAGATTAATATAAGTAGTATATCGCAAGGCTCTAGAGTGAGTGTTCTAGAGAAGCTTGTTAGCTAGGGTATTATCTTTAAATATCCATCAGCCTTTTTGTATAATCTGATCCTATATGTATTTCTGGTCTACATAGAAAAATTATATCCAATTGACTTGTTGGCACGGTTTACATTGAGAGTTTGAGAAGACCTGCTTCAGATATCATATTTTCTGCAATACATGACAACAATATGTAATATGGTGTATAAAAAAGAAGCACATATTTATATATATGCATCGAAGATAGGTGAGCATATATATGATACTAAATAATAACCTTATATAGTTCTATATGTACTTCTATTACATGCACAATCTCATAAATAGACCGTATATAGTCAAGTACTGTAATAGTATCCGAAGATTTCAAATTGTTGAAACGCACAATATTCTTAAATCACATTAAGTATGATATTGTTTATTCTAGGTCGGATCGAAATTTATGCAATTGATCAACACCTCTCTCATTAGTTGATTACTTGTATTTAAGATTATTTTTCATTATTATATTAATATAAGACTTAGGTTAAATATTTTATAACTCACATCAATCCGACTTGCATATATACGGACCGATCGATCATATATATATTTCTTATGACAAAACATGCATATAATAAATTAAAACTATTTTTAATTATAGAAATATATTTCATGGTAGAAAATAGAAAACTGAATAAACCTTCTCAATAAATAAAAATATTGTTGGGAAATAGATGATGCAGTAATTAGTTGTGATATATTGCAATCAGAAAAGGAGACAAAAAATTTTTGTAAACCTAATATTGTGTTTGGTTGGAATGAATGAATTGAATGAATATTTGAATTAAATTACGATTTTTATTATTTCCATCATTCTATTCCTAACTACCTAATTAAAAATCAAACACCCTAATTTTAGAAGGAATGCTTCATTCTCTCATATACCTCTTTTTTTACCCAAATCTCATCATAGAAATTTAATTTGCACTCATTCATTTTTTATAATCCACTACTTCTATTATCTTCTTTTTATTTTTTATTCATTTAATTTCATTCTCCACAACCAAACATAACATAAGTGTACATACATGTATCCACAAGTGCATATATATATTTAGACATGTCAATCGATCGGAAATTCAATCCGAAATATCCATCTTTTAAAAAATAATTCGATTTATTAATAATTTGATTATATTTTTTATTTTGAAATGTCTCTTCTAATTTTTTACATTTTTAAAATTAATAAAGGTTTAATAATTAAAAAATAAATGAACCTACTATTCCTCTCCATGTTTCTAATAAATTATATTTTATTAACTAATTCCATAATTTTATCAAATGTTTACTCAATTTCGTTTTCATTTCTTAACCTCGCAACCTAAATATAAAAAATTGCCGGGTAAATATTGGCAGTAAACGAACAAGCCCAAGTACTTGAATGGAAGATTAGTACCCCACAAGCCCAAATCCGTTTACCAATAGGCCCATAAAACAACTGAGTCCCTTTTCGGCAGAACAGTAAAATCTCAATTCACAAGTCCCAAGAACGGAGAGTAGGCCCCACAAACACTTCCCAACTTTACCGCACGCATTTATTACACACTCTGCTCAAAACTCCCCATTACCTCCACTCTTTAAAAATAAAACACAACCAAACAGTCCTTTCAACTTGCTAACATACGCCACCCAACCACGGTTCATGTTAACCTATCTTCCACGTCAGCAACGTCATTATTAAACCCAAGTTTACGTAGTACATACAAAAGACGAATCACTTTTGCTAAACTACGCCCTTTATGTGTATAAACACACTTGTGACCTTGTGTGTATATATCTACTGGTAAATAGCTGTCAAGATTAGGGGAGAGTGAGCTAGGAATCAAGCAACGACAACTCAGTAGTTGTTTTGAGCTCCATTGTTTGGTAAATTTGTGTGAGTTTGTGATATTTGGAACCCTAGCATTGAGGTAATAATGTTGATGTTTATATGCATTTATTGTTGGTTTCTTGTTACTGGTAGTTCTAAAAGAATGTAATATTACTAAGTTTTGTTCGTTTTGTTATTTGCAGTGTGAAATTTATACATGTACAGGAAGATGTTTGGGTTTTCTAGGAGAAGAATGAAGATGGGGAGGTAATAATTGCACCATTTGTGTGTGTGTGTTTGTGTTTCTCTCTCTCCCTCCCTCTCTCTCTCTCTCTCTCCCTCCCTCTCTCTCTCTCTCCCTCTCTCTCTATCTCTCTCCCCCTCTTCTCCCGCTCGCTCTCTCTCTCTCTCTCTCTCTCTCTGAGTCTCTCTGTGTATGTGGTTTTAGTAATTTGTGATTACAGTCATGAGTAGGTATAGAAACTTTATTTAGTTTTTATTTCTATATGTATATGTATCTTTAATATTTGAAAGTTTGTGATGATTTTGTTGGTTGGGACAAGATTAATGTATGGGCCTTTTACTACTACAAACACTAATCTTTTTGTTCAAATGTGTGCTTTTTGTGTTCTGATATCACACTTTGCATCATTTAAATGTGTTTTATAATGCCACAAAGTAAGTTTTTTATTTGGAAGTGTGTCGGCTAGTGCACAATATGTACAATGTTTTATTGCACATCTTGTTTATTGTATATTGCAACTTTTTGGTCTCAGATTGAAAGTTCAGCTTTCGGATTCGGCTCAGGGGACACCTATAAGACACCCTAAGCGCATGAGCAATTCTAACTCTAATGTAATTTATCTATAATCCTATGTTATCTTTGTTTATTTATTGACATTAATTTCAAGTATTAAGCTATTTATGAATTTCAGAGTGAAAGTAGTGCGGCTGCAACAAATAATCCTGATGAAAGCAACTGCCAGCCTTCTTCTGCTACTCCTGAACTTAATAGCTGCACTTCAGGGAACAGTGAAAATTGGATGGTGTTATCCACTAACGGGGGCAAGCCTGCACCGCGTCTAAATGTAAATTATTTCCAAATATTAGTTGTATTATTGTTATATATATTGCTCACTGAAATATAGCTGTTATTAACCCAGTCATATTTATTTTTTCCTTGATTAGCATGCTGCAGCTGCAATTGGGAACAACATGGTGGTGGTTGGTGGAGAATCTGGCAATGGATTGTTAGAGGATGTCCAGGTACAGGATCCTGTATTTATGTAGTTTTTATAGGGAAGATTAGTTGTTCTTCCCTTGTGAAAGGTTCCTTGTCCAAATTCGCTTTTCATTAATGCAACATGATTTGTTTTATGTGGTCACTTTTGCAGTATCTGCTGTAATTTCATTTAGTTTTATTGTTCTCTTTAGGTTCTTAACTTTGACAGTTATTCATGGACCAGTGCTTCATCAAAGTTGTACCTTTCTCCGACCAGTCTACCGCTGAAGATTCCTTCATGCAAGGGTCATAGTTTGGTATGAGATAGATATTCATTTAAATGTTCTTTTGTAGAAGTTTTCATTCAATGCAAGCTGATTTGTAACATAATTTTAAATTTTCTTAATATGCAATATTTAGAAGTTACAAAGTCTTGTCTGTGAATGAGAATCATGATGGCATGTTGTGTGAAAGAAAATATAGTTCTTTATTTTAACTTATTTAACTACAAATTAAAGTACCTTTAGGTGCATGTGCTTTTGTGATTCTGCTTCTTTAATGAGTAATATATGATGTGTATGTGAACCTATTGAGGACGTGCTTATCTACTTGTTTTGCTGGTTGTGCATACCAGGTTTCTTGGGGGAAGAAGGTGCTCCTGGTTGGTGGGAAAACTGATCCAGCAAGTTACCGAATTACAGGTTGCGTATCTCTTTTTATCTATCATTGAGCTCTGGTTTTTGCTCTGTATATTCTCTTAAAACTATCTGAAGAGAAACCAATTTGGTTTTTGCATAGTGTGGGCATTTGACACCGAAACAGAATGCTGGTCACTTATGGAAGCTAAGGGAGATATTCCGGTATACTTTCGAACTTGACCAAATAATTTCTTAATATGTATGTCTTCAGAAGAGGATCGGGTTTGACTATGGTCACACAATCTCTTAGATAACTATTCAATAGACATAAACATTTTGTAGTAATTTGCGAGTATGTCTAGTCAGGTGCATAGAGACTCTACATTAATATCTTAGCTGACTTCATCCTTTCTATTATTCATATCCTTTAAAAAAGAACTGGTGACCTAGAATCTAAGATTGTTGATGGTTTCTTTATTCTACAAGAATACAACCCTATCTTTTTCACAGGTATAGACGTATAGTGTTTGTCTCAATATTCTTGTCTTTCATCCTTGTTTTGAAGTGACTTCTCCAATTTGAATGTTGCTATAATAATTGCAGGCTGATAGTTATGTGATTTACCTAGGGAACGACTCTGAATGTCTGAGTATTAGAGTACTTTTTTCCCTGGTTCTAAATCAATAGTATTTCTGGAGCTAAAGCAGTGATCTTGATTTTTTTATTTTTAAAAAGGGTAAAAGAGCTAGGTTCATGCAAGTGTAGTTGTTTAATGGTCCTCTCATTTAAATCTTATGGCATCAATCTTGTGATATTATAACCAACAGAGAAAGTATCTCATTGAACTTTCCGTGGGCCCCTGTTAACAGTCAAAACTTGCTCTGCAGGTTGCTCGCAGTGGTCACACTGTAGTTAGGGCTAGCTCTTTTATAATTCTATTTGGCGGCGAAGATGCTAAACGCAGGAAACTAAATGATCTACATATGTTTGATTTGAAGTCTTTGACGTGGCTTCCCCTCCAAAGCAAGTAAGTGGCGCTGAGTACATGCTTTTAGTTCTCTGTAGATTCTATGATTTTCTGATGTGTCAAGTTTGTCAGCCTTTAACTAATTATTTTGTGACTCGCATGAATTTCATAGAGGGCCTGGACCATCTCCAAGATCCAACCATGTGGCAGCTCTTCACGAAGATAAAACACTTCTAATTTTTGGCGGAGCAACAAAGTCTAGAACCTTGAATGATCTGTACTCATTTGACTTTGAAACGGTTTGTAAAAATTCTATTACTAGACTTTTCAAGTCACATGAAAAGAATTATACGATTTCATGTCAGCATTCTGATTCATCAGTTTGGATCTCTTTTTAGATAACATGGTCAAGGATTAAAATACGAGCCTTCCATCCATCACCTAGAGCTGGTTGTTGTGGAGTCCTATTTGGAACAAAATGGTATATTGCAGGTGGTGGCAGCCGTAAAAAACGTATGTTTTGCAGTTATCAAAATTACTTTCATTGTAGAAATTATAAAGCCAATATATGTGCAAGTGTGCAACGCTATATCTAAGACCTAAATAATTTCTAAAAGCTGCCGGAAAAATTGTCGAATTGAAATTCTTTTGTTTATTATTTTCTTGTAGGGCATGCAGAGACTCTAGTGTATGATGTCCTGAAACAGGAGTGGTCTGTTGCTGTCGCATCGCCGCAGTCGTCTATCACCAGCAACAAGGTGCATCTTTATATTATATTTTATTTCTTATGTTCTTCTGGTCCTTGGCCTGAGGCTATCCTTTTCACAGTTACCACTTTTTAGTACTTTCTCTTTGCTCTCCATTTTTTTGTTACCTACTGCTCAGTGATCAAATTTAACTTTCGGTGCTGTTTAGTATTAGGTGACTGATTAGAGCTTTCTTTTATGGAATGCTACAATTATCTTGAATTGTATCAAAATTGTTGTTTCTGCAGCAGTATTCGCATACCTTGTATCTTCTCACGTGGAATTATGGATCCATGTACCATGCATATGAATACTACATAAAAATCTCTTAACTTTTCTATGCTTTTAAAATCCTCTTATAAGCTCATTTCTCTTCTCCAAATGAAAGTATAGTCTTGACCGCTGATGTATATCTAAGTGTCACTTTTGCTCCATTTGTTTCATGGATATTTTCCTGATTTTATGGTGTTTGCTAGATTCAGGATCCCCCCCCCCCAAATATTTTCTGGATTTCCAGAGTGAAAGTGAGGGACCCATGACTATGATTGTGTTTGTTTAATTCCAGGAAAAAAAATAAGTGAAAACATTTTACATAAGAGGACAATCCCTTCGAAAAATGCTATGATTCTAGGGAAAATAACTTTCACTTCTCCAAAAGAGGAAAACATCACCATTCCTCATATTTTAAATCAAGTTATTCTCTGGCAAACAAATGGAGCCTTAAAGGGAACCCAGAGCTAGCTTAGAGGGACAAGTACGATATATTGACTGATGCGCAGACGCAGACTAGGGATGGAAATATATGAAAGTATATAAGTTAAATTGAGATGAAGCGAGTTTTTAACAAAAGTGCTAGAGTTAGAGTTCTGCATAAATGAATTCCTGAACAAGTTGTTAGGTTTGAGCTCGGACTTTCTCCACCCGGAGTGTGGTTAAGCTGCTTGAGGTCAAGATTGTTCACGAGAGAATTGATTTGTTTGTAGAAAACCACGGTTTCGAATGAAGTGATCCTGACTTTTAATAAACAAGCTCAATTTACACAAAAGACCAATAACTTAAAGAAGCACTTGTTTTTTTGAATTAGCAATTTCTGGTTAAAGAAGGTAGCTTACGAACTGACTTGGTTCACATGCGGGATTGTATGTTAAATATTTTAGCACTTGTTGATCCATCAACAAATCATTGTACATTACCAACCAGGCTATTTGAACTGAGGAGCTCTGGTGCATTACCTAAATCTCGTGAACCCATATTCCATTTTGTCAAGGAATTTGGATTTTTGATATTGGTCTCTGGCAGGACACATGTTTGGAAGATGACCTTTAACAATCATTTTCTTGGTACTTTTTGTCCTACTCTATCCCATTCTGTCTCTCTTCTGATAATTTACATTGCCTATCCAAACAATTGTTTAAAGTGTTCTCCAAGTGTGGAAAATAGCTTAGGGATCATTGCTAGTCCAATATGTAGTTTTGATAAATGAGTCGATGCAACTTCAGAACTGCATATTCAGATACAGAAATATATTGAGCATAGCAGTTCTGAAGTTGCATCGACTGACATGAATTTTATAAAATTGGCACTTCCTTATTATCAGCGGATACTTACTGCTTAGTGCTGTTATACAGGGATTTAGCCTTGTGCTCATTCAGCAGAAGGAAAGAGACTGGCTTGTTGCGTTTGGGGGATTTAAAAAGGAACCATCTGATCAGGTTGAAGATAGAAAGCAAATCATTACTAAAGTTAGCAGAAAAGAAGAATACGATTCTTAACAGCAACTGATCATGTATTTTTTCAGGTTGAAGTGCTCATCATTGAAAGAAATGATTCAGTTACAGGGCGACACTTGGCTCCTACTAAAGGTAAAGTGCAATTGTCATATGATAACCGCTCATCATCAGTAGGTCCAGCAACAATAGTAAGCAATAATTCACATGGTCCACTAGATTCTGTTGGGAGACAAAACATAGCATCTGCAATTGACAAACATGGTTCAGGGAGAAGGTCTTTGTCCGAGTCCTTGCTTGCTCATCCAAATCCTGGTAATGTGTCTCTCCGCAAGCAACTTCATAATGAGGATGAGAGATTGGTCATGAAGATAACAAAGAACTCGGAAGATGAAATTTCTTCACAGGTCAGTTCAATAAACAGTCCCTGACTAGTAACAGCTCCATACTTCCAATGTTTAATCGTCCTCCAGAGACCAAGTATTATGGGAGTTCAATCCGTTTTCCAAGGAAAAAACTATCTTTGTTCTATTTTGTGTGAGCTTAGCACACATTGTAAGGTGTATTAAAGATGTACTTGCACACAATAGTTTTTGTAAATTTTTTTCTGAACAAAAAATTAAGCTTAAGCTTTTTGTTCATAAAATAATAATATGTAATGCAAAAAAATGAAAACTATTACATACAAGTATTATGATGACATTGTCTGATCATGATGCTCCCTTTATGGATCTAAATTTATTCTTCTGACTTGGCGAGAAAACTAAACATTGTTCTGACTGACCAAATCATGTAAATTTTAGGTGATGGAGCACACCAAGAAACAATCAGAAATTGGAATTCAGGCAAACACTGGTGGCAGTAAAATCAGTTGTGAAGAGACATCATCAGTATCTGAACCTGAAAACTCGGACACGCGTGATAAAAATGTAAATGGGAGCCTTTTGTCTGATAGTTGTAACACTGTCGAAGTACAGGAATATGAAGCTAAATTAGGCCAATATTCAGCTCAATCAAGTGCATATCAGGTGTACGAAGCAAAACTGGCTGCATTGTCCAAAAAAAATGGAATCTTGGAAGGACAGTTCGCTGTTGCATCAGGTAGCCGGGAAGCTGCTGAGAAGAACTTGTCCAATCTCTTGTGGAGCAGACAGGAAATGGAGAGAAAATTAGCCGAAACGATAAAGGAGAATGAAATGTTAAGAGAAAAGCTAACCACAATAGAGTTGTCACAAGAAGAGGCCAACAGCCTATCAAATATTGTCCATTCTGACAATGTAAGGCTTGAGCACGACGTAGCTTTTCTCAAGGCGGTGTTGGATGATACTCAGAAGGTAAAACACACAGATCTCAATTTGATTGTGTGTGTGTCTGTGTGTGTCTATATATATATATACATATATGTTGAAGCAGATTCTCTTAGTAAGAAAGTAACATATAAATTGTAGCCTCTTTCACCATTCTTTGCATAATGCAGGAGCTCCATTCAACTAGAGGAGTCCTTGCCGGAGAAAGAGCAAGAGCATTTCAATTGCAGGTTTGGATATGGAAACATCATTTTTGTCCCAACCAATTCTAATCCATTTTGATGAAATGTTTGGCACAACAGAAAAACAATCAAATTCAGATATACATAAATATGTTATAGATAACCATCATATTGGATTTTGTATTATTTATAAATGATAGGTTGGTTTGTAATGATTTTATCGTAACCAACACTGCAGGTGGAAGTATTCCTTCTCAAGCAAAGATTGCAGTCATTGGAAAATCGAGACCAACTCCAAGAAAACCATTCCATGTCTAGGACTACCAATCCAGTTACAGAAAGTGGTTGCTGCTAAACTACTCTCTTCGGATGTGTAGTATCTTATTCGTTAAACTTGTAAATTGTAGATTAGAGAAACCCATCCCAGTATGTAAATCCAAGATAGAATTGCAAATTTCAAGTGTAGTCTGTGGCATGCTATTTTTATCTTCAATTAAGTTGCATCTGTTCCCGGTCACACTAGCAAATGAATCAAAATTATCAAGGTAATTGCGGAATGCAAAATGCGGCATGTATTCTTGATTTAGTATTATTGAAAACTTTACAAGTTCAAGCTGAGGACAACAGTTGTTTTTTTTATTGAGAGTTTAGTCATCAATCTTCAACCATACAAAACAAATTTTCTTGAATTAATGAGATGAAAAATGTTATCAGGAAAAAATATGGAGAGCATATTCGAACCACCATAAAAAATATCATTCTTCTTCTGGCTCTTCCTCTTCTTGGAGAAGATTCTCTCTGTTGTCATGTGCCCAGAAACCGCGGACATCTATGAGCATGCTGGCAACTGTACCACCCTGTTTGCATGATAATAAATCTGCTAATGTGATTCTTAAAGGGTCACCTGGCTTCACCATATCCCATATTTCATCCCGAACATCTTCAATACACAGTTCATAATTCCCTCCCTCAATCCATTTTTGATGTACATCCCTGCATCACATATTCACATCCACACGATTAACTCTCTTCAGCAACAATCGTAACACCAGACTACTATGCATGTACATATATATATGTGTACTTAAAAAACTTTAGAGGTTTGATTTGTTGTGTGTATCTTATAATGGAGACCTGTGAACTTTCTTAACAGCCACAAGCAGGAAATTACAGAATTTTCTATAGGAAGCTTATATCAGGTAACATCTATGACTATGGATGCTCCCCTTCTTTTCTTCCGCTCAGACTTTAAATAGTAACTCACTCACTTGTAAATTGTGGCCACAATGAGAAGCCTTTATTTCTATACTAATGAACCCAAAAAAGAAGAAAAAAACAATACTTCAAGGACTGGAATTATTTATTGTGAATCTTCGAGTGTAAACCTGAAGAGTGTGTGAATATCAGCTGTAGTGAGAAATCCTCTTCCATGGAGATCAAGACACCGGAATAAATATGTCAAGCCCTCTGGGGTATCTTTATTTTCTAGGGCCAAAACAAAATCAAGAAAGCTCTCAAAATCCATTTCACGAGCATTACCTCCGCCAGTTTTTCCACGCCGAACATGCTCGTCAAAAGCTAATAATTATTATACAAAAAACACCAACAATAAATTCAGTAACTAATTTATCAAGTACAAACATCGCAATAACAAGGGAAAAAGGGTCACATTTTCTGATACTTGACATTCAAGGAAGTTACATTATCATCACAAATAGTGAAATAAAACAAACTAATTCTAACCAACAATGCTAAATAATTGATTAGGGACTTGCTAGTTTCTACAGAACCTTTCGGACAATCATAACCTTGATATGTTCCAGATCAACCCGAAATTTCAAAGCCAGGACCTTGAGAGCTTAATCTACTAAAAACTGGGAAGTATGTCCAATATCTATGCCATTTTATTTTTAAATTTGCAACGCCTAAACATTCCTCCAGTCCTAGGGGTATATACAGCCTACTTATGACTTACATTTGAAAGCCTCGACATACTAATGCTTGGCAGACAACTAGTGAATACATGACAATAGAAGCCAAGTTGCAGAAATGGATGAATCTTTCCTTGACACTACATAGAAATGTATGATTGACGAGAAAACTGCAAGAAAACCGTAAGCATCCTTGACAGTCAGAAATATTTATGCACGCACTACAAATGTCGAAGAACTGATAAAGTATGAGAGTGAGAGACAGCCAAACAAGAGAATATTCAAATTGTTTCATTTCAAAAGAAATTACTTATAATATCAACCACAGGCTAAGATTGACCAGCAGAAACAATTTTCCAACAAAAAGGGAGCAAGGAATGGCTGCACAAATCAAAGAATACTAACTACTGCAGTTACAAACAACTAGATAATGTGCTTTAATCCTCAGATTAATTCTTGACAATTATGGTAGCAAATGTCACTAAAATAAACCATACCTCTCTCAATGAAAATATCAGTCAAAGTTCCATCTGCATATTCTCGAAGTTCCTGCTTGCTCAATGTCCCATTCATATCTTTGTCAAGGGCAAGAAACAAATCTGCAGGAGTAATATCTAGAGTATAACTTGTCTTATATTCGTATATATGAAGAGTATAAGCAAAAATAATGATAATAACAAGAGGGCGGTGCTTATTAGACATTTCTGATTCAAACTGTGTAGCATCAAGTATTTCACAAAGGAAAATATGTCCCGCAAAAAAATTCAACGCTAGGTACATAATATTTGCAACAGCAGTGTTATGCAGGGGTGAATGGATAATCCTCCTCGTGTATCATGCTTTATTTACAAATTACTATGACCAACCAAGTTAAGGTTGCTGTTTCAATAAAACCGTGCACTTAATTTCTAGATTATTGATTATTTTGAGTTTTGCTCCACCTCCACAATCACGAAAATGCAACTCCTTACTCAGAAAACACAAATTAATTAACACAATAGCACCAGGAAGAAGAGACAGCAGAAAATTTGAGATTTGAGATTCAGTCAAGCATACAAAATGAAGATTACTTGCCACATATGCGTTGTGCAGATGTCAATGAAAACCAGTTTTCTGCTTGTTCAGTATCAGTGACTTCTTCCTCACTTTCCTAGGATATGCAATGTAAGAACCAAAGATCAGTTCCGAATAATACATGTACAATGCTTCAAAATTGAAACCTTGTGATAAAATAGACTTTAAGCACCCATCAGCTAAACGTATTGATTACATATGATTCTATATGCAAAGCAAAGTCTTGTGTAGTTGTGTATACCACATTTAAAAAGTTTCAATGCCCAGTTTGTTTATGAACATGACAATATTATAATCAGATGAACATTTTGCCTAAAGTTAATAAAAATTTGTATCGTTTACATTATACGTATTATGTTATAAGTAATTTAGAGATGCCCCTTTAGATAGTTAAAAATTTCCAATAATAGTGTATACAAGTTTAGGTCGCGATTTATTGTGAAAAAAATCTTGAGTACAAAAATAAGAACTGTCAAATATTGTCAGCAACCGAATCATGTTAAATGTCCTTGCAGCCTAACACCTGAATATGTAGATTTAGACTTGAAGGTTTGGAAAACACTTACTCTTACTAATTTTACACACTCATACACACTAACATCAATGTCAGAACAAATAAACAAATAAAATACATCCTACTATCTGACAAATATATCCCAACTACTATAAAAGTGCAACACAGTTGCATTAGTTTGGAATTTAACTACCTAAGAATATAGAACAACTAGCCCTTAATTCCAACTGACCCTGGGACTTGTACATTAATCAAAACGGTCTATATAAGTTGTACAAAAAAGAATACGGAGCGATTACATATACCAAAATTACCTGGTGCAGCTCCATTAATTCCTGAAGACAGTTACTAAGTAACACCTTCTTTATGCATGCCTTGCCTACAAACATAACAGGTTCTCAATTCTCAAAAGTGTATATATTTGGTACTTCTAGCATCTCTATAAAGATATTAAAAATTTATACCAAAGTTATGGTCGTAAAAAGGGGTCGGCTTATAACACACTTACGTAGAAACCCAAAGTTCAATTAATATAACTAAGCATAAGAGGCAAGAATCTTTTAAGGCAGCAATACCACCAACTCAACGAATTTCTGAAACCAGGTTCTCCAATTCTTCAAAAGGATTCTTTCAGATTTTCTCACTAAACCATATGCTATAAAAAAAATCTTAATAGTGTTTCAATGGATACTATCTTGAAATTTTACTAAAAATTACCATTATGAATCAGTAATTCATTGTTTTCGTTATATTTCTTACACCTCAAAGATTATAAATATGCAGTGAGGTTTATATGTATGTATGTGATAATATGTAAAATGAAAATATGTGCTTAACAAAACAGAACTTCCCCACGCTTGCTTGAAATTAGCATTTAGGTCAATGTCATCAAAATGTATTTACTGCCACAAGTGGCGATCAACAATTAACTGTACAATTATTTACAACCATTTAAATTCCACTCTCTAAACAAAGTGGGACATTACATATTTTATGCATTTGTGTCGTCAGTGATATTAACACTAAGATGATGGAAAGACATATACTAGGTGCATATGTGAATATTTGTGGTTAACAATAACAAAGAAAGAGTAAGTGTTGCTCATTCTTTTGAAGACAAAAACTCAAAACAGGATAGAAATAATATAAAAGTCAACAAAATTTAAAATATATATATTCTTGATCATCACAAACCTCGTCTATGTGGATCACAGAAGAAGAAAAATTTATGGGCAGCTATGCGGCAGTACATTTGAACAAACGCTGCAGGCATGTCCCTCAATTGTGCCAAATTAGGAATAAGGCCTCTTATATAGGCCTCCATTTCCTGCGATAAGTGACAACAGAACAAGACATATATAATTATGCAAACCATGTTACTATGCTGCCAGAAACTGTAGCTTTATTTTACATTTCATCAGAGAAACATAAATTACACTGCTATTATCAGATAGTCAGAGTTTTAAAAGTAAAAGCAGCCTTACAAGTGATTGAAGAAATCCATCAGAATCCTCATCAAGCTCGCTCATGTCAATTCTCGCCTGGGTAAGTGAAACCTGAATGATAATAAAAGCTATAATTCCTCAAGCTGAGCAAGTGTGTGAGAGAGAGTGGGGAAAGAGAAACCTATTTATTGATATTTAGCTTGAAAACTGAAAATTCAAATGACTGAAATGAAATTCATCGTCTTAAATAAGGGTAATGCAAAATGATCATAACTAGCTTGTAAAAGTACATTTTGGGATATATCATGCTTCTTAGTCTGTTTTCATCGATACGTATTCATATCATTTCCATCATGAAGCAAAAAAAAATTTTAGTCTTCCCTTTCCAGTCCCCAACCAAAGTTAAGCAACCGCACACCCGAAGTAGCTTAAGATTCGGAATTGATTATCATAAACTCAGTCAATGCAGGACCACATTTACTGAGACAAGTTTGGTTAAAAAGATCAATCTGAATTTATAATTTGATAGACCTAATTCAATTACCTGAGAGGTACAGTAAAATGATTGCACAAGTATCAATACTCACCGTACGCATCACATAAAGATAGAATGGCAGAATAGCGATCCTTCCCGACTCATCTTTCTCAAACTTCATAAAATTTGAAGGACTGAAGAACCGTCGACATTTAAGGCCAACCTGCTCCGTACATACAGAGGCAATGTGGCAGAAGTCTTCATAGTTCATCTAAAATAGTGGCAAAAGAAGATATAATTAGCATATTCGGAGTTTAGGTTATACAGACTTACACAGATGAAAGTAATGCTAGACTTCAGGTAAAGAAAAGAGAAGTGGTATTTTACATTGTTGTCACGGTGCTCAATCTCAACTAGTCAGTTTGAGAGGGTAGATTTGCAAATTGTCGATTAGTCGGTCGACTTGGGAGACCAGGTGGTCGAATGGTGCAAAATATGGTCAAAATTAATTGAATAAAACCAAAAAAAAATGCCTTCTCTAAAATCCTAATCAACACCAACAACGTGCACATACTAACATCAGTTTTTCGTCTTTCTGTTGAATTAAAAGTGGTGTGGATGTATGCACGCGCGTATTTGTGGACTGATTAAAACTACAGTAATATATGTGTATAGATGTATGTATAGTATGTGTATATGTGTATGTATGTACAAGAAATGTAAAAAAAAAGAGAGATGCTCATGATTAATATTTAATATATCTATTTTATAATTAATATACACATGGGAATATTGGACTTCAATTGTGAGAAACCACATTTATAAGATAAATATCATTTAATTTATTATTTTTAATTTGTAGACTAGTCGATGAGCAGGTCCTCCATTGATTCAAGTCGACTTACCGAAGTGACAACCTCTTAACCATTACACATGTTCAGAACTTCCAATATTCACTAAAGAAATCGAAATTTAAAAACAGTTGCAAAAAATAAAAATAAAAAGATCCTCTAGGTACCACACAAAAAGTGGAATGATCTGGCGAGCATCGAAAGCTTTACTTATTAAGCTTATATCCTACTGTGTTAGATCTAACATATTTACAAGGTGATCAAGTATGCTTGGATCTCTAATCTAATATATATGAGCTTCGTTACTCCTTTTTATCCTACCATTTTAAGTAGAAAAGACCTTTATAACTACCAAATAAAAAAGAGAATGTTTAGTAGAAAACACTGTCAACTGAATATATATGATTATATGAAAGGAACGAACAAATATTCTTTAATGCAAGTGTCCAAACCTTTTCAGCACCAGTGGCATCATCGATAACACAATTCTCTCTTAAACATACCCACATAGCATCTAAGTCATCAGCATTCAGCAAAAGATCTGATTGCTTCTGCACAATTGAACACGTTGTTTACGGTATTTTGTATAAAACAATTCATTGTACATAATATAGCGAATAGCCAGTAGCATTGGGTGTAAACTGTAAACTTACAGAAAATGTATAGATTTATATTTATTTAAAGACAAGTCACTGACCTAATGTAAAAAAATTTAATAACGATAAGTTTTTAGGTTTATATCAGCCACAAAATCATGTTATGGTGCAAAATGTCTATATGATTATAAAATAAGAAACAATGGTGTGTATCGGGTACCTTTAAAAAACGATATTTTGCTAGCCTCTGGACCCTGTGACTAATAGAACCATCTTCGGGTTTCTGATCAGCAGAACATGAAATAAGAAGATGAATAACAAGAGACATGACTGAGATTACACACGCAACAAATACCGGACAGAACTATGTGTAAGCTAACAGCATTGATATTTAGTCATATAGCATTTCTATGAGAGGGTTCTCTTGTTCTACAACCAAAATGATCAAGCATATTTACAACCTATGCATACCTTCTTATAAAAGCTTGGTATTGAGCTAGTTTCAGCATTCTTTTGTTGCTTCTCTTTAAAGATATCTAGCAAAATTCTTTTCGTTTCAAGCTCTGAAAAGGAGGCAACACCCTTCTAATTAATTTCTGGGTAACAAACATAATATGATCCTGCTTTGTGAGTTAACATTTAAAAATACACACTTTCCATAAAAACCAATATCAAACACTGTGCCTGGTTGACTAATTTAAATTACTCAGTATTACACATAATTGTCTATACATTCAGAAAGTTCTTAAGAGAGCATACATAATTAGATGCCAGCACTTCCAAGGACTTTATACAGAGGTGGTAAGAAGGATTTCTACAGAGCACGCAAGAGGCAGATCATTTGTATAGTACAAGTACAGGTATCTGTCTCAATTATTCAACTTATTAATAACCAATTGTAGTTTGCGAATTAGTCAACTTATCAAAAGATACGCCGTTGTTCTTTTTTAAGTCACGCCTCTCTCATTTCAACAAGGGAAAAACTTTCAAACTTACCTTGCTTCCCTGCTTGTATTTTGCATTTATACTCTAACGTTCGCAAATCAAACATTTATGTCTTGCTTTAAGTTACACCACCCTATTCAGACAATCAGTCTTGCTTTAAGTTACACCACCCTATTCAGACAATCAACCCCTCTTTGCCCATTATTTAGTCACGACTCGCATATTCACAATCCAAACAATATTTTAGTCTTGAATTAAATAGATTATCGTGTATACATTAAGCTGTCATTTACACAAAATACATAACAGAACTTACAACTTCACTCATACCAATACATCAACATAATATCGAACATCAAAAAAATCAATTTACGCACCGAATCAATCACATTACCTCATATAAAATACATAATCAACAACATTAACATACTAATTGAACTAAAAAATAGATTATAAAAAAGATTCAATTTTTACTGCAAGAATAGAGCTAGTGATGAATAATACATATGTATATGTGTGTGTGTACCCATTAAAGCTTCGGAACCGAGACCGGCACCGGATCCGATAAATCGGCGGAGATTGCGAACCCAAAGCATCGAAGATGCCGGTGGAGTGGTCTTGGATGATGCATCGTCGCCGTCGCGTGAACCATTTGTATACATTTTGTTGTTTATATCATGTGTGTGTAATTTAAGGTTCCAAGTAAACCGTAGAAATGCGGTGAGATTGAATTGGTGTGTGAAAATCCCCCTTTTAAAGTGAGGGGGCGTTTGGATCACAGGATAGGGCAATTAAAGAAAAAGGAAAAACATGGTTTCAATTGTTTTCTTGGTTTTCATCTGGAAATCAAATAAATAATTATTTTTTGATAAATTATTTCGTATATATTATTATTTTTAGTATTAATATAAAATATAATTACATGAAAAAAAGGAGAAAAAATATTTGGCGAGAAATGAGAGCGGAGGAGTTTCACCTAAACCCAAAACTTAAAATTATTTTTATAAAATAAATAACAAAAAAGGAATGAACTTTTCCTTTCTCTTGTTATGCCCGACCAAACGGCACGGCACTAAGTGTTTTGTGCTTTGAACTGGGTTGTAGCTTGTAATTTTGTGGCCTTCAAAAGAAAAAGGACTATAATGACAAATAAATTATAAAAAATACTATTTAATTTGGAATTTGATCAAAATCAAAAAGTAAATAAATAAATTATATTTTATTACTAAAAATTTAAGTTACATGTCTACGAGATATAAATAGGTACAACAAGATTTTGTTAAAATATATTAATATTATATAAAAATAAAATTTTAGTTAATATAAATTTTCATATAGTTAGAACCCGTGTAATAATTAATAAAATTATATTTAATACACGTATATTTTTTAGGCACGTGGGTTAGTACCGATCTAACAACCAAAATTTTTAATTTTTCGTTTTTAATAATATAGGATAGATAAATAACAAAGTGTTATAAATAAGATTTTAAAATAAATTAATATTGAAATAATTGTGACACTCATAAATATAAATATTTAAAAGATTCTTGAATTATATAAAAATTGGAAAATTGTATGAGAAAGACAGAGTAATGACTCTATTCTTACATTACCATAAAATCAGAAAGTTGGTTATTTTATCATTTTTATGTCAATAAATCGGTTGTTTTACCATTTTTTTGCAGAATTTTCACGTTAGTTTGTGTAATTTTTACTTCCACAGTTGTTTGTAATCCTTAAGAGTATCTACAATAGTGCGGACCACTTGCCATTTTTAACGAGTCCCAGTTTAAGTCATCTCAAATCAAAATGGATTTCATAAAAATGTAGCCAAACTCCACCAATTCTAAACTCATTTGTTACATTTTATATGAAATATTGTATTCATATCATTTTATATTTGTAATAAAATGATTAAAATAATTAAAAATTTTAAAAAATTATTAAAATAAAAAAAATGTCTTGTAATTAAAATATATCATATTACTAAAAAACAATTACATTAAAAAAACTATACGTATATATTAATTTAATATTATTATAAATATTTTCTAATCATTATTTTCTTAAAATATAAATTTATGTATTAAATATTAATATATTGACTTTTTTATTACATGTAATTTTTTAAATTAACATAAATTATATATAGTTGTGCACGTTATTTTTTACTTGAAATTAAATAATTTTTTGTAATTATTTATTTTGAAATCATCTTCATTTGTTAGATATAATAATAGTATAGTAAAACAACAGTAGTAAAACAGCAAGAACAAAACAACAAATGCAGCAATATAGTTATTTAAAAAATATAAAGAAATTGAGATGAGACTGCCCATCTTTGCCCACTTCCTTCCCTTTTGTACAAAGCCGATACTTTAAAAATCTTGCATTGTAGACTCTTACAAACCGGTGAGAGAGCTAAAAGTTGGTATTGAATGTTACGCATTGCAAAGAAGTGTCATGCCTCTAGGCTCTATTTGAAAGGCTGGCTATTTCAAATATGTTTTTGGGACATTTAAATTTAAATTGTGCCAAAAAAGATGGGCATAGTCAAAAAGCCAAATGACATGAAATACATCAAATTAATCACAAAATTTATTTGAGGAGTTTTACATGAGATATTAATCATAAAGTTAGCGAGTTTAAAGTCCCCCTTAAATTCATTTTAGCTGAAAACTCTTCTTCATCGTGTCATCACTTGCAACTACCTTATTTGTAAACGTCAATAAACTTCCTGTTAAGAAGAAGTGACAATGACACTAGTTGTAACATGGTGTAAAGCAAAAAAAGACGCTGAACATTCTTTTATGTTTTCTTAATTTCCTCATTGAAATGTCAACAAGTCACACAGCCTTTACATAAAAAGGTCTGATTATATTTCTCGACACAATTTAATTTGGGGGAAGGTGTAAGATGAATCAACAGATTGCCGAGAACAACCAATTCTTAATTTACATATTCATTCTTAAACCTAACATCCTAGATAACCCAATTTTCCCAGCTGTATATTTAAAAGAATTGTGATAAATTACATCCCTCCTCCCTTCTATTGGAGCAGGAACCTGAAAACATCACTCAGAGATATGATACCTTCTACACGTTTACTTCCTGCCTCCACAACAACAAGCCGTCTCACACCTGAGTAAACATGATAAAAGTTAATATATTCACACTATTTAAATGAGGCTAAACACACACAAGCACACGTAACCGAAAACTTAATATGTTAAAAGAGTGCTAGATGATAAGATCCATATAGAGATCACGAGGGAAGCATAAGCTCCTCCAAAATATGCACGTATCCCAATTAGTCATAAAATTCGGTAACATCCAGAACTGACCCTTCTATGTTATTTATGAAAATCTTATCTTTGAGATCTTGCAGCAGGGGCAATCCAGAACCGACTCAATTAGCCACACAATCACAGACATAACAAAAAAATTAGACGACATGACTCGATCAGTCTAATAGATGACCCAAAATGACTTGTTTTTATTGAACATTTTATTTCTTTAAGCTAACAGATTATTTTTAATCAAATTTCAGTAAGTTCTGTTTTTTTTGTTAATGGTCAATTACAGAAACTTAACTTCGCATGAACCATGCCTCCCCTGAGGCTAGAACCCTAAACGTTACGACTGAATTTGACACAAGATGCATTATCATCACTCATCAAACACAACACTGCAAGATAATTGTATGATTTGGACAGCTTATGTAAAAGGAAAAAAACATTTCAGGTCACATATTTGGATTACTAATGCAGTAATGTCCCAATGGATTTAAACTTCGATCCCAATTCTAAATGCCAAATCTGCTGTGGACTTTTTAGAATATCACATGTATCTGGGCTGTAAGGAGCTTTAAACTTTCAAAACAAGTTTTTATAGCAACAAGTCAATAAGAGGAAGATGACGGAAAAATGTTTGGACACTTTAAAAATAAATATTCAGTATCCAGCTCCTCTTATAAGATGGATGCACTAAATAATTGTTGGACATGCTACACATATGCATAAGAAAATAATTCTTAGGACCTTGGCCATAGCCACGAACTACATACTAGTGGGTACATCTAACAAAACTAAGTGAAAATGTAAGTTGTAGCACAAGGTAGCCATAAACGGCTTATTAAGCTAATCCTGTATTTTTGATGTTATAACCTTAGTCAAGCACACGTTGATCGACTATACTTGTAATACAAGAAAGAAAATAAGACAAACAAAGAAAAAAACCTGGTTTTGCCAATCGTTCCATCACTTTTTGTAGTGAATCAGAGCGCAAACACATATGGCATCTTTGACTGCTGATCCCATATGGAGAGTATGGTTCTTGGCCAAGCTGCAATGCCTACAAGAACATAGTCATAAAACAAAAGAAAAAAAAGTTAAGTTTTCCATCAAACCCTTAAAGCAGTTTTGGGAGCATCCATCACAAAGGAAACATGTTCTTTTTTCAAAGAACTGCAACCATCCCATATTCTTTACAATATAGCATATAATCTATTCAGTATGAATAATATATGTAAAGATAATTTTACATAAAATACTTTTATTATATACAAATCTAAGAAATTTTTAACAAAATAGTACTAGAATAGATTTCTGGCATAAGTTAAGATCACTACTAAGCACTACGAAAGAGTTAATCACACAAAAAAACCAACCAACTTTGATATTGTTAGCAAAAAAACCATTCAAGATTATTTTTGACGGATTAACATAACCAACTTGCATAAATTGTGAAAAAAATAAAACTTCTAACCATGATTAAGTTAAAATATCATATTTGTTATTTAACTTTCAAATTATTAGCAAAAATATTATTCAAAATTATTTTTAATAAATTAACACAAACAACTTATATAAATTATGAAAAATATAAAATTTTAACTACAATTAAGTTAAAATATCATATCTATCTTTAAACATGAAATATATATTTCATGGTTAAATTTCTTATTTTTAATAATATAAAAATGTAGATGTATTAATCTGTCAAAAACAATTTTGAAAATCTTTTTTTCTAATAATATGAAAGTTGAATGACAAATTTAAAACTTTAACTTAATCATGGTTAAATTTTTATTACTTTTTTCACATATTATGTAAGTTGGTTGTGTTAATCCATCAAAAATAATCTTGAATGGTTTTTTTGCGAACAATATTAAAGTTGGTTGGTTTTTTGTGTGATTAACTCCGCTACGAAATAAACATTACATATAAAGCAGGGCAGTAGGTTTACTATTTCTGCAGCTTAATTATAGAACATACACAACCTGATACCCAACTGTAGGAAATTATAAAGTAGACACCCTTCATAATTGGCTTTTCTGACCTATAAATCAGAGTGCATATACAACTATTTCCGTGTCATTTTTCATTATAGCGAAAGCTATACTAAAGCTTGTCTAAGATGAAGATAAAAGACTTTACTAGTTTTGACACTGAAAAAAATTAAAATTATTATACTGAACCCTGCTAATTCTAAATATTGAACACACAACAAAAAAAACAAGTACTCTGGATAGCAATCTGAACTGCATACCTGATGAATGGTCATTTCATGCAAATTAATGTGAGTGTACACTCTATCTCTCGCCAAAGAGGTGATATCACTGCCAAAGCGATACAGCACCATTAACATTAAAAAGGGAATCATTAGTGTCAGAATTCCAATTAAACAACAAGGAGTCATATACAATAACCTAGACAGCCATCTTTACCTTCGAGAGTAAACATCTAACAGGGAGTCATTATCATCCACTACAGGAATTGAGCTAACTTGAGCTGAAAGAGAGAGGCATCATTAACACAAATCCAGTGAAAAGAGAGGCATCATCAACATAATTACAGAGAATATACATCAGAAATTAATCCAGCAACTGTCCTCCCTTTTCAGTTCTTTGTTCACAAAGTAAAATATGTTATACTATATTGATCTTGGGATTTATCAGTCTCAAGAAGTGACAAACACTTTCGAGCTAATGACAGGTATTAATAGCCACTCTTGATCATCTCATTCTCCTTGCAAGCTGATGAAGGGGACTTGGCATCAAGAGATGTAATACCAGCCCAACAACTAAAATCGATAGAGAATATATATTTCATATATTGATATTTTTTTTTTCTTTTAGAGTAAGTTGACTTTTCAAATACTGTAGTTGGTAAAGATGCTTCAGTGTTTCACATTGTGCCTACTCATCTGGAGGGTTAGCTATGTCCACTTCTACATTGTAGAATATTTTTATAAAATTTCGTCAAAAATCCAAATTTAGAAGAAATAAAAGTTACTCCAGATAAAAGGTTTTACTATTTAGAATAAACATGATCCTAGCTGCCTAGAGAATTAGGAAAGAATTTGCACTTTAGATCAATCTTAAAGAAAAGATTGTACATTTTCTGAAAGTGATTGTTATAAAGAAGAGCACACCTTGAACTAACATATCTAATGCTGCATGAAGAGAGGAATTTGGTCTCAACATTGCTAATGGCTGTCGATTGGACTCTCCAATTTTTGGAACCCAAGTGCCCAAAGGAATTGCAGATATTGGCAACTGGAGTATAGGTATTGATCCAGAAGTATTCCTAAAATACCTGCATATACCTGAAAATTTACATATCCAGTTGTCAATAAGCCAATTTTCAACAGTGCTTTTTACAATAAAAGAAAAGATTTACATCATTCTTGTTGAATGTCTTTCAATATTTCTTATAAGAAGAGGCCAAATTAAAAAATAGTAATGTTGACCCAACCACTCTAGATTTTGTCTCGCAAGAAATTGTTCTTCGTTTATTTTCTTAATTCATCGTATAATTATAATAATAAAAACTCACATTTTAGTATTTCAGAAAGAGATGTAAGATGTAGCAGTTGTGGATATGATCCATCCTCTGAAGATGAATGAATAATAGGCACTGTAGCAACACCATTTTGTAGAATCTTCCAGACAACATCTTTCAAATTCTCGTTTGGCGCTGCCTGCATAAGCAACACTGAGTCGGTGAAATAGACATTCATTTGAGATAATTACACTGTAATGTAACAGGAACCGATTTTGTCAAACATGTATGACAAAAGGTTGCTCCAAGCTCGGTAAGATAGTAAGAGTACTTGTTAATAAAAGATTTCCTACAATACCGAATGGAATATCTTCGAAAATGACTCAAACTGACATACAAAGTAAAAGTTGAATATATGTTTTAGAACAAAGAAGAAATATATACCGGAATCAATTGACTGCATAAACTAGAAACAGATAAATCGGTTGAAATTCTTGGGAAAAACATTGAGCAATAAAAGATTACAAGACAGATATAGTCCCAATTACTAACAGTAAATTACTTCCCGAAGGAAGCAAGTGGGTGTGCATCCATCAGAACCAGAAGATGCCTATGCAACATTAGTAACCGAAATTTACGCCCTTGATGTTAACAGAGATTTGGCAACTGCCTGTCAGTTTACAGCTCAGCTACAAGCCTACAATAGGATATTAGCATGCAAATGACAGTCACCTGAATAAGTGGACTAGGAAATGCACTGCCGTGCTCGTTACTTTGCCTGTTCATATATAATTTTGCTTCTTTCCAAGCAGATATAGTATGAGTATCAAGTTCTTCCTCTGTCAGATTAGACCCACGAGTACCAAGCTGCAAAATGAGTCCACTGAATAAACTTTATTGAACATTCACAGTAGCAACATATAGAATGACCTTAGATTTAATTTGATGTCTTACGAGTCATTTATTCGTCATAAACTTCAAATTTTGACAATAAAGTTATATAACAAAAGACATCGCAAGTTACATCCAAATTTTAACATAAGATGTCAAAAACCTCTATAGTATTTCATATAACATTCTAGCTTTAACTAGAGAGAAACTTCCAGACTACTCAAAATACATATTGGTTATATAAACAAGAATGTATAAAAGGTTCTGTTACAAAAACACGACATATAAAACATAATACATTTGTTTTAGATAAAGAGAGAAAAGATTGCGAACACCATATGGATTTCAATTAACAACCAGTTTTTAGGTACTGAAAATTCATCATACTTCCATTCTTGTTCTACATGGTTGTATCTACTAGATCTCCATTATACTTTCATAATCTTATTCTAGTGTCCAAATTGCTATGTACTTGCATTATGTTTGTCGTAGAAACTCACAAAACTTTTCATTGTCAGCTTGGAATAAGAAACTATAGTAATGGTAAAAATATAGTATTAGTTGGTCACTGGTAGCATATAAAAGAAGTTTTTCATGTTACATAGAGAAGAAAAAATTCTTCAGGAGGTATTTACAAATCCTATCAAGGTGTATACATGATTCCTCTAGATGATAATTTCCAGGATTTCCTATAAAGAATTAACTCTGTTCTTTAAATTTTAGTAACATCCCAGGTTCAATTTGAAACAGAGAAAGCTTAGTTATCCGTACAGATGCAGTAAGCTTTAAAACCTAAAAGACTAGCAAATTATCGTGTCCACTATGAATTAGTCCTCTAGCCAATAATATAGTAGGATCATAAGTGGTAACATCTCCTACAATCGCTTAGCAAAAACATCTCCTACAAACACAGGTCTGTACGGATTTTATGTGTGTGTGGGGGGGGGGATAGAGATATGCTTTGCTACTACTGCATGACCAGGTACTTTCCAGGTACAAAGATATCTATGATAGCATTTGTGTATAATTCTGACCAAGACTTCATAATTTAACTTAATATTCATTAAATAGCAAAGCATTGTGTAAACAGACATACCTCTCTCATTATTAAGATGAAGTCCAATGCACTAAGAACACCAACAAGATGCCCTCTGCCAAAGTCCCAAAGAGGCGCAATAGTAACACCCTGGAAATAGCTCGACTCAGAAGAGTTGCATTTGAATGCTTGATATCAGAGATAATAGCGTCACAGAGATAAGGCAAACAGAAGATGGGATTTCGGTGCAGATATAAAACAGGAAGGATAGGCTGGGGTTATGTTCCATAACACATGGAGACACTGCCAACATCAAGGGCAATGGAACCTAGGGCTTGTCAATTGTCAACATACGTGCTATATATTCCTTAACTTTTCAAAGGGGACTGTAAGAAAATTTACAGTAATCTTATTATTCTATTGAACAGTTAAAGATTAGTAATGTACTTCAGAAAACTTAGACAAAAGTCTTGGGTCAGTTATCCGTTTTAAAATGCAACATTGCTAATATACATTAACAAAATGAGAGTGAGATGGGGGTACGAATAATTGAAATGAGGTAAACACAATATATCCTAGCAAAAAGCTGATAATTTTTCTCTCACTTGAATATCTTTATGTTCACATAATTGCCTGTCCTTAGACCAAGACATTGCATCAATGCATCAATATCCAGATGGAACTAATTGTAAGTTGTATCCACATGTCTGCAGAATTTTATATTAGTAAACTATTCAACTAACACATGTATGTTTGCTTAGAAGATCCACCAAAAGTCTTCTCTGAAGATCTTAATTTACTTTCTTTTACATATATGTTTGACCTTTGGCAGAATTGCCATGTAATTATTTTAATTTACTTATCAACCTATCTTAATAGAAAAGAACAATCCAAAAAACATATCCTCAGTAAAAAGAAGAACATCAGCAACTCTCCAGAAACAAACCCTCGATATTACTAAACACCCACCACCAAAAATATGCTAAATAGATTTTTCTTGTTTGCGCAAACTCGTCCACCCAGTTTACACAAACAAGAAATATTTATTTTTTAAAAATTCTTTGCGGTTATGGCTCAATTCAGAACCTGCTCTGGACCACATGGGATCTTAAGATCAGCCCAAAATGTTTTCTGAAGCTCTGACATCTTTTTAATTTTTTTACAGGTTTGCTGACTCCTTCATCAGGATTTCCTACAAATTACTTTTGTGCTTCTCTGACTAAGAAAGATGGTGCCGCACTAGGTAGGAGCTCATCGCAGATGGTTAGCATGGGCACTCTGGTGTTGATTGCAAGGGACTAGGAAGTCTTCAAGATTAAGGCTGAAGATAGATTGGTTTATGTTTCTGCATTCTTTGCATTAGAGAAATTAACTAATGAACAGTGTCAACGCACTGTTATTTGTGGGAGAAAGGGGATAAAATGTTTCATTGAATATGTCTTGTACATAAAAATATACGTATGCTTATATAGTTTCTAAATAATACAACTTTAAAAAAAAAAAGTCCCTACCTGTTCATGCAGAATATGAAATGCCTGCTTTACAGGTAAGTTAACATCGAGGGCAATAACCTGCGACCAATATTAAGATATATGAAAAATTAGCTTTCATGATCATGTCCGAGAAAAAGATAAGTTAAACACAAACATGGCAGTACTTGGGAAAAACAAATTAACCTTGCCCGAATCGGGAAGCAATTCATAAGCTGTGTGTGTGGACAAAAATACAGAAATACGATGACGTGAGACTTCTAAATCTGCATCCGATATCCTTGGCAGGGCCTCGTGCATTGTGCCATCAGAAACTCTTACCTACAAGTTATACAGTGAAGAGGTAATTATGGACATCAAATAATACAGGAAAGGGGGAATACTGTAGGAGTGCAAATCCATATCCAGTACTTGTTTGCTAAATGCATTCACTGCACTGAATCCTTCAAATTACTAAACAGACTTTATCTAATTAGTTTGTAGCACATGGAATGACCGAGGAAAAAATTATATTTTAATTCTGGACAACTTGTTCGAAACTCCATCATTGAGGATTATTAGCACTACGGTAGTCTAGTAAGCAGTAAGTTGTTACCTTTACTAACAATAAGCATATGATAGTCAGGCCGTTAGAAGCAGAAATCCAGCTAGGTCAAATTACTTCAATGCTCGAGTCTATGTACTTTCAGATTAATCATATCAGGAACACGCACTGGGAATCTACTCTCTTAGTCTATATAAGCATAACCATAATACCTCTAATTTCTCTCTTTCTCGACAATCTCAATCTGTTTCTTGTCTATCTCTAATTTCATTCTATCGACAAGCTAAATCCTGAAAATTGGTATCGGGGTGCAAAAAATTCAGCCACTGCTTTTCTCTCTGGCAACTATGGTCACTGTTTCCCCTAGCACCTAAAACCTCTAATTCTCACTCAAACCTCAAAGATCTGCTTCTAAATCAGTTGTATTCACTTTAATCCGCTCAGAATTGCCAGGTGCATATTATACGCTTTAGAATCATCAAAATCATATTCAAATAACTATGCCAAAATTTATGAAACCAAGACAGAGAATAGAAACATAAAACAAGAATACTTTTATATTCATAAATATAAGTATTACATAATATTGGACCCACGACTTAATTTATGTTTTCAAAATTTAATATATGAGAAGTCGTGTTCAACTAGCAGAAAAGAGAAACATGGATTATATATCCAGGTATCTTTCACATACAAAAATAACCAAAAAAAGACAGTAGATTAGTAGCTTACCACACGCTGAAAGGTATCATTATCCACTTCCATGCTGGAACCATAAGGAATATGTGGAGTTGGGTTTGTAGCAATATAGTTTGACTCCCTAGACACAAGGAGTGTATTGACCGTTCCAAAGTTACCATTGACAAAGGCTTGGTGCTCATCATGTCGCCATTCACCATCGACAATAAATTTGTACTGGATAGAAAAATATATGTTATTACATTTGAATTCAGAAATGTAAATCTCGAGAAAGAAAGGAACTCTACACATTAAACAATCATACTTCTCTGCAGTTCTATCATATATATACACACACACAAGAATTAGTTGCACACCAATCTAAATTTAAGGGCTTCTTGTGAAGCAACAAAACATGCAAATGCCTCCATATAATGAACGCTAAAGGTGCCAAGAACATAGAAGGCACCATCTTTACAAGTTCTTACTCCTCCTTCCTCTCCTTCCAATGCATTAAAGCATGTAATGCTCCATGATGAAGATTTACTAAATTCCAAATTTGCATCTCTTTATATCATGGTAAATTTTGATGAATTCATACAATTCCAACACCCAAACCAAGTCAATCCAAAACATTCACCATATCTCAGTCATCAAGTCCATTAATAGTAACAGGACGCCATAGTTTCCGAGGCGTTGGCTAGGTGACTAAAAACGGTCCGACCGGCCTTAAAAGGCTTTTAAGGGGTAGGCGACGTCTATGTCCGCCTAATTTCGATTCGAACCGATCCATCCATATTTGAGTTATAAAATATATATGTTGTGTTGTAAGCATTACGTCCGTCACAACTCACGCATAAAAACCTAATCTAAAACGATCTAAAGGGGAAAAAGAAGAAAGAACCTCTTGCCAAAGAATTGATTCATAATTATTCTATTAGGTTATTCTTCTTTTCTTCTTTTAAATTTTAATCTTTACAAATACATAAAGCCAAATAGATATATAGTATATACATGTGTTGTAATTTGTATACAATATTTCAATAGTATATCATTGTTCCATTTTATTATAAAATATAAATATATGTATATAAAATAACCAATATATAAAGCTCAATGTATAATCTGCCTAATGATCACCTAGGGAGCACCTGGCCGCCTAGGTAGTGCACCTAGCATTGCCTCTACGTGTGACAAGTATGCACGATGCCATTCAAAGCTGAATATTACAAGCAAATGTTAAAGAGTCAACAATCATATAACTTAAGATGTGGTTTGTATTTCCACTAATTTGACCAATTTATAATGTGCAAGTTTATTTGAAGAGTTGCACGGCCAAACTTTTTCCTAGAATAAATGCATTGAAGAGGACAATATATCAATGTATGTGAAAATTTATTTAATCTACATTAACTACATTTGTGTGAAAATTCATTTAATCCGCATTAACTACATGAAAAGAGATGGTTAAACGAAGTTTGTTATATATGGTATAATACAGAGTATTATAAATTAACTTGCATGCTACCCTGTTCAGATATTCAAGTAATCTTTTTTTGTTCATTTAACACCAAGAAATTTGTGTGCAAACATACATGTACTTAATTTTAACACAATGCAACAATTGTTGTTAACCTGTGAAATTTAACAAACTATAATTCAGAGATCCATATTTCACATTTAGCAGCTTGAAGTGATAGGATCTCTTTGTCTTGTGATCTTCAAATAGGCTCCTTACATGGAAAGATGGATTACAAATTTTGACATCATAGAAAATTCAGAAGAGTTTAGAAGCACCAATGGCATCAAATTCACTACTAATGTGTACCAAGGCCAGATATTACACATTGCGTCAATGGACTTTAGGCTTAAAGAATAAAAATAGAATAAGAGTTTACTCTCAAAAGCTGGAGACAATTAAATGACTATGTGATCGGGCCTGAAGTCGATCCTCAATGATGAGTTGAATCCTAATCTTGAAAGTTCCAAGGCAGAGATATGGGCTATGTTATCAAAGTTGAGCCAACTCACACCATCAGGTCTGAAGTTAATTTGCCAAAGCTCTATGAAAATATATCAACTACATGATCAGACTCGAAGAGGATGTTAGGAATGGTAATACATTAATTATTTGTAGACTAGGGATTGTAATGGGTATGTTACCAATAGGTATTTCCTCTCGGTCTTGGGTGAATGTTTAATGGAATAGCGGATGACCTACTTGTTGCATACAGGCTAAGTTTATACTTTGACTTGCACATCTTCAAAAAAGATCTCTTTAAGCTATTTTAAGGGCAACATCCTGAATTATAACTGGAGTAGTTATAGATATGCAAAAACATATTTTTAGGTCAAATACCCCAGGATTCGGGGTATCACAAACACTCACATGATCACTGTGAAAGATTGACGGATAAAGTCAAACTAGCAATGCTCTATCAATTATAACCTAAAGAGTCAGAGTAGTAGAAGTAAGTTCAATCTAGCTAAGCTTATAGCTTCAGGCTCACGTCATTGGTTTAAAAATTAAAAGTCGACGGATAACAATAATATTATAACCGATACCAACAAACTGATGAGAAGCTTTAACTCACGAGTCATCACATAAATGCATCTATTGACTATGAGTCTATGAAAGTTAATTCATACACCATTTATTTGACTTCCATGCGTTGCATCAACTAACGCACAGTGACGATCATACCACATGCATCAAAGTAATCTGTTTTATCCAGTTTTTTATATTGATTAATTAAATTAATGAATAGCCAATGGTTATTTCCTAATTTATGCATATGAAGTAGTAAATAATATGGTTAAAGCAACCAATTTCCCTTAAAGAAACTAGTATCATAAAAGAACTGGCAGAATTTGTTAATGTTACAGTTGATTACTAACAGGAATACGAAATTATTCATAATAATTGAACTCTGTGGCTCCACACTCTTGTGGTCAATATGATAAGACTATAAATAAATTAAACTACCAAACTCTTATCAAGGCTTCAATACACATGTTTTCAAGGCTTTTATCTATATGAGAATCACTTAATACGGCATTTATTAACTTCAAAGCATAACACATTGCAGTATACATAAACATTAATTATGAATATCAAGCGATTTGACAAAAAAAAACAGGGCAATATTATATCATAAACCCTATAATTTTATAGTTTAATGAACAATTAATATTCAGTTAAAATAAATATGCATGTGATGTAACAATAAACTATGCCTGAAAACCACCACACAACCATTAAAAAAAGGATCCGCAACCAAAAACTTACCTGGTGAAAACCTGGTGGTAAGCTACAAATAGTCTGGAAAACAGTTGGACAACCTTCCACCGGAGCCATCTGAAAATGCTTAGTCCACCTTCAAACACATTAGCAGCATCCATTACTAAACAATTAATACACGAGATAAAAACACAAAATTTAAGATAAATACCACTAATTACGAAAACTAAAATCTTACCCTGTAAAAGAACCACTAAGATAAACACTTCTTCCCCCATGAGGCCACACGAATCTAGTAGTAACTAACACCGCCCCGGCTACTGCAGCCGGACCACCTTCACCAGAATACTCCATACTCGAAGGCAACATCTACTCCATAAAAATCAACAAAATCCCAAATTACCTTCAACCAAAACACATAATTCTTGCTACCAATATTGTAAAACACACACACACATAAAGCAGGACCCGCATACAGATAAATCAAGAAAATATAATGCAGCCATTAAATTAATCAAAAGATTCCTATTTCACACACACACTCTCTCTCTCTATAATCATAAAAAACAAGGAAAAGAATCAAAAGGGTCATTACCAGAACTTGAATTGAGTAGTTATATGCTAAAATTGAATCAAAATCAAAGCACAAAAGATGTGATTGAATACTTGTACGGAAGCTTGTATCGATCGCGTATATGTATATATGCAAAACCTAAAAAGATTGAAACTTTATCAAGAAAGAGAGAGTGAATTGAATTATAAATATGTGTGTGTGTATATATATATAGATAGATATATTGGTTTGAAAATTAAAATAGAGAGAGGGGTGAAATAAAGGAAAGGGAAAAAAAGACCTAACCCTAGAAATAAGTTTCCATTTTTTTTATTCTTGTGTTTGCTGCTGTGGTTAAATTACTGGTATAATAATAAATTAAAAATAATATTTCTCTCCAAAAAAAATTAAAAAATTTGATGAAATATTGTTGAATGACTTCTGTTTGGGCATGTCTAGGCACTTTTACTCTATAATATAATCTTACTTGCAGTTGATTTTCAAAGTATATTATATTTATTTGTTATATATTTTTTGTATAGTTGATAATTTCTAATAAATTGTTTAAAATATTTTAATAGTAGTTTTAAATGAAAAGTACTAGCTTAATTTTTAAGAAACCAAAAATCAAGAAAATATCTTAAAATGATATTTTGGAAATCAAGAAGATATTATAATATGAATAATATATAAAAGAATCAATTATTTTTATATTTATATAAAAAGAGAAAAGAGATTTTCAATATATATATATATTACTTTAAAAATTAGGTTTGTACTAAACAATTTTTAAAAATACGATTTTTTTAATTTTATTTTCAAAAATATGATATGCAACTTTTCCGACTTAAAATACAACTTTAATTTTATATTTTTTAACATTTATTGGGATGCAACTAAAAGATAATTAATATAGGATGAATCAACTTTTAAATTATTTTTAGAAAAAATTAAAATAAAGTTGCATTGTAAATTGTAAAAGTAATAAATTGTATTTTTAAAATACAACTTTACAATAATATTATTACAATTTCATTTCAAATTTACCGTATTTTTTAAAATAATAATATTTTAAACATTTCTGGAATAAAACTAATAAGTACACAAAGATATTTAAAAAAATACAATAAATAAAATATATCGACACGCTTTTAAAATTTAGCCGTCTGTTTTATAAACCCAAGTCGATCATGTTCATAAAAAATTTTAACTTTTTCTTGGTCCTGGTCAAGTGGTCATATTCATAATTAATTGCCAGGTCTTTTTTAACTCATATTTTACATTCCTTCCTATTCTTTTCTTTCCTTGAAAAGATTAGGAACACAAGATTCTTTTCCTTTCCGTCCAAAGCCAAGCACTGGTTCAGGAACAGAGTATTAATTAAAGTGTTCGCACGAATTGGGGGTTGAAATTGAAGATTGAAGGCTGTCAGCCTGTCAGCCTGTCACGGATGGATTTTAATGAAGCATCGCCATAAATGTGCCTCAAAGAGGTAGGAGAGTAAAATGGGTATCCAGGTATCCCAAAAATTATTTCAAAAATTCTCTCAAATGCTGAATCAGATATATAATTAGTAATTTTTTTATAATAATATAATAAGCAATATATCATGTCACGTCATTCGTAAAAAACGTTATTTCACTAGCCTTGATCTAAGAAAGGTAATATTGTCATTTTTTCATGGCTTGGGCTGTTGAAAAGTGATAACTGATAGGATCAAGGGAAATCAATCAATCTAAATGAGTAATTACAACAGAGTATGTGTATGATAAAATTGAAAAACAATCAAAGTTCCTAACAATCATAATTTACACTTGCAGCTTGCTTTTATTGCACATCACTATACAGTTCAGATTTCAGAACCTGGATTTCTATCACCAAATAAAACTTCAAATTTCAACTTCCCCACTTGAGTTCGCAAAAATAAGGAGCAGAATTGTACTGTTTTTGCCAGACTTTCAGAGGGTAAATGTTAGCTTTCATATGGGAATATATACAGTAACTTGTGTGGCTAGTTTCCTCGTTTTGCAGCACTTCATGAATCTTTCAGGATCTTGGAGTGCTACTTGCTCTGGTGGGCATCTTGAATCTGTTTAGATTACATATTATATATTTGCCGATCAGGCCAGATACCTGAACAAGTTGGCATTATCCTTGTCTCTTTCCAGATAATCCCGGGTTATTAGATCTTCGATTCTCTTCTTGATTGCTTTGACATCAGGCTGCAGAGAGTTGACAATCGTCATTAATTGTAATATGCAAAATTGTGTAAAATTTTAGGATAAAATATGACGGATGAATAGGGCATGCCAACTTTACATATATACCTTGAACATGCGACCCAGTTGTTCAACACACTCCATTACTAACTGCTGATAACCCAAAACTTTGCGGCTCTTCATGATACGGACAATTGAAGCATCTATAGCATAGCGCCTGTCTTTATCAACATCTTCGATTACTTTTTTCTTCTCATCCACTGGAGGAAGTGGAATCTGCATTTGCAACAAGCCATTTGCAATCCTAATAATAACATCTAAAAAGAGAGAAAACTGCTTTCAATTCTAAATTTTGAAAATGAACCTTAATCCTTCTCATTTTGTCAGTGAATTTGGAATTAAACTGAAAGTAATCAGTTGGAGATATCGTTTTGGTGTTTGGCTCTTTGGATAGAATCTTGTACTTTGCACATGAAAGGGAATGAAGTAGTCTGATAACATCATCATCCAACAAGTTCAACTGAGTCATTATTTCGTGATAACTCAGTCTATCAGAAGAGTTAAAAAGCAGCAGAGCAGAGGCCTGTACATAAAATAGAAAATACATTTAAATTTCAAATATGACACTGATGAAAAGGAAAAAAATTATATAAATATGAATATATAACCTGGTATGTTGTCACAATAAGCTCCATGGTTTTTGGATCAAATTTTCCATTGATGTTACAAGTACCCAAAGAGTAAATCCATGTTAGTTTTCTATGCTTGGTTTTTGTTTGGTAGAATTCTCTAAACACTTCAACACATTTAACCTGGTGCAAAGGGGTAAAGAGATAAGATGTAATGACAAATTTATTAAAATATTTCTGAAGTGTTCAATTTAGGAAGTAATATGATTCCAGAAGGTGTACCATCTCTGCTGGGAGGTTGAGATCAAAAGACTTGTAACTTGGCCAAAACCCAGTGGTTAGAACAGTAACCGTCAAGTCAATTCCAGGATTTGCATCTGGATTATTGTTGAGGTAGTCCTCAAAATTGGATTGATTTTCCTTTGCCAAAGTCAAATCAGTGACCTGGGGAGGAACAGAGTATGAGAGATTAGCAGAATATAAAGCAGCAACCAAAATAACACAATACCCAAAGCAATTTTGGAATATTACCATTCCCTCCATCTTTGATGTGAATTGACCACCACATTGTTGCTTCAGCTTAGTCAATATACTTCTCTCATGCTCATCATTGGCACTCTTGTCAAATAAGAGACGCCTTGCAAGCTTTTTCCTATCGGGAGTTACAATAATGAAACATTCATTAGACCATGTGACAATTCAGAGTAACAAAAAAGGAAGATATTCGGTATTTACCTATAAAATTCAGCAAATAAGTCTTTGTCACTAATATAAGCAAGCAACTTTACCACCTGCCAATCACATAATTATCAGATAAGATGTAACGGCAACTTTCTAAATCCTCCATAGAGATTAGTTATTAATACTACAAGTGTCTACAACAAGCTTACCTTCTCAAGTGTTTCCTCAATGGCTTCATCACTTAATTTCTCACTTCCGCCTTTCTTGAGAATATTATCACAGAAAGTGGCAAGTAATTCCGCACTAGAATTTCCAGCAACACCCTTATTGCAGAAGATTTCAAAAGCCTCTTTAAGTGCCTAGACATAGGATAAAATACAATTTGTAAAACGCGAAGACAGAACTGATGGCTAATGAATATTAAATATACGCAACAATTGAGATATACAAACCTTATGGAAGAGTGTGTGGTTTGTAAAACAGTCATTCACGTATGTAAGGTATTTGTCATGCAATTCAATTACTTTTCTCACAAAAACCTGCAAATCGAAGTTAGTTCATCATCAGCACTTCATTATGTTTACAAGAAAGTATCATCATTCATCAACTAATACCTGTTCTTGTAAACCCACTACGGCTCTCTTCTCTGCCTGTAAAGAAGTACATGTTAGTTCAAGAATCAAGGAGAAAATTCCTCAGCTCAAGGCATGCATGCAGAATTAATATAAGAAATGAACATATGAAAATGCAAAATGTAGATCAAGCACAGTTGAAACAGTTGGCTCAAGGAAGCTGCATCCTAAAATGCTTGCTAGACTACAGACTAAAAAATATAATTTTCTGACAAAATATTACTCTAATCATTTGCAATTTTGTTTAGAGACTTGCTCTACCGCTAAGCCTTAGGACTTGACAGATTGAAATACATATACTACAATTACCCATATATCGACACTATAGTTAGATATACTGCAAACTTTGACAAATGATGGAGGTCATAAACACATGAAATAAAAAGCTAAAAAAAGATCCACTTCAGACATATGTGAGTTCCAAGTTTAAGCAGGTTAAAATTTATGCATGCTCTGTCTATAATCCGCAGAACATAACTGAAAATTTTCATTTACAGCCCTTGGATACAACCATCCAGAAAAAATAAAATCATTATTCAAACCTTCTTGTTGCTTGCTGCATCTTCTGCTTGTTTGACCAAAGCTGTACCTTCAGCAGTAACATGCTGCATCCAAAACATGACATAACTAATTAGAATATAGGCAGCACAAAACAAGTCAGGAAACATTGCTCGCGGCTTCTACACAGGTAAAAGATTTCATGATATACTTCACAGACCTGCTTAAATATATTAGATACAGGATCTAGGCCTCGAGGTATTTTAGAGAAGAGCCTATACATCCTTGATAAATCTGACACCTAAATGAATGAAAAGAAGTGTGAACACACAGTGCTAACCAGTAACCACACATATCAAACTGAACAGAATTCACAACTTTCTGGGTCTACCTTGTCATCTCTAAGCAGTGCATGACACCCAGAGTGTTCTTTCTCAAGCAGCTGAGTTGCATAGTGTGATAGTAACTCATGTTGAACTTGCTGCAAAGAAATATTATACTCAGATCAGAAGACTGCAAATGACCAAAGCTGAACAAATAAACACAAATGAGACAATAGACAGTTCACAACTAGTAGTACAAAATATTTATTTGTCCTACAATTTACTAAATGGTAGGTCACTTTCCATTATGCAACAACCAAGACCATACAACAACTAGCAAAACACTATTTATAGTTTTATACATTTGCTGTTAATTTCAGAGAACGTACCTCGAGTAACTTGGGCTCACTACTAGAATGAAGGTAATGAGAGACCTTGTCCTTTTCACGTCTCAAACACTCTTCTGCCTTGTTTACAAAGAAGAAGGACATCACTATAAATTCATGTTTAGAGCTATACTTAAATATGAGATATGTAAACATTTACTTGCAGCATATAATCTGGACAAGAATCTTCTAAGATCCAGTTTGAAGCCTTTCGAGAATAGTATGCTGCTGTATCTTTAAGCATGGCTGCTTCAAAGTCATTCTCATAATAATCCATTTGACTCATTCCAATTTCAACAAATATGTCCAGAACATTCTTCAACAAAGCTCGGTCAATTTGCTCTCCCTCGCGCTCTTGATTAATCTGGTTAAAGACATCAGTAAGTAGCCAGGTAAAAATGAAAAGCCAGAGAGTTTATATGTAAGGTCTTACCAATGATATCACTGCATCCCTTATTTTCCCATTTAACTCCTGGTAAACCTGAAAACAGAGCATGTTCACATGACGGTTAATGCTATACACCTATACATAACACCTATACACGTATTATTTAAACACCAGATGTATGAGAGAATTCTTAAACCTATAAAAGAATTACAATACTGTATAACCAAAATTAAAATAGTGCATCTCCAAACGAAGTTTATAACTAAATAAAGCAACAAAGCACAAAGGTTAAAGAACATGTATCAACAAATGTGAGAAGTTACCAGATCCCGGAAGCAAGTGAGTCCAACTTCATGAAGTGGCTGAAGTGACCTCCGGGCAATAAAATAGCGATCAAGATAGTGAAAGAATCGAGAAAGCCACCTGACCATGACTTTATGATTTGACCATCTCTTCACAAGTTCTCTCAGCATAAATTCGTCGTGCTTCTCTCTCAATGAAGGCAATACCTAAATAAGAAACATAACCATCAAATGAATTACAGAATACTAAATTCCGAGGTTTTAATATCCAATAACTAGGTATTTTTATTCAAAAATCATACTTTTTGCAAAAATATGATAGAGGTAAGTAGGTAACCAATAACAAGTGAATAAAGGTCTATCAGCAGCTGCAGGCTGGATATGCAGTGAAAAGATTCAATCAATGCATAGGGGCATCCTGTTCAACTCACTATACAAGCTCTCCTTTTTCTAAGAAGATGAATGGATACACTTCGGAGCTGAATACTATACTTAATGAAAACAGAACAGGGGATTTTGAATCTTAACCTACCGACAGCTTCATCGTCTAATACCCATGCACATTTTAATATAAACACTACGACCAGTATAACTAAAGACATCCAGAAACTAAGAAAGTGGAATTGTGCCCTAATCAAAAAGAAAATACACCCCAGTCGAAGATTTATGGCCCGTAGAAGTAGAAGTATTTGTCGAGAGAGGAATATGCCTGAATTGAACTAAGTGATATATCTCACAACACATACTTTTTAAGCATTTGTAGGTAAAAAACAACTCCAGAAAATGCCGTGCACTCTCTTAAACTTTACTTGGTGCTTCAAGCAAAGCAAAAATATCCCCCCCCCCAAAAAAAAAAAAGAGAAGTGAATGTTGTGACAAATTAATCTCCCATTTTCCAAAGTAATAATAATGGCTTTCCTTGTATTCAATCACAAAAAACTAAGAAACGGGCACATATGCATTTCTCTTCCAATCCTTGCACAAATCTGTATCTTCAGATCAGAACATACCCAGGTACTACTCAATTATTCCCCACAATATCACACACAATATATTATTATATTATATCATATATGCTACATTATTAAATCCGAAACATAAAGAGTTTGGTAGTCGATTGGTCAGTACTTGGGGATAATTTTTAATTTTTAATTTTTATAATGAAAACACATCTTTAAATAAAAAACACAAACCTTATCTCCTTCATACACAAATAAAAGTAATGAAAAATTATATAAAAATAGTTCTACACATGATGTTAAATAAAATGTTTTTGGGCCTATTTTTAAAAATTGATTTTCTAATTAAAACAAATTTCTAAATAAAACACACAAACCTTATCCCTTCAAACACAGATAAAATAAATGAGAAACTATATAAAAATATTTCTACACCCAATATTAAATAAAATATAAAAAAAATTGGAAGAGTAAAAACAAATAAGTATATTAAAATACAAATAATAAAAAATTACGAAAACCATGTGCATCGAATGGGATATAAGCTAGTATACAGTAGTAGCTATACATAGCATTATAACAACAAGGTGAAATCGTAACTCTAATAGCTATATGTAATTGCATAGTAAAATCTTGACTCTAATAGCTATATGCAATGGCATTGTATAACCTATTTCTATTCTACTAAGTACTAACTGTGAAGATGAAACAACCAAATGATAAATGATAAGGAGTCCCCTTGATGTCTCAAAATCAACTTCAAACGGATGATGCCTTAAAATTATTTCTTTTATTACGGTGAATCAAAATTACTTTGCCTTGCTTTTCCCAAGTCTGATGATAAAGTCATAAAACTCACATAATATTTTCATGATGGAATAACATTGTAGACATAAAACAACCCTTGTAAAACTAAATTGACAAATAATCTTTCGTTTTTTTATTGGCAACCAATCGACATATACAATCATTTCTACTCACAAGCTTATGAATCATTATAATATGGATGTTATGTAACATGTGTAGAAAAAAGAAATCTGTATTAAATAAAACAGCCATACTGCTGTAGTAATGTACTCCTCAAAAGCTTCACGATATTTTTCATACAGCTGCTGAGAGTAATCATGGGGAGGTTTCTGTGTACACATGTTATAGATAGTTCTGTACATGAAAATTAAGGAAACACAATATATTAATTAAAACAACACATATAAAAACACATAAAAATATCAACAATAAACTTGAAAGGATACGTGTAAAGCATCATATAATCCTTTGAACTGAATTGCGGTTCTGGAAGACCTTCTAGAATATTCTTTAGCTTTGTGATCCCCTTTTGCATAAAGTCCCATCCCTGCTCTAGGCCTATAGTTTTCCGCTCATTGAGCATGATGAGCTTGAATCCTTAACAACACAACCTATACAATCCAACGTCCTGATCAGCATAACAAACTAACAATATACATTTTAATCAACAAATATAAAACACGAAATTCAACCATCATATGATCAAATGCAAGAAGTAAATAAACTCTAGCAACATTTAATACACAAGTTTATCCGCAGCACATAATACACCGCGTAAATCATAAAAAAAAACCTAAGCAGCACAATTATAACATTGAAAAATTTAAACACATTAAAACCACAAAAATAAATAAACAAAATCAATACAGTAAAGCTTATTTGAAATGAACAAACAACCTGTACAATCTAACCCTGCCATGCTGCCATAACAAACTAAGAATATACATTTTTAAAAACACGAAATTCAACCAACAGATAATCACACACAATAATTGAATTAAATAATTCTACCAACAATTTAATATACAAGCTTATTAAACCTCGAGAATCGCAAAAACAAAAACTAAAATGCACGACTACAATGAATAATCGAACGCAAGCAATTCGCGAAAAATAAGCAATACGTAAACCAAATGGAAAAGGTTAATTAGCTAAAATTAAACAAAAAAGTGCATGAATAAAATGAGAAAAATAAACAAATTACAGCAAAATGAATAAAATAAAAAAGAAATGAATAGAAATCATAGCAACGGAGCAGAAAATTGATAACAGAGGAATGGATAGATAGATACAAATGATGCATTATATAAAAAACACAGAGAGAGAGACATAGAGAGAGAGAGAGAGAGAGAGTTGAATATGGAGATCTACCTGGTTGACTAGTACGGAATGAAATTCAAAACCCTAGAAATTGAAATTATAGAATTGGTGGTGGAGAACAAGGTTGATGTAAATTTTACAATAATTTTTCTTTTTATGTTGCCAATTATTGTCTTTAATAAAATAATAATCTCCTTCCCTATCTTTGCTCGCAAAATTGTTTCTATATTCAGGGGCCGGAAAAAAAACGTGACTTTTTGGCTCACATATTATAAATTATTACAGTATATTTTAAAAAACAAGATTTGTTAGTAAAAAAACAAAATTTGTAAAAATAATACTGAAAAAACAAATTGTTAAAAATAATATTTTAAATATTAAATTCTTATTCATAAAAAAATTAAAAAGTATTTAATGAAAGATATACCATTAACACATCAATAAAAAGACAAAATAAACAAATAATTTAAAAAAGAGAGAATATATGTGATAATATATTAAAAATAAAATATTAACTAAAAAATATATTAATTAAAATTATACTGTGTAATATAAAATTGTAAGAAGGATTTCAAATATAACTAACTAATTATATAATATTTAAATATTATTAATAAAATTAAATTAAATTAACCGAAACTACAAAATAGCATCATGTACTTAGAGGTAGGGCTGAGTAAAAAAATCGAATTGAAACCGAAACCGAACCGAAACCAGTGAAAACCGAACCGAAAAAACCAAAACCAAAACCGAACCGGCGGTTGCGGTTTTTGATTTTTAAAAACCGAGACTTTCGGTTCCGGTTCCGGTTATAGGTCAAAACCGAACCGAAAAAAACCGAACCGAACCGATCATTAAAATAAATAAATCTATTATATATATATAATTTAAGTATTAAATTTCTCTAGAACATAGTTTTTTCAATTATATTTCATATTACAACATCAACTATACTAATATTAAATGTGAGAATATGACAACCCCTTTACAATATTTTATTCCTCTATTTTCCAATTAAAAAACATATAATCAGGAGTAAACATCATTAGACATGATTATGTACTTTTTAGATTGCATACTACGATAAAGAACATTCACATTTTGTTGATTCAACCTTAAAATTTGATTGTTAAAGTTTCTTACATTTCTTTTGTAGTGTTATTATGCAGAATGTGATCAAATATTTGATTGTATAAAATTTGAATGTAAAAATATAATGATTTAAATTATATATATTTTTCATTTTTATTTATCCGGTTTTTTAACCGAAACCGAACCGATAAAAACCGAACCGGTCTTTTTAAAACCGAAACCGATGGTTCGGTTGCGGTTGCGGTTTTCAATTTTTAAAACCGAAAATATGCGGTTCCGGTTTCGGTCAAAAACCGAACCGAACCGAAACGCGCTCACCCCTACTTAGAGGTGTCAAAATACTCTGATTTGATGGATACTCATTCATTCCGATCCGATTGGATTTTACCGAATCCGAAATTTTAGATTTGATTTTGGATTTGGATTTCAACCGTATCAAATTAATATCCGACCCGAAATCCGAAAACTGATCCAAATCTAAAACTCAATAAAAACACGATATATATATAATATTATAATATAACTTATTATATATAATATAAGATAAATAATTTATATATGTTTATGTTATTATTTCATTTTTACTCAATAGTCAATACTTATTTCTTATTTAGTGAACTAGTTTTTCATTTATCAATGTATAATAGATTTTACTGGTATTATATTATACAAACTTTTTATTTTTATTAATATATGAACTATTAGCTAGTTGTTAAATTGTATATTAATGATAAATTAATATCACAATTCGTATAATATATTATATTTAACTATCTTTTGAAATTTAATCACTTAAAATTTTATAAATGTGGTTTTTTTTTTGAAATAACCGTACTTACATAAATTAATACTCCTCTGAAATTAGGTTAAATCGAATGAACTCTGGAGCGGTATGAAACCATTCCCTATGACCTGTCATAGAAAATGCATGCAGCTCGAGCTAACATATGAGGTACATTATTCGCAGATCAATGTTCATACACAAATAAAACATTATCAAAATGTTGAAGTAAACTCACACAATCATCTATAATATTATGAAAGTTCGATCTTCCCGTGTTATTATAGACTACCTTCACCATAGCTTCGCGTCCAATTCAAATATGCAGTTCGTAGTTCTCCATTTGTGATCCACGCTAATATATCTCGAAGTCCCACCGCTTCTGCCTCTCTAATCTACGTGTATCCCTGACAATTAGAACTTCTAGCACCCAGGAATCTTCTCATGTCATCACGAGCTACACATGCCACTCTTATATTCTCCATATGACCTTGACTTGCAGCATTTACATTGATTTTTATCCAACCCTCAGGTGGTCGACCCCATTTCTTGGTCGATGGTTGCATCTGGCTCACACCTCCAGCCTCCCATTCATTAACCTTCCTCCATTCATGCATCAGGTTCAAAGCCATAGACCGAACACCGAAAACAAACATGTTCTTTTTATTCCATTCCCATTCATTCCGTCTGACCCACAAGCTCCAACTAATGACCCCCATCATAATACATTGTTCCCTTTTACTATATTGAAATGCATGTTTGAGTACCTGCAACCCCGTCATACCCTCCTCGACTCTCACCACCTCCTGCAAGCCCACCGTACTCCATAACTCACGAGCAAAACAACAGGAGATCAACGTATGCACCGTATCTTCAATCTGTAGATGACACCACGAACACATCTGTTGAACCTGCACACCCTTTTTAATTAACTCACTAGCCGTAGGCAACATATTTCGACAGACCCTCCACAGAAAATTTACTATCTTTCCTAGTAAGTTTAATTTCCACAGCTTCTTCTAGAATCCTTTATCCTGACTCTCCCTCTCACCCTCAGCTGTTTATATCAACTCTTAATCGAGAATTCCCCCTTATCATCTAGCAACCAGTACCAAGAATCCATAATATTTCTACTAGGAACATGAATATGTTGTATCAAGTTCCTATCCCGTTCATTACAAATATCATTCAGCACCTCTATATCCCATTTCTTTTGCCCTTCCATCATCAATCCATTAACACTTGCATCCTGAATACCAACATAAGCATTACTCGTAATAAATCCATTCTCTATACATGGTAATCACGAACTCGTCCACATATTAGTATCTCGCCCATCTCTTATTTTTCGCCTACACCCCCATTTTATTATTATTACCTCTTGTGACTCCGTAATTATAAATGTGATTATTTTTGAGCTCTTTTATTGAAAATATTGTATTTATTACATTTTCCAATAAAATTTTGAATAGTTGAAAAAACCCGATCTGATTCGAAACTTAATGAATTTGAATTTGAATAACAAAAAATATTTGTATTTAAATTTGAATTTTACTAAAACCAGACCGAATCCAACCCATTGTCATGTACTCGTGTTCAGTTACAGAATCAGGTTCCAGCCAAAAGTCAAGTGCCCGTTGGTCAACCGTTTTTCTCACACACAAAAATCAAAAATCATAAGTATATATAGATACAGTATCTATTCGTGTCCCTGACATTAAGGAAACTAACAAGGGTCATAACTCGTACTACTCCCTCCGACCCTGTGAAAAAAATGAATTGGAATTTGAAGAAGGGTTTATTTATTCACAACTCTGTGTTTAAACTAACTTATTTATGATTGTAATTTAAATATAATATATAATTAAAAATAAATTAAAATTTTATGTTGCTAAAAATATATATAATCTATTTTAAAATTTATTTTTTTATTTTTTTAAAATTATAAAAAAACAATATTTAATTATTAGTAAAAAACTAGTCAATTTAACCATGAAAAATAAAAAAAAAGAATAATAATTAGGGACGGAACTACACATTTACACACATATTTTGTAACTGATCGCCGTTAGTGTATGTATATTATGGTGTAATCTTCGTCTTCTTCTATATCATCTTCGCCATCACTCCTTATTTTTAACTCACCGGTATATCCCTCTCTCTGGTATATAGTAATTTTATATTTTCTTCCAATTTAATCTCTGCTTTCCGTTTATTACATGTTTTTACAAGTAAATCATCGTAAGATTTTATTACCATGTATGGATTTAGAAAACCAACACGTTTCTGTTTCTAACATATTTTGTTTCCATAATGCAATTTGTGTCCTTAAATTGTTAAAAACAATCAGTATTACTTTAATTTGAATAAATAAATTTAATATATATTCGTATATGACCGATTATATTTAATTTAAATTAAACTTTATTATAACCTATCATTATCAGCTGTCTACTTTCCCAGTTACTTTCAGATGGAATATTAGTAATTTTTATATCATGCAACACAACTTGGCGCCTAAGTTTTGGCCTTCTAAATTCGCCTATATATATCCATACATACAAGCCATGAATAAAACAAATATTTTCATTGTATAGTAATTGTGACAACTTTATATATTCCTCTTCCCTCTGTTATCAGCACAGGATTATCCATAGACATCCAACTCTCTCGGCTTCTTTGCAAACAAGGTACAAGTCTATATACAATCATGCATAGTTTGTATATTATGTGTTTTTTTTATTCAGTCTCTGTTTCGATAGTGAATGGAATTTGATGTGTGTTTGTTTTACATGTTTCTGCACACTTGGGTTCATAATTTGTTTGGTTTGATCATGTTAAATTCTTTTGCCTACTGGGATTTTTATAATTGCATAACTAAATTATGTTTTTGGTTGCAGTTTCCGGCTTTTGATGTCACTTGTTTGATTATGATTATGCTCGTATCATGTTGATATTGTGATTTATGTGCTTTTTTGTGGTAATCTTGTCGGACTTATAGCTAATCTCTTGTCTTGGAGTTGGTTTTCATGCCATGAGGATGTGTCTTGTTGAAAGTGAAATTTAGAGCCCTTCCATTTCGATTATTACCTGTCTTTACGGCTACTTATGTAGTTCCCATTGTTACAAAATTTGTCTATCGCATATCTTTCTACATTTGCTGGCATAATTATTGAAAGATTATATACCATTATGTAGATTGTTTGATAATCGGTTTTATATTTTACCATATAGTGCTAAACTATATGTCCAACTTTTGAGCTACATTATATATACCAAATCAGTTTTTGTTTTTGTTGATTTGCAGGCTAAAAGAATGATAACTAGGAAAAGTACTGAAATGGAACGGCTTTATTTTAGAATCATATTGGCTTTTATCTTGCTTTTGCACACCTATCAGCCGGTGGCTGGTTGGTGGTTCTCCTCTAAAGAGGCTCCTGCAAATGATCAGTACCAAGAAACTGAGGGCATTCCAAAAGATATGGTAGCAGAATTCTCTATGGAGCCTCTCAATAATCAAAAGGGAATGAAGTTGGTGGAGAACGCGAAAAGAATGGTAGTATCCTCAAATTCTTGCTGGCAAAACGCTTATAAAAATCTGTTTGCAGGGTGTTCAGAGATTCTTGCTGCTGAAGAGATGAGGTCTAGATTTGCCTGGCATCTGAGTGATTGCTTTCAAAGGGATTCTGGAAGGCCTGATTTTCCCTACTGTGATGTGAAATCTTCCATGAAGAGCTGTCGTAAAAAACTAGATGAGAATGCTCATAAAGTTTATCTCGAGTTTTTTCTTGAAACCAACTCCATATGTCATCAATTACAGTAAGTATCTGTCTTCTTATTATAAATTTTATTAAAAAATAGCAGTATCTGCCTTTTTATTGTATGTTTGTGTATATCCTATTTAACATACTCGATCCTCTGTGATCACCCTCAACCCTCTATTTTGGAGTTTGTATGACCGGATATAGATTTAACTATAATTTTGTAAATGTTCATTAACATTTTAAAAGAAATTAATAAAATTTTGTGTTTTTAATGCCAGGGCTGATGCATTCAAGCGCCAAATGGAGAGGTTGGTAAATGAATTGAGAAGTAGCGCAGAAAATACAGAAACCAAGATGCAGAATATAGAAGAGCAAGCAGACCAACTAATTGAGAGCTCAAATCAAATTAAAAAATCTTTATTGTTGGTTGATATTCGTACCAACCAAGTGGCTCATGCCTTGAAAAATGTTGGAGATCATGTGAATCAAACGTTAACTAATTCTCAAGCAGTTTATGAGCTATCTGCTGGGATAGCAACTTCACAAGGAGAACTTCTCGAAGGACAAAAAAAGATGCTTGAAACATTGGAAGAGGGAATGATAATGCTTCATGATTCTCAGAACAGATTAGACCAAGATATTAGTCACTTGGGAAATAAAACGGTAGAAATACAAAGTCACGTCATTAAGGTTGGGGATGCAATGTCATCGAAAATGAATATTTTGCAAACCACAGCTCAAGACATTGGGAATGTGACAGAAATTACTCTCGACAGGCAAAATGAACTTCTAGCTGGACAATCAACAGCGGTTGAAGGTCTTCGCAAACTGAATGATTTTATGTCTCAAGCACTTCAAGAAAGCAAGTTCGTCGAACATGAATATTTTATTTACAAATATTTAGAATTTCAGTGCTAATCAAGTCATTTTCGTAATTATTTCTGCAGGGTTATTATGCAACAATTAGCTGAATTCGGTCACAGGCAGCAAGAAGAGCTTTTAAATCGACAAAAACAACTAGAACTGACGCATGATCATTTGGTCGAGAATTCAAGGACAATTTTGGCAGCTCAGGTAAGTTGCTTATTAGATATATAATTCTATTAATGTCTATTCATGTAGATGTTATATAATGGTTTTATTGCATCACAGGAAGCCTTTGAAACAAAGCAAGCAACCATGTTTCTTGCAATAGACAAACTCTTTGCTCTACACAATGCCATTTTGCTCGAATCCAGACTAATTAAAGCATTCATAGTGTACTCGATAGCAATTTTTATCATTTACATGTTTACAAGTACCAAGCAAACATATATCATGAGACCCAGACTTTATATGGGTATGTATCTTCATAATTATGATAAAGTGTTTTACCTAGTTACATATTTTCCTGAATATTAGTCATTTAATTAGATAATTTGTGCAGGATTATGTGTTGCCTTCTTGATTGAATTTTTTATACTGAAGTATTGGACAAATGGCATCGACCATCATGCATCGATAACAAATTTGGTCAGACTGTTGTTTGCACTTCTTGCTTTATCTCAGCTTCTATATGCAATTTTTACATACAGGTGAGAGTAGAAATATATTGAAACATTTATTCTAAATCAAGAGAACTTGTGTTCATAATGATAAATATCTAATATATTACGAAATATGCAGAGATTATGAGATACTGAACCATCAGATGCTTCTAACACTAGTGGAGAAGTTTAATGTCATGCAAAAGCATAAAGAATTGTCACATGACATGGACAGCGATGACGAATGGTCTTCGTGGATTGACACCGACTTGCCAGAAGATGTGGACAAACTAGAAGATCCTGACTTTATGATTCCTGAAGATGTCGGAGAGAATTCGATTGTATCCTCTACAACTACTACCAGAAGATATAATCTACGCAGTCGACGTTGTTAATTAGGAGTCTCAAGCACATACTTTTAAACTATTGAATATTGATGAATTGTTTCATTTCTTAAACTGATATCATGTTTACTATGAGGACGTTAGCAGTCGAGATGCAATGTAACAACTCTGAGATGACCCTTACACTCCATAATGTATAGAAATATAGATTAAAACACTAATTTAATTGTATCTTGCAGTTTTGGTGATTACAAATTATAAACATATTATCCAAATTATTCTTGTGCATCTCTAATATATTAGTCTACTTTAAAGAAATTACCAATACAGACAGATGCACTACATCACATTTGTTGGGATTTACACTACAATCCAAAATGTTTAAATACTCGTGCACGCCTACCTTCTTGAATCCCCATCTTCTTATAAGTAAAGAGAGGGGAATCCATTATGCTAAAACATGTAAAACGGGTCGGTGCTGTTTTTGTTTTACTATACTTATTGATACTATTAGGGTGAGAAATTCTTTTGTTCCCTTCAAGGGGGTTTCTCTCAACTCAAGATTTGTCTCCATCTTTTTTGTTTCACACACAATGTTATTCTGTGTGATAATCCTTGAAATTGAAAGAGTGTTCTCAAGTGAGATTTACTGGAAAACTGATGTTTTTACTTGTTTTACTGGAAAACAGTGATAAAGATGTTAAAACAGGTATGTAGAACCAGCATTAATTTTCATGCTTATCTTCATGTTTTGCTAGAACATGATATATTAAGTATTTATGTTATACTTTTTTATTTATATAAAATATGTCTTGCCTCTTATAAATGCGTAGGTATCTGAATTTGGACTCATTCTGTAAGAAATAAGCTCTACAGACTGTATCTTTATCCCGATAAATGTTAATGTTCCTTCGGATAAAGGTAGTACATGATATTGAATTCAACATTTAGCGATATCCTTTTCAGATGGTGTCATCTAAATTGAATCAGAATGGGGATGATATTGAGGACTTGTCTTTGGGGAACCAGAATTGCTTCCTCGTGTTGGTGATGAAAACCAGGCTACAGGAATTATTATCTCGTCTTCTTCCTCAGGTGTCAGAGGAAAGCCAGAAAATGCTGAGGTAGGTAATTTATTAACTATACTCTCTTTTTTCTTAGTAAAAATTTTCAGTTGAAGGTTCAAAAATGCTTACACTAAATTATCATCCAGTCAACTTAAAAAACATATACACTATGCAATATTCTGCAACATGTAAGATCTTCTATTTGCTACGGCAACACTGATGGACACCCTTGTATTTCTGGTTAAGATCATTGCAGAAACTATTGTTGCATGAGTAGAATTTAATATGTTGTAATTTTAATATGTTCCAGAGTTTGTGCACAGAGTGCAGATATTACAGGACAATTTTTGTAGTTGTTAGAGTAGTTACATAAGTAACACAGTCTCTCTCTCTCTCTCTCTCCCAAAGCATTTTGGGAATTTGCTAGTCAACTTTGTAATTGTTACTTTATAAGCTGGATTCAAGAAAATTAGGCATTACCCTGTTTTTTTTATGTAACCTCAGAGACTAAAACTGGACCTCTGCTTATATCACAAAAATTTTATTGTAAGCGTATTTTATTAGGTGGATCTTTTATGTGAGTGAATTTTTATTAGGTTGTCACTTCCTGACATTATAGATGGATCATTCTTTGAATTTCTTTGTTATGGGAAGTTAATTTTCCTCTTTGCTCTGTGTTTTTGCTCAATTGGCAGGTGACCAGAACATATGTAAAGAAGGATATGTCACCAATCGAATATGTATTCTCTCTAAAGTCTACGTCTGGGTTAGAAATTTTGTTGATGCGGTTGTCATTGGGAAAGGCAAGCAAGATCTCACAAGCATGGTCATTAAGCCTGTGTGGATACCAGTCGGTGAAGCATGGTCTTATCTTAACAAGCTGAGATAGCGAAGTTTTTAACTTGAGGTTATCGTTTATGCAAAGCTCAGCAATTTGTTCTGGGAAGCTGTCTGGCCACATTTGTTGGCAAGAGGAAGGCACTCAGAACAGCCAGAGAATCAAGCTTGTGTTCCAGGTGAAAAAGACATGGTGTTTCTGACCCCTGGTGTTGAGAAGTTTTCAAGAAAATTAGTGAGAGGAAACCATTACTTTGACTCTGTTAAAGATATCTTGAGTATAGTTGGTTTTGAACCAGAGATTCCCAATTTTGACACTGAAAATGATAAAGTAGGTAAGAAAGAAGAGAAGAGGTTAATTGAGGAGACTAAGGAGCAGCAAAATTTGCCTAAAAAACGTCGCTGTTATTTCCAATTTGTGATATGGATGTCATGGAATTTACTGTTGTTGATACAAGCCTCGATAATGGAAAATCTTTAAAATTCAGAGAATCGAGAATTTTGCCAGTGGATATGTCTAAAATGGAAATAATTTTCAGAGACAGTGATGGGGGTACTTCTGATGCCTCAACTATTAAATCAGATTGTGCTCATAACATGTTGGTGGATCAGGAGACAAATTTCACCACTCATGCAAAGATTCTCCCGGATACAGGAAAACATTTCGATGGTAGTTTTGACCTACTTCTTCAGATCAATGGTCCAGATTTCATAAAACCAGTGAAAAAAACGAGGAAGCAAAAGAAATTGAATGACAACAAGCAGGCAAGGCAACCAGATATTCAGTTGAGCCAAGAGCTGAAGTGAAATAATCATATGATACTTTACTTTGTCATGAAAAGGCATAGGACTCCAGCTGTTTGTGGTAATGAGGAGATAGGTTCCGACAGGAGCAAATATCCATTGGTTCCGACATTTGGAGATCTTGTCCATGGTTGCTGCTCAGAAGTTCATGATCCAAACAGCAAAGCTTTTTCTCAAGTGGGCTCATCCAAAACTAGGTAGGCATTCACCAGTTCACCAAAAAGAATCACTTGTTGGAGCACCAGTGGTTCTCAATATGACGATTGTCATGATCAAGAAAATTCGTGATCCTGCAGACATGTATATTAACTTGAACTTGCATCAACAGCCCGTAGATTCCCAGGGCGGTTCCTGACAGATTCGACAAACATGCAAGATGATATCACATTATCACGAGTACACAACGGTGTGATTTCTGTGCACCGAAAACCACTGCAGACATTAGTGTTTTTTAGCAGCCTACTCGCAAGAACTCAAGGAGACAGAGTACCTGGAACAGACTACCAACTGGAAGGAGGAAGCATGTGCATGTGCTCATTGAGACGTCATGATCAAGACCTCGCAGACTTGGCATTGGCAACGATGCTGTCATAGCTGGGACAAGTGGAACTGGTGTGATTGATGGTGGCAACATTGGCACCTTTGACAAGCTTCAGGTTATATTCTGGCCGGTGTCTTCATACATGTCAACTCTCTGGCTTCTTCGTCAACCAAGAAAACAGTTCATGTATCGTAAACTATGGAAACCTTAGTTGTATTGTTGTTGAGAAAAATGTTTTTTTTTTCATATCTGTGCTGTTGACAGTTGCGCGCGTGTTTTTATTTTGTCTCGGAAAAAATATGAAGCAGATGGCCTTATAGTCGGTGCTGGGTAGTATATAGTAGAATTTACATGTTAATAATTAAACTGAAAAAAATAATTTTTAAGCATATTGGTCAATTTTAACGATTAAAATATGTATTTAAATTTTTTTTTGTAAATATATATCATAAAAAGAACTCGTATAGTTAAAAATTGATCAATATAGAGTATTTCAAATAAATAAAATAAATCCTAAGACATTTAATTAAAATTTAACAAAATTTGATAAAACATTACAACTCTTCAAAATCCAATTATTTATCATTTATGAATTAAAACACACCTGGATTATCGGAATTAGGATTTAAAAACCACATTGATGAAAATCTGAATAAAATTCTAGAAGTCGAGCAAATAAATAAATTCTTTTGAATTTCCAGAAAATAATCCACCTAATTATGATTATATGTTAAGGAAAGAAGGAAATATATACCACCAGGGAGCAAAAATTTCATATATAAAATAGTGTATGAATGTCGAAACAATGAATAATGACAACAATTAAATAAGATAAAATATCATGAATGATTAAATTCAAAATATGATTATGTATATTTATATTTTAATCAAAAATAAACTTATTCTTTCAAAATATATTTTTACGACTTACAAATAATACTTATACTTAATGGAACGCCAAACTTACTTATTAGCATGAGAGACAATCTTACACTTTCCTATATTTTCGGTTAATCATAATTATGTTGCCATCAAGACTTTCATAGACTTGTATAACACAAAATAAATATTACCCAAAATCTTACAAGGATTTGTAAGACAATAAATATAATACTCCGTATTATTCAAATAGCCGGAACATGACTATATGTGTTTTATAACTTCGTTAATACGCCCGTATAATTTAAATCTTATATTCTTAATTATGAATTATAAATATCCAAATATCTAACTATAAAAATCATATTCAATTCATTAAACTTCGTCATCCAAAAATCAATAATCTTGTTCATGTCAACATAAAAATGGCTATAATTGTTCATCATTCCGTATTTTCCATTTCACGGATTTCAAAATATATTTATACTGATCAATACATATAATTAATAGAGTTGACCAAATAATAGTACGAAGCAGATAATATTTAATTATGAAAATGCAGATGTAGTATATCAGTCCAATATTAATACACTATATCAATAGTGGATGATATACTAGGGTAAGACGGATACTTTTATTTAAGCGTAAAGCGATGAATATTATATAATATATAGTATCTCACATAACATTTTTGGAATACATATATTTTTGTAATTTAAAATATTTTGATTATATAGTTGAAATTTTTATATTTAGTTAAATAAATAATATTTAACTAATATTTTAATTTATAAAAATAATAATAATACTCGATCAAAACTATTTAAAATATTTATAAAATTTTATTCACATGCAGAGTTAACAATTCTCAAAGTGCAAATATCAATATCCAAACTTAATATTATCATACACATCGTATCAGACAGACATTTATCTATAAATACAACACCACTGTCTACAATTTTTTTAATCTCTCTCATACTATTCTCTCTCAAACCTGCGACCCGGCGAGAGTCTCCTCTCTCTCTCGAATCCAGCAGCCCAGTATCGAACCTGACCAGGTACAACAACTCTCACCCTCTATATACATACAGATTATTTATTTTATATCTCATGTATCTATCTATACATGTGTGTATCTGTGTTCATATATGTATATTTATTTATTAAAGCTGTTCGTCTTCATGCTCGTGTTTTGCATCTTGGTCTTGTTTTGTAAGTTGATAAAATGGTTTATAATGATCTTATTATATATATCTGTGTGTAGCGTGTATATATACACACTGGTTTGCTTGCTTTTATGTCCCTGGTTTTTGGTGTGGTTTAAGTTGTTTAATTTTAGAGATCATATTGGAATTTAAAGTAAGCACCATTTCTTTTTGTTTAATTTAGTTGAGTTCTTTTTCCCTTTAAGATTTCTGTTTAATCTACTGTATATGTATATCTTAAGTGTGTGTTTTGGGCTAGGAATATAAAGATATGGTCTTTTGAGTCAAGGGTCGATCTGGGTTTTTTGGTAAATATTTAACAAATGATGTACCGAGGTGGTAGCATGAGCCATGTTAGTTTAATTTATAAAAACATTTACGAAATGATGTACTAAATACATGTTTTGAAATCTTTATTATTATTATTATTACTCCTACAGTTTTATTTGTGTGGTTGCTTTATATTTTATGCATCACTCATTATCTTTATACAGGTTTGGGTTCAAATGACATTCAAACCAAATGTTTTATAAAAGAATTTGGGGATCCAATATGTTTGTACCATAATCTATGTTGTGTTTGTACAAAGAAACAAAAATCATCACTATTTTTTATTATTATACATTATTGAGTGGATATTATTACAATTCACGTGTATGTTTATCTTTAATGTAGGGCAGGTGATTTTTGAAAATGTATTATTGCATATGTTTAAATACTTGTGCACTCTTACCTCCTTGAATCCTCGCCTTCTTATAAGTAAAGAGAGGGGTATCCATTATGATAAAACATGTTAACGGTCATTGCTGTTTTTGTTTTAGTATTATTCTCATTGATATTGTTGCGATAAGAAATTCTTTTTTTCCCTTCAAGGGTTTCTCTCAACTCAAGATTTGTCCATCTTTTTTGTTTTACATACAATGTTATTTTGTGTGATAGTTCTTAAAATTGAAACAGTGTTCTCAAGTGAGATTTACTGGAAAGCTAATGTTTTTACTTGCTTTCGGCATAATTTTTAGATTATTAATTGTTCAAGATGTTAAAACTGGTACGTAGAACCAACATTGCTTTTCATGCTTATCTTAATGCTTTGCTTGATCATGATATATTAAGTGTTTATGTTTTACTTTATTGTTTAGATAAAGGCAGTACATGATATTGAATTCGTCATTCTATTTTATCTTAGTTTTAGTACTCAACATTGCGATATCTTTATCAGATGGTGTCATCTAAATTGAATCAGAACGGGGATGATATTGAGGACTTGTCGGCTGAGCAGTTTCTTTCTATAGATCCCTCTTATGCACGTGGTGTCTTTGGGGAACCAAAAGTGCTTCCTCGTGTTGGTGATGAATACCAGGCTGAAATTCCAGCTCTTATGACAGGACCTGAGTATGATAGCTATCTGAAGAGGCCGGTTGATGCTGAAAACAAGGATCACGTTCCCTATGATTTTCAGCTGGGATTATCAGTACCAGTCACATGGATCGGAAATATCAACAAGGTGAAAAAGAATAAGAAAGATGAAAAGCTAGACTTTTCTACTCAGTCAACTGATGTACCTTTGATATTTGGAAGTGTGAGAGAGACAATCGATCGATGTTATGGTTTGGTTCCCGGGGTTTTTCTTGATTTGTGGAATGATATAGAAGAGGCAAGCTTTCTCCTAGGCTTGTACCTCTTTAAGAAGAAGTTTGTTCAGTTGAAGAAATTCATTGGAAGTAAAAAGATGGGAGACATAATGTTTTATTACTACACAAAGTTTTATAGGTCCACTGAATTCAATAGATGGTCAACATGCAGCAAAGGGAGAAAAAGAAAGTGTGCATATGGCAGATGGTTATTTAGTGGTTTGAGGCTACAGGAACTATTATCTCGTCTGCTTCCTCAGGTGTCAGAGGAATGCCAGAAAATGCTGAGGGAGGTAATTCATTAACTACATTCTCTTTTTCCTTAGTAAAAATTATCGGTTGAAGGTTCAAAAATGCTTACACTATATTATCATCCAGTCAACTTACTAAACATATACGCTATGCAATATTCTGCAGCATGTAAGATCTTCTATTTGTTTTGGCAGCACTGATGGATACCCTTATATTTCTGGTAAAGATATCATTGTAGAGACTATTGTCGCATAAGTAGAATTTATATGTTGTACACAGACTGCAGATATTACAGGACAATTTTTGTAGTTGTTAGAGTAGTTACATAAGTAACACAGCCTCTCTCTCTCAAAGCAGTTTGGTAATTTGCTAGTTAACTTTAATATTGGTACTTTATAAACTCGAGTCAGGAAAACTGGGCACTACCCTGTACTTTATGTAACCTCACAGACTGAAACTGGACCACTGCTATGTGAGTGAAGTTTATGTCCGGGTTAATGATTGTCACTGCCCAACATTTATAGATGAACTTCTCTTTAAATTTCTTCTTGATGCTCTGCTTTTTTGTTCAATTGGCAGGTGACCAAAACATATGAAAAGAAGGACATGTCACTAATCAAATATGTATTCTCTCTAAAGTCTACGGTGGGGTTAGAAACTTTTGTTGATGCAGTTGCCATTGGCAAAGGCAAGCAAGATCTCACAACCATGGTCATTAAGCCTGTGCGGATACCAGTCGGTGAAGCATGTTCTAATCTCACACAAGCTGAAATTGTGAAGTTTTTAACTGGAGGTTATCGTTTTAGCAAAGTTCAGTCTAGCGATTTGTTCTGGGAAGCTGTCTGGCCACGTTTGTTGGCAAGAGGATGGCACTCGGAACAGCCAAAGAACCAAGCTTATGTTCCAGGTGAAAAAGACCTGGTCTTTCTCACCCCTGGTGTTGAGAAGTTTTCAAGAAAATTAGTGAAAGGAAACCATTATTTTGACTCTGTTACAGATATCTTGAGTAAAGTTGGTTCTGAACCAGAGATTCTCAATTTTGAGACTGAAAATGATGTAGGGAAGAAAGAAGAGAAGAATTTTATTGAGGAGAGTAAGGAGCAGCAAAATTTGTCTAAGAAACCTCGCTGTTATTTGCAGCCCCAGACTCCATTTTGTGATATGGATGTCAAGAAATTTACTGTTGTCGATACAAGCCTCGGTAATGGAAAATCTTTAAAATTCAGAGAATCGAGAACTTTGCCAGTGGATATGTCAAAAATGGAAATAATTTCCATAGACAGTGATGAGGGTACTTCTGATAAATCAGATTGTACTCATAACATGATGGTGGATCAGGAGACAAATTTCACCACTCATGCAAAGGTTCCCCCGGATACAGGAAAGCTTTTCGATGGTAGTTCTGACCAACTTCTTCAGATCTATGGTCCAGATTCTATAAAACCAGTGAAAGAAGCCAAGAAGCAAAAGAAATTGTACGAGGACAAGAAGGCAAGGGAACCAGATATTCAGTTGAGCCAAAAGCTGAAGCGAAATAATCATGATACTTCACTCTCAGTCACGAAAAGGCATAGGATTACAGCTGCTTGTAGTAATGAGGAGATAGGTTCTGGCACAAGCACATTTCCATTGGTTCCGACATTTGGAGATCTTGTCCATAGTTGCTGCTCAGATATTCATGATCCAAACAGCAAAGATTTTTCTCAAGTGGGCTCATCCAAAAATAGGTCGGCATTCACTAGTTCACCAAAAGGAAGCACTTGTTGGAGGACCAGTGGTTCTCAAGATGACAATTGTCATAATCAAGAAAATTCTCGATCCTGCATGTATATTGACTTGAACTTGCCTCAGCAGCCAGTAGATTCCCCAGGCGGTGAATTCCTGACAGATTCGACAAACATGCAAGATGATGTCACGAGTACCCAACAGGATGATTTCTGTGCACTGAAAACCTCTGCAGATATTAGTGTTTCTGAGCAGCCTACTCACATGAACTCTAGGAGGCGGAGTACTAGGAACAGACCACCAACTGCAAGATCACTGGAAGCCCTGGTAAATGGATATTTGACAGCAAAGACAAGGCGGAAGAAGGAAGCATAAGCTCATTGAGACGTCAAGATCAAGACCTCGTAGACTTGGCGACATGCTGTCATAGGTGGGACAAGTTGAACTGCTGTGAATTGTGATTGATGGTGGCAACATCGGCGCCTGCTTCAGGTTATATACTGGTGTCCAAACAGAGAGCAAAAGGAATAGAAACTTTTTTCTTTTTTTCAGGTAGAAATATGCCAACAATTATATACTGTATTTGCTTAAAAAAAAGCATGTATTGTAAACTACGGTAACCTTTTTTTTTTGGTCAACTAAACTATGGAAACCTTGATTGCATTGTTGTTGCCAAATTTTTTTCCCCATATTGATGCAGCTAACAGTTGAGCGAGTATTTTTACTTCGTGTGCAAAATATGAACTAGATGCCCATATTGTTGGTAGTAAATAGTAATAGATTTTACATGTTAATAATCAAAGTGGGAAAAATGGGAAAAAATGATTAAAAAAATAATTTGCAAATGTATCGATCAATTTTAACAACTAAAATATGAATTTATAAATTACGTATTTTCAATTATAAAAAAGTATATCATAAAAAAATCAATTTGTTTACGATATATATTTGTCAAAACTACACAAATGCGTATTTTCTTTTGAATTAAAAAAAATGACCTTCATCATAAAAAATGAAGCACATGACATCAGTAAAAAAACCTATAACTATTGTCTACGTGGACATACAAAGTACACGACATATTTTTAAAGAAAAAATTGACTTATTTTAAAAAAGTTAATACAGATGGCCACGTGTATGCTACATATCAAGGAGCTGAACATTACAGTGTCGGCTTGTGTAAAGTTTACAAACCAAAATACAAATACAAATATAATTAGAGCAAGACAACCTAAAACAATAATCCCTCCGTCCCATCCAATTTCAGAATTGTATTTTAAAATTTTAAAACTATACTTTATATAGACCTTAAAATACGTGCCGAATCTTGAGTACAAAAGGATAACAATTGGACGGAGGTAGTTCTGATAATATAGAGATACATGGGTCAGGCATTACGTCGAGCATCTGGTAGGCTACCAAGCTCCGCCGTTAATAAATCTCCCTCGCCTCAGATTAAAGACCCTGTGGGCCCTATTCCTCCCGTCGACGGGGACGGGGACGGGGACGGCGCCATTCCTGATTCCAGTAAGTATATCTGTGTGTAAATCATTTTGATTCCTGAGAATTTTATTCATTTGTCGAGATCAAATAATAAATATTAATTTATCGGATTTTCATTTATTGGGGTTTTACTGAGCTTTCTTAGTGTGTTTATTGAGTATTATATATTAGAAAGCCTGTTTAGTCATTGCGAGAAATAGTAGGCTTTGAACCCGAAAGTTTCGAAGATATCGTGTTTTTGTACAACGAGTATCGAGTTGAATTAGTTTAGACAAGTGAACTTCGCACAATTGGATGATCTATTATGTTTCCCTCATGAGAATTACTCAATTAGTATTCCAACTGATATGAAATGTAGGGAGAGCACGATACACAAGTGAATGGCCTAGTATGACTCTCGTTAATGCTGTCCAATGTTCTTTACGAGAATACTAGAGTGTCTATTTTGTGTTCATACGTAATAAGAACAAATATCAGGTCTTGTTGTATGCTCCGTTTTTTTAAGAGGTCTGGAATGAAATTTGTACTGTTTTGTGGTTAAAATCTACGATTTTCATTCCTTTCTTATGATTTTACCTATTGGTCACAACTCTTCGCTTAATTACAGTGTCTGTATTTAAAACTACATCTGCAACCAGCTACTTTAAACCCTTGTGGTAAGTTCGCATGTTTAGATAGTTTAGTAGGTTTTAAAAAAATTAATATTTTAACTTTTTAGATATTTCATATACATATCTAACATGTTGAGAACACTAGAAGTTTCGATGATAATAGTTCTTTCTTATACAGTAATTTCGATGATACATGTTCCTTTTCTAAGACGATTTTTAGCAAGGTTTTCATGTCATGTAATTGGTGGTTCAATTTCTCTCCAGTTCAAGATGCTGCTTTGAAAATTAATGCTGAGAACATGCTTGAAGAAAAAGATCCACAGTACGATGCCATGCTCAGTCAAATGGTGGGTAGAATTCAATCCAAGTCTGGAGGGAAATATGAGATGGGTGAGGTGAGTTTATCGAAGATAAGTTTATGTGGAATTTGTTATCCTGTTTATTGCTCTCCAGTAACAGAGCTAGGGTAGAATTCACTGACATGAGTTGTATATAAAGTATGAATTTAAAATTCCAGGGACATAATTGAACATACATCTACTTATCTAAATGTTTAAAAAAAACGAAAGTAAAACAAACATTTGAGATTTAGATATTGTGAATAATTCCAGTTATAAGTTGGGTCTGCAGTCTCCCCCCGCGCACCCCTTCCCTTTGTCCATGGGGCCCTCTCTACCTAAACGACTATAAGAGGGTGAGACCTGCCATTGCTGCATAGGCATCTGCATATTAGCTTAACCTTGTAAACTATTCTATTTGCAGTATCACTAAACTTGTTATCTGGTATTGCTAAAGCTGCTTTGTTATGTATTTAAACATCTCACTGAGCAGATTTGGCTTGAATCTTTATGCCTGGAAATTCCTTGCAAATAAAAAGAAAACCTTATTTTCCTTTCTTTCTGAATGTAAATTTTTTCGAGGAAAGCATGTGTTGGTTAGAATTTAATTATTTTGATCTTCACATTCATCAAGATCGTCTGCTCAGAATGTGCCAGGTCCCCAGTTAGTGCCTGCAACTGCAACTAAACATATGTGTTTCATGATTAAAATTATACTCTTTTCATTTTAAAACACTTAATCTATTTTAGTATTCAAAGGACAATATATATTTGAAATTATTTTTAGCCAACACATTGTTGATCTTTCAAATTAGTTTTAAAGCATTGGTGACTTTAAAATTCAAATAGAAAATAAATCTATTGCCCAACTTTTGAATATTAAAAATCAAAGTGGATCGAGTACATCGATATATAGTCCATCGAGGTCTGCAACCGAGAATTGTATACCTGTTGATTAATTTGGTGCAATCTCAGTTGCCAGTTTAAGAATGCAATTGGATTGGGTACGTTTAGAGCTGGAACTACTTCATCTTTTCCCCTGGAGTTTCCACAGGGCTATCAACAACCTTAAATTTTATATTTTGATGCATTAATTGAACATCATCATTTTCTAATACACATAAAGTTGTCTCATTTGCTAATTTCGAGGACGTTAATGCAGGCATTCGTAGCGGAGAGGTATAGTCGGCCAATGCCGAAACTCCGGAGTACTAAAACAGGTGGTACTGACAGATATGAGGAAAGGCCTGCTCCTTCAGGAACCTTGAACATATCTCAGATACGCCAGATTGTCCAGCTGCATCAAGGCAAGGCCGCCGATCACAATGGGCCTATGAATATTCAACAAATTGCTGAGAAGTTTCGCATTGATGCCGAACAAGTCAAGAGGATTCTTCAGTTCATATCATTGCCTCCTGAAGATAACAGTAAATAGAAAAAGAATCAACAATGACAATAGATCATAAATTGTAATACTAACTTGAAGTTTTGACACATGAGAGATAGATTGCACTAGTTGTATCAAAGAATTTTTCGAAACCTGGAGATTTTTTCCGTTTGTAATCAATAATTGTGCATCTCAAGTTTAATAAATCTCAAGAAGGTTGCCTCTAGTGAACTTCACAGCTAGTGATTGGATTCTTCTTTGCATCTTTTATCAGTTGAATTCAATCATTTTCTTACCATTTTGAATCTTCTTATGGAATTGACAATCAAAGGCATGCATGCAGCATGCTGCATTTTTAGTAACATCAACTTCAGGTGAGGATTCTTAGATAATAAATTTTTTACTTGAGTTATTGTCATACTCCCTCCTTTTCCTCATATCTGGTGAATTATTATCTAAATATTCAACATGAACTGAAGGACTGTATTTTTCAAAATTTTGCACTTTAAATTATATTAAATTTTATAGGCTTCCAGATTACCGCGTCCTTATATCAGATATGAGATGACTTAACGATGTATAGTTTGTGCCATTATAAATTTTTACATATCACGCCTATTTTTAGATGAGAAAAGGCCCTGAATGTCACAATTTGAGAGGAAAATGCCATAAATGGCACAACTCGTAATAATGACCCTAAATAGCACTCCAAAACGCTACATAGTGTGGCGTGCTGTAAAAGGGGTGAAAACGCTACTTCGTGTAACGTTTTGCACTTTTTTTAAAAAAAAATCGGGGAAAAATGCTATTTCGTGTAGCGTTTTGAATTTTATTTATTTATTTTTTAATTTTTTTGGAGAAAAACGCTACTTTATTTTGGGTTCTAGGCTAAAAAACGCAACTTAAAGTAGCGTTTTGAGCATTTTTTTTAAAAAAAACTCTACACGATGTAGCGTTTTGGAGTGCTATTTAGGGCCATTTTTTTGGGGTGTGCCATTTAAGACATTTTCTCCCCAAAAGCATTTAGGGCATTTAGGGCATTCAGTTGTAATGTTGTGAGGCTAATTTTAGAAAGACAGTCCCATTAATTAACGAGTCGCGTAAAAAGCATTGCCTGTTAGATCAGGTCACTCTGTAATTTCGCATCTATTGCCTGTTACCTTTCCACATTATCTTGATCGATCCCTCTATATAGCATATATGCATATAGTCATTCATAAACCCAACCTTGAATCTTGAACAATCTTTATCTTGTTCTTCCATATACTGCTCTTCTGACCAATATATGGAATACAGAAACCTTGACATTACACTAATCTCCGCCAAAGACATTAAAAATGTTAATCTCATATCTAAAATGGATGTTTATGCCATCGTTTGGATTGATGGTGGCGATCCTACAGCTGTAATAAGAACCCCTGTTGACAAAAAAGCTGGCACCAACCCCACATGGAACTTTTCAATGAAGTTCGCCCTTGATGATGCTGCAGCCCAGCAGAACCGCTTGACATTAGTCATCAGGCTCTGTAGCAAGAGGGATCTTGGTGACAAGGACATAGGATATGTTCGTGTTCCGATCAAAGAAATCATTGGACAAAATGCGGGAGATAACAAGGTTGAACAGTTGGTTAGATATCAGGTTAAAAGACCTTATGGAAGATGGAAAGGGGAGCTGAATTTTTCGTATAAATTTAGCGATAAAATTACAGGAGAACAAGCTAAAGAAAAATCCATGGATGAGCCTGTTACTGCTTATCCAGCAAAACATGCAGAATCCGGGTCAAGTTCTGGATATCAAGTGCCACCAGCATATGCATATCCAAGTGCTGGAGGATATCCGCCACAAGGTGCCTATCCACCTGCAGGGTACCCAGCAGCACCTGTAATGGGGTATGGATATCCACCACAACAAGCTTATGGTGGTTATCCACCACCACAACAGGGATATGGGTATCCTCCGCCCCAACAAGGGTACGGGTACCCGCCTATGCAGATACCACCTAAGAAGAATAAGCTAGGTGGCGGTGGGATGGGGATGGGATTGCTGGGAGGAGCATTAGGTGGGATGTTGATTGGGGACATGATTTCGGATGCTGGGGCTTATGACACTGGTTATGACGCAGGATATGATGATGCTGGTGGTGATCTTGATTTTTAAAGAATAATACTGTAAGTTTTTTCTTTTAATGGATCATGGTCTTGTTCATCGTGTGCCTGGCTTGAATTGGAGTAATGAATGAATGAATATTCTTTAACATTGGGTACACTTGTGTTGATTTATTTCATTTCATATGTGTTGTGATCCTATAGTTCGGTCATCACATGATTCATATGTTTATATTGAAGTCCTACAGGAGTTTAACATTTTGCAAACAAGATTCTATCACAACCACAGCTCTATAATTAGTTTGTCTACCACTGTAAAAATTTATAAGTAACAAAATGTGTATACAAGTTTTACCAGTCACAACACTGACAAATTTTAGCTACAGAAATAGGATAAGCAAGAAAATAAATTTAAAAAAAAATAATAAAAATCCTCATTTCTAAATAACACACAGAATGCAACCCTGCTGCTGCTGACTGATAAGTGGGTTAGTTGGCGCAATTAAAGCCATGGCAAACAGAAAGCCAGATAATCAAGACCAAAAGCAGTAATATACCAAAAACAACCAACTTTATCTTCATATTTTGATACCACATCTTTCTCCGGATTTGGGTGCCTTTTCTCTTGAATTCTTGTGCCTGTAATATCAAGGGAACGTTTTATGGCTGCGAATTTTAAAATGCAACAGATTTTTACAAGGTATGGATCAACGTACCGAATCACGTAAGGATTCTGCCTTGTCATTAAGAACGGTAAGGTTTTCTCCTCTTTCAATGGTCTGCGTAAACAGCACTAGTTAAGTACAACATAATGTTTGAGCCAGTACAAACTACAGCAGTTTAAGGGTGCTAAAATTTTCAGCAGCATGTGGGATTCTTGATCATCTATTTAGAAGGATGCATGTCGCTATGTATTGAAATTGCATCCATGTGATGGGATGTTCAATCAGAGAGATAAATAAGGTGCTGCACTCTCTAATCTAAATGGCTGGACCCCATACAAAAAGGATATTGAATTTTTAAGTCCAGTTTGATAAAAACGACCAACGGAATGAAACAAAATACCTAAACTGAAACTGACCATAACAGAACACCATACAATTAGGATAATGGTTTATGATTGTTATTTTGTGATATCAATACAGAGGAAAGGAACAACCAAGTTATGGCAGCTCCTAACTCTAATGTAACCACCATTGTAACATATATATGTTAGGAATCCCAACATCCATGTAAAAGGAGGGACTTGCAGCCAGTATTATCACAATTAAATTGTTGACTGTTCCCCATAGGCAGATAACACAGTTGACGAAGTTGTGAGGAAAACAAGTACAATTGCGTCATTTTAAAAACTCATAACACTCAACTTTACTAAATATGCAGGGAATGAGCAACAACTTTTACATAAGCCAGATGACGGAACGGGAAGACCTAGGATGTAAGTTTGACTGCAAAATGGGAATTCTAAACATTACTCAATCTTAGAGTACTACAGCCTTGACCCAAACACAGAACGAGCTTCATGTTTCATTACTCTTGGTTAAGTGCACTGTCGATGTTTCTTCTTCTGATTTTTTATTGTGAATCCCAGTAGATACTCGAGGAAAGAAAAATAACAAAAGAAAATGTAGTTGGAGACAGTTTATAAAATCAATGTGAATGGAAGGAGAGTACTACAATCTGGTAACAGACTCGGTTAGCAGGAAAACAATATATAACGTGGATGGTGGAAAATGAGAGAAAATATACACAATCGGAGAAGACGAGATAAGAAAAAAAGAAGGATCTCAACATATCCACACAAAGCAAACGGAACACATAAAGTCAACCTTGTACCAAGCATAACATACCTTGTCTATATTTTCCAACATAATACTTTTAACTTCAGACACTTGAGCCTTCACTTTTATCAGCTTGTCAATCTCGTCAGCATGATCAATTATATACTGCATGTGTTGTTTCATGAGCGGTCTGTATATGAAAAAATGTCACATAATTATCATTCAAACCGTCTAAAGTGCATAAGAATTAAAAAATAATATATATATATATACACACTAGCATTTTGTGGACTGGGCATACCCGAACTCTTTATTGAGACTTTTGGCAACAGCTGTACCTGCTTTACCACCACCATATCTTTTCTTGAAATCTGCTGCCACGCGTTCTAAAAATGCAATAGAAATCTGTTTCCCAACAGTGTCTTTGGCAACAACACAGTAAGCTGTAAATTGCGAGAAGCGTCGTGTTAAAGGGACAAAATAAATTTTGACAACCTTATAACTATTAACTCTATGTTCTGGACAGATGAAAGAAGCACCTGAAGGGTACCAAAGCATAAAATTACAGATATTTTTTAACCGACTGGGTCACCTATACAACTTTGACCCACAGATTTAGTATATGAATCCTATAAAAAAGACATAGACTTGACCTAAAAAGAAGAAAAAATTAACATACTCGATACAGTGGATTAAATTGCTCACTCTTATTACAGTTCATTTTCTCATAGGAGAGATGGTTTGCTCAAATTGACCTACCCCCACTCACACTACTTTTCGTTGACTGGGCTCCCATCAGCTCTTCATGGTCAAAGAAGTCTTACTTTTTTAACTGCGCATCTCAGAACGCAGAAACCTTATAGGCTCATACCCTGGGTCCGTAGAGTCTGTGGAAATTCCAGATGTACATGGTCTTAATAAAATACGTTCATTTTTCATGAACATAATAATGCTCGACCTACCGCATAACAAATAGACAATTAACCATCGTGTCTAGCATGACCTTGAACTCGGAAATCTTATATAATTCTAAACTAGTGATATACCAAAGAATTACAAGTTCTTATGCTAGTTCTTTCCTAATCTGCCACAGTACAAGTTGACACAGATTCAAAAACTAGGCCATCTATATCCTAACCACCCTAATCTTAGGTAGATATAAAACACCAACTTTCTACATATGCCCCTGTACCAACCTAATCTTAGTTAGATTCCAAATCCCACAAATAAAGTTATGAAGCGACAAAACAACATGCTAAAACCTTGTAATGCTAACATTAGCAAATACTGCAAAATAAACAGAACAAAACAAAAAATCTCCGGCTCCACAAAAAATTTCACTTCAAATTCCAACACAAAAATTAGAGGTGGTAATGTCTGACACCACCAGAACCCAGCTCAATAGAACCCCGAAATGATGGAACACAACCCAATTGACCTGAATATGATCCAAAATGACTTGTTCCACAAAATTTTATTCATTTAACCTTATATACTCATTTTATCAAATTTTAGTAGGTTCTCGAACCAAGCAAATTCGACACGTCTACGAAACTCCAAAACACAGAAACAACCACCCTAACAAGACTCAATTCAACAACTTAATGACTACTTAGATTAAAATTGTTTTCTTGCACAAAATTAAGCTAAACCCCAAATTTGTGTATAATCAAAAACTTAAAAGCAATCAAATCAACAACCCACAATTCATAATTCATTTAAGCCCACAAATTTGAATAAAGATTCAAACTTTACCACCCCAAATCACAGATCCTAATTCCTACACAATTCTCCCTTGAACACAAACAAAATAAACAACATATACATACACACAAATTTAAAGAAAGAGATAGAAAAATTACCATAACCATCTTCAACAAGGAAGTTAAAAGTATGGTGATCACAATTGTAAGTAAATTTATTATTTGTAGAAGGTAGTTTCTGAAGACACTGAGCTGCGATCGCCGGGAAGTTACCGGTGAACTCGGTGAACTCAGCTAGTATCATTGTACCTCGTGCTACAAAGCTGTATATGAACGATTCCTGACCCATCTTCTTCAAACTCACTGAGTTGCTTCCGAGTTGAGAGAGAGAGAGAGAGAGCAGGTTTTAGCTTTCTAAATTTATGGGCTAAGCTTTTGGCGTTTTGGCGTTTATGTTTTGTATGTTTTCTTGCTTTGTTTGTAAGTAATAACAATATACTTGGATTTTCTTTGCGGTAATGTTTGAAGAATATATAGGGCAACTGAGATTTTCTTTGTGGTTTATTAATAATATATAATAAAATATATTGAACAATTCAAATTATGTAATTCTGGTTTTTATAATATTGTATTCAAAATTAAAGTTATATATTTGTCAATATAAATTTTATACTATTATATTTTTCTCCTAGTTGGGGTATCTTATCATTATCGTAAATGAGGGAGGGGGTCCGATACTGGACCCCTCCTGAAATTTTTAATATTGTTATATATATACACTATATTGTTGTAGTCATTAATTAAATAATATAGAGATGTTAAATATGTAATAATTTTAGTTAGTTTTTCATATAAAATTCGAGTTTAAATCCCCTTAATTTTACTTTTTAAATTAAAAGGATAGAAACTAGTATTGTTTATAATTTTGATTAATTTATATAGTATTATAATTATTTCTTTGATAAATTTTCCTTAAATTACAAAATTAATCTCAAATAATTCTTTAATAAATTTATAAAATATTATAAAACCGTTGCAAAACACAATTTAATCAACGAGTTAAAAAAAATTTGGAACCCCTGAAATTTTGTTATAACTCCGTCACTGAGTAAATGGTTTATAAGTTAAAATTTATTTATAATTTCTCATTTATAAATATTTATTAGGGAGTACAGCAAACCATATATGTGAAATGTAGAAAGCGGGAGCCGAAAATAAATGCTCAAACAAGAAAAGCAACCGCGTGAAACTGGTAAATGTAAGTATAACTAAAAATACGAAAAGATTAAGAAATGTTAAATACGAAGTTTCGAGAAAAGGGCTTGTTCCGTTGTTATAATAATTAAGAATTAAGAGCGTTGCCCAGTAATTTTGACGTTGACCGAGGCTACAAACTGAAAAGAAAGAAATGTATGAGAATGATTATATGCAGAGGCAGTGAGTGGGACAGGAGACATAATAAAATCAACTTTTGGAGGCGTGTTTTCGGACCTTTTGTTTACCTTCAAATTATTCCATTTGCTTGGACCGTTACCCCCGTTTTAATCTCTCTTTCCACCCTTTTGCTTTAATAATAAACCCAGTCCGGCCTTCTTTTTAAATCCATCTTAAAATAAAATATCATACTCGTTTAGCCCACTCGAATATAATTTTATATTTCTAAATATTGGATATGAAAATCAAATTTATGACCTTAAATCATATTCATTAAGTTTTATCCAACCCATAAAATGACCGTAATATCTCTATATTATTTTTAATATGATTGAATTCCAATTCTCAATATTATTAATAAAATTATAACTTTAGTGGCGGTAATAATATTGTAGGAAAAATAGATTTAATTGCTACAAAATATTAAAATCAACAAAATCGATTAACAAGAAATCGTTGAGCCGTGGCAAGAAATACACTCCCTAGAAAATGATATGCGGTGCGATCGAGATGCTAAATCGCATCGTCAATCCGTTCTTTAAGATTTACTCAACACTATCACACAAGTGCACTCTTGGGTGAGAGTTTGGAGGTTATACAAACTTGTATCCAAATATCAAAAGAAAGAAAGTATATATATTTTATCAATGGTATTTTTCCTCCACAAAATCCATGATTTCTCCCCATCTCTCTCAAAAAGAAGATGAAATGGGATATATGTAACCCCTCAAAAATAATAATGGATCATCAATATCAATAACTAAAATCAACTAATAAATATAACATATATAACTCCCAATTTCTATATATATATATATAATATTATAATAAAACTCATAAATATATAATATATATCATATAATCAATAATATTCAAAATTCTAAGCGGGGAATAAAATATACAAATATATGAAATAAGGCAGCAACTATTATAATATAACTCATATAATGAGAAATATAATCATATAATATAACAAAGATTTACTTTGAAATATCACTACACCAACAATCTCCCACTAATGATTTTGAAAAGTAAATATCAGTAAATATATATATATATATATATATATATATATATATATATATATATAATTCCAGACACAAGAGGAGATGTATATTTAACAAATGATGTAATTGAAATCATTTGTTTAATGAAATGAGGCAACAATCTACAAGTCTTAAGGGTGGACTAGTTTTGAAACCCATAAGACTCTTGATCAAATAGTAGACTAATATTGAACTCAAATATTTAGATTGAGACCCCCACAACACATACAATACTCCAACATTTATATAGGCTCCGTAATTAGTATAATGCGCTATTTTAAAGCCAAGTGCTAACCTTACGACTCATGGACGCTCTAGGAAAATTACCCAATATTTTTTATAGAAGATGGCTAGTCTCACATCCACATAGGTGAATCACGTATGTGTTTCTCAATAGCACAAAAAATATTACTGATTCATTAAGAGTCATATAAAACTCAACCTAAACAATCATAACGGTGGATTTCACAAATACTTTTATTGGCACCTACCTCGTGGGTATAAATCCATTAAGAGTTAAAACAAAACTCAACCTCACTTGATCATTCTTTACACAATTGTCATAGGAATGAGGTGAGAGTAATGCTCATAATATTTATTCTTTGGGCTTGAGCCACATCCTCCTCAACATATTCATAATTTGTCTACTTAGCAAGCCTTTGATTAGATGATCCACTAAATTCTTCTCGGACCTCGCATAATTTAGAGAAATTACACCATTTCTAAGTAATTATCTCAACACATCATGCCTTATACGAATGTGTCTGTTATCACCATAAAGAATTGTTATTCATTGCAAGACCAAGAATTACTTGAGAATCACAATGCAAGACATCGGAGACTAACACCCCCCCCCCCCAATGAAATTTCTGTCAAGACATTTCTCAGCCACTCACTTCTTGTCCTGCCAACTCAAGAACAATAAATTTAGATTGCATGGTGAAGTGAGCTACATATGATTGTTTTGAAAACTTTCACGATATAACAACTTCATCCAAAATAAAATATAACCACTAATAGAGTTTATTTCATCATTGTTACTTACCCAATTTGCATCACAATAACCTTCCAAAATATTAGGAAATCGAGAAAAATGTAAATAAACATTTATGGTACCTTTTAGATGCATGAGTAACCGATGAAGAAAATTCTAATGAGAATTACATGGATCATGATCCTACCTTCTGAGTCTACTCACTGGATATGCAACTTCCGAACAAGCACAATTCATTAACAACATCAAACTCTCAATAATTTTAGTCTTTTTCTCCTAAGAGACACTTGGCCCATTATTTTTTACAAGTTCTACACCAGCATCATAAGATGTCATTAAATTTACTTGAACAAATACCAAGTATCAGGTTTGCCCAAATCCTTCATCTCAAACATATTAAAAAAGAATATTTTAGGTCATTTATAACATCTATATCAGACTCACTTATAAGCATGCCATTAACATAGAGACAAATAATAACACAAGAAGACTCAAACATTTTATGGTACATGCACGAGTCATATGCATTCGCAGCAAATATATCACTTCTAAGAGTGATTTCAAATTTTTCATACCAATCTTTAGAAGCTTGTCTATAAACAAATTTATTTAATATTAGAACAAATTATGGTCATTTTCAAATCTGAAAATGATACGACAAATATAAGTAAATGGGAGTAATTATCAACAGAAATCACATGATTATTTTTACCCCTTTTACTAGTGCAACTTTTAAAATTTGTTAAGTTCTTGTGAACTAACCCAAGTATTTTACTACTTCTACAAACAAACCGTTTATATAGTTTTTTTAGTATGTTTGGCCCCGACACAAATTAGACATTTAGAGGTTATTATAGAATTTTAAAATCAAATTCATGTCCTTTAATATGTTCACATAAGAAATATTTAGACACCATTAACGATAATGCCAAACATCCAATAACTCAACGATATAAGCAAAAAAAGTACTTTCATTTTCATTCATGACATTCAACACAAACAAGCCATCACTAAGGTTATAAGCCTTCTCGACAAAGTCTACAACACATTAATCAAGGACAAATCTTTTTAGATGCAAGTTTAAGAATAAACTTCCCTTTAAGAATAACATCAGTATGTCGATAACATTTAAATGTTTTGCATCCGATCTTTCCACACGTATAACAAACTTCCATAATTTCTGAATTTTGTTATTGTTGGAGAAATATCATCTACTTTAGTTCTTCTTGACATGAAACCTGTTTTTTGTCATAAGAACACTCAAGAAATCAGATTAGTTTTAACAGAATTAATAGAGAGACAAACTTATCCTTAAGGCGATTAGCCTCTTCCATCCTCGGTTATGAGTTCTTGAATTACCATTTCTTTCTTTTTGCGTTTCAAAATCTTACTATAATCATTATAAGTCGGAGGAAACATTTCCAAGAGAAAGTTGGCGTCTTATCATATTTCATCTGGAAATTTATCTAGTTGTCAATCATATACTTTTTTTTCTCGGCATCCTCCATTTTGTTGTTCTTCTCATGCTTCTTCTTGATTTCTTCCGCAACTAATCTTTTAGCTTCAGAGAGAGGATTCTGTTGATCCTCAAGGCTGAGACAAAACATCAGAACTTTTCTCCATAACTCCGGTGGAAATATCTTGGTACATAACATAATCAATTTCAAGCTTTTGAGACCACCTCTCATAATTGTTACCGTCAAGAGCCTCGAATTTAGAAAGATATGCATAGTGTAGCTATTGTAGATATATCGTTTTCAATTGTAGGAAAAATAGATTTGATGGCTACAAAATATTGAAATCAACAAAATCGATGAACAAGAAATCGTTGAGCCGTGACAAGAAATTCACTGCCTAAAAAACGATATGCGGCGCGACCGAGGTGCTAAATCGTATTGCAGATCCGTTCCCTAAGATTTACTCAACACTCTCACACAAGTGCATTCTTGGGTGAGAGTTTGAAGTCTATACAAACTTGTACCCAAAATCAAACGAAAGAAAGTATATATATTTTATCAATGGTATTTTTCCTCCACAAAATTCATGATCTCTCTCAAAGAAGAAGATGAAATAGGATATATTTAACCCTCAAAAATAATAATGGATCATCAATATCAATAACTAAAATCAACTAATAAATATAATATATAACTCCCAATGAGTGTGTGTGTGTGTGTATGTATATATGTATATATAATATTATAATAAAATTCATAAATATATAATATATATATATATCATATAATCAATAATATTCAAAATTCTAAGTGGGGAATAAAATATACCAATATATGAAATAAGGCAGCAACTATTATAATACAAATCATATAATGAGAAATATAATTATATAATATAACAAAGATTTACTTTGAAATATCATTACACCAACAAATATATATGTTGTCTAATATTTTGTGTTTGATTATTATTCATGCAAAAATTATTAAATAAAAATTATTACTTATTAATTTATAAGTAATATTAAAAAAAGCACAACTTTACAACTCAATACATGCCCCAAGCCGTGTTAAAATAACCCACCAGGTCGTTCATAACTCATCACAATAGACCATCAAAAGAACCTATAAACCGTTGCTTTAAAGGCATTCGAATATTTTTGTGTAATTAATATATAGGATGATACATGATCACTTGACCTGATGGTAGTAATTTAAATTTATAAGAACAAGGCTTTTTCAGAATAATAGTAGGTTGCGATTTGTTTATATCATTTTTAGTTTAAATTAGTTTATATTTCAATATATTAAACTATAATATAAATTTTAGAATATTAAACAAAAACTATATTCACGACATTTAAGTTAATCACTTAAAATAATTACATTATTTATGTGATATTTTTTTAATCAAATGTCATTATTTATTGGGGGGAAAAGAGATATATGGATTCTTTAATTTATTTTATAATTAATTTATAAATTGAAAAATATATGTATTTTTTAATTCATAAACCCTTTATCGGGGGAACAAACACACCCATAATCACAAAATTAGCAATTTAAAAGGGAAAAAAAAGATAGTCAAACAAAACATATAATGAAATTATGATATCACTAAATCATCCAAAATTATATTACATTTTGAACATTGACGGAAAAACTTGTGCTATCTAATTACATATTGCTGGATTTGGGAACGGAACCCTGCATTCAGCACTAAGTTTTTTAGCATGAGGAGAATAAAAAAAACGTTCATATCTAGATTCATTCATAAGAAAGCAAAGACAATCTTGTAGCTCTTTTAATATAGTACAACAATGAGGCGTTGGCTGTAACTTTGGATTTTTTAGCACCGGACTACATGGGGAAAGGGCATTGATTTTGCAGACGAGGGTTGTTGTCATTTCAACTTCTGTCATTACCACCGCCAAAAGAATAGTTATAAACATGATCTTGTTCATTCCACTTGTCTTCATTGCCATTTTTCAAATTCTAATAATATAATTAGTGTCTAGTTGTATGAAATGAAATGCAATGAACGGGTATGTAATGTTATTTATAGGGCAAATATAAGGTGCATAATAATTGATTAATTGCATAGATAATTGTATAGTTGGGGTTAGGTGTTAGAATCAATGGATTTCATGGAATTTTATAGATAAATAAAACAAAGTAATAATTTGGGATTCACCTTTCAAATATTTTAAAATATCTCCAGGATCTTCAATATATTATTTGAATTAAACGTAATAATAAATGCTGGATAAAGTTAAAGTAGAGATATAACAGTTCAATTTAAAATTATAAACAATTTTATTAAATTTCACAGAATTATAATATAAAATAGAATAACTAGTGCAGATTTATAAACTTTTTTCAAATCATAAAAAATTATTTAAATATTAATTTATATACAAACTTCAAACAATTTTAATATTAAAAAAAATATTTTCAATAAATTGTTCCCTAATACGCTTAAATAAAATATTAATTTGATTCGCAATACTAATGTGGGTCAAAATCGAATCAGATAGGAGGCTGAAAATTTTAAAATTAGTGAACGGAAAACTAGACCGGTTATAATTGGTGTTGGGACCGGACCAGCAAAACTCCGGACCGGACCGGACTGGTTAATTATTATTTATATAATTTTTTTATTGTTTATTGTATTTTCACTTGTATACTAAAAACAAAAAAAAATTATAAATTAATATAAATTCAATAATATATACATTTCCTATCCTTTATACGACTCTAATTTTTTAAATATATATACTAAATAAATTTATTATTTAATTTGTTATATTGATCACCATTGTTCTAATAATATATTCTATAACAGGATAGTTAAATTATGATAAATTTTAACATTTAAATTATATGATTTTAAGAATGAAATAAAATAAATATTCTCTATATATGAAATCCGGTTCAATATGGGTTTTTTCTGGATTTGGATCAAACTGAACCGGAAACTATATATTTTTTAATTTTATAGATTGGAGACTAGACTGCATATATTCGATCCGGTCCGGTCTTGACTAAAAGATCCGGTCCGATCCAATTTACAAGTCCAGAGCGAAAAGTTGTTGAGTGCTAAAGTCAGGAGTCAAGAGTTGGGAAGCTCTATTTTATAATTTATAAAGTGAAAAGTTATAGATATTTACCAAAAATATTATTTTTATTGTTTTTTTGTGAAAAATATGGTTTATAATTGAAAGTATTTTTTTATATAAAAATTGTGACAAAATGCAGTATTTTTGAAAAAATATTTTTGAAGTTACTGGTGGTTGATTTTAGTTCAATCATGTTACATTTGTTGCAAAACTGTATTTTTGTTAATAATATAAAAAATACTTTTATTAGAAAAAACAAATGTACATAAAAAGGAGAATATTAAAATTCAAAAAAAATATAAAACAACAAATATAATGATGATAATAATAATAATAATAATAATAAATATATATTTCAAATATTTATTAAATCCGGTAGTGAGTTGTATTTCATTAAAAAAAAAAGAGGTTACATTTGAAAATACAATCATAGTCCTTGTTTCTTACCAGTTTCAAACACACACATATATACTGTACTCTTTTAATAGATCGTTCAATCGGATCTTTAGTTTTGAAATGGCAAGCTCTGATTCCTCTCCCTCTTTGCCTCCCATTGCTCCTCTATCCGAGGTAACATGTATACATATATATATATATATTATTTGTTTATGTATCTATATTTTTAGTTTCTTTTACTGTAAATGGGTGCCTTTGTACATGTATATATCATAATCTCAAAAAATGGTAATCTGGGTTATTTGCAGCACAAGGAAAATGCACTGCCAATTAACTCCAAAATTGCGGTGTGTTTGAAAATTATTGTTTTGATTGAAATTTAAGTTTCAAAATATAGTCTTTTTTTTAAAAAAAAATTAGATACTGGGAAGTATAGAATGTGGGTTTTCTTGTTTGTAGGAATTGACCGAATCGAGGACTGAGCTTCTCAATAGGATTCAAGGTCTGAAACAGGTGAAATCTTGATAGTAGAATTCGAATAAATTCAAGACATGACTGTCATGATTCTGCTTGTGATATATGTGAGCTAATTAGAGATGTGGTTTGTTTATTTGTTTTTTACTCTTAGGATTTGCAAAGTTGGAGGTCGAAGATGGATACTCAAGTTAAGGTTTATCAGACTGTAAGTGTTATTTGGTGAATCTAAGTGACCCTAGAGTACATATTAGTTGTCAATTGTCACTCACTAAAGCATTTGATACCTAATTAGTTGTGAATATATAAAACCATCTATGCAAGTATAAATTTTAAATTGCTATGTATCCATCTATCATATATGAAACCATACTCTATTCTCTTAATTAGCCAGATGATAAATCTGGGACTTCCCATCTGTCCACTTGCTTTGTAAATTACGTGCTTTTCTCATTTCTTTTTCTTCTTTTAAGGATCTCTCTGTGCGTAAGACTTGTGCAAATCCTCATTCCCAACCCCCATCTAGTAGTGATGCCTTAAATGACTAAAGCCTGAAAGCCTAGGTCCTCACGTAGTATTAGAGGGTAATTTTTTTAGCAGTCTTGCGGTGTGAGGTCTTGCAATTATTTTACTTGGACTTTGATCCTTTTAAAAACATAAAAAAATTCCAGTTCTTTTGGTTCTTCATTGAATGCTGATTTACTGGTGTAAAACTGGAAATGCTTATCATTCATTTTCATTGACTTCCGTACTTAAACATCAACCCTTAAATTTGATGTGAGCACATAAAGTCAAAAGGGTGGTGTAGAGCAAAACATAAATGTGAAAATCTGTACTATGAAGTTGATGTCAAAGTAATCGCACTATGATTCAAATTTCTCTGGATCCATATTGCACTTGAGCACATTATTTAACAGGCTGCTTCACAATTATAAGGAGTACAAATGTTGGTCTTAGTTGAGTTGCGTGTGATTATGCATCGTCACACTCGACATTAATAATTCCCTGTTTAAATTGTTTTGCTTTTATGCCTACATAGTACCTTCGAGGGCATTCTGTCTAGAAAAGTTTGAAGTGGTGAGCAGTTCAACATCTGCGCATGTGTTCATCGTTCTCAGTAGCAGATATCTAAACAGTCCTTCAAATTGGCTCTATTTTACGTTGTCAAAGTTGTTAACAAGCAGCTTTTAATGATTTTTTTTTTTGCTTTATAGGAGCTTTCTGAACTCAAAAAGTCGCTCAATGTTGAAGTGGATCAACTCCGATCAGTGAGTGACAGATTCACAGTGTGTTCATTAGTAGTCTTTAATCTTTCATTTGTAGCAAGAAATAATTATATCTGACTGGACTAAACTAGGAATTTCAAGAGTTGAGAACCACTCTTAAGCAACAGCGGGAGGATGTTACTGCAAGCTTGAAGAATCTGGACGTAAGCCGTCTTAAGTTGCAGCAACACCTACTATATTATCATGTAGAAGTCCCTTTTTTGATTTCTTTGAACTCTTGTAGCTACAGGATGTCCCTGGAGAAGCTAAGGAGGCCGAAGTTCTAAAGGTTGAAAGCAATGATGAGAAAAAGGAGGATTTGCCTACAGAGACTGCTGATACAGAAACTGAAAAGTAGTTTTTTAATGCTTTCTCTACCAAGATGTTTATTATCAATTAAGTTAAAAAGGAAGTCGGACTTCTACCCAAAGTAATTCGCTTGGGTACTGATTATTTGTTGCATGTGAGTCCTGTAGACTTAATTTTAACTTTTTCATTTAAATTAAACTTTCTATGTGAAGTTCTTATTTGGAAGGTTAAATTATGTGTGTGACTTTCTTCATCCTGCAATCCTTCAACCAATATGGTATATAATTATATACGCACAATAAACATATATGTCTCAGCTTTGCTTTAAGGCGCATCCTTATAACAATCCTAGCGAAAAACTTATGGCAGACAACAATCCTAGCGAAAAACTTATGGCAGACAACATATCTTTAGGTTAATGCATGATAAAAAACGACTTCTGATTTGCATTCCATCCCCATCCCTCCAACCCATTACAATAAACTCTATTTCATATAATTTGAGCAAAAACTTGCATATCATGGATAAGCGTTGTTATTGCATTAGTTGTTCCCCCAAATCAATTGTTTTTGATAATATTTTTACAGATCCATGTGAAGTTTCTTCACAAACTTTCTAAAGAACTGTGGTTTTCAAGTTTTCGTTGCTATTAATTACTCGGTATAATTTTGCTGAAAAACACCTTATATTTGAAGAAAATTGGTTAAAAATAACTTTACTACTTTAAGTAGAATTCTGTTCAGTCCATACTTTTCTAGGACTCAGCTGTGTATTGTTGGTTTACTGGATCCTTTTAATATCAAAATACAGAAAGTGGAATACGAGAGATGCAATCATGTTTAAATTGTAAAAATCAAAATCCAGTAGAATCGAAGCTTTTCTAGAATAATCCCTACCAGCAAAGTCTGATGTTTCATATAATGCAAGTCAGTGAGGGGGTGGGTTGATTACACAGATGCATTTGCTTTCATAATAGAATCGAGGGGAGGGGAGGGGATAACTGATCAGTACACAAATGCACCTGCTCATCATAAAGTGACACATGCTGATGCAAATAATTGGTATGAATATCCAATTCAGAATGGGCGAGATATTCAAAATTTAAAGATAATCTTTACTGCTAAAAAAAAAAAAGAACAAACTTCCGAATAGTATTATAGGGCGAATAGAACCCAAAGGTTCAAGCTCACAAGCTATTTAAATGAAGAGCAAGAAGTACTTTGCATAGCAACATCTTTCCGCTCCAAACAGAAAACAGGCCTAACAAATAACAAGGATAAGAATCAGTTTCTATTGTTTAAGCTCAGCTTTCTTTTTCTGCCATAAACGATCCACTGCACTGTCGGCATCTCCCTGTAGCAAAGACGCAAAGAAAATAATTGCTCAGCTGCATAAATATGATAAGAATACCGGTGACAGTAATTTTCACAAATAGGCTAAATGAATTGAATCATATATATTTCAGATGATTTTATTCTTCTATAATGCAGTGCTAATATGATAATATTATCATAAAATGGACAATATGATAAAAAAAACACCACTTTAATGTAGTGCTAAACATGGACATAAAATAGCAAAATGCTATACTTGGTGCCAACTATACCAGGAGAACTAGAAAATGTTAAATAAGGCTTTTCATTTGATACATGAACCTTTCACTTGATGCCTTCTTTGTAGAACCAAGCAACTATATGAAATCCTAACGACCATCTACGGACAAAACTGTAGATAAAGAGACTAATACAATCTACATGATATATGATACGCCCTTGAGAGCACAGATAAAATTCTTCTGCGTTAAAATATAAGTAAAAAGCACAACAGCCCTTATCTAGCATAGGAGAACCATCCTACATTTTAAAAACTAACTTCAATATACAATATGCAAAGTATGCATTTTAACTTTCAAGCTAAAACAAAACTTTACTTCATTATAATTAACTCGCACCAATCAGTTAAGAAAACCCTAAAATTCTATAAAGATTACATTAAAATATGCCAATTACGACTTCTCTGCGCACAATAAAGATGCTAAATTCATGAATTAGTTTATATAGCGAATTCTAAAAATCCTAAAAGAATACACAAACCCATTTGTTCACCTAAAGCCAACTCAAGCAATTATATACGAATGATGTTAGCAAATCACGATAACTAACATAGATGAAAACCAAGGGAAATATAAAAACCTGAGCACGGACGAAACCGCAAAGGGCAAAAGTGGTGAAACCACCGGTGTAAATGCCCCTATCATCCAAATGACCCACATTGATCTGAACAGAAGCATGGTCTTTCGATGTGATCAATCGGTTGGTTGCTGAGCTGTAATTTTAATCACATATTTATATTTCGACATTTTAATTGTCACACACACACACAACACATTATAATAAACCAAAAAAAAGCACAAAATAATATTTTTTAAAAATACCATTTTCTGGGGGTATAAAGATCCATGTTTTGACCTTCATCGTTCATCATCTTGACTGGTCTCTTTAATTGTACTTTCAACTACTGTAAAAACATATAAGCATTTGCATCAATACATGCACGTACACAAATTGGGGGTGTAATTGAGATGTATGAACAATGACATATACATACAAATGAGTGTGTGTATAGACAAGGGGGGATTAGTACCTGCGAAGGAGAAGAGACTGAGATTGGGGGTGCGGAGCTGCTGAGGGCGTGGAGAGATATATAAATGTAAAACCCTAGATTTGTATTTACGTGATGGACGGATCAGATTTAACGGATTATATCTTATTAAGGCCCAAAATTTGTATAATTGTTTCAATCTAGTTGATCAGCCCATTTCAAATTGCTTTTCAACCGTGTCTTGTGTTTTAATTAATTTACAGCCCATACCCCCAAATTAAATCAGAGAAAAACAGAAAAATAAATACTAATAAAATAACATAATTTATAATTTTTTTTTGCGGTTCTTCCCAATGATTTTTTTTCTTAAAATAGAGTTCAACAAATCTAATGTTATATACGCGCTTTCTAATTGGATTGGATGGGATTGTGAAATTTAATTAAAACAAGTTAATATTATAAGCATATGCTTATAATCTAATTTATCATTTTCTTAATATATAGGAATAAAAATGTAATTTATAAAAATTAATTAAATATTTATCCTTATAATATATTCAAATTTTCAATTTTTTTATATCCCTATTTCTTTCCTAATAATAATTTTTAACATGAAATGGGTGCAGGAATAGAATGACATGGAGAGTCGTCAATCGTATAGCATAACATGCGTGTGTAACGCATATACACACACACCATTACTATCTAGACTAGACTATCTAGTCGTAAATGCCTGATCAACAACAGCTCATAAAATTTAAAGACAAAATAAATAAAGTCAAAAACAGACGAGCAAAGCACAACCCAACCATATACTCGATTCACTTTCAAATCCAACTAGTGGCTCGCATGACACTGAACAACTATCCCACCAATGGCACACCCGTAATTAACCCCAATTCCAGTGTCATTTCCCCCCGCCCCTTCCGCGCATCATATATCCCCAACCCTCCCCTCACTCCTCTCATTTCATTTCTATCCCAAAATCTAGAGAGAGAAACTATTCCAGAGAGAGAAACTAAACAAACTCAAAAAATGATAAACACAACCACATTCCTCGTGATCTGTGCTGCGATACTCTCAATCTCAATGTCAATCGCAGCCGTTGATGCATCCAGCGGGTCCCACGCCTACCTGTCCTTCCTCCCGGCGACCGGCACCGTCGCCGACTTCATCTCCGACGAGTCCGAGTTCGATTTGGACTCGGAGATCAATCGGCGCATGTTAGCGACAAGGAAGAGGTATATTAGCTACGGTGCGCTGAGCAGGAACACTGTGCCGTGTTCGAGACGCGGAGCTTCGTATTATAATTGCCGGCAAGGTGCTCAGGCCAATCCGTACAACCGCGGTTGCAGTGCGATTACGCGGTGTCGCCGTTGAAGAAGATCTGAGTACAAGCTGTTACTATTGTTACTTATACTACTACTACTACTGTTTATTCTTTTTGTGATCTGAAAATTTTAATATCTCGATTCGTAATTTTTAATTTTTTTTATTGTTATTTTGTGATTTTGATGGTACTTATATGTTATATTCTCTTTATATATTACTCTGTTTATTATATGTAAAAATGGAGGATCAGGTAATAATAATGAAAAATAATGGAATATTTTTAATTATTTATGTGATCGGTCTGTTTGGTTCTCTTGAGTTCTGTATATTAATCTGATACTAGTAAATTACAGAATCAATTATAAAATGGTGGCTCCGAGACTAGATTTTTAAATTACAAAAATCGGAGTCACAATTTGGATTGATTTCTGGAAAAACACGTATGTTCCGTCTCATTTTAAGTTATGAAATTGATTTTGTAAACAAAAAAGTGATAGTAAAATTGATATTTGACTTTTTGACATGTATATTTAGGTGTAAAAGATAATTATTATATTTCACATAAAATTTTAATTTTTATATTAAATTAAAGTTTAGAGTCTAAATTTTTATTTGATATAAATTAATTATGTTTAGATCGTGATTTTTTTAACACTTTAAATTATATGTAAAAAAGTTAAAAGTTAAAAGCAGTTAAAATGGAACATATTTGGACTAGTCATATTTGTTGGATTATGTTGTTTCGCAATTATTCTAAGGTTAGTGTGTCCTTTACAAATTACAATTGATATATGACTGATAAAAATAATTATATGCTAGAACGCGTAAGATCGAATACTAGTAAAAAAAGGTGCAACAGAGTATAAATGTTTTCCATGCCAAGCTGTAGCTAATCATGGACATCAGCGTGAATAATAACAGTCTACTAGTTTATTTAGACAACAGTGCGGGGATATACTACTAATAGGGTGAGTATCGGGCGGTTTGGGTGGGTTTGGTGGACAAAACCATTCAAAACGAATTTTTCGGTTTGACAATCCGTCAAACCGTTATCGTTACCATTACCGTTAGTACTAAAATCAAACCACCCAAATTATAACGGTTTGGTTTGGGCGGTTTCGGTTTTAAACCGCTAAATTATATAATAATTTAATTCTTGAACAACTAAATAATTATATAATCACACATTACCATTCAAAGTCTTACATAATTAAAAATACATCTAAATCAAAAGGCCGTGACTTCTTAAATTTCAAACATCTGCAATATCTTCATCCGCTTCCACAACAGCATCTAAATCTGAAATCAAATAATAACATATATAATAGTCAAGCAAGGCTCTCGACGTTTCCATTATAAATATTTGAGCTTATATAATGTATTTGGGAAAAATACATTTCCACTGTAAATTAAAAGGTGAAATGAGAAAAGACTTAAAATCAAAAAGTAGTGTACCTGTTTAAATTTTAAACATCTGCAACATCTACATCCGTTTCCACAGCAGTATCTAAATCTGAAATCAAATAGCATAACAGATTAAAAATAGCTTAAATTACACATGTAACAGCAGAAGTGGAAAAAATTACAAAAATAATATACCTTGCGCTATTTCTTCATATTTTTCCAAGTCAAGAAGCATCTCACGGAGAGAAACATGTTGTTTTGGGGTTTTTAACCAACTCAGAGAGCAGATTAATGTCTCCACTGTTTTTGGGAGCAAACTATTCCGGAACGTGTCAATAACTCTACTACCAGTAGAGAATGCAGACTCTGATGAAACAGTTGATACCGGAACAGCCAACAAATCGCGTGCCATTTTTGAAAGAACGGGATATTTCAGGGCATTCACCTTCCACCACAAAAGTACATCCAACTCCTTATCTTGTGTGTCAAATCTGTCCAACAGATACATCTCCAATTCAGACTTATTATCATATAAATCTTCTGTTATCATATCATCTTCATATGCCCTTGACCTTTCCAACTTCAAAATTGCATACATATCAAGGCCTGTATAAGGTGTTTCAGTTTTCCCTGCACTTGTACCTCCTCTATTTTCCATGAAAGTTGTGCTAGAACGAGTAGTACTGCATTTGTAGTATCTAAACAACTTGTCGAGTGTTTCCCTCACCCTACTAGTTATATAGGTACATTTTCCAAAATCATAATCACACAGCCTTTTTATGTTCCATTCTACGTATTTCATTTTGTACCTTGGGTCCAAAACAACACAAACATATAACAAGTAATTAATGTTATCATAATTTCCCCAGTACTTATCATATTTGTTCTTCATTTCTTTTGCCATATTTGTCAAAGCCACATCAGTACTTGAGCTGATCATCTGTGATGCCCTCCAAATCCCGGGGTCTAGATCTGGGGGTCACCAACCAATAACAAGAATAAAATAATATATACCAGGTGCACACTGGCCTGATAATAAATCAGAGGCGCACTGACCCCGCCAAACCAAAGATCGCTAACAGGTTATAGTATGAAATTAAGCAGCTGAAACTAAAAGTAAATCTAAATACTTTATTAAAAGTCCACTACTAATACACAAACTCAAACCACAAGTCTAGATAAATTTTAAGTCTAAATTCATTTTATTACACGTTCTATCTACAGCAAAACTGTAAACAACTAAATACCTGGGAAGCCCGAGAAGCGAGCCGCCCTAACACCAGATGCTCTCTATGCCCGCTAGAGCTACCGCTGTGACTCATACTGGATATCTGGCAGCATTTAGATAAAAAGCAAGAGTGAGCCAAAGAAATGTTCAGCAAGTATATGAACAATTGAAATGTAATCAAAATATGTGATCTGTATGGAGAGTGGAATATAAAACAGTTTATTATGAAAACTGAACAGTAAATAAATCACAGTTTATCTCAACTGAAACAATGCAGTATGTCATCAAAATGAATCAACTGCTCAAAATCAATATATAATAGTCATGCTGACAATATGGATTGGATACACAAATATAAACACTATTGCTCCCTGATCAGTCTAAAAGCAATAGGACCTCTTTATACCCTACCGGTACATTTCTATACCCGTAATTATAACAAGGATTCACAAATATAGGTACCAAAATAGGCAAGTAATGTTAGCCTATAGGAAGATGGATTGGTTACCATATCCTCCTTAATAAATGCTGGGCTATTATTTCAGAGCCTCTTACGCTAGAATTCCAATCCAATAGAGCAAACCCAAGTAAATAAGGTATGCTTAGTTTCAACTACAGACCATATCCTCGTTATTTATACAATAATTCGCTGGATATGATGAGTTTATTATAATCATCTCCCAATATTCAGAGTACGAATAACAAGTAACTCTAATGCACAGAATAAAACATGAATCATAAATAACTCTGAACAATAACTATTGATCATGACATGAACAATCGAAATAGTAAAACAAAAGTGTTTAGGATGATCAAGGAGAAAATACTTGCCTGGTATCGCAGCTGTCCTAAAGCGGAAAATGGGACGACTACACTGCCCGTCTCACGGTATCACCTTTTAATAATTCTTTGGTCTGACGTTCATGCGGTTGCTACGAGTCTGAACTATTGAGATCGAGTCCGCACGTCTACATCTATAGTCAAATATGATACGATACTTTAGTCCTTGAAGTACCTCGCTATATTTTACGAGCGTTTATAACTTAATTATACTTATATATTTATCTCAGACATATTCCTATTAACAAGAAAACTCACCTCAAACCCAACAACCAATAAATAAAATATAATCTCAATTATTAACTAATCCTCAAACAACCAATTAATCATCGAGACTTGAATATACAATAACAATTAATCCTCGAGACTCAAATATAAATAAACAATTAATCCTCAAAACTCAAATATAAAACAATTAATCCTCGAGACTCGAATATATAACAACAATTAATCTTCGAGACTCGAATATAAATAAACAATTAATCCTCGAGACTCGAATATAAATAAACAATTAATCCTTGAGACTCAAATATAAATAAACATTTAATCCTCGAGACTAACAATTAATCCTCGAACAAAAGGAATAAAAACTAACAATTCTAATTTATACCTTAAAACTTATAACGTCTAACATCGATGACGTTATCAAATTAAACAATTAAACATAACATTAAACATAAAAAAATATTTTTTTTAATCAAATAATACTTGAAATCTGAAATAAATATCCTATTAAAAGAAAAAAAATTGGAAATAAGGTCTTTGTAAAATGAACTTTTCCCGGGATCAAAGTCCCTCAAAATCAGTCCCAAACAATACAATCAAACTATACTAAAATAAAGTAAACAAATGTAACCCACAAAACAAATTATACATAAACACATAAAATTGCCAAAAACGGAGAACACAATCATCTAAACCCAAAAATCCGGCTAACAGGGAACTTTACGGAGTATAAAAATAATCCCGAAAAATTATGAAACTAATATATATAAACTAACATACCCGGATATTTACAAGCGTCAAGTCAGGATCTTAAAATTCTTACCATAAGATCAATTATGGACACCCCACGAGTCTTTTCTGAAGACCGGAAAATATGTCCAGAAAAATTCGAGATTAATACACATGCATATACACGTGATGTACTTCCTCCTGGCTTGATCACCATCTTCAAATCACCTTTCTACACTCCTAAATAAATTAAAAAGGAAAACCTGTCCAGAAAATAATCTTATCAAAACTTATCCAAAATTATACCTATGCGTAGGCTTTAAAGCGCTGGTCATTTATATATATAGATATCGAATATTGGCTGCCTGGTTTGTAAGTAATGAATTTTTAAAACTTTAAATATATATCTATACGTACAAAGAAAAACAACGATGGCAGAGGAGGGCGACAACAGAAAAGGTGCAAGGGGAGGTGTTGTTGCACGCGCATAAAATAAAGTAAAGGGGATGAGGGGCAGGCGTCTGGACGAGGAAAGGAGCAGGGGAGAAGAGAGAATTTGAGGGGATTTGGGAAACCGGGGGTGGGGTACGGGTAGATTTAGGATTTATATTAAAAAATATATATATTAAAATCTTTTATAAATTATAAAAATATAATTCTAAAACCATTTTAATACCACATTAAATCTCTAAATAATTTTAAATAATCCCAAAAATTTATAAAAATACCTTAGGAAAAAAATATAAATTTTATTATTTTTAAAACGAATTAAAAATACTAACTTTTCAAAATATTTAAATATTTCGAATATTCAAAAATATAAAAATACTAAATTTTGAATATTCAAATAATTTACTCAAATAAAATTTTTACCCGAACAAAATACCGACTCGAGATACTGACCCGATCAGTAAAATAATATAAAAATTTTAAAACGAACTCAGCCCCACTGAACTGAAAATAATTAATAAAATAATAATAAAAATATGGAAATGCATCCAAATGGAATAAAATATAAAAATTTTATTCCTCCTCTTTTGAGAATAGCAATAAAATATTTAAATAATAAAAATAACTTTTGAAAAATATCTGGGTTATCCCAGTCTACCCTCCTTATAAGGATTCCGTCCTCGGAATCATCTGAGAAAAACACTAGGGTTCGCTTTTGCCAACTTTCTATTCCCGATATCTAAATGACATTCCAACTTATTGATTCCTCCATAACATCCTCAACAATACTAACTATTTAATCTTTAACGCTAGTCTTCGTTAGTCTAAAATTTCTACCAGTTTATCTACACAGGATAAATCTGGTCATACCACCACATATTCACGCTCTATTATGAGCCTAATAATTGGATTAGACGTTCTTCACCTTGGTACGGAAACATATTACGTGTATTTTACAAATCCGGTAATTGCGTCAATCGGTATGTAACTTCTCCCAAAATCTCGAATTAAATCGGTAGCCTTATCACAGCTTTAAATTCCTGTCAGCAAAGTTAACTTATTCTGACCTGGTTGGCATACCTTCAAAACTTTTAGAGATAATAAGAATCACGGAACTTTGAAAAGAAAAGATTTCATATCAAAGAAAGTGTCACAAAATTTTGAGTTTATAAGATTTTTGAGTTTTAGAAAAAATCTCATTTGAAATGTAAAAATAACTGAGTGATCATCAATATGATCAAAAGAACTTAATGTTGTGTGCCTTAGTTAAGACACTTACAAGTAAAGGTAATTATCCTTCTTGTAATGCACAACTCACAAGTGATGGCGTCCCATCAAACTTCTATCACACAGACAGATAGTCCTCGTGTCCCCTATAAATAAGGTTGTTCGCCTCAGTTGGAGTAGAGAAATATGAAAGGAATTTAAAATCAGGTTAATAATTGATCCTTTTTTACAATAATATTTTTGATGCACACCTTGCATTAAATCTGAACAAACTCCAAAGGTTCTATTTCGGAAGAAAAGAATAACCAGAAAAGAAACTATTGGTACATAACGAACAAGTGGGGGAATATATTCTTTATCAAAAATCTTTTTGAGAAAGGTGTCAAAATAAATAACTGATGGGAAAATAATCAAAATATTTTTCAAATGAGAAAGGTGTTGCCAAGGTCTTTACCGATGTCTTCTTTGTCGGCTCCTTAGATGGACCATCGTTCGATTCCAAACTATTCTTCTCCATGTTCGAAATTTATCGATACCCTACTTCGTCGTCGACTCGTAATAGTCTCTGAAGATTCCACAATCGGTACAGTTGTAAGGAATTCTATCCAGCTCAGCACAACCATCTCCAGCAAACGTTTCAATCTTAACTTATTCATTGGTACTATATCTAATAGTCTAATACGAACTCTATAGCGGCAGCATGATCCAAATCCTCTGATAGAGGTGGTAACTCAACTAGCTTGGGTACATGAATAGGCTGAGGTGCCATATCCGGTACCGGCTAGGGTACTGCAACGTGTCCCGACTGCAATCAAGTAACATAGTACCACAACACAACTCACAATATAGGCTTAAAGCTAAAGTCAAACATAAACCTATCTCATGTGAATATAAACCTAGCTCATGTGATATACCAAATCTTTCACAGGCTATATCTCTGCTTATTTCAGTGACTACCAACCTGTAGCTCTAATACCAACTGTGACGCCCTCCAAATCCCGGGGTCTAGATCTGGGGGTCACTGTTAGTGGACTTTTTGTCCACTATATACGTTTCAATTTGGCTTAAATTGATCCTAGTGCCCAAGTATTTAGTGTCTTTTGATGTGTTTTATGTTTTTGGTGTGCAGATTACCGGGCAAAGCAGAATCTATGAATATTTGCATAAATTGGTGGTACATGAGCTAGGAATTAAAAGGAGGAAGATCAAGGCTTGAGTTGAGGTAGAAAGAAGGCAAGACGAGTCGCTAAAAGAGCAACGTTTCAAAGAATTCAACTGCAGGGCAGTAGGGTGAGGCGCGCCCGCGCTCCATGAGGCGCGCCCGCGCTCTATTAATGAGGCGCCCCCGCGCCCTGTCAAGCGCCCCCGCGCTCCAGCCGACTTCAGTTGCTGATTTTTGCAGTTTAGTCCGTTTCGAAGCCCAGGAAGCAGCGAGCCCATGGATCATTATTTTATGTAACCTAGTATAAAGACATAAGGATGATTATTAGTATTTTATCTATCAAGCAATTAAGTAAGCAAGTAGGGTTTTTATTATCGTACAAGAGGACAGAGTACTTTGTGAGCCGTCAAGCTATTTTCTTTTGTAATTTTTATCACGTGGATTATCGGTTGTTTCTTTTACTCTTGCAATTAATATCAGTAGTTTATGTATAATTGTTATTTTACGATGTTTTCACTTGAACCCATGATGTCGACTAATCCAATTATGGGCTAATCGTTATCATGGGATTTTAATGGATTTTTCTATCGATTCTAGATATTGATTGTTTTTATGCCAAAGTGTGTGATTGTTATGGATAGCCTAGTATGGTTAAGCTTATTCATTGTAAATGCGTCGCGAACATTTATGATTGTTTGTTGAACCCTCGTGAATGCGAAAGTGGATCTAGGGTTTAGAACATGCCATGCTAGCATAGGTTTTTGCATGTTAAGAGCATGTATTAATTTGTGGTGTAATTCTAACCGTCTTGCACTGACTATGTGATTTTATGGATACTTGTGCTTAAGCCATTATGTTTTCAATCTCTATAGACATATAGGGACTAATCGTAGTGGTTGACTATTTGACTTCTATCAATTGTGGATGTTCATTAGGATGGTATGCGTACAACGAAAGTTGGCGTTTATCAGTTTATAGGGTCTGATCAGTTATCATCACTTTCACATGCTAGGTTGAAAAGGCATAAGATTCTAGATGAGATAGATTATGAAGTTAAAATCCCATGTTTATTTCATATAAGTAATTCGTTAAGTTTTAATTAGTAGCGTAATCAACACTCCAATTGTTATTTTCTTAGCAGTGAAATTTAATCATACTCTGGTGTATAAGTGAACTAAACGTAAGCAAGTCGGGTCTCTGTGGGAACGAATCCTACCTATTACTGTATTACTTGTGACCACGTTCTCTTGCGTGAATAAAGTGTGAACAAGTTTTTGGCGCCGCTGCCGGGGACTCGGTTCATTGTTTTGTTTAGTTAATGTGCTTATCATCAGTGGTCGTTAGATATCACTGACTGAGATTTGTTACTAATCGTTCTTGTTTGCTACGTGAATTCAGGTAATTGATCGTGTATGCGTACTCGTTCTCAATCGAGTAAGGAAAAACTGGAAGAACACTTAGACGAAGAAGAGGGAATTGCAGTTCCAGAAATTGAACCAGAAATAGTAATGGGGGATCCAGTGAAAGCTCTTAAGGATTACTCTCAACCGAAGGTCAATGACATTCAGTCAAGCATTGTTAGGCCAACTATTGCAGCTAATAATTTCGAAATCAAGCCGGGCACAATTCAAATGGTTCAGAATTCTGTGCAATTTGGGGGTTCACCTGCTGAGGACCCTAATATGCATATCAGAGACTTCATCGAGATCTGTGATATACCATGCATAATTGGGAATTTCACTAAAGTTGAAGGATCCTGGTAGTTTCACTATACCATGCATAATTGGGAATTTGTCGTTCGACAAATGTTTGTGCGATTGGGGAGCGAGCATCAACCTCATGCCATACTCTATATTCTTACAACTTGGTCTTCCTGAGCCAAAGCCGAGCAACATGTCACTGCAATTGGCGAATCGTTCAATCACTTATCCGCGAGGAATTGTCGAAGATGTTTTGGTGAAAGTCGACAAACTAATCTTTCCAGCAGATTTTGTCATCCTTGATTTTGAAGAAGACAAGAAGATCCCTATTATTCTTGGTAGACCATTCTTGGCAACGGGAAAGACATTGATTGACGTACAGAAGGGAGAACTCACCATGAGAGTGCACGATCAGAATGTCATATTCAATGTGTTCAAAGCAATGCAATTTCTAACAGAAGAAGATCAATGCTTTAAAGTAGATGTAGTGGAATCTGTTATGCAAGTAAAAATTGAACACATGCTTATGAATGATACACTGGAAAAGGCTGTAAGTGGGGACTTTACAATTGAAGAGGATGAGGTTGAAGAACATGTACAGTCTCTGAATGCTTCTCCTTGGCAACAAAAGTTTAAGAAACCAGAATCGTTGGGTTTATCTGAATTGAGAGAATCACATCAGCGGTTGAAACCATCTATCGAGGAAGCACCGAAGCTAGAGCTCAAACCATTGCCTGATCATTTAAGGTATGCTTCCCTTGGGGAATCATCTACTTTACCTGTGATTATTGCTGCTAACCTTACAGGTCCTGAAGAAGAAAAGCTGTTAAGGGTTCTCAGGGAATTCAAATCAGCCATTGGTTGGACTATTGCAGACATTAAAGGAATCAGCCCTGCCTATTGCCAGCATAAGATTCCGCTGGAAGAAGGAAGTAAGCCAACAGTGGAACATTAGAGAAGGCTTAATCCACTCATGAAGGAAGTGGTGAAGAAGGAAATTATTAAGTGGTTGGATGCAGGGATTATCTATCCTATTTCTGACAGTGCTTGGGTGAGTCCAGTTCAATGTGTGCCAAAGAAAGGAGGCATGACGGTGGTAACTAACGAAAAGAACGAGCTCATTCCTACGCGGACAGTCACTATTTGGAGAATCTGCATGGACTACAGGAAGTTGAACAAAGCTACTAGGAAGGATCACTTCCCTCTTCCTTTCATTGATCAGATGCTAGACCGACTTGCCGGCCATGAGTATTATTGCCTTCTGGATGGATATTCGGGTTACAATCAGATCTGCATTGCTCCAGAGGATCAGGAGAAGACAACATTTACATGTCCGTTTTGTACCTTCGCTTTTCGAAGGGTTTCTTTTGGGTTATGTGGTGCACCTGGCACTTTTCAGAGGTGCATGATGACAATTTTTTCAGACATGATTGGTAAGACAGTGGAAGTCTTCATGGATGATTTTTCAGTATTTGGGTTTTCTTTTGACGAATGTCTACACAATCTTAGCATGGTTCTGAAAAGATGCGTGGAGACTAATCTGGTCCTCAACTGGGAGAAGTGCCATTTCATGGTACAAGAGGGAACTATTCTTGGACACAAGGTGTCACGTCGAGGCCTGAAAGTGGATAAAGCAAAAATAGAGACAATTGAAAATCTTCCACCGCCCAATTCAGTGAGAGGAATTCGTAGTTTCCTCGGTCATGCAGGTTTCTACAGAAGATTCATCAAGGATTTCTCCAAAATTTCCAAACCTTTGTGTAAGCTATTGGAGAAGGATATTCCCTTCAAATTCGATGATGATTGTATGACAGCTTTTGAGACATTGAAGAGGAAGTTGATTTCAGCACCTGTGATCATCGCCCCAGATTGGAATGAACCTTTTGCTATGATGTGTGATGCTAGCGATTTTGCAGTGGGGGCTGTTCTTGGCCAAAAGAAAGATAAGATTTTTCATGTTATCTACTATGCAAGCAAGACACTCAATGATGCGCAATTGAATTACACAACCACGGAGAAGGAGCTGTTAGCCATTGTATATGGCTTTGAAAAATTCAGATCATACTTGCTTGGTACGAAAGTGACGGTGTATACTGACCACGCAGCTATTAGATATCTGCTCTCCAAGAAGGATTCTAAACCCCGCTTGATTCGATGGGTTCTTCTACTACAAGAATTCGATGTTGAGATCAAAGATAGAAAAGGGACAAAATCAAGTAGCTGATCACCTCTCACGATTGGAAGATCTTGGTAAATCATCTCAAGACAGTACCCTCATCAATGAATCATTTCCAGATGAACAGCTGTTTGGAATACAAGAAGAAGAACCATGGTATGCTGATATTGTGAATTATCTGGTAAGTCAAATTGTTCCACCTGAGTTGTCGCCAGCTCAAAGGAAGAAATTCATGCACGTCGTCAAGTGGTTTCGTTGGGACGAGCCATATCTGTTTAAACAAGGGGCTGACCAGGTTATCAGGAGGTGTGTACCATATAGTGAGACAGACAATATTCTGAGGGATTATCATGCCACAGCTTATGGAGGCCATTATAGAGGTGAAAAGACAGCGACTCGTATTTTGCAGGCAGGATTTTATTGGCCATCACTCTTCAAGGATGCTCATCAGTTTGTAACCAGGTGTGATCGTTGCCAGCGAGTAGGCAACATTTCAAAAAGGGATGAGATGCCCCTTAATGTAATGTTAGAGGTAGAAATTTTTGATGTGTGGGGGATCGACTTCATGGGCCCATTCATTTCATCATGCAATAACCAATACATCTTGCTAGCTGTGGATTACGTCTCCAAATGGGTTGAGGTCAAGGCACTTCCAACTAATGATGCCAATGTAGTGCTCAACTTCCCTCACAAGAACATTTTCACCAGATTTGGGACTCCAAGGGTCATTATTAGCGATGAGGGTTCTCACTTTTGCAATCGGAAGTTCACTACTCTGATGGCAAGATTCAACATCAACCATCGGGTGGCTACAGCGTACCACCCTCAAACCAATGGCCAAGCTGAAGTATCAAACCGTGAGATCAAACGCATTCTGGAAAAAGTGGTAAGTCCTTCTCGTAAGGATTGGTCTTTAAAACTGGATGAAGCTGTGTGGGCTTACCGAACTGCGTTCAAAACACCTTTGGGTATGTCACCATATCAACTTGTCTATGGAAAGGCTTGTCATCTGCCGGCAGAACTGGAACACAAGGCTTATTGGGCATTGCAGAAGCTGAATTTTGATTGTAAAGCCGCAGGGGAAAAGAGGATGGTGCAAATCAATGAAATGGATGAGTTTCGTCTACAAGCTTATGAGAATAACAAGCTCTACAAGGAAAAAGTGAAAAGATGGCATGATCGTCGGTTGACAACAAAGGTATTTGTTCTTGGTCAATTAGTTTTATTATTTAACTCTCGTCTGCGATTGTTTCCAGGCAAACTCAAGTCAAGGTGGTCAGGACCCTTTGTTGTGAAGACTGTGTTTCCACACGGAGCTGTGGAGATTTATGAAAAGACCCCAGATCAAGCGTTTAAAGTCAATGGTCAGAGATTGAAGCCTTATTTGGGAGAACAAGTAAATCGCGAAGCTGAAGTCGCGATTCTGTCTACCTCGGATTGAGAAACTGAAGTAACGCCCGGCTAAATGACGTTAACGACAGCGCTCGTGAGAGGCAACCTACGGCTTGAATGGTAATTTTTATTCTTATAAAAAAAAATCAGAAAATTGGACAGTAGCACCAGGGGCGGGCGCGCTCCAGGAGGCGCGGGCGCGCCTGGTCGACTGTTCCAGAAAAAATAAAAAAAAAACAGAAAAAAGGAAAAAAAATAGTAAAAACAGAAAATATTTCTCTTTTATTTAGTGTTTAACACCAGCCCAGCCACTCTCAATTGTTTAAATAGTCTTGACATACCCTAACCCTAACCTATTATTTACTTCCCTTCTCTCATTCACACATATACATACATATATACACGCACTGCATCTCATCTCTTCACACTTCTACAACTTAATCAATGGCACCCAAGAGATCTAGGCGCTCAGGAACATCAAGTTCTTCTTCGAGTGGGGGAGTTGTGCCCCAATTCAATTCACCGGAGGCCCAGATTGAGTTTACACGCTTGATGACCAAATCTGTGGTCAAGGAAAGGGGATTTATTCCGGGTGTTCTTGATGGGTCTCTGATCGCGATGATTAGTGAGCGCGGTTTGGAGACTGTGTGTGAGGCTGCGGAGGCGATACCATTGAGTCTCGTTAGGGAGTTCTATGCTAATGCCAAGAAAGAGAAGAATGGGTATTCTGCAGTTCGAGGGTATGTAGTGGATTTTACGCCTGCCGTTATCACTAGGGTTTTGAATTTGCCTGCACCGCAGGAGGGAGTGGAAGATTTTGGGTTGAAGACCCGTGGGGAGGTTGACCTTGAGGCCATTCTGCGGGATATGACAGTTCCCGGCACTACTTGGAAGCGCAGGACAGGCTCTACTGAGCCGGTTACCTTCTCCGCCATGGCTTTGAACCTGTATGCTAAGGCCTGGAACCTGTTTCTGTGTGCTAACATTGTGTCGTCGTCGCACACTCATGAGGTGACCGTGGATCGAGCTATTTTTGTTGTGGGGTATTCTCAGCGGGCGATACATCGACCTAGGCTCCCTTATCCACATGCACATGATCCGATTTTTGCAGGGCAGTACCACTGGAGCGATTCCGTATGGCTCAGTGGTTGTTCGTCTGTGTGTTGATGTGGGTATTCACTGGCCGGCAGAGGAACAGTTGCAACTTCCTGCGAGTGCCATTGACACGGCGGCGATAGCTCGACTACCTGAATGGGACGGTGGTGTACCGCATCCCAGAGGCTTAGGGTATATTGTGGGTGGTGACGTGCCACCTAGACAGCAGAGGGAGGCTAGGGCTGGATCTTCTAGGGCACCGCCAGCTGTGGCTAGTACTGGTATGGGTGAGGCTCATTTTCGGAGGTTGGCACGGCGGTTGGACGCAGTTGATGATAGGCAGAGCCGGTTTGCTGCTGATCTGACTCAAGCTCTCGGGGCAGCCTTTCTGGCTACTGGTGTACAGGTCGATTGGCCTGTTTATGGAGCTGGCACCGTGTATCCACCACCGGATTCACCCGAGGAGGGTGACTCTGCTGACGATTGAGGTATATCTGCACACTTTCTTTGTTTCTTGCCTTCAATGGGGACATTGAATATTTTAAGTTTGGGGGTGGGAAATGGAGATTGTAGTTAGTTGCATATAGGGCATGTAGTGGTAGTATTTGTCATACAGTTTGTTTTAATTATCCATATAGAGCATTTTGTTTGCAACGCTTGTTCTGTTTACTATGTGAGTCCATTTTAGTTACATTCCATAGCATGCATATTTCATGATCCCTTAGGACGAGCTAATTCTGATTGTTAGGACGATGTCGAATTGAGTGTGGTATTGATGAGCAGAGGGTTGATTTACAGTCCCTATGAAATGGAATTGCATGTTTCAGAAGCACTGTCTTTACACAGTCTCATCGGTTGCTTTTGGGCTAGGTTGAGTCATGCCTATTTAGTTGTTTTAGATTTAATCGTATGTTTATATCTAGAATGGTTGTTATTCCCTTGATAATGTAAGAATACCAAAGTATAAGTTTGGGGGGAAACAGAGATTCATCCTAATTGTTAGTAATTGTCAAGTTTGGCTAGGCGTCAAATGGCTAGTAGCCGGCTCATATTTTTATGAGTAGTCTAGGGTTGGAATTGAGAATTCTCATTCCAGATTCTGTTTGGAAAAAAAAAAAAGAAAGGAAAAAAAAAGAGTTAGGTGAATAATTCGAGGCAAAATTAACCAGGGTGAGCTCTTTAATACTCGGGCAATTAAGTTCAATGGGGACTTTGTGCCTAGTGACCTAAGGCTTTTTATAGTCTGGGATCCACTAACCTAACGCTCGCTACATGGGTATTATTGTATAAGCCTTTAGGGGTCTCATCCATTGCACGGTTAAATAAGCCTATGTATTGTGTTATGTGTCGTAGTGGTGGCTTAGCAATAAAGTGTGATTCCCTGTCTAACTCAAATGAATGACGGAGGTGTTTGTATGTTATGGAGTGTTTACCACTCATTCTGTTTATAAGCAGGTGATTGTCTTGGCGAAAAATAGGTATGATTTTGATCTAGTGTCAGAGTATATTTGATGAGCATCGCACACACCCACGTTTCTGTTCATGTAGTACTGGTATACGGGGGCTTGGTCGAGCTCTGTTTGGATGTATTGTATCTCTTTGAGGCTTGGCTTATCGATTGGTTTTGGTGAGTTCGAGGGGGTCCTTGCATTTTCATAGTAGTTGCATTCATGCATTGCATTGCCTTAGATTGTTTAGAGTCTGTTTATGCTTGGGGACAAGCATCGGTTTAAGTTTGGGGGTGTGTTAGTGGACTTTTTGTCCACTATATACGTTCCAATTTGGCTTAAATTGATCGCTAGTGCCCAAGTATTTAGTGTCTTTTGATGTGTTTTATGTTTTTGGTGTGCAGATTACCGGGCAAAGCAGAATCTATGAATATTTGCATAAATTGGTGGTACATGAGCTAGGAATTAAAAGGAGGAAGATCAAGGTTTGAGTTGAGGTCGAAAGAAGGCAAGACGAGTCGCTAAAGGAGCAACGTTTCAAAGAATTCAACTGCAGGGCAGTAGGGTGAGGCGCGCCCGCGCTCCATGAGGCGCGCCCACGCTCTATTAATGAGGCGCCCCCGCGCTCCAGCCGACTTCAGTTGCTGATTTTTGCAGTTTAGTCCGTTTCGAAGCCCAGGAAGCAGCGAGCCCATGGATCATTATTTTATGTAACCTAGTATAAAGACATAAGGATGATTATTAGTATTTTATCTATCAAGCAATTAAGTAAGCAAGTAGGGTTTTTATTATCGTACAAGAGGACAGAGTACTTTGTGAGCCGTCAAGCTATTTTCTTTTGTAATTTTCATCACGTGGATTATCGGTTGTTTCTTTTACTCTTGCAATTAATATCAGTAGTTTATGTATAATTGTTATTTTACGATGTTTTCACTTGAACCCATGATGTCGACTAGTCCAATTATGGGCTAATCGTTATCATGGGATTTTAATGGATTTTTCTATCGATTCTAGATATTGATTGTTTTTATGCCAAAGTGTGTGATTGTTATGGATAGCCTAGTATGGTTAAGCTTATTCATTGTAAATGCGTCGCGAACATTTATGATTGTTTGTTGAACCCTCGTGAATGCGAAAGTGGATCTAGGGTTTAGAACATGCCATGCTAGCATAGGTTTTTGCATGTTAAGAGCATGTATTAATTTGTGGTGTAATTCTAACCGTCTTGCACTGACTATGTGATTTTATGGATACTTGTGCTTAAGCCATTATGTTTTCAATCTCTATAGACATATAGGGACTAATCGTAGTGGTTGACTATTTGACTTCTATCAATTGTGGATGTTCATTAGGATGGTATGCGTACAACAAAAGTTGGCGTTTATCAGTTTAGAGGGTCTGATCAGTTATCATCACTTTCACATGCTAGGTTGAAAAGGCATAAGATTCTAGATGAGATAGATTATGAAGTTAAAATCTCATGTTTATTTCATATAAGTAATTCGTTAAGTTTTAATTAGTAGCGTAATCAACACTCCAATTGTTATTTTCTTAGCAGTGAAATTTAATCATACTCTGGTGTATAAGTGAACTAAACGTAAGCAAGTCGAGTCTCTGTGGGAACGAATCCTACCTATTACTGTATTACTTGTGACCACGTTCTCTTGCGTGAATAAAGTGTGAACAAGTTTTTGGCGCCGCTGCCGGGGACTCGGTTCATTGTTTTGTTTAGTTAATGTGCTTATCATCAGTGGTCGTTAGATATCACTGACTGAGATTTGTTACTAATCGTTCTTGTTTGCTACGTGAATTCAGGTAATTGATCGTGTATGCGTACTCATTCTCAATCGAGTAAGGAAAAACTGGAAGAACACTTAGACGAAGAAGAGGGAATTGCATACTCGTGTATGCGTACTCGTCCTCTTTTGAGAATACCAATAAAATATTTAAATAATAAAAATAACTTTTGAAAAATATCTGGGTTATCACATCATCCACTTTATCATATCATGAACTTGAAGCATTTCGTTAAAAAATAAGTTAGATGTGATGGACAGTGAACTTGAGAACATGACAGTGCAATCGTAAAACAACTTTAAAAACTGAACAAACATCCTAGCAGCAGACCAATCATCCTTTTTCGGGGGCCTCTATTTTTTTTTTCAAAATAAGTCTTATACCCCTTATCTTCTTCTTCTAATCTCTCAAATGCTTTTTCAAAATCAATTGAACTCTCTAACATAAGGTAGGTAGAATTCCATCTAGTGTCTACATCCATCGATGGGAGGAACTTAGATTTGATTTTTTCAATTTCAACACACCTTTTAAATCCATCCAACCTAGCCGGTGAAGCACGCACATACTTGACAGCATTCCTAATTGCTTCTACAGATGCAATTTCTTCTTCAAAGCCATCCATCACAACCAAATTTAGGATGTACGCAGCACATCTTACATGAATAAACTCATTTTCTGAAATACAAGAATTCCATTTGTTCATTTTGGATGCCAAGTACTTAACCAAATCATTGTTTGACGATGCATTATCAAGAGTCAGGCACATTATGTTATCAATTCCCCACTCTAACAAGCATTTTTCAATTACTTTTCCAAGTAAAGAACCTTTATGACTTACAACTTGTCTAAAATTTAGAATCTTTTTTTTTAACATCTAGTTATCATCTATCCAATAGGCAGTTAAACACATGTAATTAATCTTCTGATTAGAAGTCCAACAACCCATAGTTATACTTATACGCCTACCTCTAAGTAAATTTTTTCTTTTCCTCCCTGTAAATTTTGCTACAATCTCGCGCCACAGTCCACCTAAATGGAAGGACAAACCTAGGCTCTAAGCATTTAGTATATTTGACAAATCCTTGGCCTTCAACCATTTTAAAAGGGAGCTCATCTATTATGATCATTTCTGCTAACACTTTCCTACATTCCTCATAATTATAAGTATAAGCTTTGAGGGTACTCCCTGTTCCCTCCTTTTTCTTTTCAAAAGTAAGAATTGGTTGATTTTTGTTTGCCTTTCTATTAGGATTCTTAACACAATGTTTTGTATGATTCCATAAGCTACTAGTTCCATTTTTTGGGTCACTCTCATACTCCTTCTTACAGTAATTGCAAACAGATTTCATTTCATTTCTTGGATTTTTTATAAATACCTTCCATATATCTGACCTTTCCCATCGTTTTTTTGTAGGCCGGGGTTGCGGGAATTGAGGCTGACTTTCCTGAGCTTCTACAAGCTTATCAACTTCAATTATTTCAGCATCAGGCTTAGTGATATTAACCGGTGGAGTTGACATTATCTTTAAATAAACAGAGAAAATGAGGTATTTTAGTATAACAATCAAACTAATTCACACAGGACATTCATCAAACACCTTGTGTCATATATATATATACACACATGATCTATACATAAAAGAGGTGTATCTCCTCCGAAAACTACGAGGCAAGCACATGAGAAACAAAAGACCTAAAACAACACCTAAATCACAACAAGTACAGATCAATTAATCACCAAATTGTGTGCTAATCAACACACACAATTACACACAACAAACTACATAGAAATCAACATATACACACACATATAAACACAATTGAAGCATATAAAATCAAATTCACCTAATTTGTTAGGTCTAGATACATACAAACAACTAATTCAATCAAGCACAAAGCTATACATACACATAGATACATGAATTGTAGAAGCGTATAGAGAGAATGGATTGAATACCTGAAAAAAATGAGAGAGATTAGGGATTGAGGAGAGCTGAAGACTAAAGAGTGAGACAGATGTATATTTGTATGAAGAGCTGAAAAGGATTGTATGTTTGGGAAAGAGATATATAACCCTAGAAGAATCCGTATATATGGTTGTTAGCATGTGACCAAAAATGCCGTGTTGTTATATTTGTGTTATATTATTATGGGTAAATAATAAATATGATTCATATTTATTATTCATTATTAATTTAAATTATATTTTCTAAATAATAATAAAAAATAATTATTATATATTATTATATATTCGGGTGGAACGGGTTATATTGGTCGATTTGACAAGGTAAACCGAACCCAACCATTATTTTTCGGTTTTTTAAAAATAGAAACCGTTACCAACCCGAACCGTTACGAAACCATAATTTCTGGTTTGGGCGGTTTAGATCGGGCGGTTTGGGCGGGTTCGGAAAATTTTGCTCACCACTAACTGCTATAGACGATAGTACTATTGCTGCCGTATTCCGTACTAAATACAGCTCTTCTCAACATAAACAACATGCGAGATCTACCTCTTTTTATGTCGTTAAATGAATTATATATTCTCTCCGTTTCATTCCTTTCTTAATAGTTTTTATTCGATACTTGACACGCATTTTAAAATGTGTATATAAAGTATAATTCCATAACTTAATTTTAATTTTTTTTAATAAAAATTTAAACATCAAATTTTTATTCAGAAGGAAAAATAATTTAAAATAATTTATGCAACTATACTTTATAGGAGCCTTAAAATGCGAGTCAAATCCTCTGTCTTAAATGTTAAAAATTTATCAGGACAGAGAGAATAACCATCTTCTATCATCTATATTATATTATAATAACCAAAGTAGAGAACTTTTTTTTAAACACGGAGGAGAATCATAAAAAATATCTTAATCGTTCAATTTTAGGTGAACCATAAAAACGATCTTAACCATCCGATTTTAATAAAATTTAATTTTAGAAAAGATATATCATACATACAACTCTATTCCCGATATTCCTCATTTTATATAACTACTCACGGATAATATTATATTATATTATATTTAAATTATATTCTATATTTTTTATTTTAAGAATTCTACTTATCTTATAATTTTTATTTAATATACTTTACTCACATTCAACTCCATTTTATCAATATTAAAATTCTTTTATTTATTTAAAATTATAACTTATCATTAAATTTTATGAATATTAATATATAAACATCATTGTATAGAAAAATGTAAAAACATTAATAATAAAATAAATTATCATATTAAATGAAATATTTAAATTATATAACATAATTAATATATAATTTATTAATAGCATTCGTACTTTGCACGGGTTATAAACTTGTATATTTTAAATTATAAAATTCCATGATTGGGATATATATTTATGTGATGCCTAAATTTAGACTAAATTATACTTTGCAACCCTTTAATTTTGTAAAATTGCACTTTGGGTCTGATAGTTTTCAAATTAACACTTTGCATCCCAAAACTTTTAAAAATGTCTCAATTTGCACCCCTTAAGTTAACTTTCATCAATTATCAATATTAATTTCATATTCTAGAGATATTTAGGAAAACTGAAATAAGATATTTCAGCCATATAAATGAGATATTTAGGAATGAATTAAACATAAAATCTAAAAAATATGAACACTTGAATAACTGTTTAAATATTAAATACCCATATTAACTCTCTAGAATATGAAATTAACGTTGATAATTGACGGAAGTTTGTTTAAGAGGTGCAAAGTGAGATGATTTTAAAAGTTATGAGATGCAAAGTGTTGATTTGAAAACTATGAGACCTAAAGTGCAATTTTTCAAAAGTAAAGGGTTACAAAGTATAAATTAGTCCTAAATTTATAGATGATCTATTTATACTTATAAAAGATAATTTGGGGGTCGCCCATGAAAAATGTCATCTTACATATTTAAATTTCATGTAATCAACCTTAATAAAAAGATCCATCATATTATATCATATAATATACTTATATATAATTAGATTAAAAGAGTTATTTTGATTGTTGTGATCTCATGATTGTTGGGGTAAACTAAAGGAATGAATGAGTAGTTACGTGAAACTAAAACATGTATAACTAAAACATATATATGATATAAAATTAAAACTCTACATCAAATAACTTTTACAAGCTACAAAATCATTATAAATTTTATAATTTATTTAATTTTATTTATTCAATACAAGTAAAAATATTTAATGATAATATTATAATATTTTTATAAATATGTACATATTCTTAAGTAAACTGTAAGTAAACAATTATTATGATTACAAATATATAACATATTCAAGCATGATAAAAAAATATTATATAAATATTACTTTTATTTTATTTAAGTATATATAATAAAGTAAAAAATATATAACTAAAAATATTTTATTATATCAGTAATTTAATATTTTATAGATATGGAATGTATATTAGAACAACCATACAATTAAGTAATTAATAAATGTAGTTAACAATAAAATAATATTTTTATATTTAATATTATAAAAATTATAATATATTAAAAGAATTATAATATATTAAATTAATTAATATATTAATTATAATAAATATATTTTAAATGTTTAATATGTGTCGTGCATCGCATGAGATTTAAACTAGTATATAATTAGAATAAGTGAATTAATATAGCTTAGTCGTCACGGGTAAAACAATAAATTTTTTTAAGTACAAATGTTAATTGATTAAGGTTTGATTCCTCACAAGCATAAGAATTAACTTAATATTGTTTATAAATATTAATTTTTTAAATAAACTGATTAAAATTCGATTATGAATTAATATTAATAACTAATTTAGAATTAATTTAAAAAAATATTAAATTTTAATATTAAGATTGAATAAATATAATCCTTTTGAAAAAATAAACAATTTGATTATAAAATTATTATAAATTATTTTTAAAAAGAGAACTCATGCATTGCATGAGGTATAAGCTTTTTTTTTATTTTAAAAATGCACTTGCTTATATTAATTTGCATCAGAAATAAGGTTACATCGGATAATCTCAGGAGCAGTATGATACCACTCCATCAGACCTGACATAGAAAATGCAGCTCGTGCTAACAGATGAGCTACATTATTCGCAGATCGATACTCAAAGACTACTAACACTTCACTAAAGTGTTTTAACAAACTGACACAGTCATCTATAATGGTGTGAAAGACCGAGTTCCCCCGATCACCATGAATTGCGTCCACCACCAATTTAGAATCCAACTCAAAAATGCATCGCTGATTCCTCCAACTTTTGATCCATACCAACGTTTCCCTCAAACATAAAGCTTCCGCCTCCCTTGCACGTGTACTGCCACTGAACCTATTACTCATGGCTCGAAGAAAATCCCCACGGTCGTTTAGGACTACACATGCAACTCCTATCTCCCCCGTCTGACTACTACAAGCAGCATCCAAATTTATTTTAATCCATCCCTCAGGTGGCTTACACCACTGCCTGCTCAGTTTTTGCACGCCCTCTATTCCTTTCCCAACCCTCTCCTGACTCTGCTGCCATTCTTGTAACATACTCATTGCCATAGATCTCACACCAAACACCGACATAGGTTTCTTATCCCAAACCCATGTATTATGCCTTGTCCATAACCCCCAACAAAATAATCCAATCCTCACACATCTCTCTCGAGTACTATTACTGAACTCCCTTTTCAATATGTCTTTAACTATCATTCCAGCATCAACAATTGACAGCTCCTGCAAACCTACTTCTATCCACAATGCTCGAGCAAAGCTACAGGTGAACAGCGTGTGAGTAGCTTCTTCCATGTGACTATGGCACCATGTACATAATAAGTTTACATCGACCTGCTTTCGTATCAATTCCACAGCTGTAGGAAGAACATTATGACAAGCCCTCCATAAGAAATGCACAATCTTTCATTTTAAATAAATTTACTAACATCAAATTTTAATACAGTTTCATTTTTGTAATAAATTTAATATATAGTTTCATTTTGATTCCAGATAATATTTACATGTGTGCAGTACTGCAATTATTTATATTGTAGACATACCAATCAATCAGTTCTAAATTCTGTTTGTATGAAATTAAATTAAATTAGAGTTAAATTGTGCTGTTTTAGATGCGCCATTGTGTGCTGCCAAATCAATTTGAGCTTTCTGATTGTAAAGATCAGCTAGCTGCTGCTAGAGCAAGTATCATTTGACCATCGACAGCACTGAAACATCAGTTGCAGAGTGATCGATGCTCAGTGAAAGAACCAACTTGAGGCCAGTAATTCCAACATATTGAATGCTAAAAGTTACGAGGAACTAATCACATATTGACAGATACAAGGTTAAAGCCAAACAAAATGTTAGAATAAGTGTGTAAATGAGTCAAGGAAACGGCATTGCATAAACTATATCAAATGAAAATGTCATTATTGATGCATACTTGAGATGTAATAACTAATAAAGATTCGGTACTGTGTCTGCATCATTTTTGGTTTCACACATTTCATTCAATCCCGCAGCTAGGCTTCCATCAAATGCATACAGATAAACCTTTGCTTCCAGACTAGAACCAATCAACTTTCCGGTATGAGCAGTTTCCAGGCTTTCACCTCAGTTCTCAGCTGGTCAACATTGTCTCAATTAGAGATATGAAATCTAAGAAATTCTTAATATTTACAAAAGATTATCGGAACATACTAAAAATTGCTGGATAATATTCGAAACGTAGAAATTTACAACTACATTGGCACATACCCACAAAACAACTATAGTACATAATATTGTGCCCAGTTATCCTAGGACAATAATTGTCACATACATAGCTAAGTAATATACTAATTTACATCTGCATAAATGTTGGCCAAGTGTTAGAATTGCTGGCAGTGTTATCCTGTATGCTTAATCCTATATGTTGCAATGAGGTGAGACAAGGCTCTCAGAACATATTACATGTTCTCTAAATATATCAGGAAGACCACATATAATTATATCCTTGAAACTCTTGTTTTCCATATTGTACATAATCAATCTTCTTCCATTACTTTCCATCAAAATTTCATGTTCACCTAACATACATACAGGCCCTAGTGTATAGAACATGTTATCAGGTTCATTAATGGTGACTTTAGTCCAAGAACTTGTCACACCGTACTCCTTCATCATCCAAATATCCCATGTATATGTTTGGTTTCCATCAACAGTCAAGTGATACACATATAAGCACAGAGAAAGGCATTTTCCAAGAACTGTGAGGCGAGCTGTGTCGATTTGGCCTTCTTCGTCTGCATATATATCTGGAAGTGGGACTTCTCTGAACTTCTCTGTTACGATATCAAATGCTGCGATGATCCATTTGTAACTCCAGGTAATTGTAGCAAGCCAGTGAATGGAACCATTCAAGAAAACTCCAGAACAAGGCCAACTATCAGAATGGTTAAATGGAGAGTTTTGAATCTGTTTCCAACAGTTTTGCCTAATTGTATATACTTGGACTAGCATTTCAGGACAGTTTTCAGAATCATTGTTTTCAACATTTTCAACATCAGGGAAAGTAATTGTGATTATCTTGTAATCATTCGTAGATGCATCGAAGCCAATACCATAAATTGTGCGACATTTTGACATATTTGAGGATTTATATGGCAATTTCTTGAACTCTAAAGTTGTTGGATTGAGCAAGACCATTGTGTTGTCATCATATACAAGTAAAAGCAAGCCATTACATGAACTCAAAACTTGGAGCCAATGGTTAGGGTGCTCGAAGTTGAGTTTTATCGGAATCTCATCTTCCATGTTACTGAGAGGCTGCTTTGATAAATTGATGGAATAAAGAGAGTTTGGGGGAGATGTGAGGATGAGTTTGTGGTCATGGAATCCTTGTTTCAGGTATGTTTTAACAAAGTGGGGGTCGCAGATTAGCTCACGCCATGGCTTTGACACACACTTGCATTGGGCTAGTGATTCAACTGGAAGGCGGAGAAGTATGTCACGAATAATATCTTGTTGGAGAAATTCATTGCTAGACATTTATAATTGAGATAGAGGGTATTGTAAGTTCAAAGTAGATAATTCTGTATATTTTTCATTTTTGGACTAGAAAAACGAAAGTACTTCCTAATGTAGGAACAACCATAATCTAAGACTGAGTTTATAACGTTTATGTTAAAGGAACAACATGATTCTCGCTAAGCCATCCTAACACTAATGGCACAAGTTAATTTCTTTGTGGTGGTTAAAATGTGCCCCAAATATAGGAGAACCAACTTCAAATGAGTGCAATCACATTCACTAATAAAGAAAAAAATGGGAAATTACTAATTGGTGTTCTAATATAAATATAGACACACATGTATGTATTATGCACGAAATGTATACCACAATAATGTATATTGAAAACATGTCCAGAGCAGAAGTGGAAAAAAAACGATATTATTGGCACAACTATTAAGATATAACATGAAAAGAAATACTCATTCCACCATAGCAAACCCTTCTGCAGCGGTAGCTGCTTCATGACCATCATCTATAAGTTCTACCATTCCAAAACATAATGCAAATAGCTAACATAGATGTATCTAATAACTAAGAGACAATTTTAATAACAGCTAGTGCATCAATAGCCGACAAACTAGTCTGGCAAAAGTTTTGCCATGCCTCTTCTTTCTGCTCTTCACCCTCCGTGAGTGACTTGTACATTAGTGAGACCATATTTCGAGCTGCCTCTCTTGCCTCGGGGAGCTTATCGTTCAGCAATTTTGCAGCCATTTGGATCAATGGAACCGACCCAAATTCTTTCATTCCTTCAAGCTCCTGAATTCAAAAATGAAGACATATAAATTCACTCATGGCATCAGAAATTATAATGATATAGATAGTCACAAACCCCAAAAAAGAGTACCATCTTTGAAACACATTGAGATAGTGAAACTGCAGCTTTCGCCCTGACCCTTGGGTTGGCATGAGTGCCGTATAATCTGAGCTTCTGGAGCATGGGAAGTGGTGAAATGGAATCTACCATTATCTTCAATGCCTTTTCTGCTTCTTCACACACAAACTTTTTGTCTTGAGAAGCCTTAAGCAGCAACTGTAGGAGCTGTATAATTTGGGAAACACCGTTAAGTTACAAAAATAGGACTAGCTCTCTTAATAAACTACAAAAATAGTGAATTAAATGCATAGTTTATAACTTAATATATGTGATTGGATTAAAAATATGTACCATTTGATCAAGTGCATCAGAAGTGGTGTCATCAAGCAACTTATCACCATACGATTTAAAGATATCGGATGCAGCCATTATAGCAGTCTTGCACAAAGCACTTCTCGGATTCTTCATTGCCTTCACTTGCACAAGCATCACTTTATCCCTACAAACATCAACCACATTTTATCAAAACCCACTTCTTAAATTATCGGATCCAACAACATTCAAAAAGACTTGAACAAAATAAGATTAGGCCCTTACGAGATGGGTAACAACAAATCAGAGTGATACAGGGCAAATCGCCTAGCATCATTCAAAGACTCACACACTTTCACCCAGTCCTTTGATTCCAACCCTTCGATTAGGCTCTACATTTTATCAAACAAGTAACAACATCCATCAAAAACCCATGTGGACAATTCCAACACACATAAATCCCAAAAAAATACATGGACTAATTTCATGTGGTATACATATACCTGGATGGTGAGATCAGGGTGAGTAAGGGGCTTAAGGTCATCAGAAGCAACGTAATCGACAGCTTCCGGGATCGTAACAGGAGGCACAGGGGCAATGTTTTCATCATTGACAGCATTGGATTTAGCAGCAACTGATACTTTGGCTTGCTTTTTTGGCCTTTCTTGAGCCAAAGGTAAAGCATTATCAAGACTCCTCAGTGCCATCACAAACAATAAAGAAATGATATGTGTGTGTGTGTGTGTGGAGATATGAGAATTGAAATTTGATTGTTGATGAAATGGGGTCTAGGAATTTGGTAAATAATGTGTAATGTGTGTGGGATCTTCCAACGGTCGAATTGAATTTTGAGAAATTTAAATAAAATGAATTGGAAGTTTTGGAATAAAGTTGTGTTTTGAAGGTAACGGTCATTTTAGTTGGATCAGCCCTTTTACACTGATGGGCCATGTAAGTATGTAGTGTGCAAGGGTAACTCAAAATCATATGGCCCAGCAGTTGTTTTAATGCTTTTGGGCGGTGTGGCCTAAGCATGACCCATATCCAGGGCGGCGCTAGAATCAAATTGATTAAACATAAATTTTCAGTTTTTTGATTTAGTTTTGATTTATGTTATATAAAAATTGTAATGGTTCAGTTTGGGTTCAATTTTGTAAAAATATATCTGTTGAATAAATCAAAATCAATTGATATTAATTATATTACCAATTACACATATATGATTTATAATATATAATATTAAAAAAAAACATAGACGGTAAATTTGTTAATAAATTGTGTAAGTTTTCCATCTATTCCAGTTATCTATTTAAAACCTAGTTTCTTCGGCTCTATTTGTAATCACTCCGAAGTCGTAATCTCCCGTGATGTCTCTCGATTATAATATTTATATAATTCAAATTTATTTTATTTTAATAATAATAATTTAAATTTTATTTAATTTTTATATACTTTTTTTTATATTTATATCTTAATAAAATGATGTTTATGTATTTCATATAAACATGTGTTTTATTTAAGAAATTAATGTGAGATTTATTTTAATTTTAATTAAAAAATTAATGTAACATCTTAATTATGATGTTAATATTTTAAAATTAGATTCAATAATTAATCAATTACCCGCCTAAATATCAAATAAGAATGACAACAATCAAAATTTTAATATTTTGATTTTATAATATACTATCAATTATATGTTATTAAACTGAAGAGTAATACTATGTATTCCAAAAAATATCGCAAATGACGTGACGTGACATATGCTTATTTTAATTCGTGAACGCATATATATGCATACGGGGTTTCATATTATTGTAGAGGAAAATTACCAATTACGTATATGATAACTCAGCACCTGAGATAAATTTTGGGATAATTTTTGTATTCTCTGTCATTTTTTAAAACTGAAATCGACTGATAAAAAGTTAAAAAAACGCATAACTCATCGGTCAAAGTCAAAAATGTATTCAATCATAAATTTAGCGTAATCTTAGCCGATTGATTCAGGAGTTAAGTTTTTCTTAAGCAAAACAATATTATCAATTTACAAATGAAAACGAGTCAAAATCAAATTAATTTATTTTTAAATCAACTTATGAATAAAGTTCACATAATCACATTCCTTCCTTGGTAGGGCTGAGTTGTAAATGAGCAGATACGCTTATCAACAGTTCGGTGCTTAATTTGAAAAAAGTTCGATTCACATTCGGTTTATAAACAAGTCGAACATGAACACGGTTTTTAAATTCGGTTCATAAATGAGCTGAACTTGAGCACAACATATTTCATCTCAAAAGTTCGCGAACAAGTTCGATTATAATGTTTGTGAAATTGTTCGAAAAAAATTCATGAACAGATAGTAAATAATTGTGTATATATTTGCTTACAAATTAATTAATTAATTTATCTATTTTACTTGGCATCAATTTTTTTAAAAATATTCATAAAATTTTCATTTGAAGGAGTCTGTAAATTAAGGTGGTCATGAACACAAGTTTGTGAGTGATATTTAATGAGTAGTTCATGAGTTGTTCGTAAATAGTAGTTAATGAGATGTGTTTATGAGTGGTTCATGAATATGTATTTGTAAGTGGTTCGCGAATATGTTAATGAATAAAAATGAGTCAAACTCAAAGAAAATATTTGATTCAACAAGGGTTCAAGTTTGAGTTCGAATTCAAAATTTTTTAAATGAACTCAACGTGAACAATTCAAAGTTCGGTCGGTTCAACTCAATTACGCCCCTGTTCCGAGGAAATCCTCCACATGCCCAAATTAAACGAATTAATTTTTTTTATGACCAATATAATAAAAAAATTAAAAAGCTAAATACGGGGTAGAAAATAAAAGTGAAAAATTGTGGTGTTACAATTTACAATTTACTTACTTTACCCAATCTCCGTTGATGTTCCACATATAAACCCCCTCTTCCATTCAAATCGACCTACACCCTCCATACTTAACCTTGTCAAAACCCTAACATTCTCTTCTCACAATATACACACACACACACACATACATACGGACCACTCACACCTGCTCAGCTCTTAAAGGCCCAATCTTTTTGCTCAAATTTCAATTTTTTTTTTATCGTCACGACACAATTGCTCCAAGTGGATGCTTACCCATCATTCTATACACGGTAAATTACAACCCCTTTTAGTCTTTTTTTATATTTTATGCAAATTTAGGGTTAATTTTATTTATTAGGTTTTTTTTGTGTATTATTGTAGTTAGGTGATTTTAATGGGTGGTTTCACGAGTAATCGAAAGCGTGGTAGTGAGAGTAATCGAAAGCGTGGTAGTGATTATAAATTCCCTTTAGTGCATTCGAATCAATCGTATTCGGGGTTACTGTTTGATAATCCTGTTCCCAAGAAGCTTAAGTCTGTAGAGCCGATGGGGATTTCAGCTGCTTTGGAGCGGCCAGGGCTAGCTTCGAAGAATGCAGCTTATAGGATACACGGGTATCCTGCGGAGGTTTATCGGATTACGAGACAGGTGCATGCCCCTTGTGGGAATTGTAGATTTGGGCGTTCGAGGGTTGTTAGTGGTAATGTTAGTAGAAGAGAGAGTTTGGATGATTGGAAGACGGGGAGTGGTGATGATAAGTATGAAAGGATGAAGAATGAGGCGTTTGATACTTTGAGATTTGTAGGGAAAGGGAAGGAGGTGATTGATGTTGATGATTATATAGAGAAAGAGGAAGTGATGGTTTGGGAGGATTTGAGTGTTGAAGAAGTTGAAATTGTTGAGAATGGGAAGGGGAGTTGGAGGGAAGAGGAGGCGAAGATGATGGATATAGATAGGACTGTAGGAGACAAGTATTTCCAACCTTCGTATTGTTCTGTAGTTTCGGAAGATTTGCCTAATGCAAATTTGAAGTCGGAGAGTGCAGGGAAAGTGTTGGATGTGGTACCAATGGAACAGGATTTTGGTATACCTGTTTATAGAAAATTGTATGATTCAGCTGGTAAGCATGATAAAAAGTTGGGATATTTGAGATTTCAGATCGATCTAACAACGAAAACATTGTTTACATTTAAGCTGAGGCCTACTGCTAAGAAACCCACAAAGGTGACATATGTAAACTGTTACCGTCATAGTGATTTTTACAATACTTATCTATTAGCTCTTGATGATAGTCAAAACTTTGTTTCCAGGAAGTAGTAGTTAAAGAGCCATTTGTGCCTCTTACTGAAGAAGAAGAGAATGAGGTTAATCATGCATTATCTAATGCTAACAGGTAAAAGTTTACGCCATAGCTTTTTTACTTGCAGGTAGTTTATTACATTGTATTGAGTTGTCTCTCCATTTCTGCAGAAGGAAGATTTTGGTTACTCATGAGAACTCTAACATCGAGATTACTGGAGAGCTATTGCGTTGTTTGAGACAAGGTGCATGGTTAAATGATGAGGTGAGTTTTTGGTGGTTCTCTCTCCGTGAATGAAAGCAGCAGTGCATGTATCTAATGTGTATACTTGCTAGCTTTGGATGGTGACTATTTAATTTTCAGGTTATTAACTTGTACTTCGAGTTGCTGAAAGAGAGGGAAAAGAGGAACCCCAAACAGTTTCTGAAATGCCATTTTTTTAACACATTTTTTTACAAAAAGGTTAGTTCTTTCATGCTCAAATTTTTCATATCCCTGAATGTACTAATTGAGTTGTCAGATTCTGGAAGGATAGTTCATGTTTAGAGATAATATTATAACCTGTTCGCACATTATCTTTAATCAACTCAAGTGTGGTTGTAAAAGTCAAACAAAAGGTTGTTATGCTAAATTAAATATTGGTCTATAGTTGCCTTCACAAGATTGTGTCAGAGGTTGGAGGAAAAAATTGCAACACCAGACAGTAATGATATGGAGCAAGGCATTGACAAGTTTGGAGTTACTAAAAAAATATTTTATGCTATGTACTGGATTGAGAGTTTTTTTTTATAATATTAGGCAGTAGATGACTGAAGAAGTGTTTAATTCACACTTGGATATTAATTGTGAGACAGAGGTTGTTTATAAGCTGTTAGTTCGTACTTGGATAAGTGTCTCTAATCCTGTATAAGGGCTTTCATATCCATTTGTTTACATCAAGTATTCTGTTGATTAATTGTATAACAAAATCCATACTGGTAAGAACCTAGTGATGTACATTAGAGTTTTTGGAAGGGGGGGGGAGAGTATATCTGACCTCCAATTTACTAGTTTCGAAGAAAGAAGCCAACAAAATAACAATGATTACAAGCACTTTCAATGAATATATTCTTGAAGTTCAACATGACAATTTTACTTTCTGCTCTAAATGTTCTATTCATTTAATACAGTTCTCTTTATTTGATCTCAGTTAATAGGTGGTAGAAGTGGCTATGATTTCAAGTCGGTTAGAAGATGGACTACTCAAAAGAAGTTGGGATACTGTATTGTTGAATGCGACAAAGTAATTTTTGTGCGAGTGTGTGTGTTAAATGTTATTATCCCAACATTTACCAGGGTGGTTAATATTTTTGAACGTCATTATCAATTTCAGATATTTGTTCCTATCCACAAAGAAACGCATTGGTGCCTGGCAGTTATCAACAGGAAAGATGAGAAGTTCCAGTATCTTGATTCTCTTAAAGGAAGAGATCGACAAGTAATGAAAGTTTTGGTATGTTGTTGGTTCATCCTCTGCCTTCTAAATATCCGTATAAATACATATGTGTAATTAATTGTAGTAGACTTTAGGTTTGGTTGTCTAGCATGGTTGGTAATTCAAAGCTTTCTCATCTATCACGTGTTAAGTATCATGAGGGATGTTGAGCTCTTTATTTGCAGCCTTAAGCAAGTGGTATGCAGAGAATTACTCAGTCACTCGAGATGTATCTCAAAGGTTGCACTTGCTCATGATAAGTGACCACACGATTCATGTGAGGTCATCATGGCATACATCGCGGTGCTGCATGTCCCCTGATTCCCAGTTTTCCACCATCTGCATGTTACCATCATGTTATTTAATATGCCTACTGCACATGCAAATTGGACCAGTTTTTGTAATAAAATTATAATCAAATCCAAATAAAGCACATTCATCTTGCTAGAAAAATCATAATTTTGTGTCTTCAAATTGTTCTGTTTCCTTTATCATCTATCAAACCTCTTCCATTCTTGTTCTGGAGATGCTATCTTGAACTATAGTGTTGACTTAGCTAGAGTAGTTTCTTGGGGACTTTGGTGAATCTGACTTGGGTCATGTATCCAATGCTGTGTAGCAGTTTTTCTAAATATAGTTTGCAGATTTGGTAATTTGATTGCTAAAGAGGGAAGAGGAGTTGCAAGATAAATTGTAAGGAATGGCAAGATAAATTGTAAGGAATAGCAAGACAAAAGATGGTGATTTGACTCTTTAGTGCAAAGCATATAAAAGATTTATTTGTGGGCCTTGCTAACTCTGGTTGTTTTGTGTTTTTAATTATTTTTTTTTAATACAACAGTAGTCGAGGACTTGTTTTAATTACTTATTTCTATTTATCATATTTATTACTGAATTAAAGATGATATCATCTGAAATAGGATCTTAGAGCCCTGATTTACTAATTGACAGATAAGGTAACATATTTAATTAGATTGGTTTGGATCAAATGAGAACCAGAACCACTAAGGTTCAGCACACACATGAATAAGGTTCGACACACCAAAAATATCAGTTGTATTTGATAACAATGATATATCTGGGGTTGACCATTCCAGAATTAGGGTATAGAACATGTATGGTTTAAGCATATATAAATAAAATTCAAAGCATGCATGGTGTTGGACCTTAGTTATTATATCATTATACGTGTTAAACCTTAGTGGTTTCCATTGTTCCTTTTCTTTTTTTGGTTTCTATATGAACCAGACCCGTAATTAGACCTTATTGTTGAATCACTTAAATATATATATAATTTATTATGACTGAGACTACACAAGTACTTCATTGCTCAACTATAGCCCAAAGGCTGTTAGCATTTACCAAGATGAGTATCTGAAATCAGTAGTTGCATGGAATGCAATTTAGAGTGTAAAAGTCATGCTATCATAAAAGTTGCTTACATTGATTTTTTTTAATTGTTGACATTCAGGCTAAGTATATTGCGGACGAGGTGAATGATAAGACTGGAAAAGTAATTAATATTAGTTCGTGGAAGCAAGAATATGTAGAGGACCTTCCTGAGCAAAAGAACGGGTGAGTTTGCACTTTGTTTTATTTTTTTCTATCTCTATTGTTTCCTTGCTCAAAATAGTAAGCTAAATAATGTGTCGTTAAAGGAAACTGTTGGAATACGGGAAGTTGCATAAAAGGAGAGAAGATTAAGTAGTCAAGACATTTTATACATGTGTTGCATTCTTTCAATCCTTCATAGCTCCCTGAATAATTTGTAAGGTAGTGCTTATTGGCTCAAGGTTTCCATTGCTTTCATGCATGAGATAAGTTTTTACTATTTATCTGTACCCGTTCTGGATTAATGCTTCAAGTAATATGATGTTGCACTCTATTTGGAACAGGTATGACTGTGGTGTGTTCATGATCAAATATGCTGATTTCTATAGCAGAGACGCGGGCCTCTGCTTTGACCAGGTACTCTAGGTGCTAGCAATATTGTATAGTTTCTAGAATTTTCTTCTGAGGAAAGTATATTTTTTCTTTTTACACTTGTTATGCCGCATACTTTGTTTTACATGTCTGAAAGATGTTTGTGGCTCCTATACACGAGCATTCTACATATGCTTTTATTTTTGTTGAGTTATTAGATGTCTTTGAGGCCAGTGCAAGATTATGTTATATATAAAAAAGACGTATTCGTGTCACGTGTTGCACTAATATTTGCTTTATATGACTTTCAGAGACACATGCAATATTTTCGACAGAGGACTGCCAAGGAAATTTTGAGACTAAAGGCAGATTGAGTGTTTTGGTGTGCTTTTGTTATATATGCTACACTCACTTGCGATTATAGTTTACAGTGAACATTGGGCTTTTACGCGGTATATTCTATAAAGCAAAGAGATCTTGTTTGGAAAACGTGTTCTCTTTTTGTGGTATCCAGTGGGTTGACATGAAGGGCACTACAATGTCCTTGTGTTGTTTTAGAGAAAAACTTATAGTTTGAGCAGATATGAATATATATTTACCCGACTTATTGTAAAGTCCAGAGAATTAAAGTCTCGTGTACAATTTTTTCTTTTCTTTTTTAGGCATCAGCATCAACAATTTTTGTTTTTTAACCAATCAAAATGCCTTCTCTCTTTGATTCCTCTTTCAACAAGTTATTTAAGAATTGCTTTTCAGACTTCAAAATTCATTGGTAGAGTGGCTGTAAATGAGCTTGAATATTAACAAGCAGCTCATCTCCGATGACTTGGTTCATGTTCAATTTTATTATAAAAGACGCTTGTCTGACGTACCTGGCTTGTGTTTGATTAATCTATAAACAAGTCGGGACTAAGCATAATATTAATGTTTGGTTTATAAATGAGTCGAGTTTGGGCACAAATTTATAACCAAATTGTGTTTAAACACGCTGACAATGAGTTACTATAGAATTGGTTCACATCATGAACAAAAAGTATTGAATTACTATTAAGCAACCAGTCGTTCCAAAATATTATCAATGTTTAGGTATTATCTTTGATTGTTTGAAATTCTATATTGATATTAACACCTTGGAGCAAATTAGAAAAAACTAATTACAAGATTTATCGTTTTCAATAGTTGAAATGAATTGTATCAACATCTGAACTTGAAGTTCAAACTGATATCTCACTTGCAAAGCAAGCGAAGATACAAATGAGATTATATTGAGGAACATTAGCGGGACACCCTCTTCCTGGTAAGAATTTCCTGCTCTTTTAGTCGATGCTGGAACCTTGCAAGGCGTGCTTGAAGGCTGACAAGACTTGCTGCTTTGCGGGAGAGCACAAAACTTAATTGAGTCACGTAATTATCTATTAGGCTGCCTGGTTGATCAACTTCTGCCAGCAGTTTCATTTCCTTGCACCCAAAAAGTAATTAGGATAAGCAAATTTAAGAAGCAAGAAAATCATGTAATAGTAGAGAAGTTCATGTGGATTTTATCTGCATATGGAAATTATGTATATATAAAACACTGCGACTAGAAAGTTAACCACTGTTAACGCGATTAACAATTAGGTTAAAGTTGAGGGTTGTTGGAGGACATTACAAAGAATTAAAACATTTTTAAACCATAGCAAGGGGAAATAATAAAAACAGTATAGTCAAAAAGAAAATTCACTATTCCAAGAACGCGCAATTACATGTAATTCTCAAATGTAGGCAACAATATCTACAGATTAAAAAGATACCTTCTACTAATTGAACAAGTTATCGCCACTTGAGTACTTGGCATTCTTCACGATAAATATGTAGAAAAACTATTACTTGATAGCTTGTATTACAATAAAGATGCATTTTCAACAACCACCCAAAGCTGTAAGTTTTCACTCCAAAATCCAATAATACTTCCCCATCATAAGCAGATATGATCCCTGAATGACGGATGATGGATCAAAACAACTCTAGAAACGAGTGATGTGTTCTACACTTCTACCTCTTAGTCCTATGTGAAACTAATTATCTCTTTCTGGAAAATGAAGTGTTTGCTTGCTAGTAAGCACTAGGTTCAGCCATGAGTCAACTGCTCCAAGGAAGAAAAATTATCTGTTGTGGTATGAACTTGAAAGTATCCTATCATCATATAATCTCCATATTGACAAGTAATACCATACAGATGTATAATGTAAAAATTACCGGGGAACTCAAATAATATTATCCAGAAAATCTCACATAAACTGCATCTTAAGAAGCTATAATAACAGGAATTACTTACTTCGCGAACAATCTCCATTGTATCCTCAATTTCTTTTCTATGGGCAGCTATTAGTGCTTCTTCCTCCTAGATATTGAAAGCAGAAAAAAACCCCACAAACTCAATATTTATATATAAAAAAGCAGACAATTAGTGGATGAACATAGCAACATTACGACCAACCTCAAGTATATCATTAATATTCCCATCCATCGGAGATTCAGGTTGTCTGGAAACCATATTGTCTTTGTCAGAAGTGCCAGGGTTCTGCTGCTTGAAAGTTGTGGTAGACTGATTAGAGCTTGTGAGATCTTTCTTTAGCCAATTCCCGACCTTTTCAGATTTTTCATCCCTATGAGCTTTTCTCCGCGGTGGAGATACCTTCTGCACCTTTTCTTCAGTGTCAACTGAGTGCTGGGGAAATGATGCCAAGGGCACCTTGTTACTTGTTGAACCACCAAAGGCATTTTTTACATCAATTTTTTCCTTATCCATACTGGTAGAAATCATTCCAGCCTCTTCCCGAATGTTTGAGGAGTTTGAAGGAAAGCCAGCAGACTGTCTATCTAAATCAGCAGTAGAATGGTAAGACAAATTTCCTTTGTCTACAATCCTTCTATTTGTATCTGTCGATTTAACATCTCGATATTGCTCATAAACATCATCAGCATCAGTTGGAGAAGGTGCAGGAATTACTGTTGACGATTCTTTGCTAATGAGTTGCGATGATGAACTTGAGACCGGATCTTTTTTTGGATTTCCACTTTTCGATAGACTTTTAACCCTGTGTATTTTGAAGTGGTCTTTGAAATTAATGGTGCACGGATAAGAAAATTAGCAATTTTGCAGTAATGTTCAAGCATATTCTCAGCAATATATATACCTATCCGCATATCTCAGGGTATTGAGAGTGTGTTCACATGATCCAGCATTTGGAGATATGCAAGAGATCATGACAGTCCTAGAGTTCCCAACAAAGGAGTCGCGAAGGACCTCAGTGAGTTTACTTCCACGAAATGGAATATGAATCTGGTCATTGTCAAGCGCACGAATGCACTCCTTCAAAGCCAAAAGACTCTTGTTAATTTCAGCTCCCTCAATCCTACAATAAAAGAACAAAATAACAATATAAAAATCACAACTGGTTGCGTGCAGTGACAATAAAAGAAATTGGATCAATTATACAGATGAATGAAGTGACGGAGCAGTAATCACGACTCCAAGTCAATTAGGCACAATAAACTACAAGGCAGACCGCACCAATGACCGAACAGACGATATGGCGAGGACAACAATATCTGGTACAAGCCACCCATCAGCAAAGGGGTTAAATGGCTAAAACATAATCAAACTCAGCCACTACTTGCAAGTTGCAACTGGATTATCAAACTCAAAAACCTTGCGGTCAACTAACTAAATGAATAAAAACATGCATATACATAACTGCAGTTAACACCATTAACGGACTTGGATGAAAATCTGAAGTGGTATACTTACATTGCATACCCGATCCTAATTTAAATTACCCGATTTGAGTCGACCCATTCAATATAAACATGCATACCCAAACCACATACTTAACAAATTATGATACATAATGAATCAAAAGGATATTAGAATTGTGTATGTATATATTAAATATATGGTACACAAATGCAAATGGAGTTTGGTTATATTATGTTGAATGAATATATGCATATGCATATATATATATATATATATATATATATATGATAACATCAAGATTTCGATCCCTCTACAAAGCCACCAAAATTTTCAATCTCGTCCTCTTCACAGCAACCCATCCTTTCAGTTTCACACACACACACACATAGGTGTGCTTGTGTGTATGTTTACAAATGTGTGTATCAAAAGTTTTAATTTTGTGTAAATAAGGAATACATAGATCGCCGGTGAATTTTCCGGCCAGGACTCGAGTTGGAGAGAGAATTGACAAGGTTGGAATCATGGGGTGGGTGTTGTTTTGGGACGATCAGTTTTTTTATATGGGTTGGATTTTGTTTTAAACAATATTTATCTATGTGGGATCTGACTTAGACATACATGACAGCTGGATTGGACAAACTAACAGACTTCCGTCAAAAGTCAAATAATTTTATGTTCAATGACTTACATGCAAGGTTTTGTTAGTTTAATAATTGAAATGCAACGTTTTTGAGGTTGATAATCCAATTGCAAGTTGAGACTATGTTCAATTATGTTTTAGCCCTTTAACCCACCAGCAAAGTGATAATGAATGATCTTGGACATATAGACCCTGCTTGACACAGTTGTTCCAACTTCAGATGAAGTGGAGTTACACTAACAACATAGTTGCAGAGACATGCTCCCTTCATCCCATCCAATTGATGACATTTAGGTTGGGCACAGAGATTAAGAAATGAAAAGAGAGAAGAAAAGTTAAGAAAAAGTGTGCAAGTTAGTGGGACCTACTAAAATTAATAAAGAAAAATATGCTATTTTAGGAAATGTTAAGAAATAGATGGGCGGAGGGAGTATGTTATTAGTAACACTTGATCCCCAAGGCTTGAAAGTGACTGTACCTATCTCATCTGGAGTAAGGTAAGCTCTTATATATGTTCAGGACTTTAAGGTATAATCTAAGGCTTCGCTGCCTAAACGATTAACAAAAAGTCAAACAACATATATCTTAAAACTGTTTCTTTAGCAATAGTTAGCACTTAGCTCAACAACAGGCACGAGACGCTACAAAAGTAGGAAAGTCCTTAAAAAAGAATTTCTGACAATTGAGGTGTGCAATTCTACAAGTTAAAATGCAACAATGACACAAGTCTTTGAATATGCAGAAAAGTATACCGAGTTTGTCGGTCATTATCAGTTGTGTCAGCACCTCTTTCACTACCAGCAAGATCTATAAATGAGATCTTTCCTACCACCTTCCCAACCTTGGGCTCGTTTCCAGCATAGTTACGCCTTGAGTCTTTTACCTCACTGTGCTTTTTAACAACAAGTTGCAATATCGCATGTGATCTAGAAGACTCCTCATTTGCTCCAGTTGAGCCTGTACTTCTGGTTGCATTCCCCCTCTCAATGTATTCTTTAACAATTTGTACATCTAAAACTTCAAATTCTTGCAGTCCTACGATACAAACTTGTTGTCGACCATCTTCTCTCATACAAAGTTTCCTAAATAAGGATAAAAGAAGTTTAGGTAAAAAACAAGCACCAATGGAGTACCTGGCCTTGCAAATTGGGTAATAGCACAAGCCCATTCATTTCTACAAGTAAATTTAATTGCAGAACATAACAATCTGGATCAACCACAAGATAATAAGATCCACTATATATAACTAGATGTTTAAAGCTGAAATAGAACTAATAAGGATTTACTTTGATATGAAAGAGGCGGTGCTTGCTGTTGCCTTAAGCAACAAACCAAGCTTAAGCACCATACATAATTTTCCAAATTTGCTGGCATGTTATCGACTTAACTCTCTAATGGTTGAGAATGACCCTTTCTTTATTAATTGCAGTTTTCGTTCTCCTATCATCTCTAATGGTATTGATATGTATATTAGGACGGATATGCAACCAGACCAAGCGAATTGAAAATGTTACAAACTAGGATACTATAAAATGCGGTAAGAAACTTAAAATATTATAAGTCAAGCAGGATATTAAACATAGGTTATTAAAGATTTGATCATATCTATCACTAAACAGTAGATACTCAGAAGAAGGAAGTTGGTAGAGATAATTTGGTCGTATCCAACATTAAACAGTAGGTGCACCTCAAAAGAGGAGTGGTGCACCAAGAGGGAGATGCAACAGGAAATATATAGAGAAAAGACGCGCGAGCACACATATAGGCCGGAAACTACTTGGTAAAAGTAGTTTGACGATAATCGAAGATGTTGTACATAGCTGAAGTATTGAGCCGAAAAAAAAAATACAGTCCACACAAAAACATATTTTCTTTCTGATTGCAATACATAACCAATAAGCCTATATGTGAGAGGGAGTGTAACTTTAATTTACCTGCATTTTTTATCTTATATTGTACTTCTACCTGTTTTATGCATTTTCTTCATTTAATACTCTTACTGATTTTCTTTTTATGAGATTCTTGGGTTTATTTATATGTTGTCAAACATGATTCAGCTGCATTATACCAACACTAGTTCAGATAAGATATTATTTTCAGTTGGGAGTTGTTTGCGGCAGCCAAATGATATAAAATACTTTATGCCTTCTATTACTGAAATGTCATATATTATACTTTTGGTTGTATTAAGCACTTCTTCTGTTTATTACTTTTATTGTTGTTATTTATTTTTTATGCGATTCTTGTGGTCTACTTATTTGTTGTCAAACAGGATTCTGTAGCATTGTACCTAAAATAGTATTAGTAAGATACTTTTCGGTTGGGAGTTGTTTGTGGCAGACAGATGATTAAATACTGTCTTGTATATTGATATTCATTGAGGGTAAAAATCATGAAATTGAATCAGCATACTTCATAATCGACAAGAATAATTAAGAAGATAGGATGAATACTTTCTATCACTTAAAAGATCATAGAGCTTTCCACCGTATATCTCAAAGTAACTAAGCCACAATTTGAATCCCTGACTACGGTATGGTGGCTGATGCAATATTTTGACAAGGCCTTCCGCAGCTCGTAAAGGCAAAGGTTGCATTGTGTATGTCTTGCCACTACCTGCAATCAAATGGATAAATTATGTTAACATTTTAACTGCAAATTTTGCTCATGTCAGGACATGCAATTATAACAGAAAACTAAAAAAAATATAACAGATCATACAAGAATGAAAATAAATCAAGTATGAAAAAGCTATCTCCCCTTGGCCCTTGCAGTAATTGTAACAGGGTGTTTCAGACAACTAGAAACTCAGACCTCAGGATTGTACAAAAGAACTTACATCATAGTAATTATAAAAACCAGTTAATTATGCTTTCTTGTTCCAACGTATAGGATAAACATTGAAATTTTAAAATACTAAAGCGAACTAGTTTTAAAAAACATAATCAAATTGAATATATAGTATTAATGCATTTACTTGTGGTGAACAGAATTATGCGTGATATATTATCTATCATTTTCAGGATTCAACTCGAGAATTATCAAAACTGTAAATGTCAAGATGTTTAATTCAAAGGAAGTTTGACCTATTTTGTCAATGTACATTTAATAATATAACCGAATTGAAAAAATGGTGCTTCCTACAAAAATCTATACATATCAAGCAGTGTTTTCAACAACAGCATGCATTAACAAACTCCAATGCTTCTTTACCACGGATTTCATCTTTAATTTAATGTATATACTCTGATGCACTCTTATTCGCAAGCAAACTCAATCTGTAGAAGCAAACTACCGAGTACCGACACAGTCATCTTTCCTGTTGAAACACTAATGATGATGTATGAAAAGGTGACTAATGACTACGATTCTCTCTCTCTCTCTCTCTCTCTCACACACACACACACACACACACTCACACACACATAAAGTGAGAATGAAAAAGGCGAAGAGGAAAAGATTTTACACTCGATATTTTCCAAGAAAAAATTGTGCTAAGATATAAAATGTGGGCGCAAACTTACAAAAAGAAGAGAACAAATTAACTGATCCTAATTGGGAGTACACAACCTTTAAATATTCAGCAGCGTTAGGCAATAACAAACAACTTAAAGCAGAAATTATGCTTGTATTAAAATAACTTTAAACATAACCGATTTCAAAATTCATATGGGAAAGACGCTAGAGCAGAGAAAATGCAATCTGGACAGATAACAGTTCAAATGTTCAATCATTCCTTATGAATAAAATAATCGTTCTCTTACTGGGTGGACATTTCATTCTATTCTTCTCTATTTCTTTCTTACGTTCAGTAGAATAATAATGACAAATGGGTATAAAGAACTCACTGATGTGTTCACAATAGTCAAAGTCAGCATAAATATTAATTTGGAAACAAGACATATAGTTGCAGCCAATGTTTATGCATACCAGTCTGACCATAAGCAAAACAAGTTGCTTTAGTTCTCTGAAAAATGGTGGGAATGATTGGCTCCACTGTAGCACGATACACCTATTAGGAAATGCATGAACAGTTGATTTAGTGTACATATCAATAAAAGCAATTGAAAATTATAATAAAATTAACAAATACACCTAAACTCAAAGCAAACAAACACTAAACATTACATAAAATAACATGATAACAATTTAAAGACATCAGCATTTCAGACCATATGACTAGCATGTCAAAATCCAATAGAGAGTTTCCACTAATATATTGAATATATGGAAGTGCAACTACCTCATCGTTAGTTACTTGTTCATCTAAAACAGCATCAAAACAGAATTCATGCTTCTCAACATAAGCAGTCAAATCCACCTTACCCACAAAAAAAGTAAAGAAGAAGAGGTTAGTTATCCCCCTATGCATATATAATCCTTCATAAATCAGTAAAACAAGGTCCCAAATAATATTTAGCCAGAAACGTCGACTAATATGTGTGAAATTTGATATGCGCATATCGACCTTAAGCTTGGTTTCATGAACAGTTAATGCATTATCCTCCACAGTCACAATGTCCTCCTCCTTACGAGAAACTTCCTTTTTGTTTAAAGGTCTTTTTCGTACCTGCGCGAAAAATTGATGGAAACACAATAAACAACTTTATGAAATAGAAACATATAAATCATATTAAACAATCAAATAAATCAATCTAAACAATTATGGATTAATTTGTTAAATGGATGGACAACAATTGATGACAGTGTGCAAGTTATTAATGATTATGAACACTCATTCATGAAGTTAATTAGACTAGTAGCAACAAACTCTTTAACACATTCAAAATCTGGTTGCAAGACTTTCACTGATTCCAGGAGCGCAAATAAGTTTAAAAACATAAATTTACAAGATAATATAAAACATAAATGGCTATCAGTTATCACGAAACAAAGACAGTGGGACAATTACACACATCAATCATCATAAAAGTTAAACAAAACAGAACTACCAACTTTTAGATAAGAATGACATAAAGGAGTTGGGTTCTTATTCTACTATAATTTATTGCAATACTTAAAAGAAACTCATCTATTAGTCGGACTGGGATAATACAGTAGCCTTTTTTTATGCTCAGTAGAGCTTCTTGGCTTCAAGCCTCATATCTGGCAACAGTATTCATGCTAAAGACTAAGTGACTAACTACTATGCTTCAGAATGGATTTGGTGCCTAGCTCTAAATGCCAATTTTTCTGCGCTAGACCTATCAATCTTCGTTCAGTGTTCTTCAATCTGCTTACTGGTAAGTAAGAACAAATGTTACTTTCTATAAGAACTAATCGTATTGATGCATTTTCAATGATGAATTTGATGACATTTTAGAGCTCACAATTGACCAATTTACCCTAAGAAGCTATAATACTACTAGGACCAACTAGATATCACATGCTCAGTTGTAAAACATTTAGTATACAAGGAGTAAAGGCGATTGGTAGTGAGTAGTGTCATTCAAGTTTCAAGACAGCCCCTGGGTTCAATATTTTGCAAAAAGTTCTCTTCAAGCAACCTAAAAATAACAATAGGATTATCTGGTGTGGACTCTGTGGTTAATAGTTATAGTGGGGTGTTTATGTGTTGATCCAGTATTGGCTCCCACTTCCACAAAAATGAGAATCTGCAATTCTTTAAATCTACTAGTATAGAATCTATGGTTTTATACTTTTATTACATGATAATTCCCTCATAACCCAGATTTACAAATAAAAGAGAAACTTTTATAGGCAAAAGATAAAAAAAGAGTTCAATTTTGCATTTTAGGTCCACAGTTCACTGTAAACTACCGAATATCCATTGTGGACCATCCAAAAACTGCAGTTATTATATATATGCAATATATGCATACAAATGGAGAAAGAGACGACAAAATCCACATACCACGACTTTAATTTTAGCCACATTGTTTTCCCTTGCACTGGTTTCCTTCATATTTGTAGGTAATGCGGCTAATGTATCTCCATCAGTTTGTACTCTTTGCTGTCTGCTGGTCAACACCTCAAGGTCATTGTCAAAAGCTTCACTGACAGCAGGCATAAAAGGTGATGGCTCAAATGGTTCAGTCATAACATGCTGAAAACATGAGAGTATTTGCCACGACAATTAAAAAAGGACATTAAAAATGCATTAATTCTATAAAAAACAATTAAGATTAACTGATACAATGATAAATAGTAACACACGTCAGATAGAAGCTCTGTGTCATCCATAGAATGAAGATCTAATAGACCAGCTCCAAAATCTCCCCTGAACTCGGGAGAATGAAAGCTATCCATTGCAGAAACCCCGCTATAACTTTGCGCAGTTGGAGTATATGGCTCTGAACCATACTCCCCATTAAGATTAAGGTTTCTCATTAGTTTGAAAAGCCTCTGCTTCTCTTCAGCAGATTGTGCTCCATAACCCTAGAAAAGGTATAAAAGAACACCCAATTAATCATAGGTAAATAATTTCATACATTTATAGCATTTAGCAACGGTTAAATTCTCATGAAAATCAAAATATATTAACATCTTATTCTTAGTTCAACAAAAATTAATAATTTGAACAATCAAACTGACAAAGAATAACATTCATGACTCTTATTGCCGTACAAAATCTAATACTAAATCAATGAAATGTAAAAAAAAATATCAAACATCAAACCCCATATCATATTTGATCGAAAATCACAAACATAAACATAGAAAAATGAAAAATGAAATGATTGGCACTAATCTTCTGAACCCTTGCAGATATCTTGACACATTAGTATCCCACTTCCATCTAAGCCGTAAAAGGTAAATTCTATTACTCAGATAAAAAAAAATTAAAGAAAAAATTCAGGCGTACCTGCATGAGCATATTGCGATGATCATTTGCAGTAGAAGTAGCCAAGGGTGAGGCCAGATGCTGCAACCCTGCGGACTGAAGCCACCGTGCCATGACAGCATCTCCAGCATCACTAGCAGAACCTGCATTGTGCAGTGATCCACCCGTAGTGCTAGGCTGATCATACATAGCAGTTGCTGCAGTGTTGCTCTGCTGCATCTGGCCACCCATGTGGCGCTGCGATCGGCGTTGAGGAGCCAATTTTCCGAATTTTTTCAATCAACGCTTCAAAATACCCAAAAAACCCAATTCAATCAACTTTATACGAATCAATCACAATATCTCACACATCAAAACACTAATCCAAACACACACAATCACTCAAAATCAACTTGATCACTGCTTCAACATACCGAATAAAAAATTAAAGCACGAAAATCAAGCATATACGCATAATCACACAGAATTAGGATAAAATAAAATTGAAAACAACACGAGAATTGAATTCCAATACAGATGCAACTAATTCATAATCATCAATTGATAATTATAAGTTGAATCGCAATTATCTGTGATTATATAAAACTGTAGCCCTAGGAATTTCAATTTACAAATGTCAAACCAAAAATACATTTCACATACATACATATACACATGCGTAATAGACAAACATATCGAAACAATCAGATTAAACAATTTAATATACATATATCAGAGAGAGAGAGAGAGAGAGGGAGATTGAGAGAGATTACCAGATTGCGGAAACAAAAAAGAGATTAAAATCCGAGTGGATGAAAGAAGAAATTAAACCCCCAAATGAAAATTTTATGTAGGGGAGAGTATTGATTGCTTTTGTTATTTTTATTGTTGTTATTGTAATGAATTTGGATCTCAAATTTTGGATTTGGGAGGGAGGATAAATTAATTGAGACGCGACGAGATGAAAATATAACAACTAGAGTGTATATCACACTTCCACTACCCGTATTAATACACCAATCGTGTACCCATTTGCTTAAAAATTGTGAAACATTACCATATGACACTCATTTTATTTTTAAGAAAAATGTGGAGTTAGTAATCGGTAATTTTATTATAATAATATAACACTCCACGGTATGCATATATATACACGTACGAATTAAAATGAATCTCATATTATTTGAAAAATAAATGGAATAACTTTCGGGTTGAGCGGGTAATATTGCTCTATTTTTAATTTGTATTTATAGTTGAATTTTGGCCATCTTATAATTGATGACAAGCGATATCAATCAGGATGTAATGGTTTTATTTGACAAATTATGATATTTTTACGATCTGTTTTTGTCAAATTATTTCTGCAATCTTTTTCTTTTTGTTAAACTGATGATATTTTTAATGTTTTTCTAATATGTTTTTTCATGATTATTTTTGGAGACAATGTGTAATTCATAGTGTTGTATAAATTTTTGAAAATATATTTATTTTCTTTTATAAGTTACTTATATACAAACATTTTTCAAAAATATTATCATTGTACATAATATTACAATGCAATTAGTATATATTATCATTGTACTAATTAAACTTGGAAGACATATAATTATATGCATGTGTCCATAGCGTCAAGTTGTAGCAAATTTGTAACTAAGTGTGGTTAATTATACTAAAAGATTAACAAAAGAAGCTCTAATTTCATAGCAAAGCAAAAGCAAGAATTCCTCAACATGTTCGCTCCTTTTTCCCACACGATTTGGGATGATCACGAGCTTTTCAAAGCGCTAGTATTGTAATATATTCATTATATTATACTACTAGAGGAGTATATACATACATGTAAAAAGTTTTGATGTGGGGATACATCATGTTGGTGGATCTCAATGTTTAAAGTTGCAAACTTAAATTTTGTGTGGCCAAACTCATTATGTCCACTTTGGTTGAAAATATTAAAGGGGTTTGCTTTAACTTGAAGCAAATATGAGGCTGAGATCCAACAAACAATTAATTAATTATGCCCTAAATTTTGAATTAAAGTTTCATCATCTCATCACCATCTCTTGTGCTTTTCAAAAGGTTAGTTATAATGATACAAAATTTAAAAAAAAGCTTTTTACTGGGTAGGTTAATAAGTTTTTTTGATCTATCCTTCTCTTCTAGCCAAGAATGTTGGTCCAAGATAACTTTTTTCAAGATATAGATTCATTATCTAGCAAAACTGCATATCGATCATAACTTGCATATTAGAAAATACACCATTAAAAAATAAAGTTGTGATATAGGGATAATTAAGATATATGTAAGGATCTTATTAGTTATTTCGCTTGCGTTTCCCGCCTGCAAGATATAAAATATAAACTCTCATCTGTATACCCTAAATATAAAATTTCACAGATTGCAAGACTCTCATACTGTATTCCTTTTGTATGTGTTTTTTTTGTACGAAAAATAAATAGTTAGATACTGTATTGGTGCAGTTCTAAAGAATCTCTCTACTGGTGGAAGGGATAGAGTTTGGAACAGGTTCAAATCCCAATCGGAACAAGTACAAACTTAAATGCCACAGTCCCTCGGGTGGAACCTCCTCCTAAGGTTAAACCCTACATAATAACTTCCCTGCAAAGATATGTATCTTGCTCATCTAGGGTAGGGAAGTTTTCTTCGAAATACTCCCCTTGAAGCAAGGGAGTAGAACATCTCTTATTGTGTATCCATGGAACCGCCTTTAGAAGGTTTCATTGGCCTGAGAAGCATCTAGCTAAAAGACTCGAACCCACAGTCTTCATTATCTGGGAGGAAAATACCACATTCAACTAGGCCGAAAGAAAACTATTGTTGAGGGATGTCGAATCGTCGATCCTGTGCATGTCCCATATGCACACATTCCAGGTGATTGGGAGTCAAATCATTGACCTGTGCATGTCCAATATGCACAGTCCCCAGCTGATGGCAAGTTTCATATGCAATTAATAAACACAGACACCATGATCAACAAAACCATGCATTATGATGAGATTAATTTATACAAAGAACATAGTTCAAAATGCTTTGGTCAACATCAACAACCATACCTATTCATAATCTCTAAATAGCAAACTAACACTCACAGGTTTACCATAATACTTCGACTAGAGCTAGCTAGCCAAGCATCTTATGTAAGCCAAAATTGTATAAAATCGATGTTACATTCTACAACCCTTACCTAATTCTTGGCACCAAACAAAAAAAATTATATTCTTTCTCAACATAAATAGGAGACAGTTGTAGCTTGTATGAAGCATTGAACAAATAGAGCATTATACAAAGAGAAAAATATAACACAACCCAAAACTGCTATTAAATTAAAAATATTTCATGGTTTTATCCGGAAAGGACTGAATATATAAAAAGTTCTAAAAGAGCTGAGTTGGGGACATCACAAAATTTGAAGCCAAAATTACGAAAACATAATAACTAGAACTACAACAAACACCTCCAACAATAAAGCTGATCCTTTTTTAACACTTAATCTCCTTCAACCCATGGCCAAAGTATAAAAAGGTTGGATCAGTTGCACCTTCCTTGTAGTAAGCAAACACCAAGCTGCCGTCATCGTGCATGCTCTCTCCAACAAAACTGCAAACACAATGTGCTCAATGTGCTCAGTAAGTTACTACAAGATTCTCTTTAGAACATGCAAAGGAGATAAGGATTTAGGAGAAAACAATAATCCATTGTTACAGAAGATAATTAGCTTAGGAGGAACTTGTATATAGCTTACAATTGGAGGTCCTTGATCTTCCCAAGCAGGTATTTAGTTGCCCCTTCAATACCCTTCTTGAATTCTTCTTGCTTATCAGCTTCTAACTTGGGTGTCAAAGTTTTAATGTACTTCTTTATGTAACCAACAAATTGCTTCTTGTCAAATGGAGGTTGCTCCTAGAGTTCAAGATGTTTATGTGTCAACTTCTATATTAAATTTATTCTAAACTGCAAACTCACCAAGTAATTTGAAATTTATCTCACCTGGAGTCTAAAGGTGTCTACAATATCAACCACCTTTTGGGCTTGATCATCAACACCTTCGTCTTCACCACCACCCTCAGCAGAAGGGTTTGCACCAATGTTCACATCAACTGCTCCTTGTATAACCCACTACAGTATACAAGAAATCCCAATAAACATCCTCATACCAATGATCAAACTAACAGCCATAATCACTATTGATGCATTAAAATGAAAGAATAGCTTAATCTTCATCTATGAGAGATACGAGAAAAACGAAAACCCTAACCTTTCCCTCAACTTCCCATAGGCACCCATTCTCTATTTCCTTGTAAGGGAAAGAGTCCGAAAGAAGCTCATCACCTACATAGATAAAAAAATTGTAAATAAATACTCCCTCCGTCCCATTTTATGCGAACTTGTTTGACTTTCACGGAGATTAAGAAAAGATAGTAAAAAAGGAGTAAATTTAGTTGAAAAGTGGGTAAAGTAACCTATCAATATTTAATAATAGATTTGAAGATAGTGGAGGAAAGTAGTGGGTGTAATAGTATTTATTTAATAAAAAAGGAGTATAAAGTGGAGAAGTAGTGGATGTAATAGTGAAAAGTAGTGTTCAAAAATAGCAAGTATAGTAGGTTCATTCTTTTTGGGACATCCCCAAAAGGAATAAGGATCATACAAAATGGGACGAAGGGAGTACTTGCATAACAGATATCCACAATGGTGCATTAAACATTATGTAAATGCACTAAACATTATGTAAACCTCCATATAAAATTGTCACATATTAATATAACCAGAAAATCAAGTATGTGCCCCAAGATAATAACAAGTACTATCCATTAAATCTCCCGATTCTAAAATATCCATGTGGCACAATATTATTGAATTGTATAAGGCTGATTTCATATGTCATTGTAATGTGGTGTATTCTTGTTCATGTACCATAAGCAAAATAATAACATCGTAACATCAGCCACTCAAATATGGGAAGACAAATTGATATAAGTTGATAATTCATAATACCAATATTAAAGCAAATTTGTTCAACTCTTCATTTTTAACATGAATATGATATGAATACAATCCTCATGTTTTATAGTTATAAGTGGTCTTCACTATTTTTCCAAAATTATATTAAATTTATTCCTAAAAATTAATAGAGAATTGATGATGTATAGAAGTAAATCCAAATTTACAAATGTATATTACACTTAGATGGATGTATATGTATATTCTATTTGTATAATAGATAATTACAATTCGTTACAAGACTTGAGAAGGGTTAGAATTGAAATTGCAACTTTTAATCAGCAAAATAAACAAAACACGAGAATAAGGACCGATTAATCAAGCCGGAAATAGTTATAAACAAAAGAAACCTATTTTTTAATAATAATAACTTACATCCAAAAAAATCAACAAAGTTTCTAATCTTGTTAAAATTCAAACATAATGCAAGCAATATTATGAGATAAGTACCTCCTTAATTCAGATCCACTCAAACACTCAATCATCAATAAAGACAAGATTCACATAATATAACTTATGAGAATCTAAATCAAATAAGAACAGGCATAAGTAAAAATAATCAGCTAACCACAGATCTACACAACACACAATTAATTCGAACTCCAATCAAGTACATGAACAACTAAAGAAAGACTAGTATCAATAAATCAAATCAGTAAAATCCTATTCATGTTAGTACATAAGAGTAATACATAAACATATATTGTATATAGTGAAGAGGAATAGTTACCGGTAAGCAAATCTTGATAAACCAACATAATTGCTAGATGAAAGAATGAAAGAGAGAATAATAACGAGTTGCAGAGAGTTCGTGTTTGGGGAAAGATCTGGATTGGATTGGATTGGATTATGTGTGTGTTATATATGCGTGTGTTTGTCGGTGTTTTGAGGGGTTTAGGGATTGTGATAACCAATGCCGACTCGAAGAAGAATTATGAATTTACGAAAATAGGAACCCGATTTTAAATAATTTACGGAAAGGGGAAATTCAAATTCTTAAAATGTAATTTTAAATAATTATATGAGATTATTAAAAATAAGAGGGGTATTATAATTCTTGCGATGCATTTACAGGTCATCTTTAATATTTTATAATTTTGTTATATATGCAACATGGGTCTCAATATCCATGAAAACCTTTGGGTTTGTCATGTTTTTCCTACACTTTCTTTTCGATCAGCTCTTATTAAGACTAGAAAGAAAACCAAAACTAATTAAATATATAGACAAATTTGTACAGTTGTACACGCCGAATCTACAACAAAAATTTGTACAAGATGATGAGCATGCAGGCAAGTAATTATCTTTCCAGTACCTTCATTTAGCTCGGGAAACCTGGACAGGTACAACTCTATGACACATAAGCCTAGTCAGAAAAACTTGCTGATGAATTTATATATTCCAACACTCTACTGCATTATCACCATGCGGGAGAGGCCCTTTGATGAAAAAAATATTGGCCTTCTGCTGCGGAAAGTATGACCCATGTGGGCAAGAGGGGAAGGAACTACAAAAAGGTAAACGTTTATATGGCCGTGATTAAGTTAGCTAATTTTAATTTATCTTAAACTGTTAACTAATTTGATTCACATAGTAAAAACAGAGACACTGAACATGTGTATCTTATGTATATGTGGAAGGGGTTGCCAATTAACTCCATTGAAATGAGGAATTTAGGAGCTGTTCAATAATAAATTTGTGAGTTGAGATGTGTTTAGGGTTCAACTCCAGAAGATAGGCCAGTACGTATCTGTTGTACTGATGCTTGGTTGTGATGGTAAATTGTCTATGCACTCGACACAACCTGGTTTATTTTATACAAAGGGAACTATATTGAAAAGTGAACAACTAATCAGTAATAAACTTTTGTGGATGAAGATTGTATATGATGTTTTTGCGAAACGAAACAGGATTATGTGAACTAACTACATACGTTCTTATCAGCTGGCTTCCCGTCAATAGAGGGTAAAGAAATGTTAGTCGAACCTCATTGAATTTCGGGGAGCAAGATTCGTGAAAACTTGTACAACTTGTTAACAGTCAAAAATAGATGTTTGAACTTGACTGCAGACCAAAGAGTCTTCCTGTTGCAGATTTAAATTTTAAACCTTTACAGTATAACTGATAAATAAATTATAATTATTAAGATTTTATATTACCTTGCATATGCGCTACTCTGTTTTCTTGGCAAATTGTTACAGCTAGCTATATTGTTTTTAAGCCTGAATGAAAAAGATAAAAACCAAGGGATTTCTCTAGATTTTATAAGCTTTTATGTTGATATTTTACTATGTAAAGACTTTGAATATTAAAAGTCATGAAGATGTGACAATTGATGCAGATGTGCGTGGTAATAATATGCCACATATGAAACCTTGAGGTGTTTGGACATAATGCTCCCAACAAATCACACCTCAAAAGTACCTCAGAATTCTACAATAAATCTCTCTTCCTTTTTGGCTCATTCAACCAACTAAAACATGAGCAATATATCAAAGTTAATGGAAGGCCACAGTTCTACAACTGCTTTGGTAACTTTGTTATTCTTTATAATCTTATTGTCTCTCTCACTAAACTCTGCAGTAGAAGTAGACATTATTAGAGCCAACGAAATCATTAGAGATGGAACCAGCATTGTTTCAGTGGGTGGTCATTTCGAGCTTGGTTTCATTAGTCCTGGCAGGTCCACAAATCGATATGTGGGTATATGGTACAAGACGATACCCAAAAAGACAATTGTATGGATTGCCAATAGAGAAATACCTCTTAATACTACAACTGGTATCTTAAAGCTTAACAGTAACGGAAACCTTGTTATCCTCAATGTTTCTAATACAATAGTTTGGTCATCGAACTCCTCGGCATCTGTCAATAATCCAGTGGCACAACTGTTAGTTTCTGGGAATCTTGTTATTAGAGATGAAAGTGACAGTGCCCCTGAAAATTTCGTGGCAAAGTTTTAATATGATAGGAAATATGTTTTTACCAGATAGTAAGCTCGGGTGGAATTTGGAAACTGGACTTGAAATGTACCTCAGTTTGTGGAAAAGTGAGGATGATCCATCTCCAGGTGAATATACATATCATATTGATCGTACTGGATTTCCACAGATAATGCTGAGGAAAGGCTCTTCTATAGTTTTTCGACCTGGGCCATGGAATGGTGTCCGGTTTTCTGGAACACCTAACTTGAAACCCAACCAAATTTATACATTTGATTTTGTTTCTAATGATAAGGAGTTGTATTATCATTACACAGCTGTCAATAGTCCAGCTGTTACAAGGGCGATATTACATCCACTTGGTTATATTCAAAGATGGGTATGGGTTGAAAAATTTCAGAACTGGCAACTTTATATGACTGCTCAGATGGATGACTGTGATCGTTACGCGTTGTGTGGAGTTTATGGGAGTTGTAACATTAACAGCTCTCCTGCATGTGAGTGCTTAGATGGATTCCAGCAAAAATCTCAAAAAGAATGGGATGATGCAGATCGGTCTGGTGGTTGTTTAAGAAAAGTGCAATTGAGTTGCAAGGATGGTGATGGATTTGTGAAGCATTTGGGGTTAAAATTGCCGGATACTCAGCAATCTAGTTTCGATAAGAATATGAGTCTTGATGAGTGTAGGAGTGTGTGCTTGAAGAATTGCTCGTGTACAGCTTATGCAAATACAGATATTAGAGGCAGTGGAAGCGGATGCTTGTTATGGTTTAATGAGCTTATTGATATCAGAGAGCATAAAGAAAATGGTCAAGACCTTTACATAAGGATGGCTGCTTCTGAATTAGCTGCTTTTAAATCAGGTAAACTTGATATATCTTCATTTACTACCAAATTTAATACTAATGATTGCAGTCCTGAATTAGCTAGGACATATGGTGGTTAAATTATTATCAAATTTTATTGATTTCCCTTTTTCTGTTGCGATTGAACTGATATGGCTTTCTGGTTAAATATGAAGCTAGAAAAGGGAGATCCAAACTAATATTCATGATCATCCCTATTCTTTTGATGTTAACAATGATGCTAGGCGTATACCTGTGCGTAATCAGGAAGAGAAGAATGAAGCACACGGAAGGTAAACTAGCAATCTAGCATATTCTAGATAATTTTGATTAGCTTAAGTGTATGCGGTTGAATGTGAAAATTGCAGGAATAACAAGGCTATATTACAAAAATGATGAGGGCAACGGGGATGGAGACGAGGATTTAGAGTTGCCATTGTTTGACTTCACAACCTTAGCTAATGCCACCAATGGCTTCTCTACAGATTCTAAGCTCGGAGAAGGCGGATTTGGAACTGTTTATAAGGTAATCACAAATTTGATGCATATGTAGGACAAATGTTTAGGCCACTTGGCCCACTCACAAGTATAAAAACCACTAGACTAATATAATTACTGTTTTTACGCTTGCAATAGATATAGAAGCTGCATGATTAGAATATTGTTGTTGCTTCTTTATAAGAGTGATTTACGGCAGAATGTATGCCATTTGATTTCATGGCTAAACATGACCCTGTCACTTTGATACTTTTCAGGTTTGCTCGATGAGAGAAAGGAAATAGCTGTGAAGAGGCTATCAAAGGACTCAACTCAAGGATTGAGGGAGTTTAAAAATGAAGTTTCATGCATTGCTCAACTTCAACACCGAAACTTTGTGAAGCTTCTTGGCTGTTCTGTGCAAGAAGGAGAAAGAATGTTGGTGTATGAATACATGCCTAATAAAAGTTTAAACTCGTTTATATTTGGTACATTTATCCTCTTCAGTAATTGTATCTTTTTTTGTTTCTGAATCAGATACTCAAGTAACTAGTATGATTGACACCTTTGTTTCATTAATGAGTAAAGTAACTTGAGGACCGTTTCAACAGATAAAAAACAAAGCAAAGCACTTGACTGGACTATGCGCTATAACATCATAAACGGCATTGCAAGGGGACTTCTCTATCTCCAACAGGATTCTAGATTGCGGATCATTCATAGGGATCTTAAAGCCAGCAATGTTCTGCTCGATAATGAGATGAACCCAAAGATCTCAGACTTCGGTACCGCAAGGATCTGTGGGGAAACTGAAACCGGAGCCAATACAAGTAGAGTGGTTGGAACATAGTAAGGATCTCTAAAAATCTTTTTTTTTAAAAGTGCTTCTGAATTGTTTTTTATTATTCTATATATTCTTGCAGTGGTTACATGTCCCCTGAGTATGCAATCGATGGCAAATTTTCAGTGAAATCTGATGTCTATAGTTTTGGGGTATTTCTGTTAAAGGTAGTTAGTGGGAAGAGAAACAAAAAATTTACTCATCCTGATCACGATCTTAACCTTCTTGGGCATGTAAGTACCTAGGTCACTATATTATGAAGTTTCATAACTGAATCTCTAAGTTGTGCTTATCTGTGTTGCCAAATAAAGGTATGGAGAATCTATACAAATGGAAAAGTGTTGGACATAGTAGATGAGGTTATTGCGAAGTCAAGCCATGAACATCAATCTGAAGTGTTTCGAGCAATCAATGTAGGGTTGTTATGTGTGCAACAATATCCAGCAGATCGGCCAACCATGGCAACTGTATTACTAATGCTAACTAGTGAAATCCCCTGCCTCAGCCTAAAGAACCTGAATTCTTCACTGAGAGGAAACTGTACGAAGAAGAATCCGTGTCATCTTCAACTATTTTAAGTGTCACAACTATGGCTCCCAGATAAACATATTATTGAAAGTTTTAATTCATTAAAAACCCATACATCATGATTACATGTTTTACATGTCGGTTGAAACCCAATATAATGGTATCTGAGTTAGATGATACAAGACAAATATTAGTTGTATAATAATTGTGTATCTAGATAACTATTATTGATGGTATGTCTTGATTACAAAGTTATAGGTATGTACTAAAAATGGTAATAATTGTATAGGACATATGGTAAAATTAAGTACGTAGTTAAGTTTACGAGGATTATATATACATATTCATAATCTGATTGATATGTTTAAACTTAAGTATCGTTTTAGATATGCTTAAATATCGAGGATGTAAATGTGTAATGACAGATGTTTGGATATATAACTTTTCATTAGGTAATGTAACGTTATTAAAGGAGTGACAATTACTCTCTTTCCTGTCATCGGTAATGTCAATATATAAATTCAAGCTGGTTTAAATGAAAATAGGGTTGAAATATACAAGAAATAAACTTGAAAATTATGCAGGTACAAAATTTTTGTTTGAGAGTTGATGTGTTCGTTTCGTCAAATTTAAAGGACCAAGCTGTTAAAATAACCAAAGATACAAGGCAGGCCAAGCAAGGAAACTAGTTTGTTGACTGGCGTCACTCTCCTTTCTAGTGGGAATTCAAGAAATTCAAGAAACATGCATTATATACCTACAGTGAAAATCAAGCAAACCTTTGAAAGCTCCGACTAATATCCAAAATTACAAAGTGTCTTTGTGATCCTTGTGAAGTTGTCCGAAGGTAGACCTTCATATTACTCTCCAGATTATTACAAGTTTGCATTTTGGTGCTAAGGGCAATCTACATTTTTATAAGTGATAATGTCTTCGGTCCTCCGATGGCCGGAATATTCCCTTACTGGTAGCTTTTGGCTAGATAGAAATGGATAGAAATGTGGTGTAGCTACGAGTGTGGATCCTGCAAAACAATACATGACTGAGGTGGGGGCCGTCAAGTACATCCGGTGTGAGAATCAGTACGGTTTATTGGGAGGAAATAACCGAGACATATATCGAAAATTACTTCTTATTGACTGAGTTTGTGAGTGTTTGTTTGTCTGAGTGCTTGAATACGTGAGAGTGTGAATATGAGTATGTATCAGTTTGTGTGCCTTTTTTTTTTCTCCATGTGATATACCTTGGTCTTTTATAGAGTTTAGTGATACCTCTTTTTTTGTTAGGTGGGAAAACTCTTGTCCTTTATACACTGGTTGTATGCTTTACCCATTTGTTGCCTTTTTTTCTATCTTGTCAGTTGTCATGGGTGTTCTTGTACACCCCATACCTCTATCCTTATTTTTATACTTTTGGCATGTCAACTCATACCTTTATGTCATGTCCCTTTGTTCAATATTACTTTCGGATTTTATTCCGTGTGTAATTGCTATATACCGGGTATTCTGACCCCGTGAATGGGGTATTATCAATAAGCATCTGTTCGCTCCATTTGCAAAAATATGTGCAGAGATTCTTGCTGCAGCTACAGATGGTATGCTCAAAATAGAGGATGCTGCAGGATTGTCAGTTCTGCAGATCTCTCTCTCACACACACAAACACACAAACTCGCTATTGAATAACTATATATAGTTGCTGCATAATTGGCAAATGGTTTTTGCAACTAATAACCAAGATAACTTTGTTTTTCACTTGATCAGTTTTGATCTTTTTATTTTCTGTTAGCTGCTTGGTGACTAGAAAATTTGTAGGGGTTGCTCTTTATTGCTTGCTTGATTATTACTTTTTACTTCCAAACTGTATGTAAACTGGTGAAACGGGATGTTTAATTTTGAAATTCTATCATGTAAAGAGATTAAATTACCTGCTAACAATGGAACATCATCCATGCCCATCTTCATAGCGTTGAAACGACTCCTACGACAGAGCAAGAATAGCCCACTCATTGGTCCGCTCATGGAATGCCTCCGAACCCTTCTCAAGGACTACAAGAATGAGATTGATGATGAGATGTTTGTTTCTGATAAGCAGATCCAGAAAGAGCTTACTTACGCTATGCAGAAGTACGAGGCCGGGAGAGAGCTAAATTAACTGCTACCCATGATGTTGCTACCATGCAAAAATCAGATGTGCCCGGGTCATTTGTTGTAGTATAAGTGTTGTCTACTTGAAAGTGACTTTTCTTTTCTCTCTTGTATATTTTTAATATATATTATTAGCTATAAAATAAGTTTATTCTGCTGCCGGAAGGCAAGAGGTATTTTGTTTTATTAAAAATAGAAAACATAATAACTTTGCCACCCAATTTTTCTTATTTTATGGCATTCTTTATGCTTTCCAGTTTTCCATGAATTATTTATCAGAAATATATACTTCGTACTTATTAAGGGTTGGCGTGTAATTAAACGATAAAGGAAAAATCTTTTTCTCTAAACTTAAAGGAAAATGCTAAAATATATCGATATTTTTAAAAAGATGAACAAAAAATAAAATAATTTGAGAAGTCTTAAAACATTTTATTTATTATATGACCATCTTCTACACAACTACACAAGTGGTCCAAGTGGATGTTTATTTGGTAGATATTATTTATTATTTTCTTTCCAAAAACTCGTGATAATATATATGAGTAATTAAATTTTAAGTTGAAATTGATTTTTGATGGAAAAATATTTCACTCAAAATTATACTCTCTACGTCCCTAATTACTTGTCCCCATTGTTTTTTGTGCAGTTAAACTATGTAATCTTTGACTGTAATTTAAAAATAATATATAATTAAAAAATTTAAAATTTTATATTATTAGAATCTATATATAATTTACTTTAAAATGTATTTTTTAAAATTTTAAAATTATAAAAAAATAATTTCTAATTTATAATAAAAAAACTAGTCAATTTGATCACAAAAAAAAAAAAAAAAAAACAAGGGTATTGATGCCTTGATGGAGTAGTAAATAGATAAAATAAGTAACAATGTAAAATTCTAAATTCAAGAATTATTCCCTGACCAAAAAAAAATCAAGATTTATTTACCTTTTTACCCAACCTACCTTCTTAAGTTTTCAGCAATCACAACATATAGATACAAAATTCTATATGTATATATAAAACACAAGAGTAGACCTTATAAGTACTTGACCCCACACAAAGTGGTGTGATTGGGGATCTTCAGATTCTCATGATTCTATAAAGATCAAAGTTGCCAGAACTTCTCTACATACAATCTTGTTTGGTTAGTGTTTTTTTTAATCTTGGTTTTGTGTCTATATGTTTTTTAATCGTAAATATACTCTATTAGGCCTTTCTTGTTGTTCTTGAATCTTGATTGATGTTAGGTTTTTCATATTTTGATTAAAGATTGAAACTTTAAGATTTTAGGGTTTGTGCTGAAAATACCCACTTGAAATTGAAGTGGGGTTTCTTAACTGTCATGGAAAGTAATAAAGATGAAGCTTTGAGATGTGTTGGCATTGCTAAAGAGGCAATTGCTTCCGGGAATAAGAACCGGGCTCTTAAATTTATTGGGATTGCTAGAAGGTTGAATCAGAATTTGTCTGTGGATGAACTTTTGTCTGCGTGTGAAAATCTTGATTCGTCAGTGCCTAGGTCATCAAATGGTGAAATTCATGTAGGGAAGGCGAAAGTTGAGCCTGTTCAGGCAAAGGTCGAGGAGTGTAATTATACGCAGGAGAATGTGCAGCTGATTAGGCAGATAAAGAGGAGTAAGGACTATTATTCGATTCTTGGTGTAGAGAAGAGTTGTTCTGTAGATGAGATTAGGAAGGCGTATAGGAAGTTGTCATTGAAAGTTCATCCGGATAAGAATAAGGCGCCAGATTCGGAGGAGGCTTTTAAGATAGTTTGTAAGGCGTTTCAGTGTTTGAGCAATGATGAATCGAGGAGACAGTATGATCAAGTTGGGTTGGTTGAGGGATTTGAGTCGAATCTTCATTATAATGCTAGGCGAAGAAGGAGAAGAAGTGATATGTTTGATGAAAATTTTGATCCTGATGATATTTTCAGGTCATTTTTTGGTCAGCATGATGCATATCACAACTCCAATGTTTACAGAACTAGGCGAACAACCCCACAGCCAAGACAAGATCAGGGTGAAACTGGACCGAATCTGATTATTCTTTTGCAGCTATTACCATTCCTGCTCATCATCGTACTTGCTTATCTTCCACTTTCCGAGCCTAATTATTCTTTGCAGAGAAACTATTCTTATCAGTTTCCAAAGTCAACTGAAAGATATGAAGTGGAATTCTTTGTCAATTCAGCTGACTTTGATGACAACTTTCCAGTAGGAAGTGTTGAGCGTGCCAACATAGAGAGCAATGTTATCAAAGACTACAAAAATATGCTTGGGCGTTATTGTCATATAGAACTCCAGCGACGACAATGGAGCAGAAATCTGCCTACTCCTCACTGTGACAAGCTACAAACTTTTGCAGCTTAGAGGTTAGTTTACATTTTTTCCTTTACCCTTGTGTGATTCATAGTTATTTTGTTACTTTCTATAAATTTATAGTACTATCATACACCTCTAATTCTGCAGCAATATGTTGGTAGTTATATAAGGGTTATAGGGTGAGGATGCCACCCTATGTTATTCATGGTCTTTTCGCTCAGTTCCTGATCTAAAGGACTGAGTTGAAGAAAGAAGAAAAGGGTAAATTACAGTCAACCCAAATATCAAAATCTTTATTGGCTACATACATAGTGATACATACATCGCGGTTCCCCCTCGACTGACAAAGAATAGCACATCATTAACTGCTGCATGTTCAATATTAATCACTTTTGACATGGAGTGACACATGGCGATCTCAACTTTTTTCCATGCTCTCTTTCTCTACCTATCACTCTTTTCTCTTTAAAATAATCAAAATCTCCCACCAAAATGTTTAATTTTAAGCTTCCTGATCTGTCGGGCACTACTTTTTCTCTAGTTTTTACATCAGAGCTTGTGTGTCAGTTATATGTGAGAAATAATATTTCTAATCCGATTTAATATCATGTGTGATTACAATATTATGTTTTTAATAAATGGGTTTATTTTAATATTTTATTATTTGCATTTTAATGTTTTATATTTTTAATTTATATTTGTTTTTGTTCTTTCAATAATATTTTTATTTCTATTTTATATCATGTATAATTATATTATTACCATTTCTTATTTTTATCTTTTAATACTTATTTTTAGTTTAGTTTTTTATATTTATCTTTATTTTAACTTTTCAGTAATATTTTATTTTTATTTAATATCATGTATGATTATATTATTACTATTCTTTGTTTTTATCTTTTAATACTTCTTTTTAGCTTGTGGGACCAGATGACGACCAAACCACCTTAAGTCCCTTACACTAATTATATATAGGATTATATATATATATATATATATATATATATATATATATATATATATATATATATATATGTAATGGTGGACAATTCTAGTGAAATAAAAATATTATACGTGTGTGAGACTGAGATTTTCAACTTTCCTCTGTAGAGAGAGGGAAGGAGGGAGATATGTAAAATAAATTTAATACTCCCTCCATCGCAATTTAGTAGTCTCTTTTGGAAAAATAACTCATATTGAGAAAAGTTGGTTGTAAAATAATTTTCCGTGCTTATCATATTTATTATAGTAATTTTATACTATAAGAGGTAAGTTTTAAATAAATTTTACATTGGAATGATAAAATAAGAGGTAAGTTTGAATATTTTTGCATGGAAATAGAAATGAACAACTAATATGAGAAAAAAAGATTTCCAAAAGAGACTAGTATTTTGGGATGGAGGGAGTATTATATTGTCTGTCAATGTTTTTGGTCACTAGAGTGAGTCGAGTGAGATCCCGACATAGCTGCCGAAATTTTGATAGCCGTAATTGACTTTAATAACCACTTTGATGTTTAGCCCTAATTGATAATACAGCTGATATTGATGAAAATGATAGCATAATATAAATTCTGCATTGAATTATATCCATCTGATTGTGGCATTTTTTACAATCCTTTTACTGAACTTGTGTATAATACGTTTACAACCGAGATACTAATCTTGTGATATACAAGGCCGGTAGTTAATTTATTAGATTGCATAAGAAGAAAATACACTATTAGATCTCTGTGCAATATTTTAAACTTTTGATACAAATAGACTTGTGATGTCTAGACATAATTTTGTTCCATTAGATTTGTTATCTGGTCTTCGTCTTAGTGTAGGGTATGTAGTCATCCCTCACCTCCTGGGACAAGCATGTTGGGAGCTTTGCATGTAATCTAGTCAAAATGAATTTCTTCAGCATGCATGAGCCCCTCTGTTTCCTCTGAGATAATAGAGTATCTCTCTCTGTGCAATTGAAATTGTTAAATGACTGAGTTTACTATTAGCTAGGACTCTTTGTTACTAGAAAACAGTTGTAGAACAATGACATTACTTCATCGTTCTATAGGTACTTGTCATTTCATGTTGTGTTGTGGGTGATTCTCCAATATTGGCTTAAAAGGGTTAAATGGCTATTTGGAAACCAAACTCACACCCAACTTGCAATTTTATCATGTAATTTCAGTTTGATGACGACATTACAAGTTGGGTGGTTGTTTCGGTATGTTAGGAACTTTATATACACATAAACAAGTACCAACATCAGTTTTCCATCCAATTTCAAAAATTTTAAACGTTTAAACCTAATTGAAAGCTCAGTATTGGTTTAATGAGTTTCGGTATGTTGCCCTCTTTTGATTTGGATATCTATGTTGATTAACAAAAAGCATGTTATTTATGCATGTTGGTCATGATTCATGAATATATATACCTTTTCTTTTCTTGACTTGACTACTGCTTCCTTACACATATATTGTTGTATTTCTGATATCCAACAGGTTGCAGCTACAATCTCTATACTTTCAGGTGGCATTACTTCCCCTATTCAACACGTTGTCTCAGAGTATTATAAGCTCCATGCTTTGTTAAATTAAGAACAGGTAGTAAGAACATTGGGCAACTTTCGAAACTGTCCCAGATAGCGCTTTAATTATCATTTTTCATACTGTATATTTTTGCATTTCTTAGGCGGTACATTGCTACTTTAGCAAGCTACTTGAGTGATTAAAACACTGAAATTCAAACAAGCTGTATCTTCTCATCATATACTTGAAGGTGATTGTCGGCCCTCCGAGTTATATATGGCTACATATGTTACATCCAAAGTTGTTCTGTAACATATTTTTTTAATTGTTATTGTCGTCTTTAATTTTCTGTTGGTAATGGTCAGTGTAAATTTAAATTCAAATATCTAACGAGACTTGAATCAAATGACCTTGCACCGGATCACTAGAACTGAAGCCATGGAAATTCGAGAGGCCAACAGTGATAGCTCAACTCTCACCAAATCTCGGAGGTTTAGACTGGTAAGTATGTTCGCTGCTGTAGTGCCTATATATGCCATACGAGTTCATCAATGCATTGCAATAAATTCTATAGAATGGTCGCCAGATAATGCGATGACATGCATGCAAGTTTTTTAGGTAATAAAGAAAGGTGACAACGAAAATTGTGGTAGAATTGGCCCCATGTAGTGGCCACGCAATAATCGACATACTACCTAATGATGCCTCGTGGATGGCACTTTTCTTTGAAAAATGTAAGAAGATCGAGGAAGATTCGATGACGTTTACAAGAGATAACTTTCGATTTCAAATGAAAATATTAAGAGCATATATAAATCGAGGAAGAGAAGCAAATTGCAGAAGGAATACTAACGAGAGAAATTAGAAATAAAAGTTAAAAACATATCCAGGGTACATGACCTAACATGGGATTTATCGGGGGTGTAAATAATTTTACTTTTAGATATAAGAATACAGCAAGAATTTAAAACTTCTTTACATAGAACATGGGGTCGGTGGCTATAAGAATTTTGTATCAGTTTCTTAGTCTTACTTTCTATTATCATAATGCATATATGTTTTCGTTGTTATTATTAATGATGCTGAATTTTGAATCGAATATTTTTACATTTTTACGGAAACAATGTATTTACTTCTAGGGAAAAATATAAAATGTTAATATATACACATTCACGTTGAACCTTATTTTACCAGCAAAATATATTATTATTTTTAATTTTTTATTTAGCATATATATGAGAATCATGGTCAGGTGTATGAATTTAAATCCCAATTAAAAGAGTCACTAGCTAGCTACTTCATGTTATTACAAGTGAACACGACACTAAACGGCACGAGAAAAACGGATATGAGTTTTGATTTTTGATACACGAAACACGAAAGTACACGAACATGAAATTACACAATAAATTTAGTATCGGATATGAGTTTCATTTTGGGTAAATGAAAAATACACGAAAGTACACAAAATATTAATATATAATTTTTATTTTTTATATATCATAATATATATTATATACGTAATATATATTTTTTAAACATATTGTTATATATATGTAATATATAACAATTTACTCATTTTATGTATTCATTAGTATTTTGGGTATATTTTGTGTATATTTCGTATATTCAGATATAATCGTTTCGTGTTATTTCGAGTCGTTTCGTGTAAATAAAAAGTATACAAAAATTTCGTGTAGGTCCGAAATATTTTGTTTCGTGTTCGAATCGGTTAAACAAGTGTACGAAATGATTTTGGATCGTTTTCGATTTTAACTATGAGTACACGAAAGTACACCAAAACACGAAAGTACATGAAACGAATTACACGAAACGACACGATTCACACCTCTAAAGTACAAATACTCTTATGAACCTTATTTATCATTTATTTGTAATTATTGAAACAGTGAAATAAATAAGCTGCAAAAGAAATAGTTTCAAACACTACCTATATATATGAAACCAATAATAAAGCTACTAATCTATATATAAATTTACACTTGCAAATTCTCCTATAGATCGATTAAAAATGCGCGCATAAACTCATGATGATTCATTCATTCATCAGAATGATCATCACCACCGAAGATAGAAATGCGGTTGTAAAGCAACAAAAGAACAAGAACAAGAAAGAGAGCAACTCCGACAGGTGATCCACTAGCCCGGTGTATGGAGTCAGGTCCTCCAGTAGTAAAGATACTTGATATACAAGAACCACTTTCAGATGACAGAAATTGTATAGCAAGTAGTAGTATAATAGGCACTAGTAGAATCCCTACTGGACTCAAGAGCTCAGGTAAAGCCTCCGTTAAGGCCTCGCCAAGAATCGACGGAACAATTATTAATAATGCTACCACTACTACGAACAAGATACCGTAGGGGGCGGAGGCACGACGGTCCTCGACGCCCCTGTGGTGGTTTCCACTAGGGTAGTACATTTTCAGTTGAAGGTGAGTGTTTTTTTTTTCTTTTGGTCTACTTTGAAACTTTTTTTATTTTTGGTAGTGTAGAGTGAGACGGATATGAGTGAATGAGAAGAGATGGTGGGGGGCCCTGGTAAGGTGGTTATTTTTTGGAGACGCGCCTTGCTTCATTTATTGGTGTTGAATCGTAAAATTATTTTAAGTCGAACTATTTGTTTTCTATTATTAAAGAAAGGTCCTAGTCAATGTTTATTTTTTGCAGAGTAATGTAGCTATATATAGCTAGTTATAAAACGTAATTATGAAAAAGGTCTACATATTAATTAGCTTCTCGAGACCATAAAATTACATTTATAAAAATAAATATTTTAAAATTTTTTGACTTGAAATACTCGCATGGAGATTTAGGAGAATATTGACATCGATCAAATCATCATTTCTTGCTAATACTCAAAGTCATCTCGGTTATGATGATGAGTACTCTTCTTTTACAACATATAATAATCATTCCATAACATATTATCCCAAGAAGTTTAGTATTACTGCCAAGTTGGTACAGTAGTTAACAAGTCAAGATACAGTTAATGTGATTATGAAGCTTGGATCTGAAGCAAAGCTTTTACATTGTTCCATGATAAGAATAATAATTAAATAATTGCTGCAGGCGATTGATCCATGCATTATTACATTCTACTTCAAATGTACAGGTGTCGCTGCACATGCTACCTACAGAGACTTCAGTAGTAGTTCAGTTACATCTTAAAACATATGCACCTGGAAAAATCTACTACTCAATTTTGTATTCAACATAATTTGTTTAATTTTCAATATTGGATGGTTCGATTTGTAGTTGTATTCTGCTCGAACTTCAACTGTTTGATTATATATAAGTTTACATGTATAGCAAATGATCGAGTTCGGCTCGTATATGTACTGGACTCGAATTCAATTTCGTTTAAAACATTTTATAAGCATTTTTAACTGTTGTTAATTTTATCTTCATGCATGAAGAAATCAATTATTTAGCTTCAAATTTGAAGGACCACTGTGCAAATGAAGCAATACTCTACAAGTCATGTATCTTATTAAATGTAAACCAACTGTGTATATATCTTATCAAGGACACTCTACAAAAGGCTAAACTCACAAGTCATAACATTGCTAAAATAGGTTTGGAATTTGTTTAGAATATAAGCAAAAAACAGCAAGTACCAATACAACACTATTTGTTAACACCCGGATAAATTGACCACCAAAAATTTGTTATAAAAAGGGAAGGAATTTTAAGAATATTCCAATAGCTGCATCATCAATCATTTATCAGAGAATTTGAGCTCTCTAAATCAACTGACCCCATCCCTGTGTCTTCTTCTTCTTCACTGTCTTCATCACCACTAACCTCCTCATTCTGGCGACTTAGTTTAGCTAATTGCTCAGCAAGTAGTTTGTCCTCCCGTTCACTCACCTGTATTTATATTTCCTCATTAGACAAATCTGTAAGCTATGTCAAGTACTCTATAAAAAAATTAACCACCAATTTCCAAACTACATGCATTTTTGTGTCTGCGGGCACACTTGTGGGTGCGGGAAAAATGGTAGTTTCATAGGTCATGTACGGAAAAAAAGGGTATAAACAAATTTGCATGAGCAGAAAAGAAGTTATGCTCACCGCTCTTGGCGCCTCTTTCACATTAAGTTTCCCTTGGTGACGTTCTATTTCTTGGCTACACGCAGCAATCGCTTTTCTGAGAACTGATATCCCTTGGTCCTGACCAATAGATAAAGGTTTTTGCATAAGAAAATTATTAATTTTAGTTACAGATACACCCCCAACTGAAATTCAAACATACTGATAAACCATCCTACACCTCAACTCCAACAAGCCTAAATTTGAAATAACATACCGAAGCAGAAAAGAGAGCTTCCTACTTTTTGATAACAAGGTCCAGGATTGTCAACAGACTAACTTTAAAGGATCTTTAAGTACATATACACAATCCTTTACTAGAATTCAAGTAGCCTCACACGAAACTAACATCCAGCCAGTAAATTATTTACTTCGCCAGAGCAGTTTGAAAACACACACTCTCTCTCAAGATCGTCCATGCAGTAAACAGCTTGTAAGTAGAACTACTACATATGAGTTGTACAAAGAACTTTAAGTTATTACAATAGAAAATGTTTTAAATCAAAATCAAGGATATGGCATTCATCAACAAAAAAATATTGCATATCTATAAACAGAACTATATCAGACAACATAAGATGGATCAACATACTATGCTTTACAAGAATATCAACAATAGCAAACAGATCATACAGAACATTAAATTTTGATATCCTAATCTGATCATGTTTCTCCAAATCCGAGTCAGAGCCCAAACTGTTACAAGTCGAATGCAATCAAGTAGTTCCAATTTGTTGTTTTTACAATACATGAGAAGCGTAACATTTTGCGAGTCACATAAGCCTCTCTATCTACACTACAATATATGAGAAGCTTAACATTCTTGCAAGTTATATTAGCCTCTCTTTCTCCTCTTTGCACTCTCGATCCTTTGCTTAATATAAGAATGAAAAGTTAAATAAGCATACCACGCCTCTTTCTCAATCTCGTACTAGTTTATGTATCTTTTTTCCTATCTTATGTAATATTATAGATTTGTACTAGATTTGTACTTGATTCAGACTCATTCAGCAATATAAGTGAAAACGAATCACAACATACATTGAATTCTAATTTACATTATAATCTGTTGACAGTCCTTGCCCACTCACTGCCCCATCCAAAAAAAGACTCCTACGTAAGTCCTAAAAGGTTTATGAGAGAACTAAAAAATTATTTAACTATAAATAATTAGTCTGGTTGATGCCTATGTTGTTAATGAAAGCCACATTTTATGATACAAAAGAGCATTGATTTATGAACAAGAGAATTAGTGTTATCATGCCCATATTAATATATTAACATGCATCAAGTACAAAATATAAATTGAGAAATTTTCCGTTCTGAGACACAATGTTATAATTGATAAAGAATATACTGAATAATATGCAGTAATCTGATACCTTGTCAAGAGTCTGTGTAGTAAGGACATATGCTGGTGGAGCAACCAATTTAATCTTCACAGGACACTCCTTGGTGCCGACAGCCTCAGCTTTTCGCATAGCTCCCTGCAGACACATGAGATTATAAGAAAGTCCGAACAGCTATGCACTTTCATTCAGTATTGATAACTGAAAATATATAATTCATTATTTTTCACTGTCACTGAAATTAGCAGATATCAGGCATTTCTCACTATTGGATTAGACAAAGTAGAAACAAAGCAAGAGCACATAATGCATTGTTAAAACCTTGATGTGAAGAACACCATCAAACTGGAAACATTTCAATTCAATATCAGCCCGAATCTTCAGTGGCTGCGGGGTCATCCGTCTACGAATGTTTCTTACCAGAGCATCTTTAACATCTTCTGATATGGCAGGAACCACCTTAGTTACCTACAAAATAATAGGGAAAGTGGTGTTTGCCATGATTCCAGTAAGAAGAATTGAAAAGCTTGAAGAACAAATATTACCTCCTTTCCGCCAGGGCCTACTTCTCTGACTTCACGTGTAAGAGGATTAAGGACAGAATCAGGGTCATTGACAATTAACTTGAATGCCTGCTTCCATAGGGCACAGAAAAAATGTCATGATCTTTTTAATGCCAAAAGTCGAGAGTCTATCAATATCGTAGTACATAGAGTCACAAACAGACTTACCTCAAACGCATGGCCATATTTTCGGTACAAGGGCCATCCAACATGGATATACAGATCCTGTCATGGATAACTTGTTTAGAGACGCCCCTATGGAGAGTAAAAGGCCAGCAAATCAATGCTACCATTAATAACACATCCTCTAGTTATATCTAAAAACTGATCTTCCTTAGAAAGTACTGTGTAACATGGAGGCGGACAAAACTAGCAAAAGATAGAGATTTCCTGGTTTAAGCCAATAAAGTACACATGCAGAAGTATAAATGAACCAGAAACAAGTAGTTCTACTAGAGCCATGCTTCATTTGCAATATAAAAATAAATATCCAGGTAAAATCAAAATACTATTGATTCAAGGTCCAATTGCAACAAATTAAAATCAACCATTAGATCAGAATAGGCAAGCGCAACAAGCTAAGACCACCACAGGGTAAGTACTTCCAAATGGTTAGAGGGAGGGGTTCAAGAAAGAAGAGAGATGACACGTTGCTTCTGTTTCTCCAGCCCACATTAAAGAAGGAGATAATTATGTTCTACGTTTCAAATTGAAAGAAAGCAAAATCAGTTCAATTTAAATTTCATATCTTCAATAAAGGAAACACAACTTTTATATATTTAGGTGTAGATTCACTGATTTGCTTGTAAACTATTATACAAGTGATACAATTTCATGATAAGGACCGTAAAGGATGCGCATAAGGAAAACAAATAAGCATTCAGTAGTAAATTTGTGGAATTGAGCTCTACTTTAAACCTGTGGGAATAGCTTGAACGAAATAATTAACACTATAAAAAAGAAAATGTACACAACTAAAACAAGAAGCAAAAAGCCCCCTCCCCGCCCCAAAATAAACTTAAATGGCCCAACCATAGTTGCATGGTTCGTGGGTCAGCCTATGGAACCCCGATCCAGTTCCCTCGTACCGGAACACGATTCCTCTTCGACCCGGATCGCTGGGATTCACGCTCCAATTCGCCAACTCCAGCGATCCACCTTTAACTCTAGCGATCATTATGTAAAAGAGTAGAAATAATAATAATAAAAAAAGAAGATAGCTTGACATTATCTAGATTAAAATTATTTTTGAAAGGTAAATCTCTAAAAGGAATAATAAAAGGACGAAGTGGGGAAGATAATGCAGATGGAAGACAAGACACGCCAAGACACATAACACATGCCTCGATTACAAGAACAGATTGTAATCTCCTTAAAAATAAGGTTTGAAAGTCCTCACCACTTTATTAGTAATTTTAAAATTTTACATTTTTTGATTAGTTTTTATATTTTTGGTTAAAATAAATATTTTAATTATAAAACAATAACTAAATCATAAATGTAATAACAAATAAATACATAATATTTATTTAAAAAATAACTATAGAGATGGATCCTTGTATCGACCCGTGAACCCGATTCATGACTCGTCGTACCCAATTCATGCAAACTAACGTCCCACGTACCCGTACTCGTACCATGTACCCAATCGACCCGTGATCCATGCAACTATGGGCCCAACAATTAAGCTAGGCTCCACTCTCATTTATGTTGTACAATAATTTTAATGGTCCAAACAGAGTTACTCGGGAACTCGGCAGATCATTTATCAAAGAACGACTCTGGAAACAAAATAGCCTAACTCATTAAGTTAGGAGAATACTAAGATTTATCTACCCCTTATCCGGATTAACACTCAAAACCATAGCTAGTTCAACACATCCTTCAAACTCCCAACATGAAAGATAAGAAAGCAGAATCATGCCCTCAACTTTATATTAAAGAAGGGAAACACAAGTTATGGGTACAAATATATTCCTGATTTCTTCGACGTGAATCATTACCTAGGAAGCACTGACTCGGTTATGACGACATGGGACACGGGGATTCGCCAATTATCAAACAATCCTGGATACAGAACACAGCAATATATATATATATATATATATATATATATATATATATATATATATATATATATATACATTTTTATGCATTTATAAGATTTGTATATTTCAAACACTCAACAGCTCTAATAAAAGCCTTCTCCAAAGCATAACAACTACCACCACCCTTCTTCTTCTTTAATTGTAATTACATTTCCACCTAACAATCTAACCCTTCTTTTTCCCTTTTTCTATAGTTGTCACATACTTCCACAAAGGAAAATTAGTATTATTCTCTTCTGCACTTACACCATTATTACTATTGGTACTTGAACTAATTGCCACTCATTGAAAAGACTTAACACACAGACAAGGGGAAAACACAGATGTGTGTGTGTGTGTGTGTGTATATATATATATATATATATATATAAGAAACTAGAAGGAGATGCGATGTGTTGTGTGTAAATATATATGTGAGAAATAACAATGGAAACTGATTGGTTTGATGAGATATATTTATGAGAATGTGGCTTTAAAATTAGGGTAAAATCATATTGGATTGGGCCATTTTGGGTGGGTTGTGTCGGCGCGGTGTCACAACTGTGTCGGTGTTTGCGTATCAACACGTCACCTACCGAGTTGAACACGTACTCAGCAGATTCGGTGCCAAGTCGCCGGTCGGCCGCGTCAAACACGTGTTCGGCAGGTTTCCAGCCGTGTCTGTGACTCTGTGCTTCCTAGATCCTTACTAGGGTCAACTTCTAGGTACTTTGATTCATACATATGTCTAGTGTGGTGCTTGTCCTGGTGGGTGTTTGGGGTTTCTGATGGGAAATGAGACGGGGATATTTTATGTGTGTGCAACACTAATATGCTAAAGTCTTATCAAATGTGGTGGTGAGTACTTAGTCCTTTCAAATTTGGATTTACTTTTACAAACTTTGTTGGCTATATATCAAATAAAGGCATACAAAACCAGTAAAAGATAGAGGCTGCCTGGTTGAAGTCAATAAAATATACATGTAGAAGTATAAATGAATCACGATCAAGTAGTTTTCCATAAAAAATAAATATTTAGGTCAAATAAAGGTATCCGATTTAAGAATAAGGCTGATTCAATCTCCGATTGCAACAAGTTCAATAGCTCCGATTGCAACAAGTTCAATCACAAGCTCGGATTGCAACAAGTTCACATCACCCATTTAAATCAAAATAGCCGAGCGCAACAAGCTAAGAACCACTAAAGGATAAGTACTAAAGATGGGTTTAGAGGAAATGTTGCATAAATGAAACGCATCGACTAGTAATTTCATGAAATTGAGCTCTAATCTAATCTATTCTTGCGGGAATGGATTAAAAATTTATAGTTGCACAATCAAGCAAACATCATAAAATTCATCAAACATATAATCAATGATCAAACAACCAAAAATGCTATAAAAAAAATAAAAAATCCAAGAATGAATTGTGATTACCTCTAAATCAAGATCAAGAGTTTCGGCAACATGGCGCATAATGGAATGAACAAGCTTACTCTTACTAAACTTCTCTTCACAAACCTGAATATCTTGTTCAGACAACCTTTTTTTACTAAGATCTATGTACCCTTTATCAGGATTAACCCTCAAGACCATAGCAGGTTCAATCCTACCCACCTTAATCAAGCTGCCAACACTTCGAATACGACGTCTAGAAAGATCGGAGAGAAGAATCATACCCTCAATGTTATTGTATTCAAGAAGAGAAACATGGGTACAGACATCACCTATTTCTTTGACTTGGATCATAACAGGGGTGTCCACTTCTGGGTACTTTGATTCGTACATGCGACAGTCGAGGGTTGTTGTCGGAGGGGTTGTCATGGTGTGTTTGGTTTGGGGGTTTAGGGTTTTGATGGGGGATGTGTGTGTAACAGTGTTAGTGTGTGTAAGCGAGGAAGAGATGGCAACGCAACACTTAGTTATCTATTTGGGACTTAATTGCATTTAATGTTTAACTATAATATTTTTACGCAAAAATGATTCAATTATAAAATTTGTCAAATATTTTATTTTTTAAAATTTGACTGCATTCCGTTAACGTTAATCAAATAATACTTAATTATATTTTAATATTATAATTTTATATTCACACTTTATTTTACAGTTTAAATAATTTAATTATCAAACTTTTTAAAATTTAAATAATATTAATATAAATTTATAAAATAAAAATATTTCTAAGATTTATTCTATAATTTATTTAAAATTGGAAAAGAAAATATTCTTCTAAAAAATGATATTTTATAAAATAAAATATCATCATGTATTTACAGTTATGCTCTTTTTGATTTATAAGTTGTGTTAATTTTTTTTTCTAATTTCAAGTATTGAATAAACATTGTTCAGACTCGTCGAATTCATTTTTTAAATTAATGTAAAATTATTCTAATAGTTCCCATATTAATAATGATAAAATAATGGTAGTGGACAATATTAGATACAATCAATTATTAAATAAAAAATAGTTTGGCTAACAAATTGATAATTTTTATAATTGAGCCATTTTTCTGCTAAAAAATTATAATTCAGGTCATCAAAGTGCAATTAAGTATTATTTAACTAACAGATGTTAAAAAATTTAACGGAATGTAATCAAGTGTTAAAAAATAAATAGTTTAGCCATCAAAATGACAACTTTTATAATTGAGTCATTTTTCTGCAAAAACATTATAGTTAGCGGCTTCAGCCCATCAAAGTGCAATTAAGTTTTTTATTTGGTCTTATCGAATGTAGTGGGAGATATATTTTATCCGAATTTTAAAATGTTTGATATTTATAAAATTGGGTCGGGTTGTATTTTGTTAAAATTGGGTCGTGTTGAGCTTCTCTCAAAACAAGGTCGAAAAATTTTAAGTTTATGGTTGGGTCAGATCGTGCTGCGTTGAATTTTTTCAGATTTTTTAAATTTATATATTGAATTTTTATTACACAATTATATGTGTTTCAAACTTTTCAAAAAGTGAAGATAAAATTAATATTTTTCGGATTTAATCTGGACTTTTAAAAAATCGGGTTTTATTCAAATTCAGATTTAAATTCGTATTTTTTTAAATTTTGGGTCGGGTCCATTTAAGACCCACGTGACCAAATCTGGTCGACTTTTTCAGTCCGGATTTTTCCGTTTTTGATTTTTTCAGAATTTCAGATTTCAGATTTTTTTGAACGTACACCTCCCGTAAGGTACTAGTCATTTTGGATTTGGTTTGTTTATAAGGGATCGAGGGTTCATAAATTTAAATATTTTTGTTGATTTGGCATCTGTTTGTTATGTATAGTTTCTCCACTGATGGCAGTTCAGTTTTATAAAGATTTTGCCTACTTGGAGTCCTGATGTGGACAGTGTATGAACCAAAGATATGGAAGAAGCTCTCATACATAAATTTTGTAAAATCGCAACGTCTGATACTTGATCAAGTAAAAGCTTTTGATAACTGAATCAAACACCGAAAAATATATACAAAATTTAACCATCTCATATCAGACAATTTTATCAGAGGTTGTCATAATTGTGGATCATGGCTGCTAGTTATGTTTTCTATGCAGATTCAGCTCCACTCGGTAGCTTTCCTCATTCTTGATCCATTTCTCGTTTATAAATGAGCACCATTAGATTCTAATCGGCAAGAATTAGTATCTGCATCAATCAGCTTTATAAGTCCCCTTTTTTATGATTTATATAAACCCCTGTTTTAATTTCCTCTGTACCTGCTATCTATGTCAGAGGAATTAAAACACTCTTTGGCAAAAAAGAAAAAGAGGGAAAGAATGCTGCCTGGACAGAGTACGTACAGACAGCCACTCTTAAAGATTCCTTGGTAAAAACATACAGTAATCAAATTCTGGTGGTTGGCCACCACCTTTTCCCACCTTGAGGCCTGGACAAACCTTGAATCTATCAGTTTTTTATTGAATATAGATGCACTCATAATTTCCGGTGTAATGTTAAAAACTGGATTTTATCACTTCGCAAGATGGCAAGATGCCGTGCTGAAAGCTGAAGCTGCAGAGAATTCTGAAACTGTAGTATAAGTTTAGCTGATTGCTCAGACCCTTGACAAGGACGATAAAATTTTGCATTATTAAGTTGTTCCAACATTAAATCGCAATTGTATTAGAGTTCATGAACTGCAATCAGGTTCACGCTCTCGATGTGCTGAGAAGAAAGCGTCTTTAATCTTTGAAGTGCTTCTGCTCTGTTACCCCTCTGTTTACATATTTATATATTTTTAGTTAATTCCTCTGTTACATATATACAAATGATCAGGTTGCATACTTGCATGTAGCTTTAAGTAAATTTGAAAAGGCTTTGTTGTTTGATATCATGTGTTATTTTTTTTGGATTCTCAATTTTTAAGAATACTATTAAGCTTGCAAAGAAGTGAAATTTACACGAGGCAACTAGTTGTCAAGGAGTAACCTAAAGCAGCAAAGCAGCGAGCATCACATGTATACATATATTGATATTCTTATTTTGGAAACATACCTTTCTTTTTCAGTCCCGTTCGAACAATTTTTTTATAATTCTACCTGGACACACACATGAGAGCATCTCCAACAGAGACATCCTTGAGAGCATCTCCAATGAATAAAATCATCAGCTAAAATATCCTATGTGACACATATAAATTGTGAAACTTCAACCATCCAAAACTCTTAGTTAAAATTATAGCCAACCTCTTCACATTGGTTAGATTTGTCGAATCTCTCAACAGCTGTAACAAAGCTGTACATAAAAATTTAATCATTATAACCAACCCCATTGGAGCACATTACCTTGCAGATTCGATAAATTTTAGCCATTCATTGTTTTATATTATTTTTGCCAACACATTTTATATTTTCTTTCATTCACATCAAATGTGTCAACATTTTATTCCAATAGTTAGCACCTCATACAAAGTGCTCAAATGATCCTCACATTAATTACTCCTCACCCTAGTATAATTGAAAATGTAATACATATATATATACAAAAAGTCTTAGAATCTGCTGCCAGTCAAGGAAGAGTGTAACATTTGTTTTTTTTTAATCTATTTTGAGGAGGTGCAAAGGGGTGTCAAAAATTGGCAACCTTTCTTGACACTCTCCTAACATAGAACTCCAATAGGGTGACAATCAAAAGTGTCATGCCACATATATTTGTCAACCCTCTTGACATCCCTATTAGAGATGCTCTAAGTGGTAAGGTACCTGTTATTTGCTTTTCTATAACTCGAGAGTTTTTATGGCAGGTACCAATCCTGGATTACCTGCCCTCTGTATATTACATGACCGCATCCTTTTGCCGATAAATAAATAAATAAATTGATAAAGGTTATGCCGAGTGCATTAGACTCCGCATCAATAGGGTTTGGCGAAGATCTTGGCATAAAAAACCTTATCTATGCAAAGAGACTATCTTTAGAAGTACTTCAAAATTAATCCCGATTTATGATGGCAAATAGACACTTGATTATAGCGTCGAGGGAGCTGAGGGGAGCCGAAAACACTGAACAGGAAGATCCTGGAGGGTGAAGAGACAACGAGACATTGATTTGAATTAGCAGTCAGGTATTTGGAAAACAAAAGCCAACTTCTGTGCCGGCAATTACTCGGATCATAATGTTTTCTTGGAACAGTTTTTCTTGTTATTTTTCATCAGCCACCTTAACTTTTGTTGTCACACAAACAGAACTACAAAAGGGTTCCTCACCTCACAGAAAGTAAGCAGATCATAACTATACCAATACAATGATTTTAGTTTCAATCAATCCCATGTCTTCTTCTTTTTGTGCTCTTTTCTTGCTGACAATATTTTCCAGGCAATGTTTCTATTTCTTTATTCTCTCTTTTCTGAGTGCTTCATCTTTGAGGGCTACTGTGTTATACTTTTCGCCACAATTATAAATACTAAAAGCGACCACAAAGTAAAAGCCATTGGATCATTTCTACTTTTTCAGAGATAATTGTGAATGATTATTATAGTCCTGTGTATATAGGGAGGGGCTGATCATGTATTCATGTGCCACCGTGCAACGCATATTTGTCGAACTTTTTTTTTTGCTTAATATATAAAATGATTTATTACAAAATTATAGGTAGACTCCCCTTGATATATTTGGTGGTTCCACCAACGAATGCTACAGTACATAAGTACAGCAAGTCAAATTCACTCTATGTAATGAAAATCAATGTCATTTTCATTAGGTGAAAGATTGGAGCGTCTAATCTAGCAAATGACATAAGATTTTATAAATAGAGCTGTAATGTAGCATGAGAGTTGATATGAGTTTGACATGTGAATTGCGATATATATTCGATTGCATGGGCATATGATATTTGGAAATATGGGGGGGGGGGGGGGGTCTAAGTAGTAACAACAAAAAACGCTATGCCCGTGACAGACATAAATTTGGGGTCCATCCCATCATTCATCACCTTCCCAGCCTCTCTGACTTTAAAGCCCTTTCATGTTCCTGTTGAAAAGAAAAAGAATCTCTACCTCATTTTCTCAATATCCACAGTAACGAAATTTGGTACTAAAAAAATTTCAAGATTAGTCTAGACTCAAATCTTTTTGTTTTTCAAATCTCCAGAAACACACCTAGGGGTTGGTAGAAATCAACGGGCATATCTTTTCGATTTTTATAAAATTTCCTATACTATTTTGTTTGGAATTGGAAAATTTTATTTTCTAAAATCAAGTACAGGCCGCATCTGAGACACAAGAAATTGTCTGGAGATGGGTTTAGGCAAGAACTTAGCCAACATGTTTGATGCCCTGAGATGGGGTTAGGCAAGAAATTTGGTGTTCTTTTAAAAGGCCGGTCCCTATCAATATTTCAATCATCCTAAAACGCCTAACGATTTTTAAAGTACTGAAAAAAATCACATAAAGCATTAAATTTAATTTAGTATGGTTAAATTGTAGCACTGCCTGCCTCTGATAATGGTCAAGTCTTGAATCTATATAAACAAAGAACAGTAATTATATAGTTCATCAGAGCATCCTCTTTTCTGTCACATGGTCCACAATAACTACATATACACACAAACTTTTGTCTCACTGCTTAAAAATGCGATGGCAGCAATTTTTTCCATTGCATATTACTATTATATTATGCAAGCAGGCAAAATTATATAATCACTCATTAATATGAGTAAAAACATGATTGTAGTAGTAGTATATTACTACTAATGAAACGTCAAGTACAGGTACAGCAGAGACTTGGATTTATGCATCTATTTTAGTTTTACAGCGAATTTGAAGCATTCATCTCTTCATGTGTGCAATCACACAATCCAACCAACCTGGATTCTATACTACTACTACTACTTCTAGGTATTTAATTGTACTCCAAGCCATCACTTGGCCGGCGTTATTATATCTTGTGTCTTGAGTTTAACAAGATAAAAAATGAGCTCTTAATTTAACAGTATCTCTTTCGTTCCCTTAACGAGAGTTTCAGAATCTAAATATAATCAATAATAAAGTGTGCAACTATATTTAATCATCATCGAAAAAAGATTAAAAATTCGATACTAACTCGATCCATTGATTATTGAGAATGAATGTGATCCTGAAATTGGTTTATGAGTCTTATCGGCTTCCAATAACGAGTGTTCCAAAAAAAATCTGTAGTTTTCTCAGACCCTTCTCATAAAAACAGTACTTTCAACATTTTATTGTTTTATTATCAATCACGGACCATTGTCAATGGTCAATTCAAGAAATTCTTAAGAAATATCAAATCTAAATATAATCCACTAGCAGGGATAAATTGTCGGTAACAAAAGGAAACAGGACTTGGCTTTTCTGTGATTTAAGTAGGCATGACAATTTGACACATGACACGTCAACACGAAACGATACGAAAAAAATGGATATAAGTTTTGATTTTAGATACACGAAAGTACACGAACACGAAATTACACAATAAATTTAGTGTCGGATATAAGTTTCATTTTGGGTAAACGAAAAATATATGAAAGTACAGGAAATATTAATATATAATTTTTATTTTTTATATATCATAATATATATTATATACGTAATATATATTTTTTAAACATATTATTATTATATATATAAGTAATATATAATAATTTACTCATTTAATGTATTCATTAGTATTTCGTGTATATTTTGTGTATTCGGATATAATCGTTTCGTGTTATTTCGGGTCGTTTTGTGTAAACAAAAAGTATACAAAAATTGTGTACTTTTCATTTCGTTTCGTGTAGACACGAAATATTTCATTTCGTGTTCGAATCGGTTAAACAAGTACATAAAATGATTTTGGGTTGTTTTCGGTTTTAGCTATGAGTACACAAAAACACGAAAATACACGAAACGAAAATACACGAAACGACACAATTGCGAGCTCTAGACAGAGTTCTAGATATACGACATGCTACCAATATTAAAGTTGTACTGTAGTAAAAACTAGAAAGAGTGATAGAGTAACTCGAACTGTTAGTTCACATTATAAAACTACAAATGCTATGATTCCAATGTAAATGATGCAGATATGGACCTGTGAACGTTGCCCCCTCCAAACATAGCAACATAGCTTAGTACTACTAGGGATAGAGAAATAATACCTATTTTTTCATATGAATATAGGAAGATCCACCAATAATAACTACCGTGCTTGAATTTTATCGGATTCTCATGGTCCATGAGACAAAAAACATGGAAACGGAAGGAGTATATATTTTCCGTAATAAGTTAGTAGTATAGGGATACAATTATTAGGAGAGTCCATCATATACCTATGTGTGTGTAATATATATGAACATAAAGAAATGACCACAAACAAAGGAAAGAATGAATAGATAGTTCAAGAAATATAAGAAACAACCTCAACATTTGTCATCTACTCCAGCTTCCCCTCCTCTAGTGGAATCTAAGCATCCTCATTTCTCACTAACTCTGTCTCTATTAACTGAAATATAATAATAGAGGTAGAGAGGGACCAATGAAGTTTAGAGATAGGCTGAGACATTCACAAGCAAATGTTCTCTTCTATATCTTCATCACCTCCTCTTATCTTTAACATACAACTCTTCTTCTCCTACATGAAAATACACACATTATGTCACACACTTCATTAGCTTCCACTTCTTATTCTTCTTCTTCATCTTCTTCTTTCATTTCACCTCATGGTCATCAAAAACTTGACCTTAAATCAATACAACTTCTTGTGTCTAAGATCAACCAGTATTTAGCTGAGTTTATAGTAGATGATAAAGCAAGAAAAAATGTAAAACATAAATGTAGTTCCAGGCTCAAGACTGGAAAGCAAGAATTCTTTGAGTTCTCTGAGCAGTCTATAATATCAAATCTTTTCTGGGGTATTGAGAGTATTGAAGCTGCAATACAAACAAAGAATAATAATGAAGAGAAAGATATCAGGTTAAAGAATGCTGAAAAAATGCTTCAAGTCCCAGCTTTGCTTGGTGAACATGGTGTCACAGCTGAAATACCAAACTGTTATTTAGTTTGTTCTTCGTATTTTTATCTTTCTTTGGTTAGGAAGCTGCAAAATGATGAATGGCAAGTGGCTATACATTTTCTTCAAGCTTTAATGGTGTCACCTATGATTGTTTTCAAAGAATTTGCTCCTAAGTTGTGCACAAATATTTTCGAATCATGCATTGTATCCGAAAGGCAGGAGATAAATGCAAGAAGAAAGTCAGGGGCAATGAATCATGTCAATTATGGAGAAGGTGAGGTTGGTGAAGGATTGGGATTGATAGCAAAGCAATATAAGGGGTGGTTAATGTATTATCAAGTTATGTTTTATGGAGAGGCACCGCGTAGTCGCAGAATTGCTGCTGCTTCACTTGATGATAATAAATCAGAGAATTTACTGTAAGTTTTGTCCAATTGATGCTTTGATAATTCCACATTTGAAGTGTCTCATCTTTATTATTGCTATTTATTTTATCATGGACAGAAATATGAAGTCTAATACTGAATTTTCACAAGCCCCTGAACATGAATGCAGCCAGCAAGCTTATAGTAGCGTGAGCCACTAAATCTTCTTATATTTACTGATATAATTATTTGTCTAATCATATCTGTTAATCATGTATGATCTAAATTAAGCTCCTCTACTAATACATTTTGGGAGAGCTGCTAATTTAATATGCACCAGAGCTTAATTGTACCAGAAGTCTCAAGATCGAACAAAAATAAGGGCATTTGAGAGAGGGGAGTGTTAAAGATATGTTACCGAATCAAGTCCTACTAACACTACTGTAAATTTTTGATCACATAATTTAGGACATTTGTATATGCTATAAACAACAAATAGAAAAGAGGAGACTACTGGTGGCTTGTAGTTCCAGTGGTACGCCTCACTTCCAGTAGTTTCGGGTTTAAGTGTCTGTGAATTACCGAATTCATTATGTTCGTGCATAATTTGTTCCTGCACATGATCATTTGAAAAGAAAGAAAGAAGCGAGTATATTAGGGCAACATTTGTCAACATAGTACTTGGAATAAATTAGGCTATTAGTGTAATAAGTCTAAAAAAAAGGATGTGGGCTTTTTGTGCATTTCTTTCTTCTATATAGACACATTCTATGTTTCAGATAGTAAATTTTCAAGTTAAAACTACTTTCCTCGTGCAGTTTGAAAAGGTGCATCCACTTGATCCTCTAGAAAATGTATCACTTGCATCAGCAGAAGAGTCCAAAGTATCCACATACTTGAGGAACCTCTTAGTTGATGGTAGAAGCAGAACCTCAGATATCAGATGCCTTCGAGACATACTTAAGGAATCCCAATCAAACACACCAATATCTTCAAGTTCACCCAGAACTGACTTTATAGATGAAGATGATTTACAGGTAGTTATGTAAAGCACACCATGTTACCGGAGAGTTTAATACTCTATCTATTCATAATTTATATGATTTTGTTCAAGAAATAAAACTCTAGTTGCTTGCTTGTATATATTTTATAATCAGGATTATGCAGAAGCTTCTGAAGCCTCGTTTGGAATAGAAAGAATAGTTGCAGGCAATCCAGAAGAAGTTTCTGATCAGTTCAGTTCATAGTTTGCAGAGTTTAATACATGAATTGTTTGCTTTCTATATGCTTTGTATTAGTGATGTTATAAAGATTTTTAAACATGCTTGCATTTGCCTATTCAGGAAACTCCAATCTCCTAGCTCGTCAATACGTAGGTGGGATGCACCAACTCTCAAAGAAGGCATTAAAGAAGACATAACTATATTTGGTTCTGGAACATTCTCTAGCTCACTCAGAGACTTAAACCTATCCCAGTTGGAAGCCGGATTAATCGAATCACATACTTTTTTGAACTGCCACATGGAAGAAGAAACACCTCATAGAAAGATACAGCTGCAAGAATTTGAAAAAACAGATCATATAGGATCTGCAACTTTGCAGAACTACCATCGTTCTGAGGAGTATCTTACAGGAAGTTCTGCAAGAAGAAAGAAAAGATTCAGTTCTGAAAACACCAACGATGAGATCTTTTTACATCCTGAAGAAAATTCCCATATTGAACAAGTGGGAGTACTTGAGAAGCTAATTTCAAAGCTATGCTTCTCAGAAGACCTGGGAGAGGAGGATTACACAGTTGAAATAACAACGGTTTATGAGATCTTAAACAAAAAAACCGGAGCTAAATATTCCATGTTAAAGGATATAATCATAGATCAGCTGCTCATGGCAATTTCGACTTCCAAAGAGGAGGGGGTAATAAGAACATCAGTTTCTATACTTTCTACAATTATTTCAGTGAACAAGTCTGTTGTAGAGGATATAAAAAAGAAGGGATTACGTTTATCGGATTTGGTAACTGCTTTGAAAAGGAATGTTTACGAGGCAGCCACACTAATCTACTTTGTAAATCCATCTCCTGCAGAGATAAATAAATTAGAACTTTTACCGGTCCTTCTGGAAGTTATCTGCAGTTCAAACAGTCAAAAATGTAGTTTAAATTCACCTAAGCTGACACCACCTGCAGCATCACTGATGATTATTGAAGTTTTAATCACTGCATGTGATTATGCGACAAACAACATGCACTTGGAGGCAATCAGTTCACCAAGAGTACTATGTGGACTACTAAATGCACCAAAGCAAGATAATCTACAAGAGTTTATCTCTTTGGCTGCTGTTCTGGTTAAATGTATGCGGTTTGATGGAAAATGCAGAAAACAAATATCACAATTCACTCCGATAGCTCCAATCATTTCTCTCCTGTTGAGTAAGCATAAGCCTGCTATATATGCTGGACTAGAGTTTTTCAATGAAATAATTCGCATTCCAAGGTATGAAGAGGTTTTGTAAATATTTATCACTAAATAAAAAAGACAGACAGATTATTTATGAACATACATAGCAACAGAGGTCCAATATTTTTGCATTATGTGTAGTGAACTGTTATTAATCAAACTGTAGAGTCACTGTTTAACTAATAACTAACTGGTACTGTTTGAGGTTATGAACTAAACGATGAATGTATTGCTGCTAGATTAATCTCAGGTTTGTATCCTAAAATGATCTTTAGGGAGATTTTGTTATCTTAGGAGTTGGGGAATTTTGATGTCATACCCCCTTTTGTTGATATTATCAAAGTTTGTCAAATCACCAAGTTAAAGAATTAAATTACAATCTGTTAATTCATAGCCTGAGTCAAGTCAAACAGTGAACTAATGTGTTATTTGTGCAACTCAGGACATCAGCGGTTAGCCTATTGCAGCAGGTAGAAAAAGAAGGACGAACCAATGATATTCGTGAATCACTGCTCCATATCCTACAATCACAGCCTGAGCACAAACTTTTAGCAGCAAATCTGTTGCTCCACTTGGAACTGTTGGTAAGCACAATATTATTTTGCATGGTTACAGTCAATAAGATATAGCACTCACCTTTACCACTTCACATAATCATTACAATGTACATAATCTTTCTTGTAATGTAATCCAGAAAAGAAATAAGAACTCTGCTCAACTGCGAACCAATGATCTTATCATATAGATCTTGTGCATGTCTTATAAAAATTCTAAGCTTTAGGCCTTTTTGTACAAGCAGCCTGAGTGTATGACTAATGCAAGCTAGATGATAAAAATTTTCAGGAAGATGCATCTGGTACAAGTATATATTGCACAGCGGCAATGGAAATTATCTTTGAAACAATGGCATGTGATGAGAGTCCTGCAACACAAAAAAAATCAGCATTCATTCTATCAAACCTAGGCGGAACTTATGCTTGGACGGGAGAGCCATATACAGTAGCATGGTTAGTTAAGAAAGCTGGTTTGACTTCATTGCATCACAAGAATATAATAAAAAACATTGATTGGTCAGACCAAAGCATACAGGTAAGCTAATTATAGTCAGTGTAAACTGAAGAATGCTTATCTAGTATTTAGGACAATACTATTTGAAATGCAGGATACTGGAACAGACACTTGGTCCAGCAGAATTGCACGACACATCATAAAGTTTGGAAAACCTGGTTTCCATGCTTTGGAAAAGGGATTACAGAGCAAGTCAAAGAGGATTGCTCAAGAGTGTCTTACCACGATAGCGTGGCTTGGGTGTGAAATCGTTAAAACTCCAAATGACTTGAGATATTTGGCTTGTGAGATTTTACTTGATTCCATTGAGCAATATGTGCATCCTGGATTGGAGCTTGAAGAAAGACTTCTAGCGTGTATATGCATATACAATTATGCTTCTGGTAGAGGTATGCCCATACTACTAAAGGTTAATAGGCATCACTAATACAAAGAAAGGGTCGATAAGTAAACTATGCTTTCCTAATTAATATAAAAGATATAAAAATGGCAGATCACAGTAAAGTAGTGTTTCAATGGTTAAACAAAAAAATTGATTTTTATAGTACTTGGTACATTTCTCGAACAAGAAAAAATCACTGAATTGTATTCTTACAGCACCTGACATCCCATACGTTTGCAGTAATAGCTTAATACCGTCAGATCATTCAGTATTATTACTTTCAAACTATGAAATATATATATGTCAAATAACTTGATATGTTTTAGCAAGAACATAGCACGGGATCCACAGTGTATGAATTCAGTCACAAGTATAAATTTCTTGACTGCATCTACACAAAAGATTTCGGTCATACTGATACTAAATTTTTTCAACAGCAATGCAGAAGCTAGTTCATTTCTCTGAAGGAGTCAGAGAGTCTTTAAGACGCTTATCAAGTATAACCTGGATGGCCGAGGAATTACTAAAAGTAGCTGATTATTTGCAACCAGATAAATGGGTGAGTCAGAGATTTTCATTTAAAGCAAAAAAAAATATTTCATACCAGAAAACATCCCATACCTCTTGTCCACACACAGCTCATCACATTTTTATGCACTTAATAATTCTATGAAGATTTATAAGGAAGATTATGTATATGCAATTGAAAAAGACATTCTGATAGCAATAGAAATACCATTATTAACACCATAACGGATATGGAAATGAAAATATCCTTAAGAGTGAACCTAAGTCCAGCGAATAGCAATGACCACAAAAATCTGGAATAGTAATGAACACAAAAATCTGGAATGCATTTATTATTTCATTATATACCGAAGCTTCTTATGGAAATTCTTACACATGCATCCTATTCATTCCAATGGAAGAGCAGAGAATATCTTGTGTTCATACACAAGTTCTGGAGATGGGCAATAACTGCAGTGGATCAGTAAATGCCCTCATCTACTTCAAAGGAGAGCTGTTTAGTGGATATGCAGATGGTTCAATCAAGGTCAGGTTCTTATGTTGATAGTCTAACAATGGAAACAAGTATTTTTTAATTTGTATCACGAGAAAAACTTAAAATCTGAAATTTTCACATTTAGAAGGCAAGCAGAGCCTCCAGGAGTTTGAGAGAGAAATGAAACTTAACTGTATTTTTTCACAGGCATGGGATGTCAAGGGACAGAGTGCCACTCTTGTAAGAGATATCAAGGTTCATAGAAAGGCAGTGACATGCTTTTCCCTTCTTGAACCACAGAACTGCCTCTTGACTGGATCTGCAGATAAAACCATCAGGGTATGTCTAACAGTAACTGTTTCTTAGTATTACTTGATCAGAAAATTTCAGTTTTCCAAAATTATATAGTGAATTATTATCCCCTTTCTACAGATTTGGCAAATGGTTGAACAGAAACTAGAGTGCATTCAAGTAATAGCTGCAAAAAGCTCAGTTCAAAGTATAGATACTTCTGGAAATATGATTTTTGTTGTTACCCAAAGCAATAATCTGAAGGTAATGACAATGAAACAACTGAGTCTAGCACTACAGATTATTCAACATGGTGATTTTATGTAATAAGGTTGGTATATGATCGTCTTTTAATAAGAAAAATCTGTTTCTCTAGGTGTTTGATGCATCTAAAGTGGATAAAGATGTCTACAAGAAGAAAAATGTCAAGTGCATAAATGCGAAGGAAGGCAAGTATTACTTAGGCTGCTTAGACTCAAGCATACAGGTCAGTTCCAACCTTGGATAGTGTTTTATAACAAAAAAAGAATATTCGAGTCCAAAGACTAATGCCTACTATTCTACTAATGTACTTAATTTATGCAGGAGGTAACTCTTATAAACAACCGCCATCAAGAGCTAAAAGCGCCAACATGGAGCTGGAGGATTCAGCGAAAATCGATAAATTCTATTGCACTATATAAAGATTGGTTGTATAGTGCAAGTTCAATTGTTGAGGGTTCCTCCATCAAGGTACGGACAATACATTTCTTGATATTATAAATTGTATATCTGCGGAGTTTTTACCAGTTCAAGTATGGTAAAATATTGAAGGAAAGGAGAAGAAACAGCAAACCGCAGATGTCAATAGTTCCAGGAAAAAGTACAACTATAACAGCAATGAGAGTAGTTGAGGACTTCATATACTTGCAGTGCAGTTCTTCAGCGAATAGTCTTCAGGTGATCAATCTTATTGGTCTATGACGGCACATGAATCATGTTAACTTAACGAAAATTTTAAGCATTAACTTAAATATATGTGCTTAGGGCGATAGTCAGTTTTTTGTTTGCTATCCGCTCGTTCACAGAAACAACATCTTTATAAAATTAATAGCAAGGATATATGCGTATGACCTCCCTCGGACCCCGTTGATGCATGAGTTCAGTGTTTATCTTGCTTTTCTTATATGTTTTTGCAAATCAGATATGGCTGAGAGGGACACAACACAAAGTTGGAAGACTATCAGCAGGTAGTGAGATAACTAGCATACTCACAGCAAATGACATGGTTCTATGTGGTACTGAGACAGGACTAATTAAGGTGAAGTAAATTTCATCTACTATAAACTGTACTGATAAAAACTTGTTTTTTTGTGTGTGTGTGATACTCATCATTAGTTTTATTACCTCCTAAAATAACAGGGTTGGATTCCTCTATAGTGGAAGCTTGGGGTGCAGAAAGATTGGTTTTGTTCTGCCATATCAAATTGCAATATAGCTACTCCTTTTCCCTAAAGTTGGTAACAATAAAAGAGATATAAGAAAAGTATAGGACAAATGTACATTAGTTCCATAGTTTTTATGTTCAATCATGTAAATAGAAAAGTTAAAGTTGTGTATATTAACGGTCGCTCTGTTTTTTAGCTCCAAAATACCAATAGAACAAGTCTGTTTCTTCGTTTTCAAATTTTCAGTTTGCCTCTTGACAAAAAAAACACAGAAAAATTCAGTTTGCTATATGACATTTATTGAGAATATTGATTGATAATACAGTTTTTATTTTTGTGCTAAATTTTTAATGAATACTGTTTTTAATTAAAAATCTCAAGATCATACATATCCGTAATAGTACTCATATATCATGTACATTAACATGATATATGCTACAAGACAGAACGATTAAAGGTGTTTAAATGAGAGTCGATTCTTGCAATTCTCTCTCTTCTCTTTCTTCCCCTCTCTTTTCTCTTTCTTACTTTATTCTTTGTATTCCAATATCCGTTGCTGCTTCTCCCCGACTCCTCACTTGTAACTGCATCGCATGCCAAATGAGTTTATTTATAAACTCATTGGCAACATATATTAACCTTTCCTGTCCTTTCAATCATATTTACTCCTCTCAGAACAAGTTCTTGTTCTCTATTCTTCTTGAAACCCTAGAAAATTCCCTGTGCGTGTACGACATCTTACATTCTTACCTCACCAACACATCATACCTAGATCGAAGCTTCCCATGATTATCTCTCACAACAAGACTCTCTCCACTCCAGTTACGGGAAATGATGTCCCCATCCCGGAGATGAAACAAGCACCTACACAAGCACCCACACTCGATTTGCGTTACAAAGAAGACAAGGAATTAACTTGTGGTAAGATTTCTTCCTATCTATTTAGTTCACAGGAGTTAAACACTTCCAAAAGGAACCCCAGTGCTTTAGCTAGAGCAAGTGGATCAGTTTGTGTCTCACCCCCTAATGATTTCCTCACTCATGCTTCTTTGTCATGGAAATTTCGTTTATTATGGTTTTGCTAAAAATGATGATGATGAATTTGATTTTGATGAGGTTAAGAACACTATGCTTCGTATTTATGAATTTATTGGTCTTAAGAATGTCTATAAACATCATGCGGGATACCTAGTTTTTAAGTTTAAGAATGAGTCTTCTATGCTTCTGGTTGTATTTTCGAGTTAAAAGTCTGGTCCAAAGACCTTTTAATCTCTGTCTCTCCAAAAAAGATAGTCATTTGGGTTACCATTCATAATATTCCTTTCCTCTACTGGTCCACACAAGGTCTGTGCTTCATAGGTTTAGGGGACCCCCATTGCTATGTCTGCTGAAACCTTTAAGTATGCTAGCCGTCAAGAGCCCCAACCACATGCTATGCTTCTCATTGATATGACCAATGATAGCCCAAAACCTGCTTATATATGGGTTCAGTTGATGGAAGCCATTGTTTGGATACCAAGATATGCAAATCTGTCAACGATGCTTGTCTCATATCCATGATGTTAAAACTTGTCCATGTATCTGGTCAGCTTGGTCCCTTCCCGTGATTAATACAGAGGCCTCCACTGATTCTAGCAACTACCGAGATGAACCCTCCATGTCCTCTTCTAATGACTCCAGGAAGACCAAATTGTCTACTTCCCCTGCCCCACATTCTCTGACTCTTGTTGTGGCTTGAATCTGCTAGCAGGTAACTCATGGAAGACAAACCAAGGCAAAAAGCTGTTCAATGATCCTAAAGGCAAGAGGCCTATGAAGGTAGGGATGGAGCAAATTCAAAATAGGAGCAGAGCAAGATTTTCAGATCATGAAGCTACAAATGTGGACATGCAGGTTGAACTAGAATGAAAGGCTCCACACGATGCTCTCAAGGAAGGGAAGTTTGATGCACCGCGCGACGATCGTTGATAACAACAGTTACTTGTTTTGCTTTGCTAAGACATTCGTATGATTTCTTATGGTTTTCCTATCTTGTTTGATAGAACATGTAAGCTATTATGGATTCTGTTTCGTTATTTACAATGAATGTTTGGGATTTGATCCCTTGTAACTTAACTTCACAGGGAGTAAGGTGGTTTCGCTAGAGTACACTCTTGGTTGGTATAAAATTATTAAAATTATCTATAAAAAAACATGATATATGCTCGCTGCATGTGAGGTCATGCTTGATAATTACATGTAATTTAATTAAAAGAGTAAATGTAACTCTACAACCTTTACTTAAGAATTAAACCCTCCAATTAATACGCGATAAAGGTGCAGCTTCGGCAGTTCCCAATGAATAATACTTGGTGTTGGTACATTCACCTCTACACACATGTATGCATACATGCACATAAATCTAGTTAAAGTCTTAAAACACAAGTTTAACTGCCAAATGTACGTTTTGAATTTGTTATACATTCCATTGGTATCGCATCTGCGAGCGAAATTTCATGCAAAAAAGCTCCCTTTCTAATCTTGCATCTTTCTTGCCATTCTCTCTCATCACACACAAATTTATTTCATATATGCAAAACTAAACATTGTCACCATCTTTTTATCATCCTAAATCTTTTCCTCGTACCCTATATATATTAACTAAATTTTTTTGACACCGAATATTATTTATTCATAACTTGATAAATATTGATGGAGTCTGACCTGCTCGGAAGAGCTCGGACGTCCGGCAAACGTTTTTCGGTTTCGGTTCTGTCTCCGATTAAATACCTGCTTCGTGAGCAACGTCTAATATTTGTTCTCATCGGATTTGCTATTCCGGCTCTCGTTCTCAATGTTTTTCGTGTCTCGACATCTTCGGGCATTGAACATATCTCTGCAGCTGAGTCGTTACATTCCACCGAATTGTCTCATGTCCCTCGTCGCATGACATATGAGCTCCGTGATCCGTTACTCATGAACCTAGGTACATTTTGGCTCCTTGATCCTCATAAATTTAGCATGCTTCAAATTTTTATGATAAGCTGAGCTGATGAAATTAATTATGTCAAAAAATATCCCTCTGTTTAAAATACTATCCAGAAAATAACACAAATTTTTACATCTTCAGCATGTGTATTCGTCTATCGAATAGTGAAATTCACTTTTACGTATTTGTATCATAAAAATTAACATATTCTGAAAAAATAAAAAGAAATGAGATGTAAATTTTGATATGGTTTGTTGGTGTAGGTGGAAAAGTTCCATTGGGATTGAAGAGGAAGCGCTTACGGGTTGTGGTGACGGGAGGGGCAGGTTTCGTGGGTAGTCATTTGGTGGATCGACTGTTGGAACGAGGGGACAGTGTGATAGTGGTGGATAATTTTTTCACGGGTCGAAAAGAGAACCTGTTGCACCTGATGAAGAACCCGAGGTTTGAGCTCATACGCCATGATGTTGTTGAGCCTATTCTGTTGGAGGTTGATCAGATTTACCATTTAGCTTGTCCTGCCTCCCCTGTTCATTACAAGTTCAATCCTGTCAAGACTATTATATCCTTTTTCTTTCATTGTAGTATGTATATATAAATATTCCTAGCTAGTATTGTAGCACAATGTATATCTGTTTTCAATTGGTAACAAAAGGTCGAGTGTTGGAGTTCTAGTTGATGCATGCATGCAAGTAATAGGATAAGGGCCCCTGTCATTCTGTCAGCCAGTGCTTAATTACCTTTCAAATCAAAACACACACACGCATACTTAATAGGATGAGGATGTATTAGGATGCATGATCATGTAACTTGACAATAGTAGTTTCACATGTCTATATGAAGTTTCATATAATACAGACGTGTGTATGAAGTAGTGTGAAATAAAAGGTTTGGTATTGTTTGCATTTCCTTGACTTGTTGAGCTCACAAGACAAATGTGGTGGGAACACTGAACATGCTGGGATTAGCGAAGAGGGTTGGTGCACGCTTCTTGCTAACTAGCACCAGTGAGGTGTATGGTGATCCTCTTCAACACCCTCAAGTTGAGACTTACTGGGGCAATGTCAACCCCATTGGTGAGTTAGTTCAATTTTTTCCCCTTACTAATTGTCTGAACTGACTTGTAGGTAGTCCATCATTAAGGTTATATAGTCAGATTGTTGGTACTGGAATTAATATTCACATGTCAAGTATATTTTAACACAAAACTTGGAATCTTGGCTTGAAATTGATGCAGGTGTTCGGAGCTGCTATGATGAGGGAAAGCGTGTAGCTGAGACATTAACCATGGACTACCACAGGGGACTCAGCATTGAGGTTAAACTTCAGTCTTTCTCTTTACATGTATTAAATGAAGTGCAAGCGTTCAAGAACTTTTTTCTGTTTTTTTCACCAGGTCAGTCTTTCTCTTTACATGTATTAAATGAAGTGCAAGCGTTCAAGAACTTTTTTCTGTTTTTTTCACCAGGTCAGGATTGCTCGGATTTTCAATACTTATGGACCTCGTATGTGCCTCGATGATGGACGTGTTGTTAGCAATTTTGTAGCTCAGGTCTGATTCTCTTCATTGTTCTAAGTGATGTAATTTAGATGTAGAATAAAAAAGGTAGGCATGATAAATATTTTCTGCTTACTAAATTTGTTTCAGGCCTTAAGAAAGGAGCCATTAACTGTTTACGGAGATGGGAAGCAAACTAGGAGTTTCCAATATGTTTCAGATTTGGTAATTTTCATTGTTGTGCCCTTCCAGTACATGTAAACATTGATTTCAGTTTATTACTCTGTCCTTTAACATGTTCATTTCAATTGCTTTGTGAAGTTCATCAAGTAATAATAAACTTGTTTCCTACAAGATCACTCAGTAGAGCAAGTGAAGTAGAAGGGGGTAGCCATTATAACTGATTTAGATTGACAAGACTTGTTTTGTTATAAGTGCTTAAAATTACAGGTTGAAGGTTTAATGCGATTGATGGAAGGTGATCATGTCGGTCCTTTCAATCTTGGCAACCCCGGCGAATTTACCATGCTTGAACTTGCTCAGGTACTCTGTCTTTATAGTGACTATAGTGCACTTAGAAAAAACTGTTGGAAAATGTGGGTAGAAGCCTCACATTGTCAAGTCATTTTGAGCCTAAGTTTGAATGCTTCTTGATTGCGTGCGCGCAATAAGTTATGGTTGGAGTACGTTCGTCTTCGAGAGAGCTTTCCAACGCATATTTAAGTATTCAAAATGATCAAGGAATGGATGAGATATGATTATCCAAAGTTAGTACCTTGAAAGTGGAAATCTAAAAATGAGAACTTGAATCCCACATTGAATTGAAAAAGAGTTTTCCATGACTTTTATATAGTAGAATACTTATGTAGCGCAGGGGTGCAAATTATGGGATTTCGAGGGCAAATTCGAATGGAGTAAAATTTGGGACGAATAAATCCGCAAAGTTGCTATCGCAAACCTGCTTCGACAGTAAACTCAGATCAATAATTCGTTATTTTGTTTTAATAATAAGTATGACAGTAAACTCAGATCAATAATTCGTTATTTTGTTTTAATAATAAGTATTATTATTAATAATTTGAAATTGATTTTGACAACCGATTTCCTTTATTAATTAATGCGTGATAATTTAGGAAATTGTATAGCGCCCAAGTTTTTTCAGTCTATATATTCATCCTATTCGATCTTAGGTTAAGATCATAAGTCAATCTTCTGCCCTAAAACCTAAACACAACCGTCATCTTCCCGATGATAGTTTTCTTGCTCTGTTTAAGCTTGCTGAGGGTGCTGTTCTTCGTGACATCATCGTGTGTTTAAGCTCGCTGAGGGTGCTGTTCTTCGTGACAATCATCGTGTTCTTGTTTTATCCTGGGAGGCTATCGACTCAAACAGACAGACGGTGAGAGGCGAAATAGCTTTGAGAAGACAGTTCCGCACTGGACTCGAGACATTCTCCGTTTCTTATACCTTCTCTTTAACAGTTTGTTTATAGTCATACAATATTCTGTTGCTTGCACACACAATCACTCGTGATTTATTATTGTATTTTTGGCAGATTGTTTCACAAAAACAAGGAACATAATACATCGACATCACCATAAAAAAAAGTAACATAGAGAGAGCCTGTATGCTGTCGAGTTAACAGACACCTTGTAAACATTCAGTATAAACATTTTCGACACATCTCAATCAAGTGTGTTCACTATGCTGGTGATGAGTCCAGGGAGCAGAGATAATACCAGTCTTACTTAGAGATACTAAATTGATTTACATCCGAACTTTAGACAAGCTTAAACAGTTTTCAACCATGCGCAATATGGCCATATGAGAGCATTTGGTATATTCTGATGAGAGCATAATTATCTTCAAACAAACATTATGGAGTAAATTTTCTTTAATTTTTTATAGCATTACAGAATTGAGTAAATTTTATATAGCTTACAAGTATTAACAAGGGCTTCCTAATTAACAAATTGGATATGTTTCACAGGTGGTACAAGATACAATTGATCCAAATGCAAAGATAGAATACAGGCCGAACACAGAAGATGATCCTCACATGAGAAAGCCAGACATATCAAAAGCTAAGAAGCTTCTTGGGTGGGAGCCTACGGTGTCCCTTCGCGATGGACTTCCTAAGATGGTAAATGACTTCAGGCAACGCTTATTTGGCGATGAGAAGGAGGCTACTGTAGGCACAAATCTATTATCAGCTTAGTTCCCCAGGTCTCAACATTGAGTACCTGACAGTAATTTTTCTTATGTAAAAGTAGAATGAACAAAGTAGAACAATAATATGAAACAGTAGTTGCATATGAGAATAATGCTGCTGCAGTACAAGAAGAAAAGAAAAGATGACAAAAACAAGTAGAGTACTAGTATTTAAGAAATCTCTGTGATGGTAGAGCTGCCATCCAACTACTGCATTTGTATATTAGATTCTTGGTTTTGCTATTTGTTAGTATTTTGTAATGCCCGAACAATAATTTTCGGTTTTTATTTTAGTTAAAATCTTGTCCTCTTTCTAATCCTTACCAGAAGCTGGCCACAATAATAAAATGTCTCTTTGGTTGTATATTGATAATCACTAAGAAAATCCTAGTGTTAAATCTCAATACATATTTTTATATATGTACAACTAAGATTATATTTTAATCCACGCAGCTAATATATACAATAATAAGTATGAATGAACAGTCAAAAATTACATATTTTTAAATCCGATTAGTATTTGTCTTCTCATCTAGTTAATTTTATTTAAAAAAAACCTAACAATCACTCTGACCTAAACAACCAAACATCCCATGATCTCATAGAGAGGGATCTTGTGTAACCAATTGTGCTAGCAATAGCATACAAAGAATAATGAGTAGTGTGTGGGTTAGCAAAATTGATAATATATATTCAACGATTATTTGATATCTTCTTCATCAACTTGCAATTGCCTGCATTCATAAAGGAATACAGAACATCAAAGTTATTCTTATATTTATGTAGGGTTCAGGTCCAGAGTTCTGGACCACACCCAGCCAACAGATCTCAGTCATTGGTAGGTAGATTCAACGGTTGAGAAGAGTCTTCCTCAATGTTTCATTGAGGCACCACAATGTTTCATTAAAGCATTTCTTCAACCCAAAATACCCTAGTGTAATATAAAAATTATTTATTCTTTCTATTTTAAGTTACTAAATAATAACTACATTAATGATAAAAAATATTTTAAAAGTATGGTTAATTATTTTGTGAGAGGTCTCTTGTTTAAAATTTATGTTCAATTATTTTAATTTCTAAAATTAATTATAATTTATATTTTTCAATTTAATATACTAGGATGTCTAGTAGATTTTTATTAAAATGTTGTACACGATACATTTGTAAATTTTTTATTATTTTTTCACAACCCTAAAATCAATAGTTAAAGACATCGGTACCGTTTGATCACCTCAAAAATATTTTAAAAAATCATCTTACCAATCGACAACTAGTAGTTTCGATATACTAATCGGTCTACTAGATTTTTATTAAAAAATCTTACATGATCGATCTGGATATTTTTTATTATTTTCTAACAACCCTAAAATCAATATTTAAAAACATCCATACAGTTGGATGGTCCGAAAAATTCATTTAAAAATTCATTAGGGTAATCGGAAACTAGTTTCGATATACTAGTCTTTTAACTATATTTGTATGAAAAAGTCGTACAAGATTGAATTGATTTTTTTTTCAAAACCCTAAAATATTTAGTTAAGGACATCCGTATGGAATTAGTTTCGATATACTAGTCTTTTTACTATATTTGTATCAAAAAGTTGTACATGACCGATCTGGATAATTTTTATTATTTTTTCACAACCCTAAAATATTTAGTTAAACACATCCGTGCGGTTGGATCATCCAATTTTTTTTAAAAAATTATTTTCTAAATCGATAATTAGTTTCGATATAATATCCTTTTTACTATATTTGTATTAAAAATTCGTACAAGATTGAATTGGAAATTTTTCATTATTTTTTCATAATCTTAAAATATTTAGTTAACAACATCCGTACAGTTGGATCGTCCAAAAAATCATTAGGACAATCTGGAACTAGTTTCAATATACTAGTCTTTTAACTATATTTGTATTAAAAAGTCATACAAGATTGAATTGGAAATTTTTTATTATTTTTCACAACACTAAAATATTTAGTTAACAACATTCGTACGGTTGGATCGTCCAAAAAAATAAAAAAAATTATTCTGCAAATTAGTTCATTATTTTTTGTTTGAGGAACCCCTCAATGTCTCATTGTTGAGATAAATATTTTCAAAAAATTAAAACCCTCAAAGGATTCGAACAGGTGAACATAACAAGCCAAGTCTTAACCATATATGCTAAAGGTGAATCTTATAGTACATACCTAATTAAATTGTAATAAAATATTTTCCTCCATAAGATTTAAATGAAATTATACTTTAATGATAAAATAGATTTTGTAATGAAATATTATGTAACTTTTTATATAATAATAAAATACATTATTATTTCTCCCATTATTAATGAACTAAAATAATATTTTATTAATAAAGAATATAATAAAAATATTAATAATAATAAAAATTAAAATTTAAAACACATTGCATTTACGGTATAATGATTAATTTGGTGCATTATAATATTACTAAAATAATATTTTATTTCAATTTGAATGGGGAAAATAATTTATTTCATAATTTTATTAAATTTATTTTATTTAGGTAATGTCACTATAATAAAATTTAATTAAGCATAATAAATAAGAAGCACATTTTTTAGCATGTATTGTTAAGACTTGACTTGTTATGGGATAGGTCATCTGTTCGAAACCTAGAGGGTTTTAATTTTTTGAAATCCAACGATGAAACATTGAGGCTTCCTCAATGAAACATTGAGACAGCTTTTCCTAAAACAAAAGAATATATTTTATTATTACCTTACCTTTTAGGGCCCCATTCTTAAATAAAAACGTTCGGCAATATATACGCACAAACTGATATACGGACAAAGCCATGAACCCAACCTCTGTCTCAACCGATTTTCCGACATCTACAAGTCTTAATATTTCATCGACGGGGTTCAAAAAACCCATGAACCCAACCTCTGTCTCAACCGATTTTCCGACATATACAAGTCTCAATGTTTCGTTGCTAGGGTTCAAAAAATTAAAATCCTCCAAGGATTCGAATAGGTAACCTCCCATATAACAAGTGAAGTCTTAACCATACATGCTAATGGTGTTTCTCGTTAACAGGCATTAATATGCATAAATCTACTTGATGATAACAAAACCAATACTTGATTACATTCACATAGAATCATGAAATTTAAAAGCACTTAGAATTTAGAAGTACCCATTGGTTGAATTTTACAGTCTGCTTCAATTTACTCAAGGCTTGATTCACTTCTTCTTCTTCTTTCTCTTCTCAGCATTTTTTTTAGTTGTCTCAGGAATGATCCTCTTAAATTTGATCATCTCTATCTGAATTCCCAAGTTGCCTCATTAAATAGACAATCTCTTGATCTGTGATTTTATCTAGATACTTATAGATGTCAAAGTACTTTTTCTTCCCTTCAACATCTGTAAATATCATAGCATAAATAAGTTCCATCATCAAAGTTTTGACTTGAGACTCCTAAAACTTCAAAGGAGGATCAGGATCAGCTTCTGCAAGAAATCTCCTTAGCTTGGTAATTTGATGTTGTAACTCCTGAGCAATAGTGATATTAAGCTTGTATCTCTTGTTGAGTAGATGAAGAATGATCTTCAAAGTGTTGTATCCCTGCTTCATTATCAGCCTCATTGGAAAAGTTACTTTATGAGCATCATCATATTCCAAACTCATGCACTCATCATGATTTGAAGTTGCAGAATGAGTCTTGCCGGCTATCAGACCCTTCTGACTGATTCTTGGCATTTCCTTCATTTCATAACCTTCAAGAACAATCTCTTTTGGATTTTCTGTAATAGTATTTCCTTGTACCTCCTTGGATGTAGATTTTTCTTTTTGAATATTTTTTTGGGACTTCACAACCTTTTTCTTGGCCATTTTAACCTTTCTCTATGGTTTTGTAGGTTGGTCTACAGTTAAATCCATTAAGTTACATTCCATATGCATTTGTCTTACTATATCTTCATTCTCCTTTTCTCTCCTAATAGCATATGAGATTCCTGAAACAATAACTCCTTGTAACAATTTTCCTCATGTAGATCTTTCCTTGTTTTTCTTTTCCTCTTCAACCATAATGGCTTTCCCCTTTTTCTTCTCTTCTAAAATTTCTTATTTTTTTAGAGAAATTTCTCTGAATGAAAATTAACTTCATTGGCAGCTTCCTTTGCACTCTCATTCACATCTTTGGTCTGTGCAATGAGTTCATCTAGATTTTCTGTTTGAGCAATCCTTGTCATCAACTCTGTATTTTGCTTTAGTAGCTCAAATTTTCTCCTTTCTTTTTCAATTAATTCTTATGTCTCCTTTGTTGGGATTCGGGCTCATATACGCAGCAGAATTACCCTAAATAATAAAAAAAATAACGAATCCCAAACGCAGGATCCGTGTATAATTGACGGATGATTATGGAGAATCGGATGTGTACCTTATTAAAGCTTTTCTTATGATGATTATAGAGGTCTAGAAGCGATGAATCACAGCAGCCCTTCACAGAAATATGCTCTCTATCGGTATCCACACGAATGTCGTATCGTCTAACGATCACCGGAGTTAGGTATTAGCCTGTTTTCTGCCTCTTTGTCTTTCTCTTTCTCTAGCCTCTCAGAAACGTAGAGCTGCTAGGGTTTTATTAAAAACGAATTATCTTAACTATTAACCCTAAACTATACATCTTGATGCAGGAGCATTATGGCTGATCTATTTGATCTCATGGGAATCTATTGTGAAGCCAATAATTAGCTTAATTACCAACATTGGTTGATTTATTATGTTGGGGTTATTATTAGATAATTATATTAAGTAAATTTTGGTTTGCAAGTTTTTACCTTTCACTTGAAAGGGTTTTTCTTGTTTTAAGCACTTGGGATTTATTTTTCTAGTTGAATATGGTTTTGATGTAATTCCTATTTGGATTGGGCTTTTGATTGGTTTCCAATTTGGGTTCAAGTATTAGCAAATTCCTAGCTGATTTTGAATCTAATTGAGAATCCTAATTGTTTTAGGTTAAGGTTATATTCCTTGCCTATATATACCCATATATTGTAATCTTTTAAGAGAGAAGAATTTGATGAATAAAACCGTGAGTTTTATACTTGCAAAACCCTAGAGAGTTGGTGGTTAATTCCTTTAAACTTTCTTATCCAGATTTCGTTTAGTTTGTGGGTGATTAATTTCTTTAAGCAATCTAAGCAAATCGATCCTTTAGTTTTGTTTCTTGGTGTGTGAATCTGATCTACAGAGAAAAATATACATCATCTTGGTATCTAGAGCTCGGTTTGGTGATTTGTTTTGAAGATCTTCTTCAAAAACGTGGGTAACAATTCTGGTGTGTTTCGTGGTGGTTTGACGACTTCTTTGAGGGGGTTTTCTTTAAAAAAACGTGGGTACACATGGCTGATCTGTTTGGTGGCAGTTTTGCGACTTCTTCCAAAGGTTTTCTTCATAAAAATGTAGGCAACATGGCTGATGTATTTGGTGATGAAGAACTGAATGTTATGTGTGGTTTAAATCCAAAACAAGTTGAGAACATGCGAAGGGATAGGGAAATCAAGGAATTAAGGGAGCAATTGAATGAGGTTTTAGCAAAATTGGATCAAAGAAGGGGTTTTCGTATGGATATCCCAGATTTCGATGGTGATATAAATCCTGAAAATTTTATTCAATGGTTGAAACGTATTGAACGAATCTTTGACTATAAGGAATATGATGATCATAAGAGATTCAAAGTGGCAAGATCGGAACTTAAAGGTTATGCAAATTTGTGGTATGAAAATCTGAAATCAAAGAGGAGAAAAGAAGGCAAAACACGTATTGATTCTTGGAAAGAACTTAAGGTGATAATGAAAAAACGTTTTTTACCTACTGATTTTGAACAATATATGTTTCTGAATTTGAAGGGTTTTGAGAAAGATACAATATCTAATGAGGAGTATACAATTGGGTTTGATGAAGAAACAATACTTGCACAAAACGTGACTGAATTATGTGCCGAAATTACTCCCAAATTTGATAACTCAACGCCTTCAACTATGGAAGATAAGAAGATTTGTGACAAGTGCGAAGGGTATGAACATGAACAAGAGGGCTGCTTTAATAATATTCAAATGTTGAATTTGCCTGACATTGAGGAGATTGAGGCAACTTATTCTTCCAAGGATATAGAAATCAATAAAGAAGAGGAGCAAGCACAACATGAACAAGATAATGATCCTGAAATTGAAGTGTTAACTACAATTCAAGAACCTAATGAGAATTTATTTTTGAATGAGACGCATATTGGGAAGGAGCTGGAACAAGAGGATCATCATAACTTGTTGATTTATCCTACAATACCTTTATCATATTTTTTTAATCCTTTTAATGTTGGGTGTGATGCTAATGGTGTTGGGGCTGTTTTGGTTCAAGAGAAGAGACACATTGATTTTCTAGGCATAGACATCATGTTGGGAACTACTAAAACGTCAAAATTTTTTCTCTTCAAGTTCCTTCCAAAGGTATTTTGCATGGGGCTGAAATTTGATGTTCTCAAGTTTTGTGATAAATCATCTCATTGTGTGTTGATTCTTAAATTCTATAAAACTCGTGGAAGAGTTTTTTTCAAAGGAGAGGAGAATGATGCGGAGTATGACATTAAGATATTCATATGTATCTATTGTACAATTGAGGACAATTGTTTTCGAAGAAGAGGAGTATGATGACGGAGCATTATGGCTGATCTATTTGATCTCATGGGAATCTATTGTGAAGCCAATAATTAGCTTAATTACCAATATTGGTTGATTTATTATGTTGGGGTTATTATTAGATAATTATATTAAGAAAATTTTGGCTTGCAAGTTTTTACCTTTCACTTGAAAGGGTTTTTCTTGTTTTAAGCACTTAGGATTTATTTTTCTAGTTGAATATGGTTTTGATGTAATTCCTATTTGGATTGGGCTTTTGATTGGTTTCCAATTTGGGTTCAAGTATTAGCAAATTCCTAGCTGATTTTGAATCTAATTGAGAATCCTAATTGTTTTAGGTTAAGGTTATATTCATTGCCTATATATACCCATATATTGTAATCTTTTAAGAGAAAAGAATTTGATGAATAAAATCGTGAGTTTTATACTTGCAAAACCCTAGAGAGTTGGTGGTTAATTCCTTTAAACTTTCTTATCCAGATTTCGTTTAGTTTGTGGGTGATTAATTTCTTTAAGCAATCTAAGCAAATCGATCCTTTAGTTTTGTTTCTTGGTGATTAAATTCTTTATAGAAGCAATCTAAAGTTATTTTTCCGCTGTGAATCTGATCTACAGAGAAAAATATACATCACATCTTTATGTATATATAGGGGAGATAGGGACTTGGGCCAAAACCCTATTCTGATTGGACTTCTTAAAACCCATTCAGATTTCATATTTATATTATTATTAAATTCGAATTATAATATGTATATAATTAATCAAGTCTCACTTAATTAATTAAATAAATAAATTCGAATTAATAATAATAACAGTCTTTAAATTCATAATTTAAATAACACTCCGTTTAAACGTTCTTTGTGTGTGACCCTTTAGGTTATTATTACGTTGACAATAATTTTATTTTCTAATAATAAAATTATAAACAATGAGCGGCATCTAGTAATACATCATTGCTACCCAAATAATAATAGTAATTGGTGATTCAATTAAACCTTTCGTGAATAATGTACAATGTAATATAATCCCTTTAACCTTATATTCTAGATCAAACTCGAGGCATGTATTGTGTCATCCTCTTCAACGTTTAATCCGGGTTTCCTTGATCAATGAGTAGACTATTAATCAAATCAATATTTGAGCATGGCCATGCATTTTATAGTCTCACTCAATCAAGAGGCCAATAATATCACTCCTAAAATAGGAGGGTTAAATCCTATATCTATCATTCATATTTCTCATACGATTCATAGCATACCCAATGTCTACCTTTATCATTACCCGGTTAAAGGTAACTTTGAGTGTAATCAAAGTATATTAATTCTCGTACAAAATATAATGATTTTAAGTCAAAGGATCATTACATCATTATCACAGTGAGAATTTCTTATGACACTTATTAACATGTAGATTCTCACAGCGGGTCTGTTCAGTGCCATGCATTGAGACATGCACTTATGTTCTTGACTTTAGTATCACCATACCTATGATCAATGAGATGTGGTCATCAGTCAACAAACATGCTAGTCTTATTGCATTATTATTGTCCTTAAATAATAATACTCGACTAGGGACTTTTAAGAATAAAATACTATTCATATAATCTCATTTTTAAGTCACATACTTAAAGATATATATTACGTATTAATATTCCAAGCACATTTATTATTCTTTCAATTTATGACGCAGTAAATAAAGACGTAATAAATATTAATTAAATAATCACATAAAACATAACCCTTAATTGTTTTCAATAAAACATTAAAAGTATTGTCTCTAGGACACCAATACTAACAATCTCCTACTTATACTAAAGCCAATCTCTCATGTATCTAATACCAATGGAACTAGTATGACCTTCGTGCTTCTACTGCGACAAAGCCTTGGTCAGTGGATCTGCAATATTCTCATTTGTATGCACGTTACATATATGTATATCCCCTCGATTATTAATCTCTCGAAGAAGATGATATCTTCTGAGTATATGCTTTGTTCGGGAATGAGACCTTGGTTCCTTAGCCTGTGAAATAGCTCCGTTATTATCGCAGTATAAATCTATCGGATCTGCGACCGAAGGAACCACACTAAGTCCTGAAATAAAATTCCGAATCCAAACAGCCTCCTTGGCTGCTTCACAGACAGCAATATACTCAGCCTCCATTGTAGAATCGGAAACCGTCTCTTGCTTTGAACTTTTCCAGCTTACAACACCTGCATTTAGACAAAATACAAAACCAGACTGAGATATCAAATCATCCTTGTCTGTTTGGAAACTAGCATCGGTGTAAACTTTTACAACCAGTTTTTCCTCTCCTCCATATACCAAAAATTGATCTTTAGTCCTTTTCAAGTACTTAAGAATATTCTTGACTGCCGTCTAGTGACCTTCACCTGGATTAGACTGGTATCTACTCGTCATGCTCAAAGCATACGAGACATCAGGACGAGTACATATCATTGCATACATTATAAACCAATTGCCGACTCATATGGAACTTTACTCATACGGTCCTTATCATCCAATGACTTAGGACTGTTTTCTTTAGAGATCGATATCCCATGAGACATCGGGACATAGCCCTTTTTAGCATTTTGCATCCCAAATTGATGCAAAACTTTGTCAATGTATGTACTCTGACTTAGGCCAATCATTCTTCTTGATCTATCTCTATAGATCCTGATACCTAATATATAGGTCGCATCGCCTAAGTCTTTCATTGAGAAATTTTTACTCAACCAATTCTTAATGGCATGTAAAGAAGGAATGTCATTCCCTATTATTAATATGTCATCAACATATAGTACTAGGAATGCCACATTGCTCCCACTAACCTTCTTGTAAACACATGGTTCATCTTCATTTTGAATAAACCCAAACTCTTTGACGGTTTCATCAAAACAAATATTCCATCTCCTCGAGGCTTGTTTCAATCCATAAATGGATCGACGCAACTTACATACCTTTCCAACATGCTTTGGATCAACAAAACCCTCAGGCTGTGTCATGTACACATCCACATCTTCTTCGAGGCTCCCATTTAAGAAAGCGGTTTTGACATCCATCTGCCAGATTTCATAATCATAGTAAGCAGCTATAGCAAGCAAAATCCTGATGGACTTGACCATAGCCACTGGTGAAAAAGTCTCATCATAGTCAATACCATGAATTTGCTTGAAACCTTTTGCCACCAATCGTGCTTTATAGGTTTGTACATTACCATCCATGTCGGTCTTCTTCTTGAAAACCCACTTGCACCCTATAGGTTTTACCCCTTCAGGTGGATCAACCAAAGTCCATACTTGATTAGTATACATGGATTCCATCTCAGATTTCATGGCATCCAGCCATCTCTTGGATTCTGGAGTGTTCATAGCGTCTTGGTAGGTGAGAGGCTCATCTTCGTCGATAAGCATCACATCACCATCTTGAGTTAAGAAAAATCCATAATATCTCTCAGGCTCATGACGAATCCTACTAGACCTACGAACAACCTGTGTTTCTTGAGCAGTGTTGTGTTCTTGTACATCCTGCTCAAGTTCCTCCATTGGTTTAATATTATCTTGTGGGCCTCAAACTTCATCGAGATCTATTATTCTCCCACTATTTTTCTTCGAAAGCATTTCTCTTTCAAGAAAAACTGTAGTTCGAGCAACAAACACTTTGTTCTCGGAAGGATTATAGAATGAATAACCCTTTGTTTCAATTGGGTATCCCACAAAGTTACATTTGTCTGATTTAGGTCCTAGCTTGTCAGAAGTTAAACGTTTCACAAAAGCTTCACATCCCCATATTTTCATAAATGACATGTTATGACATTTCTCAGTCCATATCTCATATGGAGTCTTCTGAACCGTTTTAGTAGGAACTCGGTTAAGTGTATAAGCAGCCGTCTCCAGGGCGTAGCCCCAGAAACTAATTGGAAGATCTGTATGACTCATCATCGATCGCACCATGTCCAACAAGGTACGATTTCTTCTCTCAGAAACTCCATTCCATTGTGGTGTTCCGGGAGGAGTGAGTTGTGATACGATACCACACTCTTTTAAGAAACTCTTAAATTCATGGCTTAAGTATTCTCCCCCACGATCAGATCGTAGAGTCTTAATACTTCTAATAGTTTGCTTTTCTACTTCAGCTTTGTATTCTTTGAACTTTTCGAAAGAATCGGATTTGTTCTTCATAAGATACACATATCCATATCTACTGAAATCATCAGTAAACGTGATAAAGTAGTAAAAGCCACACTACAAGAAAAACATAATCATACAACACTTTTGCACCGTTGTCTGGCATCTCAATTTTCCGTAGTCTATTGAGGTGCCGTGTGATTGCGATCAAACAACGCTTGTTTAACTGTTACACGAAGAAAGGAACACAATGGTTCAATAGACTTGTTATAATATAGAAGAGACAACGGTATGATAACCGTTGTCCAAAATATTACAGAACAACGTCCCACGTTCTGGACACCGTTGTATAATACCTAGAAACAACAACGCTATGTTTAAAAACCCTTGTCTGAAATGGCGTCGGTCAAGTGTTTTAAAAATCAAATATGTTGTTGTTCAAGTGTATGTGTTTCTCTGTATTAGACAACGATTTATGTACACAAAAATGATTTTAAATATTGCCCCAACCAAATAATGAATCAATAAATTTATCAATATAAAAATTTCTAATTGATCTACAATTTCTATGTAAAAATTACATACATAACCATCTCTACAATTTCTATGACTTTGTCGTACTACATAAGAAGCAATGAATAAAGCGCATGCCATACATATACATACCTGAAGAGAAAATTATATAAGCCATACATAGACATGTTACTCACATCATATAATATGTCTCCTAGCTTTAGTTTAATTGCTCCACTCTTGTAAACTAGCATTTCCCCATGTATCCTGCTGTTAAGTCTTCCAATGTTCATTTCTCTTCCTTGAAAGCATGGACTTGCCAACAATTTCCATCCCCCTTGAAGTAGGTGAAACACCATGTAAAATACCAGCACCCCCTTGGTCAACTTTCTCTTTTCCCTTTGCTTTAGCTAAAGCATCTGCTCCTCGTACTGGTGTTGAGCTTCTAGATTTTTCTTGCTCCCTTCTAATACGCAAAGCACTTTCACTCTTAGATACCCTTGAGTTGTCAACTGCAGCATTTGCACCAGCCTGACTCCTGACTAGTGGCAGATTAGGAGGAAGTTGGAAAAAAAGCATCTGGGCATCCTTGCTTTCAGTCTGTCCGACATACACAAGACAAAATCAACGGTCTACTAAAACGAGTGCACAAGATAAAAACATTTAGCAGGTATATGGTATGTATGGAATACTACAATGTATTCCTTTTGGGGTTTACAGACCAGCAAGCCAAGCTCCACAACAGAATTTGTAAGATCCTCATCATACTCCTTAGTAGCTCATTCCATGAAATTCCGTAACATCAACATTGAGAGCTCCATCAAAATGAAGTGAAGTAGTCAAGGAAGAAATAACATGTACCAAACATCAAGAAAAAAACATAATCATTCATAATATATCTACAAAGCCCTGTAACCAAGTCACAACTACCAAACTAATAAATGTCTTACCTGAGATACAAGCCTGTTAATGTTGGTATAAGTAGGCCTTTCAATATCAAGTGATCTACGACATATATCATAGATAGCCTCGTTGTCGAGGAGGACAGACACATCAGTGTGCTCAAGAAGCGAGTGAGTTGACAGAACAGAATTGTATAGCTCAACCACTGAAGTGGAAATCTGAGGAGATGGGTAAACAGTGAAACCAAGCTTTGATTTCTTCCCATAATCAACTGACAACCTCTCTAAAAGCAATGACCCAAGGCCCGAACCAGTCCCACCCCCAATGGCATGAAACACTAACAAACCTTTTAGGCCAGTGCAGTTATCAGCCAACTTCCTGATCCTATCCAAACACAAATCCACAATCTCTTTCCCAACTGTCACGAAACAACAACAATATTAAACAATTGAGTACAACTATTACAAATACGAATTTTAATGCAGAAGTTTTTTTCATCAACAAGTTCTCAATTGCATCGACCAGTACTACAAAGTACAGTACACCCCCAGCACATAGAAATAAACATACCTTCCAGCACGGATTTTTCCTCTATTCCGCTGACGCCTAATCCCTTTAGACATGCTAGTAGTACTCGAAGCAACAGAAGCTGCAGACCCTTTCCTTGTTCTGCCATGAAAGCAGTTTATCAAAGGCAATCCATATTTGTAAACAACAAATATCATGGCTGGAAATCATGGCTGCGGTTAAACTCTAAATCCGCCTCCCCAGCTTTGCAATCCTGGAAATCATGGATGGAAATTTTATCTTCCAATTGAGACAACTTTAGTGTCTGTAGCTCATCAAACCAGCACAAATATATCTGCACACCTGGACACCTAGAATTCCAACTATAATGATAAATTCCAGAGTATAATGATAAGTTCAGATATAGCGCAGCACGAGTATTTTCCATGTCAAAATTTAACACGAACATCACCATGACACAGTAATGCAGGTCCTGGGTTAATCTGCAAAAATATAACAAATAGTTAGATAATTGAGACTTGATTTTCAGATCTTGTTTCCTCTCCATACAACAACAACAATCTTCGAACTTCAGCTGCAAAATATCCCCCAATCTAATTCTCCTTGACCCCCATCTGCTATATCCAAAACTCCACCAAATCAGGAAACAAAAAAGAACCTCTGAAATGCTGTTACTATGCACCACACAGGAGTCAACACCACTATTTTCGAGGCTAACACCTAGATTACACACTTGGAAACCCAGTGAGTACTCCAATTACAAACAAAACTACCCCAGTACACCCACACTTACTCCATTTACAAACTTGTAGGCCCTGAATACCTCTCTGCAGGTCTGAACTCACTAGAACACTAACTGATTCCCAGAAGCAATTAACCGTACCTTGCAAACAAGATCTCATCAAAACCAACTTACAAGTCTGGAACCACAAAATCAACAACAACCTACAAAATAATACTAAAAAACTAATTAATACAACATAAAAATTAGTTGAGCAAACATTAAGTTTAACAAAAGCCCCAAATCAAGATAATCGGTAAAACCCAAGCTACAAACCGAAATCACATAATCGAAATCAGGCATTACCTCAAAATCGAAGCCCAAACCGAACATGTGGTTCCAACCACCCAATCGAATCTTCTTGATTTTTTTCTTGATTTTCCCACTTGAAGAAACCATCTTAGCCCCCTTCACAGATGAAAATGTCAAAGATTCCATCTCCCTCATTCCCAAATCGAAACCCTAAAGTAAAGTAAAAGAGGGTTATACCTCAAAATCGAAACCCCAAATCAATTGAAATGAAATCAAAAAGAACATAAACTAAGAAATCAATTGAATATAATTTGTAGAACCCCTAATTTGAACTAAAAAATGGATTGAGAAGCACTAATTTGAAGATGTCTCAAACCAAAGTCTTAGATCGAAGCCTCAAATCAATCGAAATAGATGGTAAGAAGCCCTCATCTCAAAAATCGAGTTATGTGAGAGAGGAGAGAGAGCCCTAACTGTTGTTTGTGTTTGAATTTTTAGGTTTTTGGGTTTGGTTTTGTGACTGAGTGGTGAAGGCTGGGAAACGAAAATTTGAAGGGGGAAATGAATTTTTGGCTAAGGTGGGAATGAAATTTAGGTAAAAGGTGAAAGGGGGAACATATTCTTTTTATTTATGTGAATAACATATTATTTTTCATTTTAATATAAATTAATGTAATAAAATTAATATAAATTTTTAGTAAATTACTAAAATCAATAGATCTTGGCTTTTAATTTTTTTTTGAAAATAATTAATTATTTTTATTTATTAATGGGGAACAAGTGTTGTTTTAGGGATTAATATTAGTTTACTAGATTTGTTAAGGGGAAAAATATATTTGCTCATTTTTTATTTGAGGGGGAAAAATACCGTCATACATATTCATCTAGAATAACGTGAATGTGATTTTTTTTATATTTATTATATTTAAACCAAAAAAATACAACATCATTTCAATATAATATTATACAAAAAATCTCAAGTCTAAGGGATGAATTAATACAATATTATATATAAATAAATATTTTTTATTTATATATTAAATTTATTACAATATAATTAATACAATATTTGGCCTGTTTGGCCTGCCTTAAAATAAGTCTTTTTGGACTTATTTTCGGGTAAAAATTTCATATTTTGATAAATGTTTTTTATACAAGTATTTAATGTATATTTGAGATTCTATAAGTTGTAAAAAAAAGTTAACTTTTTTCAGAAAAAAGTTAGGAATCTCTAACTTTGTCTTAAAATAAGTTGACTTATTCTGGAAAAAAGTTCTCCCAAACACCCCCATTATATATTTATATAGAATATATATGTAATATATTTATATAGAATATATGAAATATATTTTAAAATTTAAAATATGAAATAAAACTAGTTTATATTATATAATATTTAAAATATGAATATAGAATACATAATGTATTTTTCTTAAATATTTTTTTGACGATCCAACAATACGGATGTTAAGATCTATTGATTTATATGATGTGCACAAAAAAATCAGAAAATTCCAAATTAATCTTGTATTCTTTTATAATATAAACATCTCAAAAGTATTAACTTTAACACGGCTCATCCCGATTGCACATAATGTATTTTTTTAAAATAATTTTTTGGCGATCCAACCGTACGGATGTTAAGATCTATTGATTTGAGTGATGTGCACAAAAAATCAGAAAATTCCAAATTAATCTTATATTCTTTTATAATATAAATCTCTCAAAAGTACTAACTTTAACACGACTCATCCCGATTGCACATAATGTATTTTTTTTAAATATTTTTTTGACGATCTAACCGTACGGATGTTAAGATCTATTGATTTGAGTGATGTGCACAAAAAATTAGAAAATTCCAAATTAATCTTGTATTCTTTTATAATATAAATCTCTCAAAAGTACTAACTTTAACACGACTCATCCTGATTGCACATAATATATTTTTTAAAATATTTTTTTCGATGATCCATCCGTACGGATGTTAAGATTTTTTGGTTTTAGTTATGTATAAAAAAAACTAAAATTTTTAAAATTTATTTTATGTGTTTTTTTAACTAAACTAATAAAATGTGTTTAAATAAATTTTCGTCTTATTATGAAAATGTAATTTTTGTCATCTTCTGTAAAACAGACAACGGTTCTCTTAGAAATTGTGTTGTGTGAGTTCAACGAAGACTACGGTTTCATTTACAAACCGTTGTGTAAATATATATATATTTTCTTAATCTAACGACTAATATCTAATCTTATTTCAATTGAGGGCTCTTATTTTGCCACCTCAGCAATCCACGTGAAAGTTTTTCCACCAATCACGTGCGGTCACAGAAGACAATGGTTTATTTATAAAACACTTGTATAAATAAGTTTATGACAATGGTTTAAATTTAAAAAAGCTTGTATGGAAGTGCTGAAGACAACAATTTCATTTACAAACCGTTGTGTAAACACTTATCTGGTCTGATCAAAGATACACCACCGAGACAACAGTTTACAATAAGTTCAATAATAGTTATTGTAGTCATAGTCACACAACAGTTTTTCAAAAAAATAACAACGAATTATAACCCTTGTATAAAAGATATGAGACAACGATCAAATTAATAACACTTGTCTGGTATGATCAAAGGTACACCACAAAGACAACGGTTTACAATAAGTTCAATAACAGTTATCGTAGTCATAGTCAGACAACAGTTTTTCAAAAAACAAACATACACCGTTGTTTAATTTTTTGGGACAACGGTTATTTTTTTAACCGTTGTGTAATAAGTGTTGTATGATCATGTTTTTCTTGTAGTGCCACCTCTTGCCATAGTACGCATAGGACCACATACATCACTATATATTAGTTATAAGCGTTCAGTGGCCCTTTCACCTTGTTTAGTAAAAGGAGCTTTATTCATTTTTCCAATGAGACAGGGTTCACATGCTTCGTATGATTCAAAATCAAACTTATCCAAATATCCATCTTAATGTAACTTGGAAATGCGCTTTTCATTTAAATGGCCTAAACGATAGTGTCAAAGGTATGTTTGATTTGAGTCATTAGTCTTAAGTCGTTTGTTATTCACATTATAGATGAGAGTGTCTAAATCAAGAACATATAAACCGTTAAACAAACGGGCAACCCCATAGGTAACATTATTCAAAGAAAAGGAACAACAATTATTTAGAATTGAAAAAGTAAAACCTTTCTTGTCCAAACAAGAAACCGAAATAATGTTTCTGCAAATTGCAGGCACGTAAAAACAATTCTCAAGTTCTAAAATAAGCCCGGTGGGCAACGATAAACGATATGTCCCTACAGCCAAAGCAGCAACCTTTGCTCCATTGCCAACTCGTAGATCGACCTCTCCCTTAGCCAAAGTCCTACTCCTTTGTAGTTCTTGCACATTTATACAAATATGAGAAGCACATCCAGTATCCAATACCCATGATGTAGAAGTGGACAGATTGACTTCTATAACATAAATACCTGAATCAGAAGCTTAACCAGCCTTCTTCTTCTTTAGATCCTCCAAATAAGCGTGACAGTTTCTCTTCCAATGACCTGGTTTACCACAGTAGTGACAATCACCCTTTGCAACAGCAACCTTAGGCTTTAAAGTCTGTTTGGGATTAGTCTTTGGCTTGAGAGCAGAATCAGATCCAATCTTCTTCTTTCCCTTCTATTTACCTTTCCCTTTAGCCTTACCTTTCTTGTTCACCATCAATATGAGAGCAGGTTCGGCCTTTTTCATGTTTGTTTCAGCAGTTCGCAACATAGCCAACAATTCAGTAGGTGTTTTGTCTATCTCATTCATATTGTAGTTCATAACAAAATGAGTGTAGTTGTTGTTCAAAGATTGTAAGATTAAGTCAATCTGAGCTTCCGGACCAATCGGGAAACCCACAGTATCAAGATACTCAATATAACCTATCATCTTCAGAACATGTGGTTGTACAGGTTCACGCTCTCCCTGCTTGCAAGCGTACAGTGCTTTGCTCATGTCGAAACTATCTTGACGAGCTTGTCCTTCAAACATCCTTTGAAGATGTTCAATCATCTCATAAGCATCCATATGCTCATGTTGTTTTTGAAGCTCAGCACTCATGGTTGCTAGCATGAGACACGCCACATCAGTCGCATCATCAATATGCTTCTGATAAGCATTTTGTTGAGCGCGAGTTGCATTCTCAGCAGGAAGAGCAGGAGAAGGAATTTCAATGACGTGGAGCTTACGCTCTTGCCTGAGGACAATCCTCAAATTCCTATACCAATCTAGGAAGTTAGTTCCTGTCAGCTTGTCCTTCTCAAGGGTTGCTCGTACGGAGAAAGTATTTGTATTGTTTGCCATTTAAATATCTACAATGTTAAAATGCATAAATTTAGTTAGTCTGCAGAATTTAATTATGTTCAAGTGATTATCATATATATATATTTATAATATATATCTCCCATTATTTTATTCAAATCAATAGCCCTAACTATTAATTCGGAAAGCATTTCATCAAATCTTTCTAGTGAGCCAAGATCCATATTTCATCCATGTTTTAAGATAGGGTTGACTAATACACCCAAAACACGACTATTTAGGTAAATAACATTTGTCAATTATATCAAATATAACTCTTGGATAGTTTGGTGGAACAACCCTTTGTACACATTTATCCAATAAATCTCACCAAACCCTATGCCTCTAAACCCACAATCCTATTGTGATGAATTAGTTAAGTTAGATCCAACGTTTAATAAACAAAGTACAATTACTTATCACATTTTCCCATGATTGATAAGAGCACTTTACTTTGGCAAACCCACTCCTTCTCAATCTAGATCTTAATGTGTATAAACATTGGAAGGCATCTATATTAACTTAATATTTATTTAAGGATTTATTATTTAACGATCATGATCCCATCATAAAGAGATTCTCAATTTTTCCTTGATTAAATAATCCATTTCAATATTCATCAATGGTTTGATTTCCAGATCGTCGGAGAAGTCACAAGCGGTCTTACTTAAAACCCAACTTTCTCACAGATTAAATTAATAATCCGTTGTTGACAAAATCTCCCCATATCAGAAAATTGAAAATTCATATTCAATACCGTGTTTCATAAATACAAGAATCTCATAATCGTTTGTTCAATTTTAATATCTTGAGTTGTTACAGATTTTATCTTGTTTAAACAAGCATGGCATGGGTGTCGTATCTAATACACACATACATGATTAATCTAATTAAAGCATGCATCATTAACTATTCTACACTAACATTCATACATCAATATGTAAAGTGCAGTATGTAAACGTGCTTGGTTATGACCCCTTTCCTATGTGATACTTTCGAGCTAATGAAAGGATCAAGGTCAATCTATGATGATAAAATATAAATACAATTACATGTCTTCATTCTTCTTGTATCCATGGGCGCTTGCTCCTCTTCTTGGATCATCCTTCAATCTTCAAGTACATTACATGGAATAATTGAATACAACCTATACTAATGTACTTACATAAGAAAAGTCGAGTTACATTCGAGGTTAAACAATTACAAGAATGAAGAAAATGACATGAAAGTCGTATTTATAAAACCAAAACCAAAACCATTAATCTAGGGGTCTAAAGGCCATAACCAGCATCATGCTCAAGTACACAAAAAGAACATGAAAAATATTACGGGGGTCCGGGGGCGGCAGCCCTGGGCGGGGTCCGGGGTGGCAGTCCCGGGCGGGGTCTGGGGGCGACAGCCCCCAGCTGGGGTCGAGCTACTAGGTCAGCTTGGAAATTTTTTATTTTTGAAGACCAGTCCTATTCAGAAATCATCAATTTCTGAACTATAGATCATATCTGTTGGTCTTTTCCCCACTGCATCTTATACAGTTTCAGAAGCATGCATCATATATATACTGATCATATCCCAGTTAATAAATCATGTCCAACACAATCTGTCCACCAGTTTATATCACTATACAAACTGACCCACATGCATAATATTTATACAAATCGCAATAAGGCATATAAATCAGTCATGACAAATCATTAACATGCTAGTATCATCATCTATGTAATCATCATATGAATAACCAGATACACATTATGTAACAGTTTTAATCATACATCAACATTACAGCATGCATATTAAATCTCATACAAAGGCATTATCAATATACATACATGGCAGATCATATACACACTGGAATATATTGAAAAACTGTTAAACACGTAACCAAATCATCTTATTTATACACGTAGCTCTGATACCATTGTTAGGATTCGGGCTCATATACGCAGCGGAATTACGCTAAATAAAAAAAATAACAATCCCAAACGCAGGATCCGTAAATAATTGACGGATGATTATGGAGAATCGGATGTGTACCTTATTAAAGCTTTCCTTATGATGATTATAGAGGTCCAGAAGCAATGAATCACATCAGCCCTTCACAGAAATCTGCTCTCTATCGGTATCCACACGAACGTCGTATCGTCTAACGATCACCAGAGTTAGGTACTAGCCTGTTTTCTGCCTCTTTGTCTCTCTCTTTCTCTAGCCTCTCAGAAACGTAGAGCTGCTAGGGTTTTATTAAAAACGAATTATCTTAACTATTAACCCTAAACTATACATCTTTATGTATATATAGGGGAGAGAGGGACTTGGGCCAAAACCCTATTCTGATTGGACTTCTTAAAACCCATTCAGATTTCAGATTTATATTATTATTAAATTTGAATTATAATATGTATATAATTAATCAAGTCTCACTTAATTAATTAAATAAATAAATTGGAATTAATAGTAATAACAATCTTTAAATTCATAATTTAAATAACACTCCGTTTAAACGTTCTTTGTGTGTGACCCTTTAGGTTATTATTACATTGTCAATAGTTTTATTTTCTAATAATAAAATTATAAACAATGAGCGGCATCTAGTAATACATCATTGCTACCCAAATAATAATTGGTGATTCAATTAAACCTTTCGTGAATAATGTACAATGTAATATAATCCCTTTAACCTTATATTATAGATCAAACTCGAGGCATGTATTGTGTCATCCTCTTCAACGTTTAATTCGGGTTTCCTTGATCAATGAGTAGAATATTAATCAAATCAATATTTGAGCATGACCATGCATTTTATAGTCTCACTCAATCAAGAGGCCAATAATATCACTCCTAAAATAGGAGGGTTAAATCCTATATCTATCATTCATATTTCTCATACGATTCATAGCATATCCAATGCCCACCTTTATCATTACCCGGTTAAAGGTAACTTTGAGTGTAATCAAAGTATATTAATTCTCGTACAAAATATAATGATTTCAAGTCAAAGGATCATTACATCATTATCACAGTGAGAATTTCTTATGACACTTATTAACATATAGATTCTCACAGTGGGTCTGTCCAGTGCCATGCATTGAGACATGCACTTATGTTCTTGAATTTAGTATCACCATACCTATGACCAATGAGATGTGTTCATCAGTCAACAAACATGCTAGTCTTATTGCATTATTATTGTCCTTAAATAATAATACTCGACTAGGGACTTTTAGGAATAAAATACTATTCATATAATCTCATTTTTAAGTCACATACTTAAAGATATATATTATGTATTAATATTCCAAGGACATTTATTATTCTTTCAATTTATGATGCAGTAAATAAAGACATAATAAATATTAATTAAATAATCACATAAAATATAATCCTTAATTATTTTCAATAAAATATTAAAAGTATTGTCTCTAGGACACCAATACTAACATCTTTTTCTTTAGCAATCATTCTAGCTTCCAAGTCATCATCATCAAATTTCTTTGTATTTCTCCTTTTATTCTCCAAATCATCCTTGGGAGATCTTGATGATTACTCCTTGCTTCTGGTTCCACCTATTTCATTATCACTCCCACTAGCACCACTAGCACCAGTACCAGCTTCTACAAACCTACTACTCCCAGCATCTCCATTTTCACCACCATTGCCATCATTATCCCTTTTATCAATATTCTCCCCCTTTTTGTTATCATCAATAGGAGGAGATGGTAGCATCATGTCTAGAAACTTCTGAAGAATCTGAGCATGAAGTGCTTGGCCTATGATAATGTCATCCATCTTAGACTCTATGGTTGATACCATTTTTTTCCAAATCATTGAAACCATTTTCATCTTTTAAGAATTTTTATTGAATGTTATGGAGAATGCCATGAGGCATTTTTTCATCCAATCTTCTCTCCAAAACATCTTTGGTGGATGAGATAGAACCCTTGATACTCTCCAATTCCCTTTTGACTCCTGTTACTGTCGTCTTTTGAATTTTCAATTGATCCCTTAAACAGTTGACAATTCTTTTTTAAATGGGATCTGCAATCTCTACCTCCATCATTGCCCTCTTATGTTGAGAAAGAATCTCAGATTCAGCATCTAGAGATCCTTCAATTGTACTCATTCAAGGTTCCTCATCAAAATCATCTTCAAGATCCCCAGGAGGTATGTGACAGACATCTATTGTATTGGCTAGACTCTCCTTTAAATTCCTGATTCTCTGTTTTGTATGTTCTGACCCCAGAATTTGCTATGCATTTCTATTTGAAGAAGTAGCCAAATTCTAATATATTGTGTCTGGATGCACAAAATTACTTGGATCTAAATCACCGGCATCCACTTCTTCTTCTTCTGTAATAATACCCTCCAACTGCTCAGCCTCCTTATGCACTCCACTCCCACTTGCTTCATTTGAATTAGGGACTCCCCTATCTCCTGCACTCCTTCCTCCTCATACATCAATTCCATTTCTAGTTCATGTGCAAATAAAAGAATCTTTTTATCACTCTCACTCATCTCTCTATTTTACATCAGGATCTCATCCTGGAACTTCACATCTCCCTCACTCATACATGTTGCACTTACTAAGGTGGGGCCCTCATGTGTTTCACTCTTATTCCTGAAAGAAATAGGAATGTCTTCACTCACTCCCTCTCTTTTTGTCAGGCTGTAATCCTGCCTCTCAATCAACTCACTCATACCTAGTAGTGTTTGTGTAACATCAATTGATTGAGTATCAATTGATGTGGAAATAATAATAGTTGATGTGTTTGGGACATCCATCGATTGATGTAGAGTATCGATCGATGGCTTATCAGTCGATGACTGATTATCAATTGATGAGAGTACATCAATTGATGAGGTTGAAACAACAGAGGTTGAAGGAAATTCAGAGTTTAGTTCAGAGATAATTTTTGAAATAGTGTCTTGAGCATCCTGTGAAGTAGACTCAAGAGAGAGTGTTGGCTTCTCCTTGATAAATAATGAAGGAGAATTTGAAAATGCCTTATTGTCTATCGAGACATTTTCTGAAGAAAATTGAAGTGGGGGTGAAGAAGGAATTGAAATAGACAGCGAGTGGGGCTGCATCTCCACATTTATTGGAAATGCATCAATATGAGAAATTGAAGGCTTCACCACAGTTCCTGTGGCTTTGCAGTGTGTGCATCCCCAAGTGCAGCCCTTATTTTCTTACTCCTTCTTTCATGGGACCAGAGTTTACCTAGCTTTAAAATGAATAAAAGGCTTTTTGTTGACTTGACAAGGAAGGATGTCAAGAAAGAAAATGAAGGTATGTTGCATAGGTTGTTTTATCCCACACGGGTCAGGCTTCTTCTGAATCAGATAATGCCTACTGTGTATGAGAGGAAATTTCTTTCTGTGAATAAGAATCAGAGTTTAGCCCAATCTGGTTCTAACCCAAGTCACCCACCAAACACTGATACACAATCTCTGCCAACCTCTGTTGTCTCCCAAAAGACTTCAGTTGCAAAACACACCTCTCAGACACATGGCTCAGGCCTCAAAGAAAGGGCAAATCAGTGTCACAGTCTCCTCCCAAAAAATGGAAATTAATTGATGAGCACACAGACTCTGATGATAGTGATGCAGGTTTGGTATTTCCAATGAAGAAGTCTGTTCAACCATCCTCTAATGTTCCTCCTGCTTCATACATGAAGCCATTTCATATTAATCCCGTCTTAGAGCCTGCAAAGAAGAGGAGAAGACTAGTTAAGGCACAAATCTCAAAATATTTTTCTCTAGTTCAAACCTTAAACTCTGATCCACTAAACTCTGATGCTATTATGAAGTCTGGTGACTCTGCATTGCCTGACCAAATAAACAGTAACATTGGTGGAATTGAGGTAGTTGGTGATGATGAAAATGCCAATAGAGAAGAAAATGATGAATTGGTTGACATGGATGGTAAACCACATCATGTTAATCATTTTACCAGTTTTGTAATCATCTTAGAGGGTACTTTAACTGAGGTACCAAGTAAAGATAAAAAGAGAATAGGGGCTGAAAAGTCAACTGTTCATGCTGCTCAAGCATCTTCTCATGTTCTAGTAACAATCTCCGACTCTCCTGTCAAGTCTCCTCCACCTATAATCAAAGAGATCTCATACGAAAGAGCTAGAGAATTAGCTGAGGAAGTGAAAAGAGAAATGACTGCTCAAAAATCTCAAACAATCTCAAATCTCTAGAGCTGCAAAGCTGAAAGAAAAAGAAGGTTTCATTTGGCCTAGACACACAAGAACCTGCTTCTCAAAGTGAAGTAGCAGTCTCTGACAGGCCAGACACACAAGAACCTATTGATCAAAGTTCAATAGAAGCCTCATTTCCAACAGATGAAGCCAATCTGGATCAGGGATACAGACCACAAGAACCTTCAGCTCAAAGGGTTGAAGAAACTGTTAATGCCCCAACCACACAAGAACCATCCAATCAAAGTTTGGATACATGCACACAAACTCTGATAGCAGATCCTATTATTGCTGATGCTGAAGGCCAAACTCTGGCAGAGTCTAGCCCACAAGAACCTTCACGTCAAAGTGGTGAAGCAGCTGCTGAAAAGACTCAGGTCCCACAAGAACCAATCATTAATTTTATGATTGCAAACCAAGATATGGAAGTAAAGTTACATTCTGATTCTGCTGCTGCAACTGCTGAGACCCCAAACTCTGATATTAATCTGATGGCACTCTCTGATGTTATATTGGTGCAACCTCTTTCTATAAAGTCATTGGACACTCCATCAGACTCTACAATTGCTCAAGGTATAAACTCTGACTTTTCTTTAGAATTTACATACTCTGATAGCATAAGTTCAGACTTTATATTCCCATCTTTCACTGCTGGAATGACAATGGATAGTCCTGAAAGGGAACCCTCTATTCACGTAACCACATATCTCCTTTTTCAACCACCTCTTATTTCTGTAGGCCATTGTGATTTGAGCCTTTCTTGTGAGACTGAGGTAAAATGTGTGACAAACAGAACTGTAAATGAGAGGCAGACACAGGTTCTGGCAAAATGAGAGTTAGATATGAGACAGAAGTCAGTTACTTCTAGTGAGCAAACTCTGTCTCTCAAAAGTCATGAGATGTGTGATGTGAGAAGTAATGAGATTACTTTAAAAGAAAAGAGTGTCTTAGGGTGTTCTGTTCCTTGTGCAGGTACTCAGAGTATAAATGAAACAGATTCTGCTGCTCAACCTGTCCCTCAATCTCTAAACTCTGAGGTGCCAAACTCTGATATTATTGCAGATAGTAAAGATGCAAACTCTGAGGATTCCACTCATGTCTTTGAGGATGAAGCTGTTATTGATCTTTCCATTCCTTACACTCAGAGATACAGCTCCAAGCGATGGCCTCTGGATGCTTTTGATGCTCATGACAGATTGAGGATGGACTATCTTGACTTTTGTGTTATTGACAAACTGAAGGGTGAAATTGAACCTGCCCTTGATCAGGAAGGTATAAGGAGGGATAATAGCAGAGGGGAACCATCTAATGCAGATCTTCTGAGCTCTAAACATCAATCCATCTGGGATATGTCTTGGAAGTTTCCCCACGAAGATATTTCTTGGCCACATGTTCATGATCTAATCAAGAAAGCAGACTCTGAAATAAACTCTGATGAGATGATGGCAGTTCTCAAAGCAACCACTGTGTTGACTAAGGGTCTTCATAGTGAAGTTCATGATCTTAAAGAAACTGTTAGCAAGACAAGTGCTTCGGTTCAGAGTTCTGTTTCTATTTTTCAACATGTCATAGAATCTAAAATTAGGGTTGTTTCCACCCAGCAGGATGCTTTGGAGTCCAAAGTTAACAAACTTGCTACTGTAGTCACTTCCATGCAGAATATGTTGCACACTATTGCAGACATACTGACTATTTCTTCTGATGTCAGAAAGGGGGAGAAAGTAGCTAAGGACAAATGCAAAATGGATTCAGTTTTAAACTCTGATAAACCGGAATGTGATGGTGATAGCAGTGGTTTACCTGATAAAAGCTAAGGGAGTCATAAGGGTGGAAAGAGTATACAAACTCAAACTCTGACTGATCAAACTCTGATTCCCTCAGGATCTGGAAAAGTTCAAGACAGTAAGCAAACTCTGATGGAACTTGATTCTGTAGCTGATATTGAACAAATTAAAAAGGATGAAGAATTGGCTAGAAGGCTCGCATATGAAGAGAAACCTGAAAATATTGAAGAGGGGAACAAGAAAGATGTATAATTGGTAAAGAAGCTCTTTGAAGAAGAACATCCAGGATTGGATCCAGTTACTGCAGAACAGGAAATGAAAAAGATTATTCCTGGTACTGACAATGCTCAAGTCCAGTCAAAGAAGAAAGAAAGACAAGATTTAAAGAAAACTCCAATTCAGAAAAAGTTGATAGAACATGCTGTATCTGCATCTGTCAAACCTCAACAAACATCTAAGCCTGCTACAAGGTCCAACAAAGGGATAAGTGCAGATATTGCAAATACTCAATCATATCAGTCATCTCAAACAGTTCAGTAGAAAGCTTCATCAAAATCAAAAACTCCACTCACCATGATTGGAACCACATTTCTTCCAGGTGGAACAAGTTTTGAAGACGAGGAAGAAGAATAACAATTTCTATGTAGAAAGAAGAATCCTGATATCATGTGGACAAAATATGAAACTCTGACTTTCAATGCCAGACTTGGTAAGAATAAGAGAGGTATTGGTGATTCAAAAGCCAAAGTCTACAGAGGAGAAGCAAATACTTTCAGAGATCCTTATTCTTTGAAGAACAAACTTGAAGAAGAGCTATCACGTGATCATTTGGACAAGCTAATTGTTGTTCATCTAGTAAAAGATATTTTTGACGGTGTTGTTCGAAATGAAAAGATGTTGTACTTTCTAGAAGATGGAAGAGTAATGAAATTAGCTGAAGAATATTTGATTCATAAATCATCAAAAGAACTTGAGTATGTTCTTTATCTATTAAATGATGAAAATGAGATCACAACTAAGTGGGTGAAGACTTTAGAATGAGTAATTGAAGGAAAGAGGAAAAATGAGAGACTGATGATGTTAGACTCTGAGGAGTACAAACCTAAATATGTGCTTGAAGATGATACTGAAAGGCAAATGATCAAAGGGGATGCAAAGATCAATATGATGTTAAATATTCCAACACTAATGTTAAATCCTGATGATCAAAGAGCCTGTTGTATACCTTTGGATGAAAGAATGGAGAGAACATCTATCTACAATCCGAGGGCTGCATTATTTAAAATCGATGATTCTTCTGAGCAAATGAAGGAGTTAAAGAGTAAGTTGCAAGAACTACTAAGAGTTGCTGAAAAGAAACTGCTTGATGAATTTCAAACTGAAGATTTTTCTTACAGAAGAATATGAGAAGGTAGTCTGAATAAACTCTGATGTATTTGTCTTAGAAGTTTCTGACATCATAAGTTCAAATTTATGTTTTATTGCATAAAGCATAAATTGAGGGAGATTGTTAGATATGAAGAACTTATGAGATCAGAGAATGCTAAGTCATAGTTTACTGAAGCTGATTAGAGTTTAGCTGATGTCATTAGTTTAAAATCCCGAACTTATTCACTTAAATAAAATTCTCCAAATATCCGATAAAAGATACAACTGATCAATGTCCAACAACTTACAATCCCAAAATTAAAAGTTACAACTTAACTATACAAATTCAAATCTAAATATAAACTTTACAACTCCTCAAAATCAGCAACTAGCACTCTTCCCATTAATTAGCCCACCTAACCTGCCGGGGAAAATAAAGAAATATAGACCGGCAGTGAGCGAAAGACTCATATATGGATATAAAATTATGCAAAGAGTAAGGGTTAGAACGATGACAATATGAATATAAACTGAATGCTGACACAATGAATAATAACAACAATAGGAGAAGAAAAAAATCAAGGATTCTTAAATGAACAATATTAACATATACACTTGAATTCTGATAAAAATAAACTTACACTTACACCATATATTCTTATCACTTATAAATTATACTTAAAACATTTAGCTGAAAGTCAATATACTTACTGATATGGGAGACAATCTTGCACTTACAGGATGTCCTACATTTCGGTTCTCCAGAATATGTAGTCATTAAAACTTACAGGGGCTTGCATAGAACAAATCAAATGCTATCCAAAATCTTACAGGGGCTTGCAAGACACTAAGCACAATGCTACCCAAATGGCCAAATATAAACAAATTAGTCATGACTCAACGTGTCCCATAACTCCGGCGACACACCCATACAATTTAAATACACCGTATAGGTGGTGCCAAAGCATGAGATTATCCACTCATGACGGATTCTTACAATATCTCCCAAACCATACATATATCACAAAAGACCTGAAAATATCTTACTCAAAATATTCATGTCAAATATCATACAATATAGACTATTATAAATAAAATCAGAATTGACCAGTCTGAAAAACTATTAATTTACTCTATCAAGATGACCTCAAATGAAAAAGTGCAGAACACGAAACTTGTAGACGATTCAAAGATCTTTCTAGAATGATAAAGTTCGTCAAAAACGGATAAGTAACGAATGCAGAAACAATTAAAATGCGGACTGCCATAACAGAATCAGGCTATTATCACAGTAGTATTTTGAAATTTACGACACCAAGATCACAGAACTTGACAGCGGAATGTAAACAAAGAACGAAGATCTCGGAAAGACCTTTTCAGAATGATATTACATATGAATATTGAACAAATATTCAATTTACTATGAATTTCTGAAATTACAGCAGAACAATTCCAATAACCAACCAGATTATACAAACGGCAGATTTTAACATACTTACGCACCGAATTTCAGAAAACGCAAAGAACAAAAGATGTAGATAATCGAAATACCTTTCTAGGTAGTATAAAATCAAAACAATCAGATAAAGAACGAATAAGATACGAATTTTACAAGAATCTGAATGAATACAAACTATACACAATATACATACGAATTGAATAACAAAACAAGAACAAAGAGAGTGTTACGAATACAAAAAGAGTGTAACGAAGATATTCGTACCTTAAACCTCCAAATACATGAATGATCTTCTGTAAAAATATAGATGTCTCCATTACACGAACCCTAATTTGATACAATAACTCATCTTCTCAAGATTTTTCTTCTTCTCTTTCTTAATCTTCTCCCTCTCCTTCTCTTTTTCTTTCTCTCTATCTTCCTTACGGCTTCCCAACTTTTCTTACGTAACTTACAAAACCCTAACCCTTTTTCTTTTTCTTTCTATTTTATTTCTTTTCTTTTTTTCTATTTTCTTCGCTTATCCAATAATCTCTAAATAATATCACAATTATAAAATATCTATATTCATATTCAAATAATAATTTTAGTATTAATTCACTAATATTATTCTTAATATTAAATTAAATAGCTTAATATATTATTAAAAAAATACGGGATGTTACAATTAGAGATTAGAAGATGTCGTCAGAGTTTACTCAATCAGAGTTTGTTAACCGATAGAGTTTAGTCTATCAGAGTTTGACAGATAGAAATCGACAAATCAGGAGGTGATTGGAGATAAAGAAGGAAGTGTTTGAATATGACTCTATTGCCTTTCTGGAAGCTATCTTTTAGGAAGATAATGATGGGAATAATATTTCTATATTTAATGATCACTATCTTTATTAGATAGGTAGTTGTATACTATATAAACACATGATTAGGTTTACATTGATGTATCGTTAAAGTTATTATTTTTCTCATAACCTAGCAGCTTTTAAGAATTTTGTTTTTCTTGAGAGAGTTTTGTATTAAGTTTGTCAAAGTTAATACAAACAGTTCATCTTTTACATACATGTGTTAATAATCGATTGTTTGGTACTATTATATTCAACCTCCCTTTCTATAATAGTTCATTATCTGGCTAACATCCTCATAACAAAACAAGTCTTAACCATACATGCTAAAGGTGTTTCTTGTTTATTATGCCTAATTAAATTTTATTATAGTGACATTACCTAAATAAAATAAATTTAATAAAATTATGAAATAAATTATTTACCCCATTCAAATTGAAATAAAATATTATTTTGGTAATATAATATATTTTATAAGGAAATATTCTTTATGATGTAATATTATGAGAAAATCCATAATGTAATATTAAAATATTATAGCATACCATTTTCCTGCATAAAATTGTGATGAAATCATATTTTTAATAATATAATAGATTTTGCTCCCCTCAATATTTCATTGCTGGGATTCAAAAATTAAAACCCCAGGATTCAGGTGACCTCCCCCATAAAAAGCTAAGTCTTAACCATACATGCTAAAGGTGGTTGTTGTTTATTATGCCTAATTAAATTTTATTTTAGTGACATTATCTAAAATAAAATAAATTTAATAAAATTATGAAATAAATTATTTTCCCCATTCAAATTGAAATAAAATATTATGTTGGTAATATAATATATTTTATAAGGAAATATTATGTATTTCTTAATAAAATATTCAATTACATTATTATTTCACCCTTAGTAATGAACTAAAATAATAAAATATTATTAAAATTAATTTTATAATGTAATATTATGAGAAAATCCATAATGTAATATTAAAATATTATAACATACCATTTCCCTACATAAAATTTTAATGAAATCATATTTTTAATAATATAATAGTTTTTGCCCCCTCAAATCTCAATGTTTCATTGTTGTGGTTCAAAAATTAAAAACCTCGTAAAATTTGAACAAGTGACCTCCCCCATAACAAGAAGTCTTAAACATACATGCTAAATGTGTTTCTTGTTTATTATGCCTAATTAAATTTTATTATAGTGACATTTCTTAAATAAAATAAATTTAATAAAATTATGAAATAAATTATTTTCTCCATTCAAATTGAAAAAATTATTATTTTGGTAATATAATATATTTTATAAGGAAATATTCTGTATTTTTAATAAAATGTTCAATTACATTATTATTTCACCCTTACTAATGAACTAAAATAATAAAATATTATTAAAATTAATTTTATAATGTAATATTATGAGAAAATCCATAATGTAATATTAAAATATTATAACATATCATTTTCCTGCATAAAATTGTTATGAAATCAATTTTTAATAATATAATAGATTTTGCCCCCTCAATGTTTCATCGCTGGGGTTCAAAAAACTAAAAATCCTGGGTTATAATAGATTTTGTTATTGAAAGAGCAATTTGGATAACGGAAAGGTGAAAAACGCAATAAATCATTGAGGCAACCTCAATTCATTGAAGCTGCCTTGCCTCAATGAAACATTGAAGTAGCAGTTAATTTTCACCATTCACCACTTTTTTCAACGATTCTGATTTGTTGGTCGGGTACTGATCCCCAAACAACCTTGGCTGGGGATGTATGTCATGTATATGTATATGTAATATACTAAGCGTGGTATAATTGCAAGTACCACTAACAAAAGGTGGTCACTACTCACTAGTCCAGTACGTGTGGATGTGGGATAATTAGCAATAGGGAACACTTTCTACTTTCAATTTTCAACGTTTTTTTTCTCTTCTCTGTCTTAATTTGACATATATAGTTGCAACCTTGCAATATATGTATAAAGGCGACTTTCTAGCCAGTAGAGTGAAGGCCACCAAACTCATCGATATTATTATGTATATACACGGGGAAGGTCCTAACTATTAGATGGCCTTGATCAATAATAAAATTAATTATGTAATAATCTATAAATTAAATAAAAAATTTAGTAAAAACAGTTCTTTCAGCTTTTCTTAAAATAAAATCACTAATTAATTTTAAAACTTCTAAAAAAAATTCTCTTACAATGCTCACTTATATAATTTTAAAATATGAAATTACATTGTAAGTATATATAAAGAAGTTTTAACGGTAAAGACAATAGAAAGAATAAAAAAATAATAAAAAAAGAGAGTGACGTGTTTGTGAAAAGTTGAGGCAAAATGTTTGAAATTCGTGATGTCATAGAATATATATATATATATATATATATATATATATATATATATATATATATATATATATATATATATATATATATATATATATATATATATATATATAGACACACACACACGCTTATACCCATGCGAACCATGGTTTCCTTTTTTATATATTATTTTATAATAATTTTCTAATTAAATTTTTAATTTTTTAAAATTTATATTTATTTAATTTTAATATTAAAATTTAACATACATTCTTCTAAAATAATATTAAATTAATTATTAATATTAGTTGATAATCAAATCTTAATTATTTTATTTATAAATAATATTAAATTAATTCATGTACTCAAAAAAATGGAACCTTAATAAATTAATTAATTAATACTTATGAATTTACGTCTTTAGCCATGACGACTAAACCATGCTAACTTCTTTATTTCAATTATATATAGGATAAAAATGAAACCTTAATCAATTAATTAATTAATTAATATTTATGAATATACGTTTTAATCAATTAATTACTAATTAATATTTACTAATTATCTTATTACAATTATATATAGGATATTATATATATATATATATATAATATAATATAAATGTATGTATTGATCTTTTTTTATTGAAAACATATTTTTCAATATTTAAAATATTAATCTTAAAATGTGTTCTTCAGTGCTAAATTAATACGGAAATTAAGAACTTTTAAATATTGAATTGTATATTACAATTTACATACAATAAAATACATAAATATGGTGTCAAATATATATATTGCTAGATAAAAATATTTACATACCCTAAATGGCTATATGTAATATTAGTCCTTTTTATTTCTATAAACATTTTTGCTGATTCAATTCTGTATATTTCTTTTATTATATTTGTCAAATTGAAGATTTTTAAGAAACCTCAAAAGCCATTTTTTGTTTCTTTTGTAGAAAAGGTATGACTTTCAGGTAATTAGATTAGGTTCCTCTTAGTAATTGTTGTATATCTGATGATAAAATCCTGTTTGGCAGGTTACTTTTACAAATAAGTTTCACAGCCTTTCCTCTAATAAAAATATCTAAATATAGCCAACTATATATATTATTTATGTTGATTACTGTCTGCAGTCGATATATATCGAAGCCATGAAGTTTGAAAAACTACTTGCAAAGTTATTTAAAAAGGAAAAAAAATAAAAGTTTTAAGTTTGTATTTATTTTCAAATTTTGGTTAAAAAAGATAAAATTTATGTCATTATTGGATATCGAACAGTAATCTAATGATATATGATCATAGTCATAGATTGAGGGTGTGAGAAAGAAATAGATATTATCGAGATGTCGTAGATATGATAAAAAAACCCACAAGAGTTTGTGAGTATAAGAAAAAAATATTCACTAGATGTCTTAATATGTAAGTAGACAAAATATAATAAATAATCAATTATGATCTGTACAATTAAATAAATGAGTTTAGAAAATTATATTAAAAAATGAGATATTTGATTGTATATACAAAAATTTAATAAATTTGGGTAAAAAATTTAGAAAATTTGTAAAATAGAACCTTTTATAATATATACATTAAATTATTAAAAAATAAATTTAGTCAGAAAATCAAAATTAAAATATACAGTACTGCATAGATATAGTTGCATAATATATATGTGATTTATTAATTATATTTTAAATATTAATTTAAGATTTATAACTCAATATGGAATATATATCGGTCAATAAATATTTTAATGAAAATATAGATGCATTTAAAATTAAAAATTAAAAAATAAATAATAACAAATTAATTAAAATAAATAATATAACTAAAAATAAATTTAATTTTACAATTAACTTCATACTCCTACTATAAATGTAAGTGGAGGCAAACGAGGTCATTTTGTAGTTATATTTAAAGTTATTTTTTAACAGTTGTGAGTTGACATGCCATTTACTGAAGGGAATATTTTTAATTTTTTAGTATCTGCCTTTCTACATCCACTACTAAAAGGCAACCCTTGTCCATACTTTGATGTCAGCTGACACTACCTATATAGCCCACACCGAGACCGGGGCAAAATTTTAAATGGCCTTCCTAAAAAAATTTTCCCACCAGAATTATAAAAAAATTCATATAATATAACAAAAAAATATGATAATTTTTCTTAAAATTTCACTTATTTCGATCAAAATTTTATCAAGTTAGTTTACTTTTTCGACAACAAATTTAGTTATAATTTCTTTGTAACTATTCTCACTTATCAACTCATTTTTTGATCTTTTCAAATTCAGATAATTGGTTTTTAGGTAATATCATATAAATATCAGTAAAATTCTCACTAAAAGTAACATCATAATAACACTTCAAATAGATAGTTCAAATTCAAAATTCTCACTAAAAATTTAAAAAAACGAATATTTACATCAAAATAAAGATAAAATATATATATATATATCTATATGAGTTTTAAGACAAAATTTTACTATTACTAGATTGATATTGTTTTGATATAAAATATATATAACTGAATAACAGTGCAACTCTATTTTTCTTTTTTAATAATGAATTTTCTAGTTTTTAAGAATATATACATATATATTATATATATACATATGTAACTAATACTTGTTTTTATTTTTATAGTCCAATTATTAATTTATATTTTGTGAATATTATTGACTTTGTAATTTTTTTTAACTAACTAAGATATATATATATATATATACACATATATATACATATATATACTAATTTTTATTTTTAAAAATATGTTTTAAATTTTTTTGGGCACCGGCGGTCCCCCGCCCCCTATCGGGGCCGGGCCTGGTAGTATAAATAAGCTCTAACACATTACTCCATCATGCACCAAAACAAAGCAATATCATATCCTCTCATCGATCAACCACTTCGATCTCTCTTCAGTTTCCTCCTCCATTTTTATTGAAATCCATCATATCTCAATGGCCTCCTCCAATAGCGCCCTCTACCTTGCTCTCTTGGTTGCCGTTTCCGCATTCATGGCGGCTCCTTCCTCTATTGAAGCTCAAGTTCTTCCGCCTATTTTAAATCTTCCTGGTATCGTCTCCGTCAATGGGACTGTATCTTGTACCCTCAATGCCACCTTTTCCTCCAATGCCACTGTGCCACCTTTCTCCAGTGAGTACATATATCTATTTACTCGTTTAATATTTTATTTATATAATTTAAATTTATTTATACAGTGCATTTTAACTGATTACATATAAAGTCGAATGCATCATGCATGTACGTACTATACATATATATATATATATGCATGTATGATATAAATAATTGATTTTGTAGAAACAATTAATATACACGAGATGTTAATGTAAACGTTCTTGTACGTACATGCAGATGCGACGGTGCTATTGCAATGCGGAAATACAACAGTGGGAAATACAACAACAAATACAATGGGGCTATTTAGCATCGTTGTCCGTCGTGTACAAAACGTTTTATTTATAATTTCATCTCTCTTGCCTGGTCGCCCCGGTTGTAAAGTTATTGTTATCACGCCTCTGGCTAAGTGCAACGCCACCCTCCCCACCGCCGGAATTATTCGAACAAACATAACTCAAGTCGTCATCGGCACGCTCAATGGCATCCCGTTTTACACTCTTATCCTTTCCCATTTGAGTACATTCATCCTTTAAACTATGCAAACATCGCCTCGATTGATGTTATGAATAAACCATAAATAAAGATTGATGCATGTAGCATTCAATCGAAACAATAGTAACGACTTTACTGTTTCTATCCCTGTGTTTTTACGTACTTTACCAATTAAGCTTTGTATAAAGAAGAGATCGCCACAGAATGAAGCGTGTAATATTCTGATCAGCCGGGAGATATATATATATATATCTTCTCTGTAATAATTATGGTTCCCTCTAATTTGTATACAAGCCAAGTTATGCTTTATATCTCTGCTTTGTTGTTACCTAGCTATATATTTATATGTATCTCTGTATAAGCCAAATTTAATTCGAGGAGTTTCAAACAAAAAATTCAACTTGCATTATAGCTACCGGCCGGCATACTGCGAATTTACTTTCTAATTAAGTATGTATATCCCGGGCAACTCACAAATTAATCTCTTCAAGAATCTGAAAATATTAATTATGTCCAATAGTGAGTCAAAATGTCGAGTTGTTCATAATTTGAAAATAGTGTCCTAATAAAATCTAATTAATCCTATCAAAATGTTACATAATTAATATAAAGATGAGGTAAAAATGTATAAAAAGAATTAATAACATTTATGGAGAGTACTAAAAAGTTTTCCGTGCCTTGCACACGTTTGAAAACTACATAAAATATTTAATATAGTAAACATTATATTTCAAGTACTTGTGAACATTTTAATTTATAACAATTTTAAAAATTCATGTAATACAGATTTGTGTCAAGAACATGCACGATTCATGACATAATTTTGATTTTTTATTGTAATTACCATAAATCAATTAGGCAGGAAATGAGCGTTGCACTCGGCCTAAATATAGCAGCTAGATTTCTACTTTAATATATTTGTTTGGCACTATTCAATAAATAAATTTAATAGACATTAGTTAAATTTATAAATTGTATTGGCATTCGGTCAGATTTACTCTATAAAAATTAGGGATGGTAAAAAAATCTAATCCGACGGATACCTGATCCGAAACCCGAAATTTTGGATTTATCGGACCCGACTTTTTAGATTTGGATTAAATTTTTAGACCCAATTTTTTTTGAATTTGGATATGAGGTATACCGATCCGAAATCCGATCCAAATCTGATCCGAACCCGAAACCCGAAAAAAATACCCGAATAATATATATATATATATATATATATATTATACATTATATATTATTTTATAAGTATATATAATATAATATAAATTTATGTAACATTATATATATATATGTATATATATTATAAATTATTTATAAGATATTATAATATAATATTATCACATATTTTAAATATAAAAAATATTTTTTTACTTAATTTTCGGGTTTGAATTTCGGATTCGAATTCCGGTTCGGGTTAGAATTTTCGGATATCAGATTTCAAATATTATCTTCGAATTTTGGATTTGGGGTATATCCGAATCCGATCCGAAATCCGTCGGATCGGGTTCGGGTGTTTTTCGAATTCAGGTTTAAATCCAAATCCGATCCGATCCGATTACCATCTCTAATAAAAAATTGATCAAAATTAGATAGCAACTTTCTTGTTAAATGTTAAATTTGGACCGAGCATAATTAATTCGATTATTTCCCCCCTCTTTTTCTGGCATGTTACAAATTCGATAGGAGAGAGAAGTGGTTAAATTTATATTTAAAACTGACCATGAAAATTCAGCTAATATCAAATTCAATTGAATACGATTGGATTTTAGTCTAACCAATTATTAATGTACGTTACCCTTAAAGGTCGATTAAATTTTATAATTTTTTCTTTAAATAATTTTTAAACTTTCTTAAAAATTCAACTTAGATATAAGTAAAACTGTATAGATATTTTATGCTACTTCGAATTTGATTGTTCTATTTTTATATTAAGATTGGGGAAAAGATCGCACAGCCGGCCCCCTACCTAGCTAGCTGTATACATCGCCAAACTTCAGCTTGCCCTCTCGATGTCGCAGAAACTTAAATGGTCTAACTTTACTCCGTTTTGGCACACATTTTTTAAAATTTTAATTATATAGTTAGAATTATTATTTTTAATTTTTTTATGAATAAAAGTTTTAGTTTAATATTTTTATTGAAAAAATGAAAATTTTAAAAATAATAATTTTAATTATATAGTCAAACTCATAAAATCGTGTGTCAAAAAGTCAAATATCAAATAAAACCAAACGGAGAGAGTATAATGTAACGTACCTAAGTGCATGTACGCATATCTTGATCATGTTAATCTCTGATCCATAAGGAAGTATGGAATGAGAATTATATATAAACAGTGTTGTAAAAAGCAAAAATCGGAATTAGATGGTGAATGCACGGAACATGGATTAATCGAATGAATCAGAATGATTAATTAAATAATCGGGAATTTAATCAGTTCAGTGAGATAACGAACAAAGATTAATCGGTGATTATGATTTTTAGAACAATGTATATAAATATATATGGTGTGCATGATTCCCCAATATGGAATTAGTCAATTAGAGGCAGAGCTATATATAGTGTGATTCCTAATAGCATACAAATTAAGGACCGTGAGGGTTATTTTCATTAGTTACATGCACGACATTCAAAAGTTTTAATTTCTTTCTGATCAACTAGCAGTCTGGGATGTTGGACGTGAAGATCACAACAAATTACTAGCTACACTACAAGAGTAACACCTTAAATCAACCGTCAGAGACGGACGGTTTAATAATAAACACTTAAAACCGTCCAAAAGAGGTGGTCGGTGTTAAGGTAGTTGGTTATGAATTTTGGTAGGGTTTAGCACCCATAACTGACCACAGTTAACAGGTTAACACGGTCGGTTATTAGCTTCTCCATTTTGGCTAATGTGGGACCTTGCTGTACACTTGGCAACACGTGGTAAAAAAAAATTTGAACAACTAAAACCGACCACAGTCAACTGGTCAATGTGATCGGTCGGTTATATAGTGACAGTCGGTTATGAACACATGTGGTCGGTTATATATATCAGTGGCCGGTTATAAATTTTTTTGATCGGTTTTGTACCAGAGATTCGTGACAAATATTATAACCGACCACCGTATAATCGACCGACCTATATAAATATGGTCGGTGTTATGTTTGAATATGATCGGTTTTCTGGTAATTAGAATGGTAAAAAATGGTCGGTTATGGCCATAATCGGTCAGTTACGAGGCTCTACAAAGAAAAAATTTGTAACAACTTCTACAGCTGCTGCACTACAATTAGAAACAATAAAACAACCACATTATTATCATAATTCAATACTATACAATACCATAAATAACCATAATTCAATACCGATACCATAAAACACCATAAACAACCATATTTCACCATAATTAGAAATAACAAATTTCCACAAACATTCATAATATATTACTAATCCAAAACCATAATATCATCCATTATAATACAAAGCACAACTAAATCAAAGTTCAACTTTTAAACATTCTACAAAACATCTAATTGTTCAAGCAAATTAATCCGACATAGAAATAGAAGATGATCCACCATCTTCGTCATCACTGCCGTCCCCATCAGCCGTCTCAGAGGTATAATCTTTATCTCCTAACACTCGTCGATCCTTTTCCTATCCATAAAATATAAACCTATTAGAAATAAGAAATAAAATTCAAAATGATAACCAAAATTGAGGCTTAAATATATACCTCTTGAACCTGAGTCTCGGTTTTCTAAACTACAACTTCAATCATTGTAGAAATGATATTAACAATCTCCTTGCCAATGAGATAATTCCATTACAGTTTTTGATTTGGATGGGCAGCGGGATCCGAGGTGGTGAGGGCAGTTTGTGCAAATTTGTTTAACTCCTCATCAGACATTTGACGAGCAAAATCGAGTAGGCTCGGCTCGAATCTCGCTAAGAACATTTCGGATGATGTTGAGATAGATATTGTCAGGGATGACTTCACGAGCTCTAGGAGTGGACGAGGATGAGCTGGCTTCACCTCGGGTGGAATCCCGATAGTGTGCAACTAGTGTAGGAATGAGATTGGTGGCTCGAGCATGGGGGTATTCGATAACATAATTTTCCTTCGGCCTCTCACCTTAGGGGACCCCCATTGTTGGGTTCCGAGGCATAAAACGCAGCGGATTAAACGTAAATATAACGAAAATTTCGGAACCCTAAACGCAGGATCATGTATAAACCTGGACTGATTATTGTGAAACGGAATCATACCTTTGTCTGGTCTTGATTTACACGAACTCAACGGAGATCCTAGCTTTCACGACTTGTGTCTTCCTCTCGAAAACACCTCTATGGTATCCACACGAGTACCTTCAAGAACGTCTCACGACCTTGATTACAGAATGGATATACTAGCCTCCTTTGATGATTTCGAATTCTGCCTTCTCTGCCCCTTGCTGTTACCTGCTGCCTCTAGGGTTTTGTTTTTTCTCAAAAACGTTAAACCCTATTAACCCTACATTATCTATTTATAATGGCTGGTTAATAGGCCCATAACAGCAAAGCCTAACCCATGTAGGTTTAGGATTAAATAATAAAACCGAATTTCTATTATTTAATTAATAATTAAGTCATACTTAATTATTAAGGGCAGAATTCAAATTCAAATTTATATTATTTCAATTAATTAAGTCTCACTTAATTAATATAATAAAATTCAAATAATCATTAATTAATTTAAATCTATAATTTAAATTAACTATTCCTCTAAGTACTTTATGTGTGTGACCCTATAGGCTATTATTTAATTAGCAATAATTTTATTCTCCAATAAAATTATAAACAATGAGCGGTATCTAGTAATACATCATTGCTACCCAATTAAATAATAATTAAATCGTGATTCGATAAAACCTTTCGTGATTAATGTTTCCGTGTAATATAATCCCTTTAACCATATACATTATAGATTAAATTCGAGGCATGTATTTAGTCATCCTCTACAACATTTAATCCGGGTTTACTTGATCCATGAGTAGACTATTAAACAAATCATTATTTGAGCACGACCATGCATTTTATAGTCTAACTCAATCAAGAAGCCAATAATATCTCTCATAATTATAGGAGGGTTAAATCCTTTATCTATCATTCATATTTCTCATACGACTCATGATATACCCGATGTCCACTTTTATCATCACCCGGTCAAAGGTAACTTTTAATGTAGTCAAAGTATATTAATCCTCGTATAGAAATATAATGATCTCAAGTCAAAGGATCATTACACCATTATCACTGTGAGTCTTTCTTATGACTTTATTAAACATGAAGAATCTCACTATGGGTCTGTCCAGTATCATGTACTCCTACATGTACCTATGTATTGACTTTAGTATTCCCATACTTATAACCAATGAGATGTGATTATCAGTCAAACAACATACTAGTCTATTTATGTATTATTATTGTTCTATAATAATAATACTCGACCAGGGACATTTAAGAATATGATCTATTATATAATCTCAAGTTTAAGTCATGTACTAAACTATACAATGTGTATCATGATTCTAAGGACATTTATTATGCTAACAAATATATCGCTGTATTTAAAGTCATAATAAATACGTTTATTGAATAATCAAATGACATAAAGGTCTATTAAAAGAAACATTGTATTGCCTCTAGGGCACCTACACCAACACCCATCACTTCCAACCACCAATCCCATGGCTCATCTCTCTCACCCGTTTGAGTCAATTTCACGGGCATCCGGTCAAGAATGGAGGCATATCGTTCCTACACATTTTATTTCAAGTTTAATTATAGCAAAAAACAAGTTAAGATGCTTATAATATAAAAAAGCTTGCATGATATACTATAAAATATTATCCTTACCACAATGCGCATGGCGGCCGGAGTATTGTAGACGGGATTTTCCGGATCGGAACCCTTCTTCTTGTGACATTTATCCCACACTTCAAGTTTTGTCACTTTTTTTTTGTTCTTTTTTGTAAATTCCTTTCAAATAATAAAAATAACTTATATTAGCATATATATATAGTTGGCATTATAAAAGTAAATAACAATGTTATACCTCTCGCATAACATTGAATGACCGGGCACCGGCACTATGTAATCTTTCCACACGTTGGCGGTTGGTGGATCCAACCGATGCCCTATGCAAGTGCCCTTCATTTATCTCCCAATAATTCAATACGTCCTTCCAAAAACTTATCGACCAATATGACGGCTTCAATGACAACTTATCTTTCCCCGTTTCTCTTGATTTTGTTTCAACTCTTCTCTTGAGCTCGTTCATAGTCCTCTTTATTATGACCTTTATATGATCTTCAATCATTGTTCTAGCTTCTAAACGACATTGCACCTTTTCATGCCTATAATATTTCTACAAATCAAGAAACAAGTGAAAGGGTCACATTTATCATCGAATAAAGAAAAAAATATAACCAAAAAATCATGTGAAATTACTTACTTGAAACTCCACAACCCTATCATTTAACCAGTTGGGATCATGGGTAATAATGTCACTATATGTGTAATGACCTCTGGGCCATTTCTCACGAATCATACTAAGCAACGTCTTATTTGCCTCATCATTTTCAATACTACATATAACATATTAAAGAATTAAAATCACATAAATTGGAATTATATCTATAACACAACATATAAATCATATAATATAAACAAAACATTTATTTAAAAAGGAACAAATAAAAACACAAGCTTAGCATATTAAACTTCACTTACTGTCCCTCAGAGATATTGATATGTTTTGGTTTAGATGGTTGCTTAGGTCCATAAATTCCACAAGAATGTGATCGAGGTCTCCTTCTCTTCGGTTGCCTCTCCTATTCTTCGGTAGCCGTATTTTCCCTATTTTTCGATTCCATATCCGAAACATTATCCGACTTCGTTGGCTCATCTCGCAAGACCAAAGCCCTTATCTTTTCCCGTACTCTTGAGCTTTTTCTCACGCACCATCAATTTTTCTTTACCTTTTCCTTTTCCCTTGTCGATCCCCTTGCCCTTGTCATTGTCCTTGTCGATCTCTTTCTTATTCCTTGGTGATGTCATCATACACAACATCATCGAAATGAGAATGATTCCTACTAGCCAACTAAAGTAGTCCTAAAATGTTAAAAACAAATGTTAGCCAGTAAATCAAAGCCAACTAACAATAAATCAAAACCAAACCCAATTAGTAATAAGCAAAACAATAAAGAAAAAACAACTACTAATAGTCATTATTAGGAAACATAACTTCAAATTGTAAAGAAAAAAAGCAATAAATCAAAGCCAATTAAAGGGATTCAATAGTTACTTGCTATGTGCATATCATGCCAAAAATATAACTTGACTTTCAAGTATTTAGCTAATTAAATTTGGACAAGTTTTAAAACCCCTCAGCTTTCTGAGAACAAGATGCATTCGACAAACAAAAAAGGAAAATACTTTGAAGATTATATCCGAAAGGCAGGAGGTAAATGCAAGAAGAAAGTCAGGGGCACTGAATCATGTCAATTATGGAGAAGGTGAGGTTAGTGAAGGATTGGGATTGATAGCAAAGCAATATAAGGGGTGGTTAATGTATTATCAAGTTATGTTTTATGGAGAGGCACCGCGTAGTCGCAGAATTGCTGCTGCTGCTTCACTTGATGATAATAAATCAGAGAATTTACTGTAAGTTTTGTCCAATTGATGCTTTGATAATTCCACATTTGAAGTGTCTCGTCTTTATTATTGCTATTTATTTTATCATGGACAGAAATATGAAGTCTAATACTGAATTTTCACAAGCCCCTGAACATGAATGCAGCCAGCAAGCTTATAGTAGCGTGAGCCACTAAATCTTCTTATATTTACTGATATAATTATTTGTCTAATCATATCTGTTAATCATGTATGATCTAAATTAAGCTCCTCTACTAATACATTTTGGGAGAGCTGCTAATTTAATATGCACCAGAGCTTAATTGTACCAGAAGTCTCAAGATCGAACAAAAATAAGGGCATTTGAGAGAGGGGAGTGTTAAAGATATGTTACCGAATCAAGTCCTACTAACACTACTGTAAATTTTTGATCACATAATTTAGGACATTTGTATATGCTATAAACAACAAATAGAAAAGAGGAGACTACTGGTGGCTTGTAGTTCCAGTGGTACGCCTCACTTCCAGTAGTTTCGGGTTTAAGTGTCTGTGAATTACCGAATTCATTATGTTCGTGCATAATTTGTTCCTGCACATGATCATTTGAAAAGAAAGAAAGAAGCGAGTATATTAGGGCAACATTTGTCAACATAGTACTTGGAATAAATTAGGCTATTAGTGTAATAAGTCTAAAAAAAAGGATGTGGGCTTTTTGTATATTTCTTTCTTCTATATAGACACATTCTATGTTTCAGATAGTAAATTTTCAAGTTAAAACTACTTTCCTCGTGCAGTTTGAAAAGGTGCATCCACTTGATCCTCTAGAAAATGTATCACTTGCATCAGCAGAAGAGTCCAAAGTATCCACATACTTGAGGAACCTCTTAGTTGATGGTAGAAGCAGAACCTCAGATATCAGATGCCTTCGAGACATACTTAAGGAATCCCAATCAAACACACCAATATCTTCAAGTTCACCCAGAACTGACTTTATAGATGAAGATGATTTACAGGTAGTTATGTAAAGCACACCATGTTACCGGAGAGTTTAATACTCTATCTATTCATAATTTATATGATTTTGTTCAAGAAATAAAACTCTAGTTGCTTGCTTGTATATATTTTATAATCAGGATTATGCAGAAGCTTCTGAAGCCTCGTTTGGAATAGAAAGAATAGTTGCAGGCAATCCAGAAGAAGTTTCTGATCAGTTCAGTTCATAGTTTGCAGAGTTTAATACATGAATTGTTTGCTTTCTATATGCTTTGTATTAGTGATGTTATAAAGATTTTTAAACATGCTTGCATTTGCCTATTCAGGAAACTCCAATCTCCTAGCTCGTCAATACGTAGGTGGGAGATTGGAGGTTAAGAACACTAGCTTCGTATTTATGAATTTATTGGTCTTAAGAATGTCTATAAACATCATGCGGGGTACCTAGTTTTTAAGTTTAAGAATATGAGTCTTCTATACTTCGTGCTGTTAGATTGAGTCCTTTGGAAGCTTCGTGCTGAAATCTCTAAGTATGCTAGTCGTCAAGATCTCCAGCCACATGATATGCTTCTCATTGATATAGTCAATGATAGCCCAAAACCTACTTATATATGGCAGCAGATGGAAGCCACTGTTTGGATTAAGGTTCAGTACCAAGATATGCAAATCTGTCAAAGATGCTTATCTCTTACCCATGATGTTAAAACTTGTCCATGCATCTGGCCAGCTTAGTCCCTTCCCGTGATTAACACAAAGGCCTCCACTAATTCTAGCAACTACCGAGATGAACCCTCCATGTCCTCTACTAATGACTCCAATCAAATGATGACCGCGCCAGGAGAGAAAGGCCAAAGTGTCTACTTCCCCTGCCTCACATTCTCTGATTCTTGTTGTGGCTTGAATCTGCTAGTAGGTGACTCATGGAAGACAAATCAAGGTAAGGAGATGTTCAATGATCCTAAAGGCAAGAGGCCTATGAAGGCAGGGATGGAGGAAATTCAGAACAGGAGCAGAGCAAGATTTTCAGATCATGAAGCTAATGTGGACATGCAGGTTGAATTAGAATGGAAGGCTGCACACGATGCTCCCAAGGAAGGGAAGTTTGATGCACCCCGACGATTGTTGATAGCAGCAGTTACTTGTTTTGCTTTGCTAAGACATTCATATGATTTCTTATGATTTTCCTATCTTGTTTGATAGAACATGTAAGCTATTATGGATTCAGTTTCGTTGTTTACAACGGATGTTTGGGATTTGATCCCTTGTAACTTAACTCTATGGGGAGTAAGGTGACTTCACTAGAGCTCACCCTTGGTTAGTATAAAATTATTAAAATTAGTTATAAAAAAACATGATATATGCTCGCTGCATGTGAGGTCATGCTTGATAATTACATGTACTTATTTAATTAAAAGAGTAAACGTAACTCTACAACCTTTACTTAAGAATTAAACCCACCAATTAATACGCGATAAAGGTGCAGCTTCGGCAGTTCCCAATGAATAATACTTGGTGTTGGTACATTCACCTCTACACACATGTATGCATACATGCACATAAATCTAGTTAAAGTCTTAAAACACAAGTTTAACTGCCAAATGTACGTTTTGAATTTGTTATACATTCCATTGGTATCGCATCTGCGAGCGAAATTTCATGCAAAAAAGCTCCCTTTCTAATCTTGCATCTTTCTCGCCATTCCCTCTCATCACACACAAATTTATTTCATATATGCAAAACTAAACATTGTCGCCATTCTCTCTCATCACACACAAATTTATTTCATATATTAACTAAATTTTTTTGACACCGAATATTATTTATTCATAACTTGATAAATATTGATGGTGTCCGTTACTCATGAACCTAGGTACATATGACACCGAATATTGATGGTACATATGACATATGACATATGAGCTCCGTAATTCGTTACTCATGAACCTAGGTACATTTTGGCTCCTTGATCCTCATAAATTTAGCGTGCTTCAAATTTTTATGATAAGCTGATCTGATGAAATTAATTATGTCAAAAAATATCACTTTGTTTAAAATACTATCCAGAAAATAACACAAATTTTTACAACTTCAGCTTGTGGATTCGTCTATCGAATAGTGAAATTCACTTTTACGTATTTGTATCATAAAAATTAACATATTCTGAAAAAATAAAAAGAAATGAGATGTAAATTTTGATATGGTTTGTTGGTGTAGGTGGAAAAGTTCCATTGGGATTGAAGAGGAAGCGCTTACGAGTTGTGGTGACGGGAGGGAAAGGTTTCGTGGGAAGTCATTTGGTGGATCGACTGTTGGAACGAGGGGACAGTGTGATAGTGGTGGATAATTTTTTCACGGGTCGAAAAGAGAACCTGTTGCACCAGTTGAAGAACCCGAGGTTTGAGCTCATACGCCATGATGTTGTTGAGCCTATTTTGTTGGAGGTTGATCAGATTTACCATTTAGCTTGTCCTGCCTCCCCTGTTCATTACAAGTTCAATCCTGTCAAGACTATTATATCCTTTTTCCTTTCATTGTAGTACGTATATATAGATATTCCTAGCTAGTATTGTAGCACAATGTATATCTGTTTTCAATTGGTAACAAAAGGTCGAGTGTTGGAGTTCCAGTTGATGCATGCATGCAAGTAATAGGATAAGGGCCCCTGTCATTCTGTCAACCAGTGCTTAATTACCTTTCAAATCAAAACACACACACGCATACTTAATAGGATGAGGATGTATTAGGATGCATGATCATATAACTTGACAATAGTAGTTTCACATGTCTATATGAAGTTTCATATAATACAGACGTGTATGTAGTGTGAAATAAATGGTTTGGTATTGTGTGCATTTCCCTGACTTGTTGAGCTCACAAGACAAATGTGGTGGGAACACTGAACATGCTGGGACTAGCGAAGAGGGTAGGTGCACGCTTCTTGCTAACTAGCACCAGTGAGGTGTATGGTGATCCTCTTCAACACCCTCAAGTTGAGACTTACTGGGGCAATGTCAACCCCATTGGTGAGTTAGTTCAATTTTTTCCCCTTATTGTCCGAACTGACTTGTAGGTAGTCCATCATTAAGGTTATATAGTCAGATTGTTGGTACTGGAATTAATATTCACATGTCAAGTATATTTTAACACAAAACTTGGAATCTTGGCTTGAAATTGATGCAGGTGTTCGGAGCTGCTATGATGAGGGAAAGCGTGTAGCTGAGACATTAACCATGGACTACCACAGGGGACTCAGCATTGAGGTTAAACTTCAGTCTTTCTCTTTACATGTATTAAATGAAGTGCAAGCGTTCAAGAACTTTTTTCTGTTTTTTTCACCAGGTCAGGATTGCTCGGATTTTCAATACTTATGGACCTCGTATGTGCCTCGATGATGGACGTGTTGTTAGCAATTTTGTAGCTCAGGTCTGATTCTCTTCATTGTTCTAAGTGATGTAATTTAGATGTAGAATAAAAAAGGTAGGCATGATAAATATTTTCTGCTTACTAAATTTGTTTCAGGCCTTAAGAAAGGAGCCATTAACTGTTTACGGAGATGGGAAGCAAACTAGGAGTTTCCAATATGTTTCAGATTTGGTAATTTTCATTGTTGTGCCCTTCCAGTACATGTAAACATTGATTTCAGTTTATTACTCTGTCCTTTAACATGTTCATTTCAATTGCTTTGTGAAGTTCATCAAGTAATAATAAACTTGTTTCCTACAAGATAACTCAGTAGAGCAAGTGAAGTAGAAGGGGGTAGCCATTATAACTGATTTAGATTGACAAGACTTGTTTTGTTATAAGTGCTTAAAATTACAGGTTGAAGGTTTAATGCGATTGATGGAAGGTGATCATGTCGGTCCTTTCAATCTTGGCAACCCTGGCGAATTTACCATGATTGAACTTGCTCAGGTACTCTGTCTTTATAGTGACTATAGTGCACTTGGAAAAAACTGTTGGAAAATGTGGGTAGAAGCCTCACATTGTCAAGTCATTTTGAGCCTAAGTTTGAATGCTTCTTGATTGCGTGCGCGCAATAAGTTATGGTTGGAGTACGTTCGTCTTCGAGAGAGCTTTCCAACGCATATTTAAGTATTCAAAATGATCAAGGAATGAATGAGATATGATTATCCAAAGTTAGTAACTTGAAAGTGGAAATCTAAAAATGAAAACTTGAATCCCACATTGAATTGGAAAAGAGTTTTCCATGACTTTATATAGTAGAACACTTATGTAGCGTAGGGGTGCAAATTATGGGATTTCGAGGGCAAATTCGAATGGAGTAAAATTTGGGGCGAATAAATCCGCAAAATTGCTGTCGCAAACCTGCTTCGACAGTAAACTCAGATGAATAATTCGTTATTTTGTTTTAATAATAAGTATGACAATAAACTCAGATCAATAATTCGTTATTTTGTTTTAATAATAAGTATTATTATTAATAATTTGAAATTGATTTTGAAAACCGATTTACTTTATTAATTAACGCGTGGTAATTTAGGAAATTGTGTAGCGCCCAAGTTTTTTCAGTCTATATATTCATCCTATTTGATCTTAGGTTAAGATCATAAGTCAATCTTCTGCCCTAAAATCTAAACACAACCGTCATCTTCCTGATGATAGTTTTCTTGCTCTGTTTAAGCTTGCTGAGGGTGCTGTTCTTCGTGACATCATCGTGTGTTTAAGCTCGCTGAGGGTGCTGTTCTTCATGACATCATCGTGTTCTCGTTTTATCCTGGGAGGCTATCGACTCAAACAGACGGTGAGAAGCGAAATAGCTTTGAGAAGACAGTTCCGCACTGGACTCGAGACATTCTCCGTTTCTTATACCTTCTCTTTAACAGTTTGTTTATAGTCATACAGTATTCTGTTGCTTGTACACACAATCACTCGTGATTTATTATTGTATTTTTGACAGATTGTTTCACAAAAACAAGGAACATAATACATCGACATGACCATAAAAAAAAGCAACATAGAGAGAGCCTGTATGCTGTCGAGTTAACAGACACCTTGTAAACATTCAGTATAAACATTTTCGACACATCTCAATCGAGTGTTTTCACTATGCTGGTGATGAGTCCTGGGAGCAGAGATAATACCAGTCTTACTTAGAGATGCTAAATTGATTTACATCCGAACTTTAGACAAGCTTAAACAGTTTTCAACCATGCGCAATATGGCCATATGAGAGCATTTGGTATATTCTGATGAGAGCATAATTATCTTCAAACAAACATTATGGAGTAAATTTTCTTTAATTTTTTATAGCATTACAGAATTGAGTAAATTTTATATAGCTTACAAGTATTAACAAGGGCTTCCTAATTAACAAATTGGATATGTTTCACAGGTGGTACAAGATACAATTGATCCAAATGCAAAGATAGAATACAGGCCGAACACAGAAGATGATCCTCACATGAGAAAGCCAGACATATCAAAAGCTAAGAAGCTTCTTGGGTGGGAGCCTACGGTGTCCCTTCGCGATGGACTTCCTAAGATGGTAAATGACTTCAGGCAACGCTTATTTGGCGATGAGAAGGAGGCTACTGTAGGCACAAATCTATTATCAGCTTAGTTCCCCAGGTCTCAACATTGAGTACCTGACAGTAATTTTTCTTATGTAAAAGTAGAATGAACAAAGTAGAACAATAATATGAAACAGTAGTTGCATATGAGAATAATGCTGCTGCAGTACAAGAAGAAAAGAAAAGATGACAAAAACAAGTAGAGTACTAGTATTTAAGAAATCTCTGTGATGGTAGAGCTGCCATCCAACTACTGCATTTGTATATTAGATTCTTGGTTTTGCTATTTGTTAGTATTTTGTAATGCCCGAACAATAATTTTCGGTTTTTATTTTAGTTAAAATCTTGTCCTCTTTCTAATCCTTACCAGAAGCTGGCCACAATAATAAAATGTCTCTTTGGTTGTATATTGATAATCACTAAGAAAATCCTAGTGTTAAATCTCAATACATATTTTTATATATGTACAACTAAGATTATATTTTAATCCACGCAGCTAATATATACAATAATAAGTATGAATGAACAGTCAAAAATTACATATTTTTAAATCCGATTAGTATTTGTCTTCTCATCTAGTTAATTTTATTTAAAAAAAACCTAACAATCACTCTGACCTAAACAACCAAACATCCCATGATCTCATAGAGAGGGATCTTGTGTAACCAATTGTGCTAGCAATAGCATACAAAGAATAATGAGTAGTGTGTGGGTTAGCAAAATTGATAATATATATTCAACGATTATTTGATATCTTCTTCATCAACTTGCAATTGCCTGCATTCATAAAGGAATACAGAACATCAAAGTTATTCTTATATTTATGTAGGGTTCAGGTCCAGAGTTTTGGACCACACCCAGCCAACAGATCTCAGTCGTTGGTAGGTAGATTCAACGGCTGAGAAGAGTCTTCCTCAATGTTTCATCGAGGCACCACAATGTTTCATTAAAGCATTTCTTCAACCCAAAATACCCTAGTGTAATATAAAAATTATTTATTCTTCCTATTTTAAGTTACTAAATAATAACTACATTAATGATAAAAAATATTTTAAAAGTATGGTTAATTATTTTGTGAGAGGTCTCTTGTTTAAAATTTATGTTCAATTATTTTAATTTCTAAAATTAATTATAATTTATATTTTTCAATTTAATATACTAGGATGTCTAGTAGATTTTTATTAAAATGTTGTACACGATACATTTGTAAATTTTTTATTATTTTTTCACAACCCTAAAATCAATAGTTAAAGACATGCGTACCGTTTGATCACCTCAAAAATATTTTAAAAAATCATCTTACCAATCGACAACTAGTAGTTTCGATATACTAATCGGTCTACTAGATTTTTATTAAAAAGTCTTACATGATCGATCTGTTTTATTATTTTCTAACAACCCTAAAATCAATATTTAAAAACATCCATACAGTTGGATCGTCCGAAAAATTCATTTAAAAAATCATTAGGGCAATCAGGAACTAGTTTCGATATACTAGTCTTTTAACTATATTTGTATGAAAAAGTCATACAATATTGAATTGGAAATTTTTTATTATTTTTTCACAACCCTAAAATATTTAGTTAACGACATCCGTATGGTTGGATCACCCAAAAATTATTTTAAAAAATCATTTTTTAAATTGCGAATTAGTTTCGATATACTAGCATTTTTACTATATTTGTATTAAAAAGTCATACAAGATTGAATTGGAAATTTTTCATAATCCTAAAATATTTAGTTAACAACATCTGTATGGTTGGATCATCCGAAAAATCATTTTAAAAAATTATTTTGTAAATCGGGAATTAGTTTCGATATACTAGTCTTTTTACTATATTTATATTAAAAAGTCGTACATGATCGATCTCGATATTTTTATTCTTTTTTCACAACCCTAAAATATTTAGTTAACGACATTCGTGTGGTTGGATCGTCCAAACAATTATTTAAAAAATCATTTTCTAAATCGAGGATTAGTTTCCATATAATAGCCTTTTTACTATATTTGTATTAAAAATTCGTACAAGATTGAATTGTAAATTTTTTATTATTTTTTCATAACCCTAAAATATTTAGTTAATAACATCCGTACGGTTGGATCATCCAAAAAATTATTTAAAAAATCATTAGGGCAATCGGGAACTAATTTCGATATACTAGTCTTTTAACTATATTTGTATTAAAAAGTGATACAAGATTGAATTGATTTTTTTTTAATTTCTCACAACCCTAAAATATTTAGTTAACAACATTCGTACGGTTGGATCGTCCAAAAAATTAAAAAAAATCATTTTGCAGGTGACCTCGCCCATAACAAGCCAAGCCTTAACCATATATGCTAAAGGTGATCCTTAAAGTACATTCATAATTAAATTGTAATAAAATATTTTCCTTTATAAGATTGAAATGAAATTATACTTTAATAATAAAATAGATTTTGTAATGAAATATTATGTAACTTTTTATAAAATAATAAATAAATTATTATTTCTCCCATTATTAATGAACTAAAATAATAGTTTTATTAATAAAGAATATAATAATAATAATAATTAAAATTAAAAACACATTGCATTTACGATATAATGATTAATTTGGTGTAATATAATATTACCAAAACAATATTTTATTTCAATTTGAATGGGGAAAATAATTTATTTCATAATTTTATTAAATTTATTTTATTTAGGTAATGTTACTATAATAAAATTTAATTAGGCATAATAAACCAAAAACACCTTTTTTTAGCATGTATTGTTAAGACTTGACTTGTTATGGGATAGATCACTTGTTCGAAACCTGGGGGGGTTTTAATTTTTTGAACTCCAGCAATGAAACATTGAGGCTTCCTAAATGAAACATTGAGGTAGCCTCTTCTAAAACAAAAAAAATATATTTTATTATTACCTTATCTTTTGGGGCCCCATTTTCAAATAAAAACGTTCGGCAATATATACGCACAAACGGATATACAGACAAACCATTGAACCCAACCTGTCTTGTTAGGAATATATTCATTTGATGATTTATAAAATACTATAACATGACTTAGCATAACTTATTTGTAACAAGTCTTTCCAGTCTCTGTGATTTTATAATCAGAGTCTAGTTAGTCAACATTCATGTACTTGGAAGATTTTCAGAAGATAAGTGAAACCAGAGTCTGGATGCAAATCAGAGTCTGGAAGATGATCAGAGTCTATAGACTATCGGAGTCTACAATCTGTTAGAGTCTAAAAATGATCAGAGTCTATAGTTCATCAGAGTCTATAGTCTGGCAGAAACTGGAGATTTCAGAGTCTGTAAAGTCAAAGCTGAAATTAGAAGATGATCACAGATAAGGGAAGTCTTCGGAGATAAAGCAAAAGATGTTGCAGATAGCTATGAGAAGGAAATAGCATTGCAGAAGGAAACTATCAACTAATAATTAAGAATTATATTCCTATTGTAATTTATCTTTCTGTTATTAGTTGATAGGTATCTCTCTATATAAAGACACTATGTAACCTAATTAAAAGGCGTGTGAAGTCAATCGAATTCTTGTGAGAGCATAGAGATAGATAGAGTTGCTGTGATAACTATAGAGAAGCTGCTAGGGTTTGTGTACATCCTAGTAGAGTTTTGTATTCACAAATTAATAATACAAAAAGTACTTATTCACATCTCTGTGTTCAATCTTTGTTATTCATATTAGTGAGTTGATTTTAAATCAGGCAGAAAAGACACACAAGTATTCAACCCCCTTTCTACTTGTGCAACTGGGAAAACAATTGATATCAGAGCCTAACATTTAAAATCGATCAAAGATGTTTGGAAACAAAGATGGCAATTCAAAAATTCCTATGCTTAAGAGAAACGAATACACCCACTGGAAAGTTAAGATGCTGCACCATCTGGAAGCTACAGACCCTGACTATCTTGACAGGATTAATGAAAGACCTTTGTGCCCTTAAAAATTGTGCCTCAAATCAACGAGGAAGGCAAAATAACCGAAGAACACCTCGTTGAGAAACCAAAGGCTGAATGGACAAAGGAGGACAAGGAAAATGTCCTTAAGGAGGCAAAAGTAAAAAACATTCTCTTTAACAGTTTGGATTCTGTTCTAACTAACTGTGTCATATTATGTAAAACTGCTAAGGAGATTTGGACCAAACTTGAAGTGCATTGTCAAGGGACTAAAGATGTCAAGAAGAATGTAAGGTCTCTGTTAGTTCAGGAGTATGAGTACTTTGAAGCAAAGCCTGGAGAATCTATTACTGAATTATATGATAGGTTCACAAAACTTCTAAATGAAATGGTCATGCTTGGTAAAATTTATGATTCTGAAGATACAAATACCAAGTTTCTGAGAGCACTTCCTGAAGAGTTGGACAACAAAACTTGTTAGGGATATATTCATTTGATGATGTACAAAATACTAGAACAGGGTCTAGATTAGTTTATCTGTAATAAGTTTTTCTAGTCTCTGAAATGTATAATCAGAGTCTAGATAGTCAATATTCATGTTATTTGTACTTGGAAGAATTTCTATAGAAAATGAAACCAGAGTCTGGAAGGTGATCAGAGTCTATAGACTATCAGAGTCTATGATCTATCAGAGTCTACATGTAATCAGAGTCTGAAGATCATCAGAGTCTGAAGATTTCAGAGTCTATACAGTTGAGGATAAATTTGGAAGAAGATCACAGGAATGGAAAGTCTTCGAAGATCAAGATAAATATATTGCAGATATGCTATGGGAAAGAAAGAGAATTCTAGAAGGAAACTGTCAACTAGTAATTAGGAATTCTATTCCTATTGTAATTTATCTTTCTGTTATTAGTTGATAGGCAGCTCTTTATATAAACTCTATGTAACCTAATTGTAAAGGTGTGGAAGTCGAAGCATAATCATCTGAGTGAAATTTTGTGAGAGCATAGAGATAGAGAGAGTTGCTATGATAAACACAGAGAAGCTGCTAGGGTTTGTGTACACCCTAGAAGAGTTTTGTATTCACAGATCAATAATAAAAAAAGTACTTATTCATATTTTTGTGTTTGAGTTTGTTCTTAATTTGATTTTAAATCGGGCAGAAAAGACATACAAGTGTTCAACCCCCCCTTCTACTTGTACGACTGGGAAAACAATTGGTATCAGAGCCTAACGTTTAAAAATCGATCAAAGATGTCTGGAAACAAAGATGGCAATTCTGAGTTTCCTATGCTTAAGAGAAACGAGTTCACCCACTGGAAAGTTAAGATGCTGCACCATCTGAAAGCAACAGACCCTAACTATCTTGACAGGATTAATGAAAGACCCTTTGTGCCCTTAAAAATTGTGCCTCAAATCAATGAGGAAGGCAAAATAACTGAAGAACACCTCGTTGAGAAACCAAAGGCTGAATGGACAAAAGAGGACAAAGAAAATGTCCTTAAGGAGGCAAAAGTAAAGAACATTCTCTTTAATAGTTTAGATTCTGTTCTAACTAACTGTGTCATATCATGCAAGACTGCTAAGGAGATGTGGACAAAACTTGAGGTGCACTGTCAAGGGACTAAAGATGTCAAGAAGAATGCTAGGTTTTTGCTTATTCAAGAGTATGAGTACTTTGAAGCAAAATCTGGAGAATCTATCACTGAGATGTATGATACGTTTACAAAACTCTTGAATGAGATGGCTATGCTTGGTAAGGTTTATGATTCTGAAGATACGAACACCAAGTTTCTGAGAGCACTTCCTGAAGAGTGGGACAATAAGACTACAGCCATAAGGGAAGCTAGAGATTTGGATGAACTAACTCTAGAAGAATTGTATGGCAGACTCAAGACATATGATTTGGAGATGCAACAGAGAAAGAATAAGAAGTTTGTAAAAACAAAATCTGTGGCACTCTTGATGGAGTCTGAGAAAGAACAACAGGAACCATCCACAGAAGCAAGAATCAAGGATTCAAGAAAGAAGGGTAAAGCTGCTGTGGAGTCAGAGTCTACTGACACAGACTCTGATTCTGATGAAGAGTTTGATCGAAGTAAAATGATGGCTATGTTTGCTAAAAATTTCAAAAGAATGAAATTCAACAAAAGAACTGGCAAATTTAGCAAGAGGCCATCATTCAAGAAGGAAGATGAGAAGGTTAAGAAGAGCAATTGTACTATAATCAAACTTGACAAAGCAAAGGTCAAATGCTTCAACTGTGGAATATTGGGGCACTTTGCCAGTGAATGCAGAAAGTCAAAAAGTCAAGGAAAAGGAAAAGCACTTCTATCAACAGGAAAGGACTGGGCAGACTCAAGCTCAGAGGATGAAATTGATTATGAAAATCTAGCACTGATGGCATCCTCATCAAGAAAATCACAATCTCCCAAAGAACCCTCATCTCCTAAAACTCAGGTATCAATCTTTACTCCTGAATCCTTAATTAATTTAGACTCTGATGGCATAGAGATTGTGAAAAGTGAGGTTAATAAAATAATGACAACATGTAGGTCTCTCACTAGTGAAAGTGAAAGGTTGAGAGAAGAAAATTTAACCTTAACTAAAAGGAATTGTCATGTAGAATCTGAGTTATTATTAATGGAACAATACAAAAAGGATTCTGAGAAATATAGTCATAACTACACTGAAATTTTGAAAGCCTATGACTATGTTAGGAAAGAACTAGAAGAAGAAAGGCTTAAGTTTAAAGTTTGGACAGACTCTGGAAGAAAAGTTCAAGAAATTCTCAATAATCAAAACGTGTGTCAAACTGCTGGTCTAGGCTATGACAAGAGTCAAGACAAAAGACCTATTGTTGAGAATGATAACAATGAAGAAGCTAGCAAAATTAATAAGACTAAAGACAAAAGTACATTTGTTCCTGTTAAGTTTGTGATCCCTAAAGAAAAAACTGAAGCCACAAACTCATCTGTCAATAGTCCCCATGTTGTTGACAAAAAGACAGATGAAACAGGGGCAAATAACTCTAAGAAAATTATAAACATAGGGTACTTGTCTAAGTCTAAGTTGAAAGAAAGGCTAGAGAACTTATCAGAGTCCACCAAAACTAGGAGAAATAGGAATGGTAAGGAAGGCATCAATAAGGCTAATAATTATCAAAAAGATCCTAATGCTCCTAGAAAGAAGTGTTATAGATGTGGCAACCAAAACCATTTAGCTATAGATTGTAAAATAAAAATTGACATGAAATCAGAGTCTAGTCCTTCTCAGACTCTGAAAAGTCACTACATACCACAGAAACCTTGTTATCACTGTGGTAGCATATTTCATTCTATATATATGTGTAGGGACTATCATGCTTTGTATTACAATTTTTATGAGCTAAAATCTTCTATTGATAAGAGTTGGTATGACACTGTTAAAACTCCACCACAGTCTAGAGCAACAAAAGAGACAGGTAAGCCAAAGGTGAAAATTATTAAGCCTGTTTCTCCTAAAATTAGTAGAAAAGGATCCAAAACTATTTGGGTCCTCAAAACATCTAACTAGTCGCTTTATGTATGCAGGGAACTAGGGTAAAGAAACTAACCCTAATCATGGACAGTGGATGCTCAGGACATATGACTGGAAAGAAATCCCTGCTTACAGACTTTGAGGAAATGGCTGGCCCAGAAGTATCCTTTGGAGATGGCAACAAAGGACAAACACTGGGATATGGCAAGATTGTACTTGGGAATGTCATCATTGAAAAAGTAGCTCTAGTTGATGGCTTAAGGCACAATTTAATAAGCATAAGTCAACTTGGAGACAAAGGTTACCATACTGGCTTTGACAATAAAGAGTGTCTTGTGACTCACAAAGAAATAGGCATTGTGATTTTCAAAGGACATAGACATGGTAACATTTATGAAGCCAGCTTAGAGGATTGCATAAACAGTGAAGTCACATGTTTATACAGCAAGGCCTCAACTGAAGAAAGCTGGAAATTGCACAAGAAACTGTCACACATCAACTTCAAAACACTCAATAAGTTGGTTAAACAGAATCTTGTAAGAGGATTACCACAGGTTGATTTTGTACAAGATGGACTTTGTGAAGCATGTCAACTTGGAAAACAAAGGAAATCATCCTTCAAGAGCAAGACAATAAATACCATTTCTGAACCCTTTTATTTACTGCATCTTGATTTATTTGGTCCAGTAAATGTTATGTCAATTAACAAAAATAAATATACTCTTATTATTGTAGATGATTTTACAAGATTCACATGGGTTTTCTTTCTACATTCAAAGGATGAAGCTTCACAACACATAATAGATCATATCACTTTTCTGGAAAGAAAATCAAAGAAAACAGTAAGAATTCTGAGGAGTGACAATGGTACTGAATTCAAGAATTCAATAATGGAGAACCACTGTGCATCAAAGGGAATTACTCAATAATTTTCTGCGCCAGGAACTCCTCAACAAAATGGAGTTGTGGAAAGAAAGAATAGGACACTCATAGAAGCTGCCAGAACAATTTTGGCAGAGTCTAAGCTGCCAGTATATTTTTGGGCTGAGGCAGTCAATACAGCATGTTTCACTCAAAACTGCTCTCTAATAAACATGCATGGAAAGACTCCCTATGAAATGATAAAGGACAAGAAGCCAAGTGTGAAACATTTTCACATATTTGGATGCAAGTGTTATGTACTGAAAGTACATCCTAAAAATCTAAGCAAATTCGAAGCCAAGGCAGATGAATCAATCTTTCTTGGATATGCATCGAACATAAAAGCATTCAGAGTGTTTAATCTCAGAACTAAAATTGTTATGGAATCTATTCATGTTGCATTTGATGATAAAAAATTTACAGAATTGCAGGATGAGTCAGAATCTACAACACTGGAATTTGAAAATATAAAAAGTTCTGATGAAGAAGAAGAGGATGAAGACCCTAGAATAAATCCTGAACTAACACAGGAACCTGCACATTCTGAGGGGGAGCCAGAAAATTCAACTCCAAATAATTCAGAGTCTAACAGGTCAGGGTCTACCCAGACAGAGTCTAGACAGACAGAGTCTAAATCATCAGGGTCTGGATCAAGCAACTCTAAACTCTTGTCAGAGTCAAGCAATTTAGGGTGAGCCTCTTCATTTGAATTTCACTCAAATACAGAAGATGCAAATGATTTAGGGGGAGTTTCAAGTTCAAGAACCAATCTTCCACCTGCTAGAAAATGGACAAGGAATCACACTCCTGACTTGATAATTGGTGATCCTGAGAGTGGTGTACAAACAAGAACAACCACTCAAAATAAATGTCTTTATAGCTGTTTTCTCTCAAAGAATGAACCCAAGAAAATTGAGGAAGCCTTGCAAGACCCTGATTGGATTATTGCAATGCAAGAAGAATTGAATGAATTTGAGAGAAATAAAGTGTGGAAACTTGTACCAAGACCTAGAGATAGATCAGTGGTTGGTGCAAAATGGGTGTATAGAAATAAACTTGATGAGAATGGAACTGTAGTAAGAAATAAAGCGAGGCTAGTTGCAAAAGGATACTCACAGGAGGAAGGAATTGACTATGATGAAACTTTTGCACCAGTAGCAAGATTGGAAGCTATTAGAATGTTTCTAGCCTTTGCAGCTCATTCAAAATTCAAGGTGTATCAGATGGATGTGAAAAGTGCTTTCTTAAATGGAGAATTGGAAGAAGAAGTCTATGTGGAGCAACCACCAGGATTTGTTGATCCAAAGTTTCCTGATCATGTTTACAGGTTAGACAAGGCACTATATGGATTGAAGCAAGCACCTAGAGCATGGTATGAAACTCTTTCAAAATTCCTTCTTGAAAATGGATTCACAAGAGGTACCATTGACAAAACTCTCTTTATTAGAAAATATAAAGGTGATAATTTGCTTGTCCAAATTTATGTTGATGATATTATATTTGGATCTACTAATGATAATCTCTGTAAAAAGTTTAGTCAACTAATGCAGTCAAATTATGAAATGAGCATGATGGGAGAATTAAACTTCTTTTTGGGGCTTCAAGTCAAACAGAATGATGATGGAATTTTCATCAATCAAACAAAGTATGTAAAAGAACTGTTGAAGAAGTTTGATATGCAAGATTCTGCAACTGTTAAAACTCCCATGTCAACAACTACTAAGCTAGACTCTGACCCAAAGGGTAAGAAAGTTGACAACACTAGTTACAGAGGTGTGATTGGCTCATTGTTATATTTATGTTTCCCAGAATAATCAATCTATTACAGAAGGGGGGTTGAATGTAATAGTGCCTGTAAATCGATTATGAACACAAGTATGTTGAATGGAATACTGTTTTGTATTAATAATGAACTTGAATACAAAACTCTCTCAAGATATAAAGTTCTTAAGAGCTGCTAGGTTACAAGATATTGCTTTTATATAAATTCTTAATTCGATATTGAATTATAACCTATCTCTGTGTTTATATAGACACAGCTACAAATACAATTACAAAACAGATTATGATAAGAATAGATTTAATAAGGTAATTAGACTTGCACTTGAATTCCTTCTTACTATCCAAATCAGACTCTGATTTGTCTGTTTCCTTTTCTGATAAACTCTGTCGGTTGATAATCTCTGATAGAGCATTCTCTGTTAGAGTAAACTCTGATCGAGTATTCTCTGATAGAGTAAACTCTGACCGACAGCTTCCTTAATTTTCCCTTTCCTTCCCATAGCATATCTGCAATAAATTTGTTTTGATCTTCGAAGACTTTCCTTTAAACTAGCTGTTTGAATCAACCGAATACTCATCTCCTTTAAGCTTCGAGAAGTCAGGCTGTGAGCTAATCAATCGAGTACTTGTGTGACTTCTCGATTGGTAAATATCCGTTGATGACTTCTCGATCAATAAATATCCGTTGATGACTATATATCCGTTGATGAGTTCTCGATCAGGAAATATATGTTGTCGAGTTCTCGATTGATAAATATCAGTTGATGACTTGAGTTCTCGATTGATAAATATCAGTTGATGACTTGAGTTCTCGATTGATAAATATCAGTTGATGACTTGAGTTCTCGATTGATAAATATCAGTTGATGACTTGAGTTCTCGATCGATGACTTCTCGATTGGCTTTATCAGTCGATGGCTTATTATCAGTTGATGACTTATCGATCGATATTTATCAGTCGATTGCTTCTTGCAGATAGATATCCGTTGGTTGATTTTTGCAGATAGACTGTGCTAAATCCTGTTCTAGTATTTTGTACATCATCAAATTATTATATTCCTAACAATTTAACTGCTAGTGGACCAGATATAATGTTTGCAACTTGTCTGTGTGCCAGATTTCAAGCTGACCCTAGAGAATCACACTTAATAGCTGTGAAAAGAATTTTTAGATATCTCAAGGGGTCACAAACTCTTGGACTTTGGTATCCTAGAGAGTCATATTTTTTACTAATTGGCTATTCAGATTCTGACTATGCAGGATGCAAAGTAGATAGGAAAAGCACAACAGGACAATGCCAGTTTCTTGGCAACAGATTAATTTCTTGGTTTAGCAAGAAACAACAGACTGTATCAACCTCAACAGCTGAGGCTGAATACATTGCAGCTGGAAGTTGCTGTGCTCAAATTCTGTGGATGAGAAATCAATTACTTGATTATGGACTAATATTCTCAAATATTCCTATGTATTGTGATAATACTAGTGCTATTAAAATTGCAGAGAATCCAGTCCAACACTCCAGAACAAAGCACATTGATGTCAGGTATCACTTATTAGAGAACATGTTGAAAATGGTACTGTGACACTTCACTATGTTCCAACTGACAGACAGATTGCAGACATTTTAACAAAACCACTTGATGAGTCTACCTTTCTCAGACTGGTAGGTGAATTAGGTATGTTAAATATGTAAGTGATCAAAAATTGCAAGAAGCAAGGTATGTACTTTAATTATAGTCCCTGTCTTAACACACTGTGATTAATTGTTAGTGCAACATTTTGTTTGGTATTTTACCTTGACAGAGTCTAGTTTTTAGACTCTGACGAGTCTGTAGACTCTGAAAGTCAGTAGACTCTGAGAAAATTATCGCCTAGACTCTGAAACGGTTAAAATTCGCGCCTACAGACTCTGATTGCATTTAAAATGTTCAAATGACTTGAAATAGGCGGTAACAGTTATCTTTTGACCGGAGACAGGCTGTAGACTCGTGTGTATTGTATGCAACTTGAACAAAATAGAATTTTTCATACAATTTACTCACTTGTTTATTGCAATTGATTTCTAAGGCAAAAATATTCGCAGAGCTTTTTACAAACCCTAGCGAATTTCTTCAAGCTTCTTCATCACTTTCAACTCAACAACTTTAATGGCTGCCGTTTCTACTGTCATGAGGGGACCCAAGGCGATTGCGTTCACATTTGGGGATTTCGAGTTCATGACCACAAATCATGTTGCTGCTCTTGGAAATAAGAAAGGGGTAGACGCTGACTACTACCCTGTGATGGATTTCTTGGAGCAATCCGAGCTACACTACATTCTCAAGGCATCACCAGTCATTCACATGGATGCTGTATCACAAGCATGGAGCACTGCAAAGGTAGTTGATCCTTCTCAGGATCAACCAGGTAAAATAATGTTTACCTTTGGTTCGACTACATTTGATGTCACTGCAGATGTGCTTAATTCTATGTTTAAACTGCCTGTTAAATCTTCTTTTGATGAAATTGTATCTGATGATGACATTAAAAGCATGTTTAAGGCAATAGGTTATTCTGCTAGCTTAGATAACATGAGCAAGATAACTAGGCCTTACTTAAGGAAAGAATGGTCATTTTTCTTCGATCAAATTGCTAAGTGTTTTACTGGTAAGTGTAGTGGATTTGATGCTATTACTGCTATTACTTATCAAATTGGTTATAGTCTCCTATTTGATAGAATAATCAACATTGGTGATATGTTGCTCACTCAAATGGGAGCAAAATTAAATAATGTGCATGAGGGGAGAAAGAAAGTCTACTATCATAGATTTCTTATGATTCTCCTCAATCACTTCATTCTTGACATGTCAACCAAGTTGGCAGATGATTGCTGTGTGCAGGCATACAAACAGCAAATGAGGATATTCTCTGACATTAAGAGAATTGATGACAAGAAGAAGAGTCTACCTGCAATGACATATCCACAAGTAATGCAGGTAAAACTCTCATCCTACAAACCTTCTATCTACAATGCTTCATTTTTTGGTGGTGACATGGTGCAGGAACAAGTAATGGAGAGTCCCCTTGCACCTACCCAAGTCACCCAATCCCCTTCAATTATACAATCTTCCAAACCAAAATCCAAAAAGAAACCAACCTCTGGTGTCTCTCAACAGGCACAAGTTATAAAGATGAGAAAATTGATTCAATCTAGGCTTATAGATGAGCACAGTGATGAGGAGCTCAATCCACTAGAGAAGCAAGTTGTTGAAGGACTTTCTTTGCTTCTTTGCTAAAGGAAGGTCATGATACACTTGATTCTAACCTTCAAGCCAAGTCTGTAGACTCTCAAAAGGCTACAGACTCTGAAAAACCTAGGGAAGCACCTCAGGATTCTCACGTTGAGTCTCCTGAGAAATCTTTTGCTAAGAAGTACAGAAGGTTAAGGAAGGCTTATTCTGCACACACACACAATCCTGTTATTATTACTAACCCTGTTTTGCAGGAAACAGATGCTCCCAAGGCTCCTGCAGAGCCAGACTCTGAAATCAAGAAAACACCTGAACCAGAGTCTAATGTTGAGTCAGAGTCTAGACTGCCTTTAGACTCTGATCATGAAACATTTTGGGAAGGAATGCCATTGGATGCAGCCTCATGCCTAATTGATGAGATCATTACTCCAAGTGATGAGGCACTGCTATTCTTATATCCTTTGGTGGAATCAGTTGAAGATCCAGAGCAATATCAGACTAAATCTCAAGTCTTGGATTTTCTTTCAACCTATGAAGCCCTAAGGAAGAGAATGGAACAGGAGCTACAAATGTCTGCACAGGATGTGGTCAAAAATCTCTACAGCTACCTATTCAACTCTTCATTCCAAGAACAAGCAGCTGGGCTCATATAAAGCAGAACTAATGAAGTTCTCAAAGCACTAGGTGTGACAGACTCTGAACAGAAAATTACAAAGAAGCCTAAAAAGCTTAAGGTCCACAGAAGGAGAGCATCAGAGTCTGTTGCTGAGTTAGAAACTGAGATTGAGCAACCAGTTTTTAACTATGAAGAAATTTGGGATAATGGAGTTACCTACAGGACAGCTATTCAATGGATCTCTCAAATTCAACCTCTGTCAAGACAGGTGGCTGACTATCTTGTCCATAATATAAGTACAATTGCCAACAAATACATCTATCCAACCTACCAAAGTAAACTGGATCAATTCAAGGGCACATATTTTCAAAGAGTAAGAAGGGAACTGCAGGACCTCTTCAATCTCACAGATGCCCAGGCAATCAATGCAATCCATCTCAGGGCCTTTCATCACAAGTTGGATGCATTTATTCTTGAAGAACAACAGGAGGTAGCAGATGGTGCAAGGCAGTTGAAGGTTGGGACTAGTGCACCAGTGGTGACTAGTGATAAAGATGCTCAGTCTGCCTCACCCACACAAGAACCACCTAGTCAGATGTTGGGTGATAGTGGGGCAGGGGAGTATGCTGTTGGGCCCTCCTTGACAACTCATCAACGAGCTGATGAGAACCCCAGTGATATGGGAGGACAGACTCTGATGGATGCTCATGAAGTGATTTCCCAATCTATTCTATCAGAGTCTATCCACCTTGAGGGGGAGTCTCATACACCAACAGTCAAAGATGGTAACACTCAGACTCTGGCTTCTAATGAAGTCATCCTGAAGCAGTCAGAGTCTAGAGTAGACCCTGAGACTGGAATACTGGAGCCAACAGACTCTGAAAAGAGAGAAGATGCTAGTAAGGGTTCAGAATCTGTTGATGCTCACCCCTTGGTGGAAACCCCCAGCCTTCAGACATTTGAAGGGGTTCCCCTCCATCAAGGTGGTTCAGGTATTGAAGCAACATTTTTATCTCTCAACCCCTCTTCTGTAGGTTTATTGAGTGCACCCTCCACATTGAGTGACAAAATATATGAGAGGCTGACACTGGACCAGGCAAAAGGAGAGGTAGATAAGGCTGTAGAGAGCCTGAGTGAGATTGAGAAAATGGGTGCCCAACCCTACTGTGAGCATGAAAGATTAGGGTATCCTGAACCTAGCTTTACTTATTGGGATCAAAATTTTCCAAAGAGTTGGTCCAATGAGTTGGAGCAGGGGATGGATGACAATTCACTATGTCTGATTGGCAGATTGGCAAACAGGAGGAGGCTCTTGCTGCTCAGAAATCATTTACACAAAGACCACATCTTCATCTGGTGGATTCTCTAGCAAGGAGAGCAGATAGGGTCATGGAGACCTTGGTGGATAATCCTGTAATTACAACTGAGGCTGCATATTCGAAGTCAAAAGAACCACTCTTAATCATGCCTATAAGGGCTAGACTTCCAGAGTCTACAGTCTCTGATCACTCTCAAGAGGAGTCCGGGTCTATAGTCCCGTTTGCAGTTTCGGAGTCTACACCACCACCAGAGTCTACACCTCCTTTCACAAGGCTAGAGCCTGTTGCTGAGGAGTGCACTTCTGCAGATGATGATCATGTTACTCCTTCTTTTATCTATTTTGATCAGGTGTTTCCTCAGTCTTGGGAGTCTGCACAGCAAAGAGGCATCAATGATAAAGATTCTTTTGAGTGTATTTTGGATATTCATCTTTCTGAGAGACTTAAGGCTTTTCAGAAAAAATCTTTTCAACAGGAACATGGTTACTATCCTGGTGAAGAAGATCAAGTCTTAGATGGAGCTGTTAAAGCTGAGCTACCTGATGTTGCTGCTCAATTATCCAGTGTGGTCCATGACATTTCTCATATTAAAACAAAGCTCACTAGTGTTGATAATACAACTTCTCTGCTCAATACAAGATTTGACAGAATTCACTCCCTTCAATTATCCAAAGAGGTCGCTTTTAAAGATGCTCTAGCTGCTATCACTACCACTCAAGCCTCTCTTCAAACTACAGTTTCTGATTTGACCACTAAGGTTGATTCAGTTATTGCAGCCCAGGAAAATATCTCCACTGTTCTTGAGCAGATTCTTTTGGCTGTCACTAGTGATGATGATGTCAAAAAGGGGGAGAAGGTGAAGCAAGGTGAATCCTCCAGGAGACATAAGGATGAGGGATGCAAGGATATATCAAGGGGAGTTAAAAGGAGGAGAGATGGTGATGATGGTGATAGTTCTCATGGTCCTAGGGGTCTTGATGATGTGCAACAAAAGCAATCAGGTATATCAAGAACTCAAACACATCAGTCAGGGACTAGAAATGTGAAATCAGAGTCTAAGTCAGACTCTGATAAGCAAAGAAAGAAGTCAGACTCTGATCAAACTCAAGAACCTTCATACTGGAAGTGCAGTCAATCAAATCTGCAACTTAGAGCTAAAAAGAAGATAGGTCTTGGAGGATTTAAAGAATCTGACATTGACAGAACATCTACTCTAACCAGGGATCCTCAATCCTTGACAGATAGGCAGTTTGAGAAGATCACTCAGGAGCACTTAAATAAAGTGGTGTCTGCTCAAATTGTTTATAATGTTTTTGAAACAAAGATACAAGGAGGTCAGGGAGGTACAGAAAAGGTGAAAAATGAGATGCTGGTTTAATTTTTAGAAGGTAGAAGTGTAAAATGGATTAGTCAGTCAAATTTTATCTTTTTCAAACAGGCTGAGGAATTACAGTATATTAGATTCCTACTTCAAATTGCTTATGAAGTTAACAAGAGCAAAGAAGCTGTCACACACAAATGGTTCAAGGAGATTGATAGGAAGCTGATTTTGCACAGACAGGCAAATCGACAAATGGGCAAATTTTCTTTAAAATATGTTGATACTGAGGGAAATGATCAAGTCATGCCATTGGAAGAAAAACAGATTAAATTTCAAGAAGGTGTGGGTCATTACTTTGGGTTTCAGCCTATGAGTGGGAAAGTTAGTGTTCTGATGTTGAAGGACTTAAAAGATCAAGAAAGCAGTGCAAATGATCTTAGAGCAGCTTATTGTCAAATCAAATGCTCAAGTGAAGAAATGAAGAAATTGAAGAAATTTATTGGTGAGGCTCTGGCAATTATGGAGGAAAATATACTGAATTCATTTTTGAAGAATAATCCAGCCTTTGAAAAGATTAAATAAAAAGTAATTCTTTTTCCTTTATAATTCTTTTATACTGTTCTAGATTAATAGTTTTATTCTTTAGTTTTGACATCATCAAACCTTGATTTATGCTTACATTTTATAAAGCATAAATAGGGGGAGATTGTTAGGGATATATTCATTTGATGATGTACAAAATACTAGAACAGGGTCTAGATTAGTTTATCTGTAATAAGTTTTTCTAGTCTCTGAAATGTATAATCAGAGTCTAGATAGTCAATATTCATGTTATTTGTACTTGGAAGAATTTCTGTAGAAAATGAAACCAGAGTCTGGAAGGTGATCAGAGTCTATAGACTATCAGAGTCTATGATCTATCAGAATCTACATGTGATCAGAGTCTGAAGATCATCAGAGTCTGAAGATTTCAGAGTCTATACAGTTGAGGATAAATTTGGAAGAAGATCACAGGAATGGAAAGTCTTCGAAGATCAAGATAAATATATTGCAGATATGCTATGGGAAAGAAAGAGAATTCTAGAAGGAAACTGTCAACTAATAATTAGGAATTCTATTCCTATTGTAATTTATATTTCTGTTATTAGTTGATAGGCAGCTCTCTATATAAACTCTATGTAACCTAATTGTAAAGGTGTGGAAGTCGAAGCATAATCATCTGAGTGAAATTTTGTGAGAGCATAGAGATAGAGAGAGTTGCTGTGATAAACACAGAGAAGCTGCTAGGGTTTGTGTACACCCTAGGAGAGTTTTGTATTCACAAATCAATAATACAAAACACTACTTATTCATATTTTTGTGTTTGAGTTTGTTCTTAATTTGATTTTAAATCGGGCAGAAAAGACATACAAGTATTCAACCCCCCCTCTACTTGTACGACTGGGAAAACAAAACTACAGCCATAAGAGAAGCTAGAGATTTGGATGAACTAACTCTAGAAGAATTGTATGGCAGACTCAAGACATATGATTTAGAGATGCACACAGAGGAATAATAAAAAGTCTGTGATGACAAAATCTATGGCACTCTTAATGGAGTTTGAGAAAGAACAACAAGAACAACCCACAGAGGCAAGAATCAAGGATTCAAGGAAGAAGGGTAAAGTTGTTGTGGAGTCAGAATCTACTGACACAGACTCTGATTCTGATAAAGAAATTGACCTAAGTCAAATGATGGCTATGTTTGCAAAAAATTTCAAGAAAATGAAATTTAACAAAAGAACTGGTAAATTTAGCAAGATGCCATCATTCAAGAAGGAAGATGAAAAAGTTGAGAAGAGCAAGAGCACAATAATCAAACTTAACAAAGCAAAAGTCAAGTGTTTCAACTGTGGAATACTGGGACACTTTGCTAGAGAATGCAGAAAGCAAAAAGGTCAAGAAAAAGGGAAAGCACTTCTATCAACTGGAAAGGATTGGGCAGATTCAAGCTCAGAGGATGAAATTGATTATGAAAATCTAGCATTAATGGCATCCTCCTCAAGAAGATCACAATCTCCCAAAGAACCTTCATCTCCTAAAACTCAAGTATCAATCTTTACTCCTGAATCATTACTTAATTTAGACCCTGATGATTTACTCATTGTAAAAAGAGAGATTAATAATGTACTAGCAAACTGTAGGTCTCTCACCAGTGAAAGTGAAATGTTAAGAGAAGAAAATTTAATCTTAACACAAAGAAATAATCATCTAGAGTTTGAGTTAAAATCAATGGAACAATACAAAAAGGATTCTGAAAAACATAGTCACAATTACACTGAAGTCTTGAAAGCATATGACTATGTTAGAAAAGAACTAGAGGAAGAAAGACTCAAATTTAGAGTTTGGACAGACTCTAAAAGAAAAGTTCAAGAAATTCTCAACAATCAAAATAGATGTCAAACTGCAGGTTTAGGTTATGACATGAGTCAAGACAATAAACCTATTATTGATAATGATAAAAGTGAAGCTAGTCAAAATAGTAAGATAAATGATAAAAGTATCTTTGTTCCTGTTAAGTTCATGACCTCTAAAGAAAAGACTGAAACCACAAACTCATCTGTCAATAGTTCCCCTGTTGTTGACAAAAAGAAGATGAAACAGGAGTAAATGAGCCTAAGAAAAACATAAATATAGGGTACTTGTCCAAGTCTAAGCTAAAAGAGAGGCTAGAAAAATTATCAGAGTCTACAAAGACTAGGAGGAATATGAATGGTAAAGATGGCATTAACAAAGCCAATAATTACCAAACAGATTCTAATACTCCCAGAAAGAAGTGTTACAGATGTGGAAATCACAACCATTTAGCTCTGGATTGTAAAACAAAAATTGAGAAGAAATCAGAGTCTAGTCATTCTCAGACTCTGAAAAGTCATTACATTCCACAGAAGCCCTGTTATCACTGTGGTAGCATATTTCATTCTATTTATATGTGTAGAGACTATCATGATCTGTATTACAATTTCTATGAGTTAAAATCTTCAATTGATAAAAGCTGGTATGACACTGTTAAGACTTCACCAGAATCTAAAGCAACAAAAGAAACAGGTAAAACAAAAGTCAAGAACTCTAAACCTGTTTCTCCCAAAGCTAGTAAGAAATGATCCAAAACAGTTTGGATCCCCAAAACATCTAACTAGTTGCTTTATATATGCAGGAAACTAGGGAAAATAAAGTATCCCTAATCCTGGACAGTGATTGCTCAGGACACATGACTGCAAAAAAATCCCTGCTTACAGATTTTGTGAAGATGGCTGGCCCAGAAGTATCCTTTGGAGATGGCAACAAAGGACAAATACTGGGATATGGCAAGATTCCACTTGGAAATATCATAATTGAAAATATAGCTCTAGTTGATGGCTTGAAACACAATTTAATAAGTATAAGTCAACTTGGAGACAAAGGTTACCATACTGTCTTTGACAACAAAGAGTGTCTTGTGATCAATCAAGAAACAAGTATTGTAGTTTTCAAAAGGCACAGACATGGTAACATTTATGAAGCTAGCTTGGAAGATTGCACCCATAATAAAGGCACATGTCTTTATAGCAAAGCATCAACTAAAGAAAGCTGAAAATGGCACAAGAAATTATCTCACATCAACTTTAAGACTCTCAACAAATTGGTTAAACAGAATCTTGTGAGAGGATTACCACAGGTTGAATTTGTTCAAGATGGACTTTGTGAAGCATGTCAACTTGGAAAGCAAAAGAAAATATCTTTCAAGAGCAAGACAATAAACACAATTTCTGAACCCTTTTACTTATTACATCTCGATTTATTTGGTCCAGTGAACATAATGTCAATTAACAAAAAGAAATATGCTCTTGTCATTGTAGATGATTTCACAAGATGCACACGGGTTTTCTTTCTACACTCAAAGGATGAAGCTTCACAATACATAGAAGACCATATCACTTTTCTGGAAACAAATTCAAAGAAAACAGTAAGAGTTCTAAGGAGTGACAATGGCACTGAATTCAAGAATGCAACCATGGAGGAATACTGTGCATCTAAAGGAATTACTCAACAATTTTCTGCACCAGGAACTCCTCAACAAAATGGAGTTGTGGAAAGAAAGAACAGAACACTCATTGAAGCTGCAAGAATAATATTAGCAGAATCTAAACTACCAGTATATTTTTGGGCTGAGGCAGTAAGTACAACATGTTTCACTCAAAACTGTACATTGATTAATAGACATGAAGTAACTCCATATGAGATGGTGAAGAGCAAGAAGCCAAGTATGAAGCATTTTCATATATTTGGGTGCAAGTGTTTTATGCTAGAAGTACATCCAGAAAACCTAAGTAAATTTAAGACCAAGGCTGATGAAGCTATTTTTCTTGGATATGCATCTAACTCAAAGTCATTTAGAGTATTTAATCTCAGAATCAGAATTGTTATGGAATCTATTCAAGTTGTATTTGATGATAAAAAGATTACAGGAATGCAAAATGAATCAGAGTCTACAACATTAGAATTTAAAAATCTGAAAAGTTCTGAGATAGATGAAGATAGTGAGAATGAAGAGGTTCAATTGACACCTGATACAATTCATAATCATGCACACTCTGAGGGGGAGCAAGAAAATTTAACTCCAAACAATTCAGAGTCTAACCAGACAGAGTCTAGACAGATAGAGTCTAGGTCTTCAGAGTCTAACTCTTCAGAGTCTGGATCAAACAATTCTGAATTACTCTCAGAGACAAATGATTTAGGGGGAGCTTCAAGAATCAATTTTCCTCCAACCAAAAAATGGGCAAGAGATCACACTCTTGACTTGATAATTGGAGATCTTGAGAGTGGTGTACAAATTAGGGCAGCCACTCAAAATGAATGTCTTTTTAGTTGTTTTCTTTCAAAGAAGGAACCTAAGAAAACTGAAGAAGCATTACAAGACCCTGATTGGATCATTGTAATGCAAAAAGAAATTATTTTTGCAGGAACATGGTTATTACCCTGATGAACCTATTGATACCTCTTTTATTGATGAAGACAATGCTCTCAAGGCCGATCTTCAGGCTGAGACAGACAATGTATCTACACAGTTGGCTAGTGTGGTCAAAGATATTTCTCACATCAACTCAAATTGTTTATAATGTTTTTGAAAGAAAGATGCAAGGAGGACAGAGAGGTACAGAAAAAGTGAAAAATGAGATGTTGGTGTACTTCTTAGAAGGTGGATCTGCAAGATGGATAAGTCAATCAAAATTTATCTTTTTCAAACAGGCTGAAGAATTACAGTATATTAGATTTCTCTTACAAATTGCATATGAAGTTAATAAAAGTAAAGAGGCTGTCACTCACAAATGGTTCAAAGAGATTGATAGGAAGCTGACTCTGCATAGACAGACAAATCGACAGATGGACAATTTTTATTTGAAATATGTTGATACTGAAGGAAATGATCAAGCCATGCCATTAGAAGAAAAATAAATCAAATTTCAAGAAGGTGTAGGTCATTACTTTGGGTTTCAACCCATGAGTGGGAAAGTTAGTGTTCTAATGTTGAAGGACTTAGAAGTTTAAGAAAGCAATGTAAATGACCTGAGAGCTGCTTATTGTCAAATCAAATGCTCAAATGAAGAAATTGAAGAACTATGTTGGTGAAACTCTTGCTAATGTGGAGGAAAGTATGCTGAATTCATTTTTGAAGAATAATCCATCCTTTGAAAAGATAAAGTGAGAAACAATTCTATTTCCTTTATACAGTTTTTTTTCTAGAATAATTGTATCATTATTTAGTTTTGACATCATCAAACTCTGATTTATGCTTATATTTTATAAAGCATAAATATGGGGAGATTGTTAGGAATATATTCATTTGATGATGTATAAAATACTAGAACATGACTTAACATAGCTTATTTGTAACAAGTCTTTCTAGTCTCTGTGATTTTATAATCAGAGTCTAGTTAGTCAACATTCATGTACTTGAAAAATTTTCAGAAGACAAGTGAAACCAAAGTTTGGATACAAATAAGAGTCTGGAAGGTGATCAGAGTTTGTAGACTATCGGAGTCTACAATCTGTCAGAGTCTAAAAATGATCAGAGACTATAGTCTGACAGAGATTGGAGATTTCAGAGTCTGTAAAGTCAAAGCTGAAATTAGAAGATGATCACAGATAAGGGAAGTCTTCAGAGATAAAGCAAAAGATGTTGCAGATATGCTATGAGAAGGAAGGAGTATTGCAGAAGGAAACTATCAACTAATAATTTGGAATTATATTCCTATTGTAATTTATCTTTATATTATTAGTTGATAGGTAGCTCTCTATATAAAGACACTATGTAACCTAATTAAAAGGTGTGTGAAGTCAATCGAATTCTTGTGAGAGCATACAGATAGAGAGAGTTGCTGTGATAACCACAGAGAAGCTGCTAGGGTTTGTGTACATCCTAGTAGAGTTTTGTATTCACAAATTAATAATACAAAAAGTACTTATTCACATCTCTGTGTTCAATCTTTGTTATTAATATTAGTGAGTTTATTTTAAATCAGGCAGAAAAGACACACAATTATTCAACCCTCCTTCTACTTGTGCAACTGGGAAAACATGTCTCAATGTTGTGCAACTGGGAAAACATGTCTCAATGTTTCACTGCTGGGGTTCAAAAAATTAAAATCCTCCAAGGATTCGAACAGGTAACCTCCGTATAATAAATGAAGTCTTAACCATACATTCTAATGGTGTTTCTCATTTATTATGCCTAATTAAATTTTATTATAGTGACATTACATAAATAAAATAAATTTAATAAAATTATGAAATAAATTATTTTCCCCATTCAAATTGAAATAAAATATTATTTTGGTAATATAATATATTTTATAAGGAAATATTTTGTATTTTTTAATAAAATATTCAATTATATTATTATTTCACCGTTACTAATGAACTAAAATAAAAAAATATTATTTAAATTAATTTTATAATGTAATATTATGAGAAATTCATAATGTAATATTAAAATATTATAACATACCATTTTCCTGCATAAATTTGTAATGAAATTATATTTTTAATAATATAATAGAATTTGCCCCTCAATGTTTCATTGTTCGGGTTCAAAAATTAAAACTCCCGCGATTCCAGTAAGTGACCTACCCCATAACAACAAGCCAAGTCTTAACCATAAATCTTCAATATTTCATTGAGGCTGCCTCAATGTTTCATTGATGGGATTCAAAAATTAAAACCCTCCCACAATTCG